>JAVFKF010000020.1:1250000-2500000 GCA_036926295.1 Pachydiplax longipennis
TAAAGATACAAAAGTACATTCGAATCTTTCATGCATTTTCATACCTTCCATTCTACGGTATCCTTGCTTTCGCAAGTACTTATTAGAAAATATAAAATGCTTAGTAAAAATAACATCTTTTTTGGGTGGTATACTTGCATCGATCTGAAATATCCCAATTTCATATTATTGCAATAAGGCGTTCCTTCTTCAAAACAAAAAAAGTAATATGAATAACATATCATTTATCAATTTAATTTTGTTTCTTCTTTAGTTAGACTTGATTTTTTTCTAAAAAAATCCGCTTTGGCAGCGTTAGTAAAAAAATCGATTCGATATGTTTCCGATGTGATCAAAAACATGATTTTGTTTTCATTAGTTTTTCCTTGTCGATATAACTAAAATTCGTTTTCTGTTACGTTGAAACTTAATTGCATGCAATGATAATGATAAGAGAACACTTATACCATTATCATTGAACTCAGGGTTGCCAGAGGATGACCTAAAACAGTGAAAACCTGTTAGCTTAATAAAAAGTTCAGTGGTAAATATATGTGTTCGCTTATCATTTTCAATATAATGTAGGCCAACCACAAAGTCGTGGCGAATTGATATATTCTACGTAATTGCATAATAATCTATGGGAGATAAATATTTCAAGCCGGTGAGGTCTACCCTGCGAAATGATCTCAACTGTTGAAATACTATTTAAAAAAATACTGCCGCCCGAACAATAGATGGGTTTCCCGAAGTCAATGCCTTTCAAATTGAATTCATTTACCACCCGCGTTTCAAAAAACTTCCAAATCTGCAGTCGGTCCTCCATTCCCTTTCCGAAAAAGTTTTAATTCCCTAAGTGAAGGAAAAATCGACTCAAGACAATTCGACACTCTTTCTCCGCTTATTTACTTTAGTTGTCAAAGCCTTTCCCTTCCGTATCCTCCTGTGTCATTTCATGAATCTATATCCTGCTCCTTTCCAATCCTTTCTCTTAAGCAACCATCACGTTCATCACTTCCTTGCCTCCATTTTCCACTCGAAAACTTTTCAGGACGCTTTTTTGATTGCATCGCGTCTGCGTCGATGCGGAAAATTCATCTAAAAAATAAAAATCTAGTAATGCAGAAAGAGATGCTGGATGCAGTGAAAAAAACTTCGAAATGCCAGATCATAGGCTTAAATCAAATTTAAGTGGATCTAAGTGAATGATCTAACATTTGAAAGTTTTTTTTAGAGGGTCCCTTCCAATTTTGGTCATTCTGAGTATTGACCAGGCGAAGGGAACCTTTTACAATGCCAATTTAGCTTTTGGTATCACAAGAAAGGAAGAATATGAAACCACCAGGCTAATCGTTCCACGGCTGCCTGAATCCTAATAGTTAAACATCCTGGTTTTATACGAGAAAACGAATTCGTTCCCTGAGTAAACTGAAATAGAACATTTTACAATTAAAATTTCACTTTGCGCCTTATGAATTTTTAGAATAAATATCAAAAAACTTCTACTTTGATTTTCTTCTTTTGTTTGAGAATGAATAATATACATGCATTTCTTACTCTGTATGATTATTTTTAAATCTCACTTTATGTATTTATATATCTTTCTCTTTCTTTTATGTTACTATTTGTAAGCAGTTTCTCTGTGATATGCAATCCTTGCAATATTTCTTTTTTACTCTATGTATTTATATACATACATTTATATCTTTTTCTCTTCCTATTATATGATTCTTTGTAAATTTTATGGATGCAATTTAAAAAGGTAAAAAACTGTGATATGTAAAAAATATCAAATAGGAGTATTTATTTCAGAGTGACTAAAATACTACAATGAAAGCACAAGAGGTCAAAATTAGCCTGAAGGCCGCAAGTTCTCTATAGACAAATCCTTTGGAATCGGATCAATAATCACTACGGAATAAGACAGATATAGATAAAAACTATGAAACTAAATCATAATAAAATATAAATTAAAATTTTCTATAAATATGGATGTAAGATTGAGAGCGTGGGAGGGAGAAAGGATTAATTCATCGAATAAAGAACGGAACTAATCACTCGAAATTTTCAGACCGCAACATCGCACGCAAACAGAAGTTTGCTTGGAAAAAGAAAATTCAAAGCAATATTTCAACTACAGAGAACGTAAAGTAAACAATTAAAACAAGCTATAACAGGTCTCAAAATATTATACATCAGGAAAAGAGCACGGGTCACCCCATATCGAAAATTTCGGTATTTATGGAAAGGAACATCAAAGAATTCTTCGTCGTGGACAGAATTTGAGTAGTTTGATTAATAGCTCGAATTTGGTATTAGTAAAATTACAGAATTTATCCGTCTTCAGTAAAGTCTTCAGCCCGAAGACTGGTTGGATTCTCAACCCTCCCACCCAAGAAGAAACGGAGTTATAATGCGAGACCGGAAAATTCCCTAACCCTTTCACCTGCTGAATGTGTTCACTCAAACAACAAGATGTTGATATTCGTGTTCTCAAAAATTATTACCAAAAATCATACTGCATGTACCAATGAAAGGTCTGTACATGCAAAAGGGAAATACGAAAAGGGAAAGGGAAAAAAGTCCCGTCAGACTTTTTTCAAGTCCGTTTTTCCCAGGGGAGTTTCTTCGGTGTGCGCCCTTGTGTACAAAGATACCATAACCCTTTTCCTTCCAAGAATATTAAAAGACCTTGGGATAAGAAATGTGGCGCAATAGGCAAGAAGGGGAGTGAAGTAAGGAACCCTTTCTTTTTCTAGCCTGAATGCAGTAAGCGTAAAAATTTCATCTGAGAGCAGCATATTGACCCTTAGAATAAAACTTTCTATAACATTCAAAAAGGAGTTAAGAGGAACAACGCCATTATTTAGCATCATTCACATAATATTAGTTTCGTATATATTTTCACAGCCTAAATAAGACTGAGACAATGTAACTCAATGAAATATACATTTTCTTCAATCCTGTACCAGATGGGACATTAAAAATATTTTATTTATCAAGATATGGTTGTAGGTGCAATATAATATTATAATTGAATAATGAATAAATATTTTATATTACTCACATACATTTATTTATCAAATATTATATAATATTTAATAAATTATTGGCACATAAAATGTAATATAAAATATTAATATGGTAATAAGAACGTAATTAGTTCAAAGAAGTTTGTATAAATTTTTTTATAGAAAGATGTTGGTTTCTATATTTAAATTCAAAATCTAAATTTTCTCGATATCGCCCCCTGGGGTATTTTGAAAAATATGATACTGGCATAGAAGAGGGGGCTCCGGGAAAACAGATATTTCTTCTATGAAGAAATAATTTTTATGAATAAATCTTTAGTTTATGACTTAACCAATATTTTTAGAGTTTAAGTAGTGGAAAATGAGGAATAAATGCCGTTTCAACAAAAAGATTTATTATTTTTCAAATAACTTATTTTCGGTAAGGGGCGATATCAAAGTTTACATTACATAAAATTTGAAGAAGGGAAACAAAGCATAGAAGAGGTTGAAGACCCCTGATCTAATCTATCACATTATCACAAGGCCATTATCGGCATGTGGCAGGGGACAGGATACATGCACGTAATAGACACTTCCTCATATTTTTTCATTGTAGCTTCCAAAGGGATGGGCGGAAGAATGCTTCCCGAGACAACAATTTTCAGCGCATGATAGGACAAATATCCGTTTGGATCGAGAAGAGCGTTGACGTCCTTGGGAAAGTTCTTTCGGATTCACTTTGATGAGCGAGCAACTCAAATAAGCGGAGATTGTCTCGAAAATATTGTGGAGAAAGTCGATTCTAGAGCACGCATTTTCCTCTGCTCACAATATGAAAGTTGAGAGCTGCTTTCCGATATTTGATGTTACCGGTACCATTATTCATGCTCAAACAAAGAATCGCCCCGCATCCATGAACTTTCTCTTGTCGGCAATGATTTGAGGATGGGTTTTTCATTCCAATGCAAATCTTTAAATATTACTGAACCAAAAACACTCATTCGTGATTGACGAATAAAGCGATGTCTGAGGGAGATAATCTAAAATAATAAAAAGGAAAGTTCCGGAGAATAGATTTGATATAATAAAAGAGAGAAATGGAAGATTCAGGCATAATGATATAGGGAAAATAGATATAAATCAAGTTTTAATCTAATTAATAATAAACTATTCACCCGTATTTAAATTATTTCTATAAAAATTTCTGGATCATAGAGTTTATGAAAAAGCTAAGGAAGCTATCAAGTTCGAGCAAATGAAAGATAAATAGGAGTGAAAAATAGTTACTTGAAAGGGACTCGGGACTTTAACCACTAAACAACAATTACTTATCGATTATACATCTTTTAACGGTATGCTTTTGCGAGCAAGTTAAGTGGCGCTCCAAATAGTAACACCAACTACCGCCAGAGGTCCCTATTGAGGCCGCCAAAATTTTAATATCTTCCCTAAACACTTCAAGACTTATGAATAACTCTCCTCATATGAATGTGAACTTCAGCATATTTTTTATTTTTTTTCAGAGATTTTAGCTAGATAACAACGATTGTTGTGCGCGAGAAACCATAACGATATTGTTGTGATGAATAATTTTCAAGTTTAAGGTTAATTTGCATTTAAATCCGAGAATCGACTGCAAGAAAGTACCTTTCTTACCTATTAAAATAAGATAATGAAAGATTTGAACCATTGTTCACTTAAACTTACATGAATATTAAAAACAGAGATAAAGGTAAAAGCTAATGTAAACAACACTGACTCAGTAAAAAGGGAATTTTCACTAACTCAAAAATATGTAAATTATAATATGTAAATTATAATATGTAAATATAGCGTGAATCATAAATAAAAAAAGGTTTGGGATTGTCGTAAAAAAGTCCCTACGAATATAAAATACCATTTAGAAAGAGTAGAAGTGTCACGTAATCGAACAGCCTCTATCCATATGCATAGTTTGGGATTTCAAAACGATGTTGCGGATGACAACAGATTATGAGATGCGTTGGAAGAAGTCACTTTTCAAAATCTTCGAGAATAACACGGATGAAACTTGCGAGAGATTTGGACCTGAGACAGTGTGGCACTTCTTTTGAGTGGTCGCTATGAAATCCCATTTGCTCAGTGAAGCGATTTCTTCCGGGTGACGAGGCGTCAATTTGGAGCGATATCGCTCGCTTGGAAAATGGAGAAGTTGCTCAATACGGAGAGAGAAACATCTTAACCCCTTGACAACTAGAATTTCTGCATTTCTTTATGCGGACGGCCACGAATTTGGGTGTATCGATTTGGGGAGAATCTCGAGAGAAGACTAAGCTGGGAGAGAGGAGATATATATTTATTTATTCACCCTCACAAACATCCAGTTAGGGATAGTTACAGGAGTGATATTAAGAAAGAGAATGGTCATATGTGTTCCTCGAATTGTCAATACCACTACTGTAACTGTTGTTTCTGAGGGTAAATAAATAGCGAATATCTCCTCTCTCCTAGCTTAATAACGAACACATACACATTCCCTAACCAGAAAAATCCGATTAGCCGGGATACGAACCCGGGACCTTGTTGTTGAGAGCGTTAATAGGTTATAGATAAATATCTTTAGATAAAGTGGAATATAAATTACATAGATATGTCTTTATATAGTGGAATCCCAAGGTTCCGATTGTGGATCCGAATATCTGCTTTTACCAATACTAGAACAAGAGCAAGGAGAGTGTATTATTATGAATAGTTTGGGCATATCAACGCTAATGATTTATATTCTTAAATGGCCTTAGTAGAACACCAAGAATGAACAAACCAAACTAAGCGCATCAGGCTACTCGATGAAGGATGCATTGTTATCCATCCAGGTTTGGAACTCAATAAAAAAGGAAATTATGAATTGGAAGATTTTCATGTATTATTATTCCGTGCCTGAAATGTTAGCTCGCTAACCAAACTAGTATGATTATAACATTCTGTTGAAGACTACAAAGTTCTAACTTCGTTATAGGAATGTAATCAATCGTTTTTGGCCGTACTCTGTGGAAATTACCAAGTTATTCTTTATTTCATTCAATCGTATTAGGAAGATTGATTCCTGATAATACTATGAGTATTTTGTTTGTTATCAACGGAAGGGTTTATTGTTTAACTGCGTTGGGTTGGAGGAAAGTATGCTTTAGTTGGCGTATAGAATTCCAAAAAAACCTTACCGTATATCCACGTGATAAAACAGCTGCCCAACAAAATATAAGTTTCTAAGGTCGTGGTTAAAATTAACTAATAATATTTTTTACTAAAAGAGGGCTGTAGAGTATTCATAACGTTAAATAAAAATTTAATCAAACCACGGAGTCTATTGAATAAACACGAATTTGTTATAGGACTCTATAAAGTAAAGAACGGAAAAAATTCTTTAACCTGAACCACTATAATCTATTTGGCCACCCACAGTAGTGCGTGATGATGTTATGCATCCAAGCTAGGGCTACCAAATAAAATATTTAGCTGTGCGGGTAAAAGTTAATTTTTTCATGCACTACATTAAATTACAGGGTCAAAATCGTGAAACCACTTTCAAATTCGTGAGATCAATAAATTAGGAACACTTCGATTCTTATCTCATCCTTGTCTCGATTAAGTCCAGATATATCACATAAATATTTCAATCCAATAAGTTAATTATTTATTTGATACGAGAATACAATCATTATTCGACAAATTTTTAAAATTCCTGTTTTTATACATTGTACATACACTAACATAAAATCAAATATTGATTCAATTATATATCTTCATTTTTACTAACGTTCCTCGTGGTCATGATACTTAGTTCCCCATTCTATACCTGACGCACTATTTTTATGGACATGCAGTGGATCTCTTGAAACATTTAACGGGTTTCATCCACGCTCTAACTCTTTCTCTTCGAATATCTCGCTATCCCGTATGATTGCTGCTTTACTCTGCCCATTACGCTACACGCGGCAATGAGCGATGCAGTCAATCGGTGGAGAGGCGAGTGAGGAAGGAAATATGCAGCCAGGAAGCCATTTGGTCTTCCATAAGTAGGTTAAACATCGTCAAAGGCCATAGGTATGGCCCTACTTACGCGATAAATTGTAGCGTAATCAAGTAAATGAAACCTTTCACAAAAAACTTAGCGTCTATAAATTATAGACTCCAACTGCAGCTTAATTTGTTTCAAACGGGAAGCAGTAACTACAGTTAAAAGTATTACCGTTAGACATTTATTGACGAGTATATTTCTTCTCAAATACTGCCAAGCAAGCCACTTTTAATTCTTACTTACTCTTGCCAACTTTTATCGTGATTCGTGTAAAAATGATCGTCTAAAATTGATACAATTTTCCTATTTTAGCCTTCAGTTCAAAGTTTTCTTTATCAATACTCTAATTTCTGCGAAAAAATCTGTGCACTTAAAAAACGAAGCTACATCATACCTTCCAAGGAAGGGAAGAGTTCGTAAATTTATATATATTAAGAAAATAAACTGACATATATGATAACTTATATACACCAAAACCTCTATAGTAAACCTACCTCTACTCGAATGATGTTAGAAGTTGCGAGTGAATATAGAGAAAGAAAGAAAATTAAAATGAGTTTCTTTAAATGTTTTTGGCACTAATTTGTTCCTTTGAAGTCCTTTCATTGCAATTAATTATTATCCTTATTATATCAAAATCACCGCAAGTTAATAGATAACATCTGGTACAATCTTTACGTACATATGAATGTATATCTTTTACATATTTGTATGTACATAATCAAAATTTCCTGATAGTATACTTTCTCATGATTGTTGTCGTCGAATAAAAATAATGGTCGATTTCATTAACACTCCAAACAATATAAATAACTTAATTAATTGAGGGGGAAAACACAATGATTGTTTGGCAATTTCCAGAGGGAGGGAAACCCCTCAGATAACCTCTCTCTGATAGAAGACAGCTCACACATAGTCCATCGATATACTCAAACAATATAGAACTTATGAGAACCGGCTGATCATAATGATAAAATTATGATAACATATTTTGGTTTGGGTTCTAATTTTGCACGATCGAATGCCCTTCCTGCCATTGAATAGTCTTGCGGAAACTGGGATCGAAGCCGTGGACGCTATCATAGGCAAACGCGCTACCAATTAGGACCCTCATATTTGCCCCCTCGTTATGTCATAGAAGGAAAGGTTAATTTTCTGGGGCATTCTTCAGGTAGCAAGGGTTTCTCCTGGGGAGGGCCATAACCGCAACCCTTCTGAAACTTTTCTCGGCTTCAGGGTAGACCCTCACCGCGGGAGGGAACTTGACCTGTTTTTCGCAAAACTGACCGTGTATAGTACGATTTGAAAAGTTATAAACAATTCAAATTAGCAACAATTTGTTTATTTCGTCGTATAACTCGATCAAAGAGAAGTACTACTATCTTTTGATCGACGTTTTATTATGAAAATTGAGGTTATGCAAGTTTTCATCAGAAATTACCTGGTGGCACTTGGCAACGTGGCTTGAAAGGATTGGGGGGTTTTTTAAATAGAAATAAATTTGGGTTTCCTTTGTATTGAAACACTTGGATGAAAATTTGAGCAGTAAAGATAACGCCTATTTTGATTGGAAAACACCAAGTAACTTTTACAATAGATTTTTTATGCGAAATCTTTCGTCAACGAGTTGACATCTTCAGGATCACCTGATGGGTGCTTCAGAATTCTACCAAGTGAAAATTGACCGCATTAATTTTATTTAATGAAGAGAATTATTACCTTATTCAAATCATCTAGCCAGAAGTCCTAAAAATCATAACAATATGGGTAAATTTTATATTTGTGTATTATATATTTCCTTTCATAATTATTAAAAGAAAGAATAAAATTTTATAAAGGTGTTTAAAAATTAAAATTAATTTGGAAATGAAACTAAGTAGAATCAAAAAACTCAATGGAAAGCTCGTGAATTCGGTGAGATATAGAAGATTAGATTTATTACCCAAGAATAAGCAAAATAAATTCACAGTAAGCACCATATTTAGGCTTTGTAGAGATCTACAAATTTCATTTTTGCTGATAGCTCAATTTATGAGAATGTATCTATGTAGAATTAGAACCAAAAATTGAAAGATTGAGTTTTAAACAGAAAATACCAAAGAATCGTTTTAATAATCGAAAATTAGGTTAAAACTTCTTCGATTCTGATGCCGATGCCGATACCCAAGAAATGTCAGATATATCCGATTCTTGATTCCAATTCATATTCCCATCACTAATGGGAACATACATAAATTTAATCTTTTATTCTCTCTGATAACACACATAGATAGAGAATATTTCTTAAATCCTGATATTTCGATTGTATTGACTATGGAATAATAAATGGAACAAGTCAAATTAATTCATCATTCCATCCTCCATCATTTGCACAGAACATTAGACAAACCTTATTACCAAAGGAATTTCTTACAATTAGGTTTACTAGTGAGAAATATTTGTATTAATTCTGCTTTGAAAATATTTGCTCCTCGGTAAAATTTCAATCTCTTATACGCGGAATATTATTAGTTTATTATCCGGTCATACACCTAGTTCTAGCTTTGAAATAACGCAATATTATAATGCTTTACCTAAAGCATCTTACTGTAATTTAATCTAATGTAATGCATTTAATATAATTTGCCAAGATAATTTTTTTGGCTTTATATAATCATAATTTTGGAACTGAAAACGCTTTAATTTCACATAATCATCGGAAAATTGAGGACAGAGCTTCCTTCCTTGCAGTAAAAATTTCTGAGTTTTTTATGGAAAGATTTACTTGTTTTTTCTGTTTCCTGGAATAGCTTTTTTCAAGTAATGAAGCATTTACTTTAAGTACTTTACAAAACGTGGGAAAGGAACCCTGCCGTACTCCCAGATGGTTAAGTGGGTAGCGCTTCCACCTTTTATGAAAGGTGTCACGGGTTCGATTCTCGGTGGGGACCCATATTTGCAAAATGACCTCAGCTATGGTGGAACTTATAATAATACTATTACAATGAACCCTGCCCATTTTAATTGCATGCTGTTTAGAAATTGTAATATATAAAAAATACAGCCTATGACATAATTCTATTTGATAATTGCACTAATACCATGTATATGTCATAATGGATCGAATAATTTACTTATTTGATAGTAAGATTATATCAAGAGTTGTAAACTTCAATTTAAATTGATTTATTTACCAATTTAATTAAATTATTTTATTAAATTATTTCATCAATTATTTATCCACCAGTTGTATCAAAAATAAAAGAAAGAAATATGTGAATGCACAAGAAATCGGTACAAAATATATTAACTAATCAAGTTCGGATAAGTTATGAAAAATATTAATCTCATGTATACTGAATATGAATTTCTGATCACAGTGCCAACACTCGTATGGACAACGAAGTGACTCCAGTCTATTTAGCAGCACAAGAGGGTCATCTGGATGTACTACGCTATTTGGTGGAGGAAGGCGGAGGATCTCTATACACCAGAGCCAAAGATGGCATGGCTCCAATCCACGCAGCAGCCCAAATGGGTTGTTTATCTTGCATCAAATGGATGGTAAGACTCACGGCAGAAATGCATACTTTCTGATACTCTTAGACCGTGCGCATACTTCTCTCTAATTTGTAAATAGATTAATGTTGTGGCCGTAGAAAGATGATCGATGCTTTCCACAAGCGATAGAAAGCAACTTTCCTAATTATTTTCATTAGCGTAGCGAAATACAATGTGATTTTAATTTCTTATCTCAGCTTTCTAAGAGGAAATTCTAGAGAGAAATGAATTATTTTATAACGAAGGGATATTTTGTTGGGCAACTGAAATATTTCCATTGATTGAATATAAAATGGATCACTAAACACAGGATAAAAGATAAAAGGTCCAATAAAACAGAAACTATAAGACATTTTGTTCAATGAGAAATAAGTTAGAAGAAAAAAGTGAAATTATTTGGCTAAGGATAAAAGGAACCGTTGGAAGATACCCAAGAATAAAAGCTACTATAAAGTTCATTTCATTTAACAAAAATTAAAAATATTTTTTATCCTATCGCCGCTAAAACGAATCACTTTCGCCTTAATTATCAATGCCTGGCGTTAGTGCAACCATCCATCCTTAAACGTTACACGTAGTTTGGCATTGAATTCGGTTACCTTTTTCTTTCTATTTTTACGGAAACCAAGATCTAACATTCATCTAAATTACTGAGTTAGCATGATTCGTCAAAAATTTTGACTAAAACCTTTGACGAGCATTCTTCAATAACAGCATGAAGCGGTACTTGAAACTAATCTCATTAATAATGCCGCATTACCTTTCCCGAGCCACAAATATAAAAAGTTTTCCTTTCCATCTCAATTCAATAACCAATAGCTTCAATGAAAATAATTCAATATATACTGCATGAAAAATTCTAAACCTGCTATAATTAACGGAGATATCGAATATATTCTGCAAATCAAATATGCTGAGAGAAACGGTGAATCTTTTTGCTATAAATCTACCGTTCTATTATTACTCAACAGCTCTTCACCACCGAGTTGACCCTTTTACCCTGTAACTTCTCTTTCCCCATTTATTTCAAAGCTTAGCTTATCATACGAAATGTAATTTTTTCCTCAAAGACAATTTTCGAAAAGGCAAATTAAAGTAAAAAACAATCACCGTTTTTTCTCAGCAATTTTTTTCCGAATATTAACTCGTTCTTCAATTCTCTTCCGGATATTTTTATTTCCCTCATTGAAATTGGAGTGGAACGTTTCTTGTCACTTCGTTAATTAAGTTTTTAATTGATTGAAAATTTTCCTATTCCGATTCACCTTTCGCACTCTATATCTGAGGCGAAGGATCCTAAAAATAGTCTCGAAAGTAAACGCAATTATGTCGAGCCTTACTTGAAAAAAAATGCGCTCGAAATTGATGAAGATATTTTATAATTTTTGCAAATAAAAGATATAAACGTAGAGTCAATTTTATATAAAATCCTGAAAAAAAATTATACACTAATGACTTCCACAAATTCGAAATTACTTCATTGAGTCACATCCCTTATTAACTTTTTTTCAGCTCCTGAAAATTAATACATTTATTAAATTTATCAGATTAATTTCTGTAACGATAGTTTTTGACAACTCTTTCAGATATATTGAATATCCCAATGTATAGAAATGATGTTTCCCTAGTTCATAACTATTTTGATCAAGCTGATGATTACGATAATGGAAAATGAAATCAACTTCTCGAATTCATGTCGCTTTCGAGTTATCGTTGAATTATTTCATGAAAAACTGCTGATTTTTATTCCTTTCGCTTTACTTCACGCTTTGTTAGACCAACTTGAATGATAGGGAATCATTGTATTCATCTTTTTCTGGTACTTAATACATAATGTCATGTGGTGATAGCAAGAGGCGTTAAAATGAAGGAGGTTGTGCTTTCTCAAATCAGAAGTCTTCTAAAAAAGTCAGTAACCACCAATAGAATTATCCGTAACTTTGTAAAACGTAATTTCTCACCGTCAATGAGAAAAGTCGATGATTTGGCAGGGGGTGTGAAACACCGAAAACCCTATCTACCTTTGACTGCTGTTGGCTTCTCTAATACTTCGCGGAAAAAATTACCAGAAATAACTATCTGTCCTGGCAACGCTTCATCATTTTGTCTCGAAGATCACGTACGCTACTAACTACGTCCACTAGTTGCGTCTAAGTATTGAGTTTTAAAGCATAAGTTCTTTTGGTAAAGGAGAGAATTGTTGATATCATCGCCAGTGTGTCCCTCTGAATTGATATGTGAGGTCTGAAGTCTATTGTTGTCCGATTAAATTACTACTTCGTAAGATATAGAGGATTTTTTGATGGAATGGGAATGTTTAAAAACCAACGATTTCCGACGCAGATGTTGAGGGAAGGGACGCGATCTTGCGGGAGTTATCCCGTCACGGTATGGCCGTGCGGAGACTTGGCCGCCTGCGTAGTAGTTTAAGTTTGGTTAGTATCATCTTTCTATAGCGAGTTTCTCTTAGGGATTCTGGTATCTGTTACATATCCCGTTTTTAACAAATTTTACTCAAACAAATTTCACTCTCTAACCTTGTGAGTCTATCATGGAAAGAAAAAACACACTTTGTAAAATCCATAGAAGTATATGAATGATGATGTCTGATAGACGAAACTAGATGCATTTAACACATTTCTGGGGATTTTACAGTGTTTTTTGCTTTGCATGATGGCACTATTCCACAAAGTTAGGCTGGAACATGTCAATTATATACTTGTAATTCTACCCTCCGAGAACACCTCAGGCCTCTAGCTGGCCAAGTGGGTAAACGTTCGACATGGGTGAAAGCGGTTCCGGGTTCGATTCCCGGTGAGGGCTCACGAGCGAAATTAACTAATCCACCGAAGCACTAAAAATTACAATTACTACTTCCGAAACCCCTTCCTTCTCCTTAATGAGTATCGGCGCGCTGTCGACTTTCACGTGACTCAAACATGCATATGGAACAAATCACGTTGGAAACGAAATTTCCAGCTGTAAAGAGCGGTTTCACAGAGAAAGGGACAAACTGATTAATCCGCGCAAAAAAATGCGGTAAAAAATGAAGCTTAAACCATTACCGATTCGACGGAGTCCGTTGCGTGACATCATCTTCCGGTCCTTTCTCTTAGTCAAAGCATATTGCTCGCATTGTGTGCACGCTCCATGCGACATGATAGCCATTACATTTGCAGGTAGCAGAGAGGGGCGTGGATCCAAATCTTCGGGACAATGACGGCGCCACGGCACTACATTTCGCTGCCTCTCGCGGACACGCCGATGTAGTTCGCTGGTTGCTTCGACATGCTGGAGCCCGACTCACACTTGACAAGTCGGGGAAGAGCCCAGTGAACGACGCAGCAGAGAACGAACAACTAGAGGTAAGAAGCGGACTTGGTCCCTGAGAAATTTGGGAGATATGTCGTGAGAGGGGAGGAAGCAAGGGGGCATAGACGAGCCCTGTGGGCATTTGTACCACCACCACCGGTGGGGTATTTGACACCCCTAAATGGGAGTCAAATTGATAATAAACTACCTTGTTTTGATTTTACTTTCATTGAAAATCCTTTATATTTTTTAAATCCATTTATGCCTTGCGAATGGCTATCATATTAATGCGGCGGAGTACTTGACCCTCCGAAATGGTAAATTTAAATAGAAATTAAATTATCTTATTTTTACTTTTATAGCAAATTCTTCGTGTTCTCTTAATCCATTTATGCCTTATGAAAGATAAAATCGAATTGATTTGGCCGTGCTTCATGGGCAATGGCGATAGTAACAAGAGAAACATAAAATAAAAAATAGCAACCCATCATCACAATTCATCATCAGCTTGATGATTATGAATCTACTACAGGAACTGGATCGGAATGAATTCGACAATATGAAATGTTGTGGAATCTACCATTTGTTCTCTTCTTTAATTTCTCACACTGTCGCCAAAATTTACATTAAAGTCGACTTTGAATGAAATTCAACTGCGCATATTAAGAAGAATATATATTTTGCCTTTTCCACTAGTTTTTAACAAAAACACCAGAAACAAACTATAATCATGATGAACACTTGATAATGGCGATATTTGTTGACGATTTAATTTCAAATTCATGGCTTTGGTTATCAAGGTGACGCTTAAGGCTTAAGGTAAAATGTCAAAGAAAGTACATTTTCTGTCCCAAAGTTTTCGCGATCTTGAGACAAAAACTACATTTCATGATAAGAAAAATCTTTACATAATTCCCTTTTATATACTTGTATACTTTAGCTTTTAGGTTAAAATGACATCTTTTTAAAATAATACAGCTGATCGCGAGAAAAATGATTAGCATATGATCTGCGGGTTGTTGACTTTGAATAACGTACATGATTTGAAATGTTTGCATATATTTCAAATATTTCAGATTTAAAAATTTCAATATTAAATTAGAGAAATAATAGCTTGGTGGAGTTTCTTGATGTGTGGGGAAAATTTTATTTCTCAATCAACCTTTCTAGAAATTGAATCAAATAAAACCAAACGAAAATAATACTATACAGAAAACATAAAAAATATGGCAATACTATGTGTAAGGCATGAAAATGATGTATTCAAAGTTTTACTCATACTTTATGCGGTGATAAATCTTAATGTCAGGATAAAAATTCTGGTAGATATTTTTATGAATCAGTCTCTTTTAAAAATTTCTATTCTTGCAATAAATATTTTCTATTGTGTTTCAATTAAATGAGCAAAGATAGTAAAATTTTATCCCTCTACAGTGTCTAGAGATTCTGGTCCAGAATGGTGTCACATCTGACTACCAAGCAGTTCCTAAAATGTCGACAGTGGAGCCATTATTGGGGAATCTAAAGCCATGGAATCGATGCCCTTGCTCCAGAACGGACGAAACACGTCAGAGGGTAAGTTTTGCCACCTGTAAACCATTAAGTTCAAGGAATAAATGAAAATTATTTTTCTCTGTTTTATTTTACTCTTCAATTACAAGTCCTCGTTCTACGATGTAGATTAATGAATCACAGAATCTGAAAGATAAACAATTTATTAACTGCTGTTTGAACTTTCGATATATTTCAAAAATATTTTCGTCAATATCTCATATGTAAAATAGTTTTTCTCTTCCATATGTCTGCTATTTTAATTTGTCCGAGTTAAATTGGGATAAAGTGTGGAAAAGATGGATTAGAAGTCGTAAACGCTCCTTAAGTCATTTGCCAGTGCCTGCGTATTCTAGGTACAGGAGGACTTATGGTGGAAGGACTCCAGAGTCTAGTCTCTCCACCATGGGAGGCCCTGGTAAAAGCGACTCTTAACGCATTGATGTTATCCCCGCCTTCCCCGGTCCTCCGATACCAAGAAGTCGCTGGCTCCGTCATAAGTCTAACGGAGTGTTTTGAACTCTAATTCATTAACAATCGTGCTCCAATTTTCTTTTCTTACTGGAAGAAACCACGCAACGGCACCCTTTGAAATTATAATTCTATAAACGAAATGCAAAATTCTATATTTTGCCTTTATTGTATAGCAGGGGTGGTCAGCAGGTCGATAGAAGGTAGCATTCGGTTTATCACGACTGGTAATCGAATAGATTCTTTCGAATAATTTTTATTACTTCATGTATTATAGAATACATCTACGTTCAATTGAATATTGAATATGAATTTCCAAAGCTTATATAAAATACAAAATAAATCTTGCAGATTTGATAATTCGACTATTAATAATTTTTGTTTTAAATGATGTCAAATTCTGTCTTTAATATGACCACGGTCCAAATATTAGTGCTAAAGCCGCTCGCAGTAGGAGATAAGTTATCCACGCCTATTGCTTAGTATAACTCAGTGTGTATAGAGAATAATAACCACATATAATGTCTGATGTTTCCTTATGTATTGCAGTGTTCTACGATGAGCTCTACCATCCCAAGTTCCGGCGCAGCTGGTGGCCGAAACAGAATACGTGAGAGTACTCTCAGGGAGCCGTTCTACCTTCATCCTCCGGAAGCAGATTCAAAGACCACAGACCCCTTGAAAACAACTTCGTCTGAGGATGGTCTATACGTAAATCCGATGGCTGGAAGTCATCTCCGTCCCCTCTCACGCTCACAAACTCAACCCAGACGAGTTCCTGTTGTGGAAAACCGTCCAAGGAGGACTGGAAGTGGTGCTTCGGTGTTCGCGCCATCCAATGGAAGGTGCGATTTCATTCAACGGAAATTAATTTATAATTAAGTGGATGGCTTTTCCAAATTTTCATCGTTTCGATACTCTGTATTGTGAAGATTAGTGCTTAGTATTCTCGAGTATCACACAGGTAGTTATCAAGAAGTGGAGTTATTAAGAGCAATTATCAACAAATTGTGCTGTCGCATTTATTGACTTGTGTCCAGTCTTGTTGAGGGATCACGGCGACTCAAGTTGGAGGCTCTTAAATAAAAATAAACCAGTATAATTCGCGTATATTTTTCTCATACCCTGGATATTTAACGAAGTAACCACTAGGAGGTATCATAATTTTGGTAAGGGTTCCCTTGTGTATTTGAAATTTTTAAAAATACAAACAATGAAGTCCATATAGAGAATACTTGATAATGTCTTCCAAAATAAATTTAGGGGATTTTCAAGACTTTGCTGACGAAATAAATTTTGAAAATAAGGTGCAGAGTCTGGACAAACTTTGAGTAGTTCGTCGAATTCTTGTTATAAATACTCTTTTAGCGATCTTTCTGATTTTTATGCAGAACTTTCCTGAAGCTAGGAGCAAAAAATCGAAAATATTACCGAGAATGAGTGGTAAGGAAGTATGACTCAGAGCCACCACGCGCAAGGGTCTTAATGGAATGTTGAATGAGTAAAAAAGCAAATCAACTTTTTTGAGCCAATGAATTCTGATGAATGCGGCCGCAATTAATAACTGAAAGATTTCCTTTGAATTATATGTTCGGTTTGTTAAGCACAGTGATTAGTCCACATCAAATCCAATGGACGTAACCTTCCCTTGGATCACGTTGTAAGAAGCAATAATCGCAGCAAAAAAAGAAATATGCGCAAAGCCATTTGTACTCAGGTTATTTTTCCTTTCCAAAATATTGCATCAAGATGCCTTTTTGAAATAGCCATCTTTTTCTTCACGATTCTTTAATTAAATTTGTACATTCATCCTGATTTGTGCTTATTTGACAGTATCTTCGTCGATAACAACATGGGAGATTTGATAGTAAGTTTATTGAGAAATAAGGACAAAGGTTCGAAAATGTTTGGGAGGTATTAGTAGAGCATCTACTTCTTAATTTGCAAAAATTCACGGGCAGTATTTACATTCATTTTATTTATATGAGCTATTATCTCTATTCAACGTGAAAAATGTGTACTTAGTAGAAAGTGCCACTTTATGAAAAACGATAATGACACTTAAAAAACTCACATGACAAGATCTCTTAATTGATTTAAAAAGACAACTACCGAATTCTACTCTAGTGCCCCTACTCATATGATTTGATAATCCTTCCTGAAACGATATGTATCTTATTATACTTTTCCTTTTAAGTCAGGAAATGTTTAATACTTATGCTAAATTTCCTAAAATAATTAGCTACAGTATTTTCTGTTAGTAAATAAAAATAAACTTTAAACTGAGTAATCTAAGTAAAGCGAAGTTGAAAGAACGTCAAAGGATGTAAAAAGTGCTTCGACATCTTTGGTCGTACCGCACGTGAGCTCCCACCGGGATTCGAACCCGGGACCGCTTTCACCAAAGTCGACCGCGCTGCCCAAATGGCTATCCCATAACTCCGTAATAGTGGTTCTGGGTTCAATTCTAGGCCCCCATTTAAAAAATGTGCAAAATGACCCAAGCGGTAGAAGCACTTTTGTAGAAAAATCTTTAAGTTTCACTGTTAGTATAACTCTTAAGTGTATCTGATCAAGCATGTTTCTCTGTACAGTTGTAGGATTAACGAGGAGCCGCCGTCCTTTGGGAAGGATGCGCACCCACAAGGGGATTCCTTCTATTTACACAACCCAACCGAAGTTGTGTACAACCGAGTTAAAGAGTTGTTTAGCTCCGGAGGATGCAACGGCAGCGTGCAACGCCGAATAACTGACAACGTGCAGCCGTTGTCAACATGTTCTAACTCGTCCACGTCTTCTCTCACCTCGTCCACTTCGACTTCCTCCGCCAGCTCATCGCCTCCATCTCCAAGTAACGCAACGCCTAACTCTGATGCTAATTCCACAGTCAATACAGGCATCACAGGTGAGACATTTATTTTGGTATTCTTTCTCATATCCTCAACCCATAGTTTTATTGAGTAGCAAGCTCCAATTCTCTCCCTAACCTCCAGTCACAAGTTCTTTGTTCAAAGCAATTAAATATGGGAGTTAAAATAATCAATCCGGAGAGGAGCTGATAACTTCATAGACAGTTGTGGAGGCTTCTCGGAGACTTGTTTCGGCTTTTTGTTTTCGAATTGTGAATTTCATTTTTTTTACTACTAAGAAGTGTTAAGACTCACCGTTTCTCGTATTTTGTAGTAGAGCTCCTCATTTTCTGCATCCTGTATCTAATCGTTTGACCAGGTGATGAACAGAACTAGAATAATTAAATAATTAATTCCTTCTTTTGAGGAGGGAAATTCTGATTTCGTAGACACGGATAAAAAATCGAAAGTACTTTCCTATGCTTCCACTGGTGACCAAATTGTAGCTGCATAAATCCCCGGGGCCTACGCGCAAGCTAATGGGGGAGATGAGGGTCTATTTCTCAGCCCAGATCTTCCTTTATAATTCTGTCCTACCATTTCTTCTAGTACCGAATTCTAGAAAAAAGCTGTACCTTAATAAGCGCTGTTTGGTATGGTAGAATTTTTGCTTGAGCTATTCTATTTGAAATATCTCTCTTTTCGGCTAACTTCATTTTTTTTTACTTCTACATTATTTTTATGTATCATCAGGAAAATTTTGGATATTCCTCTCTCTTTTACCAGAAATAGAACTTAATATGTAATTCATGATTTTCCTTTCTCACTTTATTTAGTAACTGTATCCTGTAGGCAGCTTCCATTAACTCTCTCTTAATGACTTTCTATCTCACTTCAATATCTGCTTCACCACCAACATCTTTCTGATTTTTTGAAATGGAAACTCTTCGGGGAACACCTCCTATGAAACTGTATATTTTATGCATTCTATAAACTTGCTAGTTGCAAAAACATGCCGTAATTTGCTCAAGTTCAAAATATCGAATTTTAAGTGATTAAGAACTTTTACATAAGAATGCAGATAACAATCAGAGCATTATTTTCTTTCCGATGATTAAATTATTAATCACCACGCAAAAGATTACAGTCATCATATTATAAAAAAGGAAATGCTGTAAAGAATGTTATTGTTTTCACGAAATGAATCTATTCTCTCTAAACTGCGGAAACTTTGATAAAATTAAACTGTTGTAGTTGGCATTTTACGGTTTCGAAAAAACCTACCTACATTAACACAGGCATTGACGAAGCTGCTTCTCATAAGAATACTTGAGGAAGATAAATTAGCAAATAAACGTCTTTATAGATATGCCCGATCGCATTGAGAATTTAATATTATTATATTCGATTTGAACTAAATATATCCACTATAAAATTCGCATGTTATGTTAATTAGATCATATGCATTCTTTACTATTTGTTAAGAAGAAACGATCACTTACCGTTATTGTGTCTGGAATTGGCTGAAAGGAACATGAGAAAGTATGGACCTTTTTAAGATTTAAATTTTTAAAAACGATAGAAGGTATTCGGGAAAAATAGACTACTAGGATATAAGCTGTAGCGTCAGAGCCGCATTTTACTTAAAAATAACTACCCTTTCCTCCATGGAAACGTTGGGGACTTCAGCTCGTATGTAATGAAATAGCATTCCATTAAACGATATTTACTATCATTTTTCACACAGTTCCAAAATGATACGTATATTATGGGTGTAAGATCCCGCTAAATTTTATGCTATAAGAAAGATATTTATAATCTCTAATTATAGATACGAACGTAAATAATACGAATGGAAAGCTCTCTCACTCTTTAAATGAGCAAATTTCATTGAACTTCCTCTACATTGCTATATTTCAAGAATGAATGTAAATTAATCACAATTAATCACTAGAATTGGAAAATACTTCGGGAATATAAAACAGAAGTCTCATATATAGCACCCCCTTCAATTACGAAAGCCTTAAAAATGATTTCAGATTTTAGTACACTTAATATACTTCTGAAATTGCTGGATAAATGGGTTTCCATGGCTTTTGAGATGTGAATTTTCACTGACGATGCGATCGACTCATCAATAGATTATCAATAATTGATAGAAAAAGGAAAAGATAGGTGAAAAATACGGTTTTCCAGGTGATTAATGCTATCTGCTCGCTGCGGAGATAAGGGAAATACCATAGCCGTTCATTCTGACGGTAAAGGTGGTCTTTGAACCGGAAATAATTCTGCTGCAACTACTTTTTATTATTTTCATAAGTAGACTGGCACAATGCTGCGAGTCGTTCAATCTTCGTCAGAAGAGGTCGTGAGTTTCATCTTTTCATTGAACTTAAACTATGCATTTTGTTTCGGGTTTCACCGCGATGTTCCTTCTTCTTGATAAGAGATTCGCTTCCTATGTTTTCAGGTCGATCGACTTTCGACGTCGAAGCTACAAAAAGTATTTATTTAAAAAATTCAGCTCCTATCTTAACAAGAATCTTTGTGATAATTAAGTATTATCAAAGGCAACTCCTCATTTTGAATCATGGATGAAAACTCGCTACTCCTACAGTAAAATTATTTTTTGAAACAAGGTATGACATTTGAAATAAGGCAGTCATAGCGGCTTAGACTTTCAAATAATTTAGGATATACTATGATTTATATTTAAAATATTAAAACAAAAACTTTAAATGTCCCATATATATGGTTCTGATAACATATTTAATGAACATTTTTACTATACACTTATTCATGTATTCCTTATTTCTCATTTCATTTATTTTGCAATTGAAAATTGGTATAATAATAACACGATACTTTGATTGGAACAAGGTAATCGCCAGCTGAAAGGAGATTAGCAACTCAAAAACATTACGAAATTCGATCATAGAGCTTCAAACAAAAGAGCCCGCACCCCCACTTTCTGAGCTAATTATTAAGGGCTTAATCAACTTATGAATTATTATCGCACCGTATTATTATTGAATAGTGCTTGGACAGCTTGGGGTAATTTTGCACGTGGGCTCCCACGGGGAATCGAACTAAGGATCGCTTTCACCAAAGTCGAACACGCTGTCCACATGGCTATCCGGGACCCCAGTTAACTATCTATAGGTACTTATTCTCGATTTAATTCCCACATTTTCATCAAAACTCAGCATCAGTGGGTAGATGATGAAGTGTGTACCACCAACTGGGTTCTCCATTTTTTCTTAAGTCCATGATGAGCATTTCATACCCGTGTTGCTCGATTTTATTTCTACATGAAACTTACCGTCATCGATGCTAAGGCTCTCGCTTAGGAAAAACTACTGTTTACTGTCCATTCAGGGCCCTAGAGAATTAAAGATAAGAAACTACTGCTAATATGATGGTCGAACACCTAATCGGTAATTTGTTTCCTGATGCACATGTATCATTCTTCCACTCTCAATACCTTTATGCTCGTGTACTTAACGACAAGTTCCGTATGTTCCCATCTTCTGAATTGAACGCTCTCCGTTAGCAGGTGAAGGAAACGGAACAAAATTTTTCGGTCTGTCGAGCGAGAGTTGTTCCGTTGAGTTAAATGCGGTTAATGAGCTTGGAGTATTTGCTTACTTTGAAACGGCCACAGATACGGATCTTGTGGTTAGACCTAAGTGGAGCGCTCTCCTCTCTTTGTCTGCAGCGATTGTTTCCTTATTATCAATCGGATGAAGAATAGGTCGTGTCAATTGATTAGTTCGCAGGTACCTTACCTATCGTATTGAAAGTCGGCATCTTTTAATAGCTGGTCCTATGTTCTACCGAAAACGTCAATAATGAAGTCATTCTGAAATAACGTGTATAAATGGCGAATATTACGAATACCGAGAGTTGAAGATGAGACGGTATTCCAGGGTTTCTACGCCTATCTCAAGAAAAATCGTACCATCTCCACCAAAAATACCTGTATTATTAAAGGTTTATATATTTGTAAACTGTCAGCATCTCGATCCAAATTTCACTTTCAGCAAGGGAGCAGTATTTGAAGGTTTTAATGGTATAAGAGAATCACTCTCATTCTTTAATATAGTATAGCGTATATGTCTCCGGAATATGAAGAGTTCACCTTCTTCGATCATCAAAATACTGCTATTGTCAAAATTATCAATTTTGAACCTAAAGAAGACCGTTAACATATCAGTCTATGAGCTGTCTTAAGTACTAAAAATGTGCACAAGTAATTCTAGCGATAATGAGGTGACAAAGCAATTTTATTTGCCCAGCAGCTTTGCCGTCGGTCGCAGAAATCTGAACTCCGATAATTGTGATTCCGATAATTATCCTGACTGTCTAATGCAAATTGTTCAGAAGCATGTGTGCTGTGCATAGCTTTCTCATCAGGATCTCAAAACTCTCCTCGTCATGGTTCTGATCACACCACTTTCTTCAGTTAGAGAATTCCCTAATATTCCGCTCCTTCCCCATATACCACGCCCGTCAGTTTCAGATACGTAAGTTTCATCTAACTTTCACTGCCAGACTACCAGACTTTTCCTTCTGGTCAGAACATAAGACAAGATTTATGTGATTCGGGAGAGGCTACTGTTACGATACATGCTCAACACTTCGAATGAAACTGAGTTGATTAATATATTCGTATTTTGCTGATATGAGAATCATACTATCTTCTTGATAGAGGCAAAAATACTCTCTTACGCAGAAGTATAAGGACATCATATATGTCCTTGGACCCTTGGAGATATTTGCCTAACAGTGTATGGTTGATAACACTACCCTATCGTGAATAAATTTGAAAAGATACTCTAAACTGTCATTTCTACATGTATGCATCCTCATTTCTTACTTGAAACTTAGTGATTAATTCAATCGAATTTTTAAAACCTTTCGTTGGAATGCATAGGTTAGGAATGAGATCAGATTCACTGATTTTTTCAATAATTTGGAAATTGTTTGTAAGTACGAAACGATCAAACTTCACGAGGAGCCAAGTGCATCCTAATCCTTGAAGACCAAATAAGCAAAGAAAATAAGAAGAAAAGAGTATAAGAATATTCCAAATTATAAGGCCAAACTGTATCTGGCACTAACAATAAGATCGAGCAATGTACGAAGAGTATCACTGATATCTATTTTCTAACGAAGCCTTTACAATCTCTTGAAGCGAATTTAATCTCCTTTCTTATCTTCAAAGTCGATGGGAGATAAAGTTTGAGTAGAGAAACTCGTAATCAATGGAATTCCACCACTCATGCGCTTTGTTGCTGATAATGTACATTTTGATATTCACCCTAACTTACCTTAGTCGATATATTTTAGTCGTGTGAAGGCCACGCACTATCAAATGTGATCCACGTCGATAATACTTCTATAGATTAGATAAAGCTGGACTTTTACATACTGCAATAAAATCATATACGTAGAGGAATACGGAGTGTAATAAAAGTTCCTTGTATGGAGTTGCGCAACGCTATTGCAATTACTAAAGTATGATAAGTGGTGTTCGTGTTACTGGGCCATAACGGAACCAATCAGCGTACTAATAGTTGAAAAATAAACGAAAAAATAACTGTTAATTTGCCTGTCTTTATAGAAATGTGGGGTTATAAGGAAAGTTAGGTTACTCTCTAGCGGACGGATGGAAAAAAATTACCAGCGGATGTTTGAAGTTAACCAAAATAAAGATTGGATAAGCATCTCTATGGAATAACGCCTGTAAATACCGTGACGGTCGCGAATTCAATATGGTTAGCATTAGCCCCCGAATTACGCCATAAATCACACGGTAGGAATAATATTATGAACTTCATTTATATTTTTACCATTAAAATGTTAAAATATAAAAAATCATGGAATATTCGAATGAAATTCAAACTCACTATAAAAAAGAATTATTGATTAAGAAAAGTAGATCACCGTTTGAATGTGGATTTAACCCATTCAACAAATCCCGAATCCCATTTTCACTAAAAATCATCCATTTTTTATTGGGCTTAGTCATAAATTTTCTAATCAAAGTTGAACAATTTCCTTTCAAATATTAACTATCTACTGTCGATTCTGAGGCAGCGTTTTATATCCGAACTGCTCATGTATAATCTTAACTTGAAAACAGTCGAAATTTGTCATCATTTAACATTAGAGGAATAAATGAAGGAGAAAAAGTCTGCCGTAGCCGGGACTCGAACCCGGATCTCCCACTTTCCGGAATAGGATAAAGCAACCACCTGGAATGTGGGAGATCCGGCTTTCGAGCCCTGGCTAAAGCGGACTTTTTCTCCTTCATTTCTTCGTCTAAATTTAGGCATGTGTTCCATCCAGTTTCCATCGTTTACATCACCTAACATCTTCTGACCATCGGAGAATCCGAATCGGTTACTTTCCCACTTTGAATGACCCGCCAATCGTCCACGTGCTCGTGACAGCTCAAAATTGAGCTCATCTCTTATAAGCCCACGAAGAGATAAGAATCTATTCGCTCGTACGGATCAGTTTCTTGGAGACAATCACACAATACTGTGTCGTTGAGAGAGATGAGTTCGAAGCAGAGTTTGATCGAGAATTCAGGAATGTTTGTACCCAGGGAAACGGAGGATGCTGAATCGCTCAATTGACTGATCGGTTCCCTACAGTTGTGTTCGTGCGTCGAATGTAGAGCTGTATGTTGGACCAAGTGATTTGATGAGCTTAAGCTGACCGATAAAAAGCGGTGCTCATGTGGCGGTGAATACGTGCATCTTCACTTTCATAGAAACTAATGCTATGAAAATGTTGACAACTGGAAGTGATCGGTAGTGCTAATGAAGTCGGCAGTTGCTGTTCATCGGATTGGTCTCCTTTACTGAAGATGACCTTCTTCTGCCGTCCCTTCTGTTGTTACAATGTGAATAAAATAGAAGATACCACAGGTGGGAATTCGCCGAGTGTCCTCACCATTATCACCGAGTTATTTTTCCGAGTGGTCCGCGATTACATGTTTGGCCGACTTCATTCGGTCAGCTGCTCTTTTCCTTATACTCTCTCTATTCTTACCAATCTGTTTCATACCCTGAAATATTTTCTGATACATTTCTCTCCTGTCGTTTAACCTCTCCTCAGCCCTTTCAACATAATCACCTATACAATCTGCTTTTCTCTTTCTTAAAGCCCATTTCAGTTTCTTATTGTCTCCATTTAAAATCCACCCCGTAGTTCTACAATGTATACTGTTCCGTGTGAGTGCTAATTCCTTGACGTCATGTCTATAAAGAAGTGCATGTGCGTAAGTACAATATAATCGGAAATACGAAAATATCCAGCAAAGGTAAATCTTCATTTACACTTTCTATATGTTTTATGAAACCTCTTATACGTTCCTTTGGGCTTAAATGGTCGTTTTAAACGTATTTAATAGAAAAATCCGAAGCTCACTCATCGTAAAGTCACTTGTCAAACGGAGCATAAGAATGACCACTGTGAAATACCAAATTTAGATCATAAGTGGCTTCTCAAATGTATGCTCTGTAACTGACATGATTCATGTTAAAACTAGGAAAGAATTCGTAAAATAGGATTTTCGATTAAGCTGGTTGATATTTGCGCAATGTAAGATAAGATACTCTGTTATAATAATGGAATACAAAGATGAGTCATTTATAATTCTTCGATGGGAAAGTGAATTGCCAAATCAGCTTCTACTGAGGCTACACTCGGAAAAGACCCGATCAGCTATTATGTCTTAGCTTTTAATAGATTTTAAGTGACAAATACACGTTATAGGTCGTTAGAATACCTCCAAATGCTATGTATATACTTTTGCATGAATTTGAAACTCTATGGAATATAGGATGATTCTTTAAAGGAACCAGGAAACGATTAGTGAAACTCGTATGGAGTGTCTTGCTGTATAGATGTGAAACATAGTTTCTGATAAAAAAAGGAGATCGAAATATTGAGGCCTTAGAGATGTGAATGAGGCTAGAATGGGCGAAAAAATTTAAGGATTGAAAATCAACTGCAAAAATCCTAAAGATAGATGGGTAAGAGATGATTTCGATCGAAATAATTCAGCTACGACAACCTAATAACGTAGGCCCAATTGCTAAGTAAACTAATTGAAAGTAGGATAAAAGAGACAAAAATTGATAACTAAAAAAGAAGTTGGATTCAATGAAGAGTGAAAATGTGTTATCGAGAAATAAAGGAATGACGTCAATGGGGAAATTTCATAACGTGTTAGCCTATCAAAATGTTATGATGATAATGTTATGCTTTACTGTTGAATGAGTAAGAAGTAGAGATATTTGAGCATTTATTTTACGGTGAACGATGTTCATAAACTGATGATCCCAAAGACCCAGAATTATACCGATGGTAACTGTAGCGAGAGGAAAATTTTATGAGAAAGTTCAAAATGAAAGTTTGCGATGATTGCAGAAATTTATTTTTGAGTAAATTTACTGAAATCGATACACATGTCACTCATCGAATATTTTCCGCCTTACCATCTGAGAAATACATCATTAAATATTTTCCTTTCATTCCTCTACATGAATATTAGATGTACTTTCACTTTATGACAGTATAATGAGATAAGTGAGAAATGCAGTAAACTTTCAAGGAAACATCTAAAATTTTAGGGGATGGATAAAATCATAATAATAATAATAAATCGTCTTTATTCGGGCGAGATTGAGACTGAGAAGTCTCTTCTTACATCTAACCCTTCGTCAATTTGAAAGAAAGAGATAGCAGAAAAAAGTGCACAGAAGAAATTTATATTGTGGGCTTAAAAATTATAATGAGGATAGATAACACACTCATTACACAAAATGATTCCTAGATGTGAACAAAATTTTTAAATATCTATTTGGAATTATTTTGTTGATATTCAAAAGGTTTTCACCCGTAGTAATATTCTTAAGTACATAAATGACGCAGGTAACATGAATTGAAGATTTTCCATCGGATATGAAAGAAAGGATTTTGTTATTTAAATGTTCTCAATTATATTAACTTTACTCTTCAGCAGAGTGTCATCGCTGTTGTAAGAATTATATATTGTGATTCGGAGATTTTAGCTGTTTATTTTAAAAACGACCAAAATTATAAATATTTTGGTAAATGATAGAAAGTTAAATTACATTTTGTTTTGCAATTTCTATTGAAAAATGCTTCTCTTTTCAAGAAGTCAAACGTTTTTGTCACGGCATAAATAATCTATATCTGTAAGATGAGTGCGCAAGTTGTCTGCGTGTTTTCCAGTATCACTTTACAAGAATTTGTTGAGCAAACTGTGATAAGGAAAGTCTTTCAATTCATGCTTCTGCGATAGAAAGAAATTATCTTATTTAGAAATCATTTCGGCATTCCACTAAATATCGCAATAAAGTAAGAAATTTATTGCAATACGGAGTTGAGATCCGCTGCTCCTCATCAACAAAATACTCCCTCTTCATAAAAATTAAATTCAAGTAACGTAATAAATAGTTGGAAACAAGGCTGTTCAGTAATATAAATGAAATATTCACTATTTCTTAGTGAGATTAAAGAAGTGAGGTGGTAAACAACGGCGTAGTGTTGTGAGAGCATCAAAACGAAACGTCAAGAAGTTAAAACAGTTACTGTTCTAATCACACAGGCTGCAATATAGAATATTTACGACCTAAATAGGGGAAAAAAGAAGACACCGGTGTCGACATATTCCTTCTTTATTAAATCGGCGTGTCAATTGAATGCATTTACAAAGATATATACTAACAACCCAAAATTTCAATCTGTAACGACCACCCAAGTGCACGACAATAGATGGTTTGATAGCTCTTTAAAAGAAATTTGACGTCTTCTACGTGATGTTATGACTTTTTTAGATTTCATTGATCATTTTAAACTTCTTAATTTTGCACGAAAAACATCTGAAAGACCTTTCAAATTTTGACCACATCTTTTGGCTAAGTTTCTCGTAATGAAAAGTCCAACGCTAAGAAAATTAATACTTCTAGATCGTGTTTGTTGATCTGCCGTTTTCCAGATATCAGTAAAACTCGTAGAAGGCATTCTCATGCACTTGTATGGTTATTAAATTTTATTATTGGTTGCTGATTTTTGTAATTGTCTTTGTAATTGTAATAAATTGTCACACCTATTTTACTGATGAGGGAATTTGTCGGTACGGGTGTTTTCCTCAGTCCTTCCTCCTGATCATGAATCTTTTGTGATGCTGTGTAGTTAGAACAGTGGCCATTTCATTTAGTTTAATTGAGTTCAATTCGGCAAAGCAGCCTCCTTTGCGGATCAATTTGGCGTTCCCGCAACACTATACACTTGTTTACCACCTCACTACGTGCATCCCACTGCGCAAGGCGTAAATATTACACCCCTATTCATTAAAACTTCCATTCAAACTCAAGATAAACATAGCATTCCACCAATCTTTGTGTTGCATTCGGGCTGTCTTGGTGATGTACTTCATTGAGAATGCTGCAAGCTCTACAGGCGTACTTTTACGCAGTACATGGATATAATATTCATATTACACGTAATAATTAAATGCGTCACAAAATAGCTGTTATATGCATATCAATTGTAAGCGTTCGTATGATGTTATACAAGAAGTGAAAAATTGTGACTTGGCCGGGACTCGAACCCGGGTCTTGAATACCTGCCCGGAAAGTGGGAGACCCGGGTTCGAGTCCCGGCCAAGTCACAATTTTTCACTTCTTGTATAACCTTGGGTTAGTCGCACAACTTAAATGTGCTAAGTAAAAATTACATTTCCATCGTTTGTGTTCGTATGATGCTTGAAAGAATGATGAATGATTAAGTAGTAGTAAAATTGGTTAAATGATTAAGAGAAAAAAATGTAAAACGCCTTATTTAAGGGTCGCAGCTATAATGGCTCAATATAAAAACGTATCAGTAACCATACATTGATTTCCATAACAAATATTTAAATAAATATATATACATAAAAGTGTATGTATGTCTATCACTGCTATTATTAATGTGTAAGTATGCTTACGAATTCATTACGTCTGATTATATCCTTAAAAGTAAAAGTGTAAAAATTCATCCGAAATAGCTACAGATATATCGCATTAAACCTTACCAATTACCTCTTTTGGGTATTCAAAGAATATTAGGGTAACTAGTACTTTTCGAGCTATACCTAAATTCCAGTTTGAGTTAACACTGCCAATTTAAGTTGACAATTACTTCCTATAGTTTTTCAACTTTTCTATGTTGCTATTTCAAACTTATCGGGCTGCACATCCCAATAAATAGTTATCAACAATATAGAATAATAAACCATTTAGAAGCCCGATGAACAGCCCGATAAATATAAAATAACAATATAGAAAAGTTGAGTAATTTGGTTTAGCAGTAGAAAATAAATTTAATTTTGGAAGAAATGTTTTATCCCCTTCGCAGCCATAATCCGCTCAAACCAGAAAAAGATATTTTCATTATAATGACTTCTTGAATTTATAATGAAACCATTATGTGTCACTTTCTTTGAACAGTAAAAGCCGAAGTCCACTCCAACGATGGCGTAGTCAGCGTAACAGAAAACTCTGGCCGCCCTCGACGAACTTCTAAAACTCATGACGAAAATGAATACGAAGACATTTACCAGGTCCGAGAGGAAGCTAACAATCCTACGCAATCTGAAGAGACGAAAAATTCGCCTACATTAAGTGGAAAGTTATCCAATGGCTCTTTGAAACTCCAGGAGGCTATCAACGGTTCCGTCAAGAACGTTTACATTTCTAGTAATGATACGCATGTCGTGAAAGAGCAAACGACGTCCACCTTCACTTCAGAACATTTCGCCAAAATTCATCAGAAGGCTTTATCGGTCCAGGTTTTCAGCGAAGGAGCAGACTCAGACGCTAATGAAGATCTCAACGGTCAGTTAACCTTTTCATTCATTAATTCTCTTGCCTTTTTGAAATTGTTCGTGAATCATATTCATGCGACTCCGTCAAAATATCTGGAGCGGAAATCGAGGATAAATGGTTCTATGTATTCATCATCCTAATTTCGTTAATTTCATTAAAAAAATCGACTAAAAGCGGTTATTCATGATTGCTTATTAATCACTCAAAGTTGATTCACCTCTCTTATTGACTTTGGTAATACATTAAATACGGAATCGTCGGGCTTAATTTTTTAATTATCGAATGTTATTCACGGCACGGTTGCTGATTATATTTCCGGGAGTAGAAAATGGAATCCGTGAAACTAAGAAATAGTTTTTTCTTCAATCATGAGCAACATTAATCATTCTGTTATGACTTCAGGTGGAAGATCTTCGGAAAGTAGAAGCATCAGTTTACTGGATAAAGTCCTAAATGATGCAGATTCTGAGATTACGAATTCCTCAACGATCCATATCGAAGAGACTAGGAGGGAAAGGTAAGTCCATTCTTGTAAAGAAGTAGCAAGCCACTATGTTCCCAACCAGCGTTTTGATATGCGAACAATATTTATTTAAAATTCACAGTTTCAGGCGTTGTCTTGTGGAAATATTCCATAATCAGCAAGAAAAAATTTTGTACTTTTTCCACAAATTAATTTTATTATAAACATAAGACGGTAAAACACACACGACTAGTTTCGGAGATTGATCTCCGATGACTTGACAGACAGACTTGATGATGAATTAATTTGTGGAAAAAGTACAAAAAATTTTCTTGCATGTTAATATTTATTTACATTGACAATAAGAGGATCGAAAAACGTAAGTCCCGGATTTCGACCTTCTATAGAAGTATGAAAGTTAGATGTAATCCCGGATTACTACAGTAATAGTTTTCTTTCGCTTATTCTGTTTTAGTTTCCATTCAGGGAACTGGTCTGACGTTCATTAACGTTCTAGTCTATCTGAGAGTTTTCGAAACCTCTTATACATCAACGTTCCATTTCCATTTTCCTTTCTTCCAAATTGACAAAGATTATTATTATTAATTTATGTTATACCCAACTAAAATTATTTTTAATCAGATGGAGAAGGATAGCATTAGGTTTCGATTCGTACGGTAAGCGACCTCGATCAGAAAGGGAGGAACTTGGAAATTTTATTGGAAAGCCCATTTTTAGATTAAATCAGCATATAAGAGAAAGGTTTTACGATTCAAATCTTTGCGCACATCATGAAAACTTCAGATCGTCGATTAAAAAACACTGAAATTTATTCCAGTAATGATAACAGCTAAAAAAGCTAGTATTTCAAATCTCAAAACGGAATTATGTATCTGTTAACAAAATGAGTAGTTTGATTAAATATTTCTACCACTGAAAGAATAAAATAGCTCAAATAATCACTGTTAGCTGAACAGCAATATAAAACTCTAGTCCCTAAAGCCGTGACACAGTCGGAAAGCAGGGCTGGAAAACCCAATACATTAAGAAGAAAATAATTACAAGAGAAAAATTTGAATCGAAGATGTCGTAAATGAATAATAATATTAAAAAACATCTTAAATATCATTTTCAAAGTGAGTTCAAAAACGAACACAAAATATTATACCTAAGAAATAATTGTAATCATGAACATAATATAGCCTTTAAATTAGTGATTAGGTGATACCAACATTTTTACCGAATCAATCCCTGATACTAATCTAAAGATACAATTCCGTTACGATACCCGATTCATTTTCTTCCAAAAGTTAAAACGCATTATTTTTAGTTAGTGTTTTTTGTGAAACAAATACTTAATGAACTATTATATTTAAGTAAGAAATAGAAGAATAATTAATACAAAATAATAGAAAAAGATTGAGTTTTAAATAATCTATTCCAAAGAATCTTTTTCTTGGTATCGTAATTCAGGTTAAAAATTCTCCGATTCCAATTAATCATCCCATCACTACGTAAATTATTATCAAATTATATTTTCTTTGTAAATTATAAAAAAAGAAATTTTCTATCTGCATCTAGAATATAATCATTTTAGATGAAATTTCATTTAAGTGAACCTTTACGAAGAGCGTGAGTAAGTATAATTTCCTAGATCATCATCGCATGAGTTAGTTATGGTTAGTTCGATAAAGTCAAAATAATAACTCATAAAAAGTTAATTCCTGCGTATCATAATGCTCTTGATGGAGCAGTATTTTGTGTTTAATTCTGTTAAATAATTCAATCATTATTAATTGATTATATTTTAAACTTGATGTTCGTAATCTGGAACAACTTTGTAAAATCTATTAAATTCGAAATTCTTTATAAAAACCGCTCTAGGAAGCCTATGTATTTTCAGTGCTATTATATTGCTAGATGTGAGATAAATGGTATCTACAAACACTATATAGAGCATTACAAGGATATACGATTCAGACGTGCGCCAATAGATGGCAAGCAAGATCCTACGTACTTCCCTACTGACGAATGACGCGGGCGTTAAAATTTTTCAAAATCACGTATCATTTTTCAAAAAATAAATAAATTTGTTTTCCATAGCTTTTGCGTTAATAACATAGTGCTATATTGCTATCATTAAAAGTATAAAACCGTACATTCATTTTTATTTAATTATTTACTTTATTCATTGCTTAATGACTTCTTTCGCCATTAATTTAGCCTGTCTTAACAGGAATAGTTAAGTTAAATAACTTTACTAGTTCATCCATAATTTTAACTGTAAATAAACAAAATAACTTTTTTTTACCGTTACTAAAATCACGGAAAAAGGTTTTAAATCGTTTGCCAGCAAGCTGAGACATTTCCTAACGCTGCAAAATCTTAGTACGCAGTGGTATGAGTTTGACAAATAAAAGGTAATGCATGAAAAATAGGCATGGATGTATCCGAAGCGAGAGATGTAGGCCAAGATAGCAAATCGTAGATTGGTATTGTATCACAGATAGTATTATTAATTGCATAGGTCATTAGCCTGCTTTCTCCAAAGGGGAACGCAATCGATATGCTGTAAATATACCTGTATGTATAAGTATACTTTCCTTGTGATTACTGCTCGGTTCACGGATATTACTTTTTCGTTGTACGAGTATCCATGGATTAAAATAATGAATATCTTTTCCACTTCTTTTCTACTTCTCATTCAATGTAAAGTATACAAAGTAATCGGTCGCTGAAAAGAGTGATATCAGAGCCTGGTTGTGTATCGACGCCTCCACCACCACCACCGCCTCCTCCTCCGATGGGCTTTCAAAGACAACAACCCACCAGGTCACACTCACTCTCTTCGTCCATCAACACAGAAGCCTCTAAACTCACAAACGGTGCTGCTAAATCATCGGAAGATCAGCAATCTACAACAGCGGATTCTCAAAGAAGATCATCGGAAGATTCTCAAAAGAGTAAGCTATAAGAAACATAATGGCTTTCGCGGCATGAGCACCTCAGTAAAGGCTATCATCGTTAAAAATTATCAGACATCATTTAGTGTCTAAACCTTAATTTTCATCAATCTGACGCAAATTTGTAAGGCGTGGAATTTGAAAACAGAAATTTGTTTATTAAAGCTACCGGAGAGTAAGTAATAGAATGTTTTGAATTACCAAATCTCTATTTGCATATGAAATTTTTTGCATGGTAAAAATCCACCGATTTTTAGTATAAATGATTCTTTTACTTTTGAGTGTTACGTTGCGCTAGTTGCAATTTGGTTTGCTTGCAACTTGCACGTAAGACGCTTGCCATGCTGTTTTGATTTCCTTTTAAGCTGAGCTGAGTTACCGTAATTGTGCGTGCTAATCAAAAGCATGACTCATTAAAGATTTTCTTTTAGGCCAATTTTTCTCTGCAGACTCTTCCATCGACATCTTAAAATAAGATTTTTTTTATTTAAAAGGAAGACAGTTCTGATAAAAAAATATGATACTTTGTGTAAAAATATTTTAGGGCACGTTAGAATGTTCCAAGATCAATATTTGTCAGCACTTTTGCTATCCATCACTGACATCCTTAGAGTTAGTGATGTGTATGACATTGATGCGCTAGTCTCCAAACAAATCATGCGACGCTTTTAGTACCTTATTCTACTAATAGAGTTGTCTCCATACCCATTAGGAATAAACTCCGTTTTGCAACCTCAACGACTTTGCAGAAATTATGAAAGGTTAGACGCAACGAAAGTTTGTCGCAACTTTCCAAGCATTAAAATTACTCGGATATGAATATTTTAAATAATATTTTCTTAACTCCCTGGTTCTTTTTCCGGAATTTCTAAGTTACTTGTCACGTAATAAACATCTTCGATAAAGACATTTTCAAATTTATCAAATTATTTGTTCAAGTTAACGCGACGCATTTAATACGAGATAAAGTAAGTGAATTATCCAATGCATCCATTCAGATAAAATTGTATCAGTATTTTCTTTCGCATAAGCTGAGGGGGTATTGATATTATAAGCTTAAATATTTAGGTAGAACGAATGTAAATTAAACTGAAAGTTCGATTTCACATCCACTTTAGGGTCTGACTGTAAATCCATCAGCGCGAAGGCTGGTCGGACCTTCAACCCCACCACCATAAACTATAAAAACCTCTGAATAGATACAATCATTGGATAGTGAATAGAAGGAAAGATGAGGTGTGAGGTAACCTGCCCCAACTTTCCTAACTGAGCCCTGATTCTATAAGCGGAAAAGTCCAAGCAAGCGAAACAGAATGATCCTGTGAATAACACCTCTTGTGGGATGACTGAGATAAATGCACTCAGAATATATGCCTCAAAGATATGATATATTATATGCCTCAAACATAAAACAAAAGAATGAATTTTCCTCTATTTAGTACCAAAAGGCAAAGAAAAACATTTAATTAACAAAGATATTGTAGCAGCAACCAATATTTGGGCACCGCCTTAAATTCAGCAGAAAAAGTAACTGATTACGAACGAATGAAGATATCTTAAGCTATGATTCTCCTTCACTTTATGGAACGAGCGTTTGAGCAAGTATTTAGGGCAATGATAATTATCGTTTGCGTCGGAAGAGCTGTTTGTATAATCTTTTTGAACAATTCATCACAGTATTGAGTGTGAAGTATAAGTAGCATCCTATATATTTTCCACAACTCAAAATCAAAGTATAATAATAAACAGTAATATCATTATAACTGTTAAAATTGCCTCGATGCTACGGTAATTTGTACATTCCTCCGGGGTTCGAACCCGAGATAATTTAAGTTATTGATTAATGTCATTACAGATTAAAGGTGATCTAAAGAAAATCATTAAATCACACTTATAATATTTAAAAAAAATTTAAGAAACCAGTTTTGCTGCATCCTCACCAACAAATTATGATCTTAATCATCCGTTAAATTGCCTATGAGACAATTTAATTTAATGGTTACCCTACATAACTTCATTGCCCTTAATTCTTTTCAAATATATACAAACGTTATCAAATCAAACCGTAATTATAGTGAAAGGTGAAAAGGGAAAGTTTTCTTGGAATTAGCAAATATCTCCTGATCTTTGCAATTACTTGAGTAAAATAATGGCTTGAAGGAGTCGCGAACGCATCATGTTTGTTTCTCGTCGTATCCGTTCTGAATATAAATTTTTAATCAAGAATTTTTCCCAAAAATAGTACTAAATTAGGAACTTACGTTCTGGAGAATTTTTTTTTTAAACATCACAGTTAAATCGGTACTTCCAATTGTAACGGAGTAAATGTGCAACGTAGGTATCCTTGCTCGGTACGCAAACTCGCAAACTGAATTCATATCACATGAAAATTTAATCATTAATTTTTAGCATTGTTCATTACTTAATGCGATTTTTAACATTTCTGGCGTCTATTGCCAGCTTATCTGGAAGATATAGATTTATATAGATTTTGTACACCATAACTTCCTTAAAATTAAAGAATGTTGAACTAAGGGTTATCTATTTTACAATTCTATATGAATGATAGGAAACACGTGGGAAATTATATTTACCTGATATATTCCTGTTTTGCTTTTATATTGTTCTAAAATATAGCTAGAAATTAATTATATTACATTACCAATGATGAGGAACTGATTAGGTAAGATTAGTTAATCTTACACACGAAATGTAAGTTGTGCTACTCAAGAATCTGTTGAAATGAACGACCCCACACGCAAAATTGTAAACCGTAAGAAGTTACTAGAGGTCACGACCGCAGTCACTTCTAACAACAGCTAACAGAACCATAAAGAGCACATAATTTTCCGCGGATGAGTCCAATTATACTTATTATGTTTTAATTGACAAGATCAAAATTTGAGTGAATTGAAAAATTAGAGGGTGTTCAATTAGTGCGTATATTCCCTGATATTTTGATTCATCTATATAAAAAATCCTAAATCATTCATGACTTTACAACGTGGGACTCTATGAATAGAAAAAATAATAGCGGTGGAAAAGAAATAGTATATCGTATAGTAATAGAAGAATATTTGAACTGATAAAATAAGTTAATTAATACAGAACTTGAAAAAATACTCGATTCCCAAGAACAGCCGAAAATGACCGTTTTTATTCTATTCTATGATTGAAATTCCGAAAAAATTTTTTCGGTGTTCACCTCGGAAACTATCACTGTTAGAAGTCCCTTTCAGACTACATGCTGCAAAAACATGTCGGCGATTTATCTAATAATATTTTCAATGTCGTTGCGTGTGTTGAGTATCATTTTTGTGAATTTTCTTTCATTCATAAATGGGTAAAATTGGAGCATAGTCTGCATATTGATACCAATCCCCTATAATTAGCGCATAGTCATTCCTTTTTATTTGAAAGAGTAAGAAAAATTAGATCTGACAGATTTATTTCCAAATCCGAAGTTAATTCATCCTTCCTGTTTATCTCATTCTACGATCGTTCTGGCGAATAAGTATCTGTTAAAGGTTCCAATGGATGGCTTTCACATAGGGTTGTGGTAATTTTTAGCTCCAATTTTGTACTCTCATGCAGAACTTTCCATAACTGGAACATTTCAAGACGTCAAACCGTAGAAAAGGTGGTTTTAATGTATTGGAAAAAAACAAAATACCTCAATTCATCACTAACGAAATAATTATCTATAAAAGGTTATTCTCCTATTTCGTGAAGATGAATTAATAAGAAAAATTATCTCCTCAAAAATTCTAATTAAAAGGCGATAATTTAAACGTTGGATGCAACAACTTGTATCTACAATCTCAACTTGTTAACCTTGAATTAAAATTTGTTGTTCCGCTTTACATTGCATAATAATTAAGCATCTTTGCCAAAAATGTCGAATAATCCATCTTGCAAATTTCCAGAATTTTTGAAAGAAAGTATCTGCATGCGAATTAAAGAATAATTTTATATCTACCTACCAAAGGATCTTTTGTTTGCTGGCTTGAAAACTGTAAGGAGTGAGTTTCGTTTATCTGTATTTTTCACCGTGAAAGTATTTTCCTTAACGCTCCAGTGAAATTTTTCTGATAAGATGCTCTATGGACTAAAAAGGAAACGGAAGCGAATTACCGTCTTTTCTTTTAATTTCCTTTGAAATTTCTCGTTAGAAAACGGTTAATGGCCGGAAATTTTACGATATTCATGCGAAAGGCAATGACCACCTAATGTTGTAAAGTTTTCCGTTAACATAGAGGTTTAAATGAAAAGGGGGAAATAGAAAATAATGCACCCCTCCTCTGTAATCCTCGAACATTTACTATAATAAGCAATCGGAAAATAATTTAGACTTTTTTTCGGCAATTAAGAGATTTTGGAAAAGGTTATTGAAAAGGACGCATGGCATTTTAAAAATTATGCACAATGTATGTCTCTCTAATCTTAATAATTTTTTTATTTTCAGATTTAGAAAGAACCCTCATATTTTAACATTTTTGTTTTTAAAATGAAATTAAATGCAACACGTAAGATTACATCCCTTATTTCCTGCGAATATTACAGAGATATTTTTTTGTGTATTCATAAATTTTTAACCTGTAAAACTGAGATAACTGTGCATAATACCTAATGAACTGTAACACCGGTAATAACATCGGATCCTATGATGATCAATCTAAGAAATCAAAATAATTTCCTTCCGATGAAATCTATTTTCTCCCAATCGTTCCGAGTACGACAACAAAGACTCCCCACTCCCTCACCCGCTTTCCTCTGAGCGAGCACCCTTTTGGTAAGAAACAAGTAAATGGATCTGTGTCAAAATTATACCGCTGTGAACTCTGAAAAACCGCCCAGTCGAAGAAAGGGTGTCGTTTTCCTCGCTCTAGCGTCATTATTACTACCACCAGCCTTTCATCAATTATTTCCTTCCTGGGAGAGCTCTCTCTCCTTCACTCATCTCTGCTGACCCACATGCTTAGACCAAGTAGTTCGTGACTGACCTTCGGCGGACCGCAACACCCTTTCCCCACTCACAGCTACACGCTTTTAAGGTTTTTAAGTCCTACAATCCGCTCTCCCTCGCACCTTTGGCTTCCCGTGCCACCTCGCTGATCAGCCCCTTTCTCCTCTTCCCCCCCCAAATCACCCTGTTCACGCACCTCCTAACGTCCTTCACTCACTCGCCGTCAGGCAACGGGAAGCAGACGTCTTCCACAGGGTCCAATCCTCCGCCTCCACCACCTCTTCCGCCTACGGGTGCCCCTCAGGCGTTCAGCTCACAATCCGAGACGGGGCCCACCGAGTCCAACTCGCGAAGGGAGGTGGAAGCCCCTCACCAGAGGGCTCCGAAGCCGGTGCAGCGGCAGCTGGTGCTAATCCTCCCTCCGCACTTCCCAGTGGGTGATAACGCTTTGGTCAAACCCTCCGAAATCCTCAAGAGTATAGGTGGAAAGGGAGCTAGCGGCAGGCCACAATCCCCAGCTGGTACAATGCCTTCTACTACGAGAGTTGAAGTCTCCCACGAGGAGGTGACGGAAGAGGTTGAGGAAACTTCTTCGGTGGTGAGCATTCCGGCTTGCGGTCCGAAACCCCCGCCTCTGCCGGGGCCCTCCTCCTCAGTTGCCAACGAACAAGGAATGGGAGCTAGCCACGGGAAGCAGCAGCAACAGCCGCTGGCAACCATAAGCATCCATGACCTCAACAGTGTGCAACTGCGTCGCACTGAGAAATTGACCAAGACGCTGTCTGCTCCTCCCATGACGTCCACCACCACTTCTCAGAAATCTTTGAGTGAGTGTAGGATTTTGTGTGTACCTGTGGTTTGTTCTAAATTGTTCCCGGCATCTCTGTTATGTTGTGCTTCTGGGTCAGCTCATCGCGAGGATAAATGCGTCTATGTATCGGAGGGAGGAGATCATACAGGTTAATGTGGCGTTTCATTATTTTATGCCTGTTTCTCTCTCTCTCTTTACCTCTATTCTCTATGCTTCCAAAGTTGTGCGGCTAATGACCCTCGTAGATATGCTCATTTCACTTGATGCATCTGCTTCAAAGCATGGATTACAGTTAAGCTGAAGCGCTGCGCGTATGGTAAAGAGTTTTCGTTCGCATTTTTCTGCTAAAGATAATGTATGCACTTGCTGATGTGATCAAAGGCAGAATAGAACCTCGCGTATACCTTAAATTCGATTTTTTTCTTCCCAATCTGTGGAGCTTTTCATTTCAAAAAGAATTGCAATGGAATTGAAGCACGACTGCTTGAATATCTGGATTAAATTGATGTTTTATTTTAAAATAAAACAAGCTTTTTCTGCATGAAACCTTTCTTTCTGTTTCATAATATTTGAAAAGCAGTTTTTAGATTCAATTACTTATAAACTTTTCATGAAATGCTGTATACACTTCTAAAATATTGCCATTTTATTAGACATTGTCACAACCAGTGCTGGAGGTTCTCAACAAACATACATCTCCCACAAAGAAAACCTGATCGCTGAGCTTAAGATGTCGCGAGATATTTCGGGGATAAAGAAGATGAAGGTGGAAAAAGCTAAGGAGGAAGAAATGCATGAGAAAGAGCTGTTTGTGGAGATCTCTAAGCAGCTAACTGCGGATAACTTTGTACAAAAAGTATGTCAGGTGAATATTTTATTTATAAGCTAGAAAGTATGATATTTCATTAAACTTATGGTAGATCATCTGCAAGACTTAAACAATTAAGGCAGTGCCTCATTAATTGCCTCTAAACATTCTAACATTCTCATACATAGCTTAGTCTAAAGAATCTCATTTGAATCATTCAGTCTACCTGAACTGGCATTCTTTTGGACCAGGAGATTGAATGATATGACACAATACTGGAACTGGCCATATTCGGACTAGTAATATTTTATATTATCATATAAAATATATTAGTATGGAGATACAATGATCTCTCCATGCTTAACAACACAAATTACTTTGTTCATAAAATTCCTTCTGACTTGCAACTTGGAGTAATTAATTATTCATGCAAAGAGGGCTGAAAATCATTATCTCTCCCTGATTAATGTAATATCATGATTGGTGGTGAATTTTTTTGTATTTCCTTTCATTGAAATTGGTTGGAATAATATATAAACTCCTTCCTTTGCATATATTGCCTATATTTTCCCAGTAATAGTTTTTAGGAGCTCAATTTCGAAACAACAATGAAATATAAATTTATCTAACAAAACTTGATTAAACTATTACATGACAAATTAAGAGTAGAAGCTGAATATGAATACCCTTAAATGTAGATGTTGATATACTAAATATAGCAGAATACAAAACACCTTTTACTTAAGACATATTTCTTTCTGCATCCCATGATCATTCACTATTCTTATACATTTTTCATTCAAAATAACTATACAATCAATTACAAATCAAACATCCGCTAACTTTCTAAAAATTCAGAAAGTTTGTTTACAATCTGTACTAAAATATGCAATTAACTTCTTCATGATTCTAATTAAATTTTTTGAAGTTAGTTAAATTTTTCTTAGAAGCATTATATCTTCAATAATACATTGCTATGTCAATTTGAGGAAAATATTAGGTAGGGTGACTAAAAATAACTCAAATTTTAAATAATCTACACAATAATGATCTTGTATGAAATGGACTTGCCATTTTATCCCAAGCTGAAAAGTGTGTGTTTAATGTTCACTTTTATATGATCACATAAATAAAAAATTCCAGATACCTGAGCAGGATGCTCAAGGAAATATGATTCCTCCATGGAAACGGCAGATGATGGCTCGGAAGGCAGCAGAGAAAGCAAGAAGGGAAGCAGCAGAAGAAGTTCAGCGGGCAGCTGAAGAAAGGCGGCTACAATCAATTCCAGTGTGGAAAAGGCACTTAATTGCAGCCAAACAAGGCAACCCTGCTACTTCAGATTCCACTTCCACCTTAACCAAGCAAAGCCCGCAGCAGAAGAAGTAAGATTATAAATATCTCAAATATGGAAATGAAAATGATGAAACTACAACGAACACAAATGACTGTTTGCTATTGATATCAAGGTTCATGAATCATTGTATTGGTATAATCTTCCAATGTTTGTATCATAGCAGTTTACTCATATCACCCATCATTCATCTTATTCTTAATTCATAGGCATGCTTAAGGAATAATATTAAAATTCCTGTCTAAAATTCCAATATTTGAAAGTTGGATTTCTAAAAGTTATTACTTACTTTCTACTATCAACTTATTTATTGATCATCATTGATATTTTCAGTTTGTTCCTTTAAAGGTAAATTTTAGTTTGTTGTCGATTAAGCATTATGTTCAAAGGTATTTCAAGGGATAATATTTCAACAAAAGCATGCATTTATAAAGTATTTCGTATTGCTATTCCATTAAGTGAAATATAGAATGATCAATAATCAATCGATAAGCAATCAGATAGGCATTTTATCTTTAATATAAAACTCTAACACGTAAATAATAAGCCTGTTTACCTAAAAACTAAATTTTGAAGGGTTCAAACTTTCATTTTGTATTCTTCATAGATTTTCGCATTCTGTATCTCATTGCAATCATACATTAGCACATTTTATATTTATTTGTTATGCATTCCTCAAGAATGAAAAAACTTGAAAATATTTATCATTCTGGAGCCCCACAAAATTTTTCTAAGTTGTCTTGTGCAGGTGACTGTGTTTTGTGGATCTTTGGAGTGGACATTATTATTTATAATTTGTGTAATTAATAATTAATTGATTACTTATTTCCAATATCCATTGCATTTATCAGTAATACATTACTAGTTATTACTCACTATGTGGATATTGGTTATTGGTAACTATGAAAATCATCATCTCTAGCTATGAGGTAACAAAGAACTCAAACAACAGCTTTATTTTTAAAGTTTCATGCCTTGGTGAAGGAAATCTGTTAAATAGTCAGAGGATGAACTAAACTGACATTTCATCATTGAATGATTTGCCTAATTATCTGGTTAATAGTCCATGCAATTAATACCTTTGAATTAGGATGAATCACTCAATGATGCTATAATGCTTGCAGTTAATACATTGTAGAATTATTTATTTAATTGAAAAAGCTTTTATATATTTCTCAGCTCATGAATCTATCCACTTTGTGATAGCACATGATGTTTAGGATCAATATAAGAAACACTAAGTAGCAAAAATGCCTTGTCTTCATAACTATCTGGCCTGAAAATATCATTCCATGTATCTTCACTGCATTTTCGGACACACTCTATTGCTTTTACCCACTTCCTCCTGACCTAGTCCATGCTTTCCAGGGAGTCAGTCTTATCTGATTGCTGGCATATATCTGTGGGCTCAAATTATCAGTGCAGCCATCTATTTCTTCTTTCCTAATTGGCCACTATTTTTCATTTTTCACAGACTATAGCTCATTATAATGCATGCAAAAGATAAAATTATATTATATCTTTCTCATATGGAATTCTTCTGAGGACTTACTGGTTTTGACCTTGACCAACTTTACTATTAACAATTAAAAGTAGGTAATTTCAGTCTAAATGGACTTCAGAACTCATTTTGTAATGACATGAAGCGACCTTCTGACTAAACCTGACACATAGTTTCTTATATTTTCCACCAACAGGAAATCATCTTCCACACTGTGCTATCAATTTAATGGCTGCTAACCTTGACCCACAATTTTATATTCCACTTCTAATAACTGTTAACAGCTTCGGTGAATATTTTTAAAAAAATAGATGATTTTATAATACACACAGAGGGATCAGAACAAAAACAAATTAATAAAATAATATGGGCTACAACATAAATAAACTGAGAGGCTGGCTTCATACAGGTTTAAAGTTTATTTATGAATATCCAAACAAAAAGGGAGAACAACTTATTCGTTCCAAACTTTGTTCTATGACCTCATAGAGACATACTGTAGGAAATGTATTCCATATATTTAAGTTCCATTTATTTTAATATGCATATATAAGACAATTTTAGTCATTTTAAAACTGATATAGGATATTGATGCAACTTAGATCATGAAGGTATGTGAATATGTGCCTTTTGGAGTAAAGGACCTCTCTTCTAATTGAAGCTTCAAATCTCTGTGAAAATGTAGGAGAGTATACTTTTCCTAGTATGACTACATAACTGTTAGTTATTGGGCAGAGAAAACATCTAAATTATGCATTATGCATAAACCAGTAAACCTGAAATAACAAGTATACTTGAAAGCACCAATTAAATATCCACTAAATGTTGTTCAGCAAAACAGCATATAGTTTGAATGAGAATATAAATCTCTCTTCGCTTTTAAAGCTACTTGAAGATATTTCAGAGGAAACATCTATCCTAAAATAGTACTTTCTCAGAATTTGAAATTTCAATTTTAATTTGTAGTGCATTGCTTCATAATGTAGTATATTGATGCAACAGCCAAGACACAATACAATCAGTTCATAATTACTGATGATAACAAAGGTCAAACACTCATATTTGAAATAGGTAGATCAATAATTAGCATTTTACTCCAGAGTTCAAAATAAGTAGCAAAAACTCACATTCCTAAGACCACATCCATAATTCATTCTGTGAATCTTTCATCACAGTTTTGACTTTAACTGATCAGCATCATAAACTTGAGTTTTAATTACTGAACAACCCCCATTGAACATTAATTTTCCACATGAATAACACAACACCGATGTTAATGCATCAATTTCCAAGCTAAAGATAAGAGATCACAGATGTACTTCATGAACAATCTACCAGAAAACAACTTAAATGAAATATTCATTATAATACCCTACAATTAAAACTTTCGACCGAATAAACATGAGGAACATTACAATCCATTTACTTGATTCATAATACATTCCAGGTCTATTATTACAAATGGAAGACACAATGGAGACGAATCATTTTCTACTGAGCCAGAAAAAGATGTGAAAATAGTCAGTGCAAATGGAGAAAGTAACAAAGAAAACAACAGACCAGAACAGTTGAAAAATGTTGATAAAGAAAAAGAATCAGGCAGTGACATGTCACAAGATAAAAAGACAAAGGATAGTAAGAATGAAGAGGATAATGCCCAAATCATCCCATGGAGAGCCCAGCTAAGGAAAACAAATAGCAAGCTAAACCTTCTGGAGTGAAGGGAGATGCTGATATTTTCTTGCAAATATTTTTATTATTTAAATGGAGGAAGGAAGCTGCTGTACATCAGAGAAAACTTTGAAAAAACATGTACATTTAATCTAAATGAAACCCTAGTTTTAGTTTTATGTAAATTTCATAATATATGATTGTTAATAATAGATGTAATTATAAACATTAAAACATGAAATGTTAAACTTTTCCTTGCCTCAAAAAGACTATCTGTTTGGTTGATTTTTATGACATAAACAACATTTTCTGTATAGATTCTATACATACACCTTTTCTGTATATGACATCTTTTCTGTTTTGGGCTGGCTATGAAATCTCCTTTAAGATAGATACATGTTCAATTTCACTTAAATCTAGCAGTAAATAACTCACCATATAAAAACTTCCATCCACTGTTCTGTCTTTATACATAGAGATGCTCTCTGCTAAGAAATATTTCATCATGACTATGCTTTAAGATTTATTGTATGTATCAAAAGATAGGAGTAAAGTATGTATTAAGTCATGGGTTAAAAGAGGAAGGGCTACAACATTTATGAGTCAAGCATTTTCTTGATTAATATGGCAAGAATTTTTATGATACTGATTATGTAACTCAAGTTCTTGCTTTATTTGTGATTTTTATTGTGGTAAAGCTTGTTGTGAAACTGTGTGTCATTAATAAAAGCCATTTGAAATATCTGAGTTTAGTAATTTTCCAAATCTAGATATTTAATGAATCTGTAACAGGGGTCGTTTCTGTACGTTGAAGAAATTAAAAAAAAATGTGGCATAGATGATCATTATATATCACCCTGAGTCCGAAACACACATTTTTAAAATTTTTGTCTATCTGTTACATCATCATGCAAAAACTATCCGAAGGATCTTGATGAAATTTGACAGGAAGATGGTCTATGACTTCGAATGACATAAAAGTTAGTCTTTATCCCGATATGAGATCCCGGTTCGATCCCAGACGAGGAAAATACTTCTCAAAAGAAATACATGTAAAGTTCTCTTAACCCGTTGCAGACTTTATTTCCCTTACATGACTAAATTAGAAAGAATAATCGTACGAAATTGAGGCAAGCACCAAAATAAATAAAATCGAATAAAAGTTCTTATTACAGCCGTGAAATATCGTAACCTGTTCGGAATTTTGATGACATAAACGAGTTTTGCGAAATTTTGAGGCTATACACGACGACTAATTCGATTGTTGTAGCCGAGCTCATGTATTTTACATTAAGAATGCACAGGAAATTTAGGCCCACTAAAATATATTGGTATGAATAAGTGATTGGATATATGAATATATATTATTATTGATATTAAAAAATTCTATTATTTGCAGTTACGAGCAATTAGCAGCGTCGATTCGCAGGGAACAACGTACGACCATTTAGGGAAAGTTTCTTAATCCGCTCGACTTTGCCAATGTTATTTCAATATGATGAAGCTACTAAGAGTACCTTACGATGAAAATATTTAATTTTACAAATGTATCCTATTTCAATAGCCTTTCGGCATGTAGCAAGGTGTGCACGAATCACAACTCTACCTCCCTAATTGACTAATTCCGCTCGTCATAGTAGCATTTCAAATAAATATAATCGTAATTCAACTACTCATTGTTTACACGAGCTATCATCTGTTTTCAAGAAAATCGAGTTTGTCGCAATTAGAAATGGGAGGTTAACAGGCAGCTCATATTCCATATTAAAATATTGAGTGTGGCTGTCTATGTTCGCTTAAAATGCGAGAAGGATTTAGATTAAGGAAAAAACTTGCATGATATTGAACTCGCCTACTTTAATGTAAGTATTTAACTTCACATCTGACACCAGATGAGACAAAGCATTCCCAAAAAAATGCATATTAAGTCCATTCTAATCCTTTGCAAGTTCTATTTCTATCGTAAAATTAAAATAAAAACAATATTCATGAGTCAAATTCGTTCGATTCGTCCGAGGTATTATTTCAGTATGATATGAATTCAATGTGAAGATTATCCAATATGAATAAGATATTTAAAAATAGTGTTAAACTATTACTGCCTATTTCTATTTTCCCCGTTGCTTTAAACGGATACTTAAGCTAGTCTTATATAAATTACTTTACTTTGGTTGACAGGACCAAATTTTAAGGGAAAAATGTTAGAAAACATAAGTAAATACCTTAAATAATATCTACTGACAAAGCAGATTTTATTTTAAAGGACTTATGAGATGATTAAAAAACGTTGATATATTCTTTATTGTGAGGGCAAAATAAAAACGTATCTTGGACACACTCAGAGTTTCACAAATGCAAAAAAATAAGAGTGTGACGAAACCAGTCTATCAAAAGTTGGATGTTGGCCATGTATTTGAAGAACCAACAGACTGATTAGGTGGATAATACGACGAAGATGTGAATGAACAGATGAACTGCATAGTTTTACTTCTCTTCCTCCAATATTTACCTCTTTTCCTCTATCAAGATATTACTTAGCATACCTTTGATATAGGTACCGAATAAAGTTTGAGAGAAACAGCAACCTAGCCTTAATCTCTATCCGTCCTGTCAGTTTATCATTCACTTTTACAGCTGTTTTATTTTATGTACAATTCTCTAATTACTCCCTTTTCTTTCTAGCATTATTACTTATCCTTAAGAATCTGTGACATTCCAATTAAACTTTTTTCCATACCTATGAAGAATAAGCTCATTCCTTTTACTCTTTCTCTATATTATTATATTTGTAATGATAAACCAATAGCTTCTCTAGTACCCCTTCAACTACTAAATCCAATCTGTTATTCCCCTTTATTTTTATCCATTACTTTTAAGAGTCTCTAATTTAATACTCTAAATATTTAGGTATCATGCACTATTGTGTTCATTTTTCTGTTTCTCACACTTCTGCATACTATCTCTTTTTGGAATTAGTAACATTATTTATTTGACATAGTCCTCTAGCCATGAAAAAGGGTTTTAGATTTTATTGTGTATTTCTACTATTCCCTCGATACCCTCTTCTTTAAAAATATCTGGATAATTCTATAGGAAGTTCATCCCTTTCCATTGATTTTTCATTCTGCATATGTTTCATGGATTGCTCTACTTTAGAAAAGTATTATAGTACCTTTGTTCTCCCCCACTATCTGAATCTCCTCTTCTATAACAATATCCTTTGGTTTCTCATTCACTCAATACAAATCATCTATGTATTATTTCCACCTTTTACTTAGTTCTGTTTCCTCATGTAACACTTTCCCATCTTTTCTTGCGTTCATTCATAAATTTGTTCTACCTTGTTATCTACTATAAAATTTCTCACCTTTCTATATAATATGAATATAACGAAGAATGGAGTGATTGGCTAAGAACATGATGGTCTTGAGAGTTGAAACAAACCAATTTTTAGATTGTTAACGCCTGGTAATGATGTTAAGCCACATCATTCATGGATATAAACTACTCCTAGGCATAAATGTCAAGCCATCTGGTGATATTTTTAGATCGCAGCATAATGAAACCAATATGGGATTAGATTAAGCATGCAAAGGAGTTTTAAAAGATTGATGATACTGCTTTTTTACTATGTTATTTTAAGTGATGGATGAAAATTAAAAATCTTGTGCAAGGCACTGCCATGGTCTTGAAGGTGACAATATAAAAGCATTTTGGATATGGGTATTCAGATCATCATTGCTGCTCCATGCTGGTCCCCAAGTACTATGTGATCAGTTCTCAACACCAGTACTAAAAGTGAAGAACTGGCAGTGCCAAGAGCCAGGTACTGGAACCAACCCATTTCTACTCACCATTTCAACTTGTGGATAGCAGTAGATGAAGATTTTAACCTAAAAAACATGCATGGAAAAAAGGTTTAACAGAGGATCGGTATTATTGTTAAGGAATTTCCCCCAATGGGTAATCTAAACATTTGGTTATTATTGTGATTATATTTGTCTTAAATTAGATATTATAAGATTTTCACAGGTTTTGTGATTCCTAATAAGTTCAATTTGATGATTTTATATAATTTCAAAACATTTATTATTCAGAATAACTACAGACACCTATAGATGACATGAAGAAATCCATAAGAAGGATGGTCATCTTCAGAACTTCATGACCATTTGATTGGAATTTAGTTTTATACTTAGGGTTAACGTAGTTGCTCCCAGTTTTTTCTTGGTTTTTTTCATAGTCAAAGGTCCATGGTAAGTAGGAACATACAGAAGTCTGGTGGTAATATATGTTTCCAATTTTATCATACATTTATCTTTCATTACTTAATATTCATAAGCACTTAAAACATCACATTCATTTGTAACATGCCCAATAATGTATATGTGGCAATACATGTTATATACTCTTTCTTTAGAAGTTACCTTCTATCACTTGTAGTATATTGAAATGGAAAATATTTAAATGAAGTGGTATTTCAAATCAAAATTCTTCTGCTGGTCATAATTACAAACCAAACTTACGATTTCTACATTCATCATCACAATGGAAATTTATAATTTTTCAAATACAAACATAAGCATAGGAAGAAATAAGCCATAGATATCAAGTTATTCAATAAATATACAGTTGCATTGACACATCGTATATTACCATACATTTACTCATGTTCATTAAAAGTCATTAACATAGTTAAGCTTTCAGCAAAATTTTCAGAGCTGCAGTCCTTTCTTTCACATTAAAAAATATTATCTTAGCTCCACCACAGTATGGGAAAGATATGATCAGCTACAATTTTTACGAAGAAAAATACTGCTTTTATGTGAATTAGTTATGGTGAAATTTACACAGATAGGACAACCTGTTTCTAGTAAGTAATTGGGCCTGTGACATGTTACATGCAAATGGGAAGATACAAAAGACTGTACAAAAAAGAGCCAACTGCATGTGAATATACTTCTCACAATCTTCAGTTTCAAGTAGCCAGAAAAGTTTTTTAAATCATCACTTCAATGGCATCCAAGATATATTATTAGTCATATTCTTAAAATTGCAAAATTCAATAGCCAATTGCAGCTTAGTTGAGCTATCAATTTCCAAAATATTCTAAAATACCTATGATTTTGAATTTAAAAAATCCCAAGGTATCATTTATATTGTATATGATTCCTTTCATTCCAAAATGTTAAATTTTAAGAATTTGTACAACTTATGAATTACAAAAATGCAATTACTTCACAAATAATTTCCAGTTTCGAAATCATTGTCATTTTTCTATGGTTTTAGGTGCATGGAATAAATTTGAATCACTGTCAACCATCCTATCCTTCCATCTTTAAATAAATGTGCCCAGACTACTGTTACTGAAGTTGTAAAGCCCATCATTAAGAATTACTAGAAGTGATAGAGACACTGAAACAACAATGAACACAAAGTATCCAGATAATGCATTTAATTATTTTGATTGATTTTTCTCTTTTTGAATATACAAGCACCTTTGAATGTAAAGTTGATGTGAAACAAGACGTTAGTAGATGCAAATAAAAAACATAAATATATTATATATAATTTTTTTTGTGTATTTATGTTTGTGTGTGTATGTGTGTATATGAGAGTGTTTGAAAAGTATTATTTGAAGCTAATTTTCCTCTACACGTTTTCATGGATATAGACATAAATACTCTATGAAATAAATAATCACAAAAATGCACATGAATATAGACTGGTGACTCATTAGAGGCAAAAAAAATTACAGAGGCAGTTATTAATGACAATTAATATCCCAGAAATCAAACGATAAACGTTTCTTTTGACTTGGAATGCACACCAAATATTTCTTTGAGATGTTCATATACAAATAAACATCTACTAGTAATCTGATTCAGTCATCCCCATCTGTTCGGCCACTTAAGGTCCCTCACATAGGGTTACAAGAGGTGAAGAACCTCTTCTTAACAATATGCCCCTTAATTATCATAGGGCTTCTACCAAAGAGTCATGGAGGCTGGGAATTGAGGGCTATAAGAAATGAAGTCTTATCACCAAATATTTCATCAATTATTTGTTACCAAACCTGAGAGTAGTTTCTTGTCTGCTGATGACATCTTAATTTTTCATCTATTCTCCTAAATATTTACTTCTTACTGCATTGGACTTAGAGATTAATACCACATAGTATTAATGATCACTCTTCAACCCTTCTGTAATCATAAAACCACTAAAACTGATTTATGATAAGCTCATCTTTTGTTCTCATAGTAAAATCTCTTCCAGCATAATGTTTCTCCATTTGACTTTCCCATCCTTTACTGGATGTTGCTATGCCCTATTGCATTATCAGTCATGGCCTACCTTAGACTTCTCTCAATATATCCCCTCCTTATCATAGCCCAACCTCCATGATTCACTGTAACTGCATGGTCACCCAGACAACTGTGCGAGGGTGAACTAGGCCTCCAATTTCGCAGTTAACTGTGCGAGTTTCCCCATTGACCACAAATAAAGCTTCATTGGCAGGAGTGACCATGTAGTGGCCAAAGATGCCAGATGCAGCAATTGGGCGATTTGGGTTGTCCCATTGTGCTAAGGATGGCTGCATGGCACGACCCACACCTGTGATCATTTCCACTTTTCCTGAAGAGACAGTAAAAAGAAGTCAATAATAAGTTTGCATTGGTTCAAATCAATGTAAAGAGTTCAGTAAATAAAATAAAAGTTAAAAAAATAAATCTTAAACAAAGCCCCTACTCAGTCAAAATTAATAGGAGTTCCTCTGTTTTAGATTAAAAATAAGTAAGTCATATAATTCTACTGGCAAATCAACACCAAATTCAATCGAACCTGTCACTAAGTTTAGGAAAAGAATGTCTTCCTTGTCTGAAGCGCTTGCATAGAGATCATAACCATGGGTTGTCTGAGATGGATAGAAAGCAATGTCACTGACGTTCAAAGTGGTTTTCACATCGAAACAAAATTTCAAACCATTTTCTGGAAAAAAATAGAATGGGTTTCTGGATTAGAGCACTATTAAATAATTACTTGTTTAAAATATTTAATAAAGACAAAATTTTCAAGAAAATATATTTGGAATCTGAAATTCACCTGTGATTTCTTGGACGACCAAGGTGACTCCCTGGTTTCCTCGATCAAGAGTTACAACCTTGCGGCTATCAGGAGAGATTTGCGGCTTTCCAAAGAGCCCAGAGCGATAGGTGACTACTGCATCAGTCAGCTGATCCAGTAGTATCTGCCCAGTGGGGCGCCCTGTTACTGGCTCCTCACATTCTAGCACAGCATAGCCATCTACAAAATGAAGCAAATATTTTGAAATCAGTCTATTAATTAATCATAGTCCTTTATTTTTCATGGAATTGTATGTAATTCTGTACTTCATTCAATTTCATTAGGTCAGAGGGCCTCTAGATAGCCAAGTGGGCAATGCGTTTTACTTTGGTGAAAGCGGACATGGGTTTGATACCCAGTAGGGAATCATGCATGAAATGACCATGCTGTTGAAGCACTTTTAAAACTACTTCTACTTCATTAGGTCAACTGAAAATTAGCTTGAAGGTATAATACATGCAGGATAGTGAAGGACTGAATGTAAGGCATCTGAAGCATCATAACATCATTCCTGAAGTTGTTTGCACATTTGAAGAAGCAAAAAGAATTTCATCTAGGATGGTGATATGATGATGTACTATTTAGTCTACATTTTTATTGGAATAGGAATTTATATGTTGGTAAATTTTTATTTATGTATTATTTATATTTATTATGCATTCGCATCTTTTCTTACATAAGGATGAAAATTCTATCTCTCTTGGTACGCAATTATAGGGAGTCAGATCAACGCTGCGGATATAGCGCATGTTAGCCAGATCCAACTTGAAAAGTCCTCTCTGGTTAGTATGGGTGACATAACCATACTTGAAAGAATGTGAGAAGTCCTGAAATAAAGGTGGAAAGATTAACTGAATTCAAATGTAAAGGTAAGATGTCATATCAGAGTTATTCAAATAAGCTAAAAACTTTTTGGAACATCATCTGAAATGTATAAATTTCACTCTCTATGATCATGAAAAGTATCACAAGGCTGGGAAAATTCAAATACCTGCAATGGAGGCATGAATAGACCCTTGACAAGGTCGAACTGCCCATCAATTGGCTCAGGATGGACAGTGTGATGCTTGCGTTTCTGAGATGCATCTCGGATGATCTGAATAGTCTTAATTCCATGGTTTTCCTCACTCCTCCAATTCAGAACCCAAACTTGATCCAGAGGTGGGACATGATGCAGTTGAACTGGATATTTATCAGTTACAACCACCTAAATGGAAAGAATAACATTTCAACAATATTGTTACTATAGAACCAATTGAAACCAGGTATTGAATACCATCTACCATAATATAATATGCACTTGCAATCATAATTCAGCAAGGTTTATGGAACTGCATGCTTGATCTATCATAATTAATTCAATGTAGAATCTATAATCTGCGATAAGACACATCCTGGTTTTTAATCATAATTTTCTTAAAAGTGGGTATGTACAGTAAGTCAAAATGATCAACATATTCATATGCAATGTACTGCCTATAAGCCAACATACATATTTTCAATGGTTTTCCATGTATACTTACATCAACAACAACCATCTGGATCTTGCTGATGACCAATACGCGGTCCTTTTTTGGCTGGGTAACGTACACGTAGCGGTTATCTACGTTAATGGCTTGCCCCCAGCTACAGTTGACTCCTTTATCACCGCAAACATATTCCTAGAAAGATTTAAATATTATTCATTGTTATTATCTCATTCTTTGAAATCTGTTAATAAAACAATTTTACTGCCATGCTATATAACATTATTATTATCAGTATCAGTATCGAAAACTGAACATATTAGAAAGAAATTTTCGTTTATCCTTCAGTAACTAAAAATTCTATTTTATACTCATCACATGCAGATGATTCATTTCTTATAAACAAATATTACTATAAAAATCATAGAGTAAATATCTTTAAAAATGATTTACTTGGGTTCCAGGAATGATGTCAGTTGCTTGAATCTGATGATACAGCCGACAGGCCGTGGGCTCATACACAGACACTCCCCAGTCATGGAAAGAGAAAAACCTCCTCTCTTCATTTGGTGCAGCTGTAAAAGAAAATATTTAGAGTATAAGGATTGAAATGCCTAAATATAATGGAATTTCAAGAATATCGATTAAAAATTAAGAAAAAGTCATGTTATATGGAAACAGAAAATGGTGACACAGCCATCTTCCTGTCTGTGGTATTTCCTAGTTTCCTTGTATTCACTCTAGTCCTCACAGTTTCCATTTAAGAAGCACTTATGCTCTGGAAATTTTATATGGTTATTGGGCTGTGTTTCTTAAAAGCTGCAATGATACAGAGCATTGTTTTTCAATCCTAGTATTTCACTTTGAAAACATTCACTTCAGGGCCAAACTCAGTGCTTGAGGTAGATTTTCATGCAGGATTGTAACGAAATGTTTCTTCTCAAGATAATCAGCATCATTTCTGTCTTCTTCCAGATCTATGTCTCGAAACACAATCATGCATTTCACAGAGTATGAAATTCATGTCACTTTTTTCATTCCACCTCAAGCACTGTAATTCTTCTTCATAACATATATTCAATGACTTAACATCTTCTATGACATTTAGATTATTTCTAATTTCAGAACAATCACAGAATGTATCAATACTTGAGCTCAGCTTTCCCAGGACTTAGAATTTCAATTATTTCAGAAGGTAATCCTCATATTAAGTGCAAAAATATTGAAAATATTTTAGAGATGGATAACAGTAAATCACCTTTTCAAGTTTGAAATTTTACTTTATTTTTCACAGTATTAAACCCCATATTTGCAACAATGTTACTACTTGAGTTCACAGCAATTCAATGTGCAAAGATTTGGTGCTGTGTGATATCATGAGATTATGAGAGTTGGTTGACTTAGAGTAAATTTTGAGCACCAATGTCAGTACAGTAAGTAAGGGAAAGAAGATTATAGAAAAATCTTTATTTCAACTTACCTAATTATCCATCTCCTTCCATGAAGAATAAAATGCTCAGGGAATGATGAAGTTGATTAATCTTTCATAGCATTAATAAAAATTTTGCTATGAGGACAATGTATATGATATAAATATGTATGATTTACCACTTTCTGCTTTTCATTACACCAAAATCATATACATTAATTCTCTTGAGTAATGCAACACACTTGTAATCCACTTTGAAAGAATCCACTACATGTTGGTGTTTTTAGAATTTAGATAATGCTTTCTCATTTTCTTCCATTCGGTGAATTTCACTTCACTTAAAACATTTATCCATCATGTATTAGCACCATAACATGCACTATACACACACTTATCTTCAGTCAATGGAAAGTATATTTTATTGTAAGCAATGAAAGGAAATCAAATATTCTTCAAGAGAACCATGCTTCCATATTTCTCCAACATATCTTCATTGACTTTCAGAACATCATTACACGTCAAGTGTATAATTCCTTATTCTTTCAACTTCTAGAGGTTGCACTGAGCTGTAATTCACTATTGCTCTGTAGCTCATCCAGACTTATTCACTTTGAAACCATCATCCATTTAACTGCACTTTTGTTCTTGGGTTAGGTGACTACACTTCCGTAGTTTTTATATATTAATCTTAAAAAATATTCTTCATCACTAAAACTTGTAGAGGTCACTGAAATGCCAATAATCTTCTCTCTTGCTGAGGAGTAATGTATGTTAATTGATTTTGTAAGAATTTATGAAGACTGAATCTCATAGCGAGGATTTTAAACAGCTTCTTTTGACCATGACTAGGTCCAGCTACAGGTTTTGTACGAAAGCATCCTATGAGTACGTTAACATCACATGGATTATTCTATTCTTTTTAATCACCCAAGAAGAACAATCTCCTATTTAAATCATTAGAAATTCCACAATGGAGATATTTCTCAGCTACACAATTTGGATGCAAAATAAGTAGAGAAATTTCCAGAGTATGTACATAACTTAATCAAGATTTCTTTCTAAACCATATAGATTATATTGTACTCAAAATGATTTCTGCACATCACAGTTTCCAAACTCCATGATTATTCCAGTTAAATTTTCACCTTCATTGCACTTCCTCTTGTTTGTTAATGTTTTTATTGTTTGACTGATTAGTATAATTCTTTTTATTCTCAGACAGATCAGCCACAACTACAATCTTCTTTCCAGATGATTTCCTATTTTTATATCATGTTCACTTCCAACATTTCTTGGGTTATACTGTACTCTTCTTATCCAAGATGCTCATTTTCTCTTATTTTGGATAATCTTATCTACTTTTCATATAATTTCTTATTTGTTTTTCTTACATCACAGTCAACACCTTCACACATTTTCTGCACAATTCTTGGTTAATTCTCATAAGAAAGATTATTTTTCTACCAATTAAAATGCAGGATATCTCTTGAAAATGTTGTCTTGTTTTTCCTATATGTATTTGTAAGAGCATTTTACCATGAGTTCTTTGGTTTACTTATTCCTCTTCATTTTATGAATTTCATACAATAAAGATTTGGATCTCATCTTCTGATGTTATCAGATTACCACTTTCATCTTCCTTGCACTCTCCTTATTTACTTTTAATTGAACCACAGTTTTAGAATCAGATGGCTGTGTTCTTTTAAATTATAAATATGCAATGCTATGGTGAGATAACTGTTATGAACAAGGTTTGATTCATAATAATTATTTTATTCATATTTAGACAGGAGGAAAATGTTGAGCATGACATTTTGGGCAACAGTATGAACAGAACCAGACATTTTAAATTTAACAATCAGCATTGTAAACCTAATTCCTCATTTATATGTTCGGCATTCTAATAATTCTAACAAAATAATTTTCATTCAAGGAATAACTAACATATTAAATAGTCTTCCATTCTTTTCACAACAAAATATAAGAACCTGAGCATTTGGCTCATGCATAAGAGTTTAATTAGTGAATTAATAAAATGCAAATAACAAACAAAAATTATCCTGAAAAGCAGTGGAATAACATACTGTTAGAAAAATAATGGTTATTAAACTTTAAAAATACTTTTGCAATATCTAGGAAGCTTAGAATATCTAGTGAGCTACATGCTCACTGAATCTCATGCTCAACATATTCCACTCATCAAGCAGATTACACAAAAAGTATGTTGACTTGCTTTATAGCTTTCAGAATTCTCCCTTGCAGTATATGCTTAGATTTACTTTCAGCCTAGATTACTTGTATGAAGATGGAACTAAAATTCCAAAGAAGTAGAGTGATTGTTTGATTACATTTCTGAATAGAAGGTTATACACATTTCTGAATTATAAAAATTCTGACATAAGTATACCAGTTTGAAAATTCCATAACTATTGAACTTTTTCAGGGAATTGTCTGTCACTCTAGGATCATTCCACATTGTATCATAGGAATGCCATGATCAGCTCTGATTCAGCGATGATATTTTATTGGAATAACATTTTTTGAGAAATCTAATATCTGGAGACTTTGTTCTTCTAATCATGGATACATTTAGGTGAGGTAGAAAATTTGTATCCATGATTCTGGAATTGCACATTGTAGCAATCACAATTATTACATAATATCTTCTTTTAATCACATTCTTGGTTTTTCCATCTTTCTTATGCTATAACTTCTAAGCAGGCTCCAAATAGTATATCCAATCCATTAGGGTTTTTGAGAAATGCAATGATTTAAATTATACGTTGAATAACACCATGTGATAAATGAAGTTGTGATGAAGAAGCTTATTTGATCAGTACATAATGGAACATTTCTATCTTAAATTCAAAAGGAATTTTATGATACAATATCAACAGCTATGCTCATGGAACCCATACCATCAATATTGAGCAAGCCTGGTTCTGAAAAGCAGTTTGAAGCATAAAATTAATTCAGCACATGAGTCATTCATTTTGGCTCTTAAAGTAGAAAATGAAGCTAATCCTCCATGGTATTTTTCTAGAACTAAAATAATGTAAACAGCAAATGTGCCATTGAGATATTCCATGAAAATGTTGGAACACTTCTCTTTACAATGTCAGTTTAGTTAGTTAAAGCCTCTCCACATCTATCTTCTCGAAATATTTCTAAATGTATGATTTCTTCTTCTTATATAGAGACCTTTCTCATGACTGATATCAATATGATATCACACATTTATCATGCTATTGCATAATAAAACAGATGACTGTCAGAGAAAGCAACTTCCTGACAAGTAAGAGAACCAATTTAAGTCATGGTAATGGTAGATGTGTTTTTCTTCATTTCTTCAACAAAATTTAAGCATGCATTTCATGAGCTCTTCATCATCTGTGTGTCATCACACATTTACCAAAAGCATTAATTATTAGACTTATTCATTCATCCCATCAGTTTTATGACTTCCAAAATGCTAAGTAGATGTATTCATTTTTGGTACATGGGAACCATGGTATAAAAAATAGAATTGGTTGAGCTATCCAAATCAATAGGTAGCTGATCCATCTTGAAAAACCAATGAGGTGAAAATGATAGCCAATATGTTGACCATGTGTCACCCATTATAAACATTCCTTGGTGAGGCTGTTACCCTACATGGACTATGAGCCACATATATTGATGATCAGTCTGTAACACATTCATAATGGATGACACCAATCGGCATCATCCATATCTTACTTTGGTAGAGGAATGACGCAACGTGTACATTTTCAATGTGCTGTAGTGTAAACAAAATAACACTGTCGCAATGTGGATAGGTTAAGAAATTCCAAGCAAGTCCAATGTGTCAATGTTTGTTGAATTAATTACCTCAAGAATAAGTCACATCCCTCATTCAGAATTGTATAAAGCTGAGGAGGAAAATATTATATCATATTCTACGTATTGCAGATATGATAATCTTTCTTGAGGATGTTATCCACATACATTGTGTTTCAGATAGTAATTTGACTCACATTATATGCAAGTAACTCGATCTTTGGCTCTGTAGTGTTGTCTTATTACAGTAGAATTGGCTTTGTTGATTACATGTTCCTTAGCAAATAGCTCCTCTAATATCTTCATATGCAATTAGTGTCAAGTAATTGCTGAAATTCATATCCTTACATAAACTATAAAGTTAACATAGTGAATAACTAAGTAAGTTCTTACTTGGAGTGGGATCTTCTTGCACAACCAGAGATGAAATGTCCCTAGTCATTCCTCCAATATTTGTGGCCTGACACATGTAAGCACCAGTGTCTGCATATGCTATGTTGTGAATCTTCAGCTCTGTTCCATTTCCAACAATTTCATACTTGTTGGGAACATCTACTTTCAATGGCTCATCATTTTTCAGCCACTCAACCTGTAATGAGCACATATATAAACACTTTTTATCCCTCCATGCGGTACACAAGAGAAACATGTTAATGCTGGGGTGTAATTGAGCCAAGCCATGTCAGGGAGTCATCTCACTATTTCTCAAGCAAACAATGATGACAGCACATCAACTATGGCGTTGAAAAGTATTTTATTAGTGATTTTGATTACTAAGATACAACAAATAAAACATGGAACCCCAATTCTTGAACAGAATCATTAATTTTGTTGTATACTTCTAAAAAATCTTGGAACTCTTTCTGGAATAAAATTTTTAAACATTACAAATAATTTGTTATGATTATCTTAAACAATGTTATCATTTATACTGTTACAAGAAGAAAGCAAAGTTTTACTTTTACATAAGCACTTATTTTGGCAAACTCATGAGTGGCATAAAGGTAAAAAGATAATTAAGATATATTGATAAATATTAAATTTTACTTGGAAATTAATAATTTTTATGCACCAGATGTTGAATAAATAACTTATAAAATCGTTCTAAAATAAGTAGAGGCAAAAAACGTAACCTTTGGAAATGGCTCTCCAACCACATGGCAGAACATAGAAGCTTCTTCTCCTGGCTTCCTTGATTGGATTTTGGGAGTAACTTTCACCTCTGGAATGGCTGCAATTGAAAAATAATAGCATTTAAAATGTATATAGCATTATTTATATACGTAAAGAAGACATAATATATGATAATAATCCATGTTGATTAAGTGAGCTGTAAATCTTTTTCAGTCCATTCAATGCAATACATTTGTAAGAAAGTTATCATTTAGCCTGAAAATGACAACATTTTTATTTATTTCCAAAAATAAATGGCTTTGGTTCAATATTTCTCTTAAACAGTTAATTTGATATATTGTAGTTTTAGACATAATAACATACAGTAGGTAGAAATACAGTTAAGTTTTTGGCAAAAATCAATCATAATAATAGTTTTATTAATCCAAAAACATACAGAAATAAGGAGGAAGACTCAAGGCACACTTAATATCATTCACCTAAGTATTTCTGGACAAAGTATGAAACTTGCTAGTTTTAACAAAAATATGCTGAATTTTTGATTTAAAAATGAACAATAAATTAATTTATAAATTTATGAGATTATTATTGTATTGGAATTTTTATAAAATGAAGAAAAATAAATAATTTCTGATTATTAATTTAATTTTAACTATGGCATAAAATCTATCTAATCTTATATCATATTTGAGATTTAATTAATCACGATCATTTCAAACAGAAATAGAAAATTCAGATCTTCTTTCTACTTACTGTGGACTGTGAGGACGTGGGTCTGAACAACATCCTTGTTTCTCTGGGCATGGCAGGTGTAGTTTCCAGCGTGAATCAGTTGGATATGTGTGAGGTATAGGGAACCATCGGAAAAGACCCGGATATCACTTCCTCCATCTCCAGAAGGGTTTGAGGGTGAGCTCTCCACCAGAGCTGATAGATCTGCTCCATGTCGGCGCCACACGATCGGAGGAGGGGGTGTTCCAGTCACATCGCACTTAATTTCCACGTTGTCTCCAACACGTGCTGAGAGGTGATTCACTTCCAGAGCTTTGTCAAGTGACACAACGGATACACCTCGATTAAAAAGAAATTACAGTTTATTCTGTTCAATTCATATAGGAGGGGACAAGTACAAAATCTCCAGGAAAGCAAATACTTGAACCATTGTCTGAAGTTTAGATATTGATTTGAAAGTTATTCTGCAATCAGGAAGTTGATTCAATGTGAATTGATAGTTAAATTCCCCTTCCAATTTTCTGTGAAGCTTAAAATATTTTTGTTTTATCTCTTTTACAGTTTAAGATAAATGCCAGTTTTAGTAGCAAAGGAGTTAGCATGATAATTTAGTAGCATTGAACTTTTTTTTGGTCCAAAGAACCTTGGTCTTCAAAGACTAAAATTCTCTCTCAATGAAGTCATGTTTAACATTCTTATTATAAAGTACTCATTTTTGAGCTAATTAGCCTTGATATTTTTGTTTGAAATGGTTCAGTGCAAAGTTAGAATGAAGTTAAGGACAATGGTAGTACAAAATTCCAGGCTGAAATTGAAGGTGTACTTCCAGTCCTATTGTCGAATCATGGTGGGATTCCCTAAAATGGCACACTTAAGAGACATGTAAAGAGTAATGACATGGATTAATGGTATATATTTGATAAATAATGATGTACTTCAGGGTCAGAGTGATAGAAATAGAGACAACTTACTGTATAATTTGCTGAATGCCATGTAAAATTCATTTATGTTCATGTGGCCGTCTTTGTCAGTGTCATCATAGGACAGCATGTCCCCAAGATCACACCCTTTGGCAAGTTGGTTGAGATGCTCTCGCTGAGAAATCTATGAAGAATTGGAAATATAAAAGGTAGTTTCAAAGTATTGTCTATCAAGCTTATTATTTCAATTAAGGAAGTCCATCTTACCTTCACTAATTCTTCCTTCTCTAAAGCTCCATCGTTATTCTGATCGTAGTGGCTAAACATGATGCTGACTAAGTATTCTTTTCCAGAGCTCCTATTGTCCTGAGCCATCAGTTTAGCGTGGTTGTACAGCAAGAGGTTATCCTGTTAACGAACCATTATTAATATAATATGTTCAATACAATACTGAAAGCTATATCTTTTACTATGATGCCAAAAAAGATCATCAACATTTTCTCACCTTCATAATTTCATATTCCTGAATAGAGCAGGCATCTTTCTTATTCTTACGGTTATCTTTCACCTTTCCTGCAGATGAATGGAAGGCAGAAACGCTTGGCCAAGTGTAGTTGTGCAAGGAGGAAGTTGCAGGTGGTTCAACTGGATTGGCCATAAGGCGCTCCTTAACCTTATCTGAAAAATAAAAGAAATGAGATGCAATTAGAAGAAGTAGTTCACTGATGAATGAAATTCATCTGAGAGTTGGTAAATAACTTGTATGCTAAACATGTGTGACATTAAAAGATTCAGTTACATTATATTTAAACTTTAAGCTTTATCTCCTTAAGTATTTATTTAACATTTCCAATTGGTTATACAATGTAACGATAACTGTAATATGAAACAAAAACAGCTTATCTGTCATTTGAATCAATATAGGTTTTGGAGATACAGTTTGACAGTATGTTTTAGTTTCAACATCACTGAAACATCCCATATGTATGGTGAACTATTTATTATGAATATTTAGGAAGGGAACTACTTCAACATTACATTAATAGAAACCAACAATGTTCATTCATGCAAGCTATAAAACATTAAAAATTTTAAAACCATCAGCTATACAAGAAGTACCTATGTATTTACAAGCTGAATAAGCAAGTATCACAAGAAAATGTTATTAATAGCAAGAAAAAGTTTTAACCTTTCAGTAATACTTATTGCATTATGATACTGAATTTTAATATTTGTTATCAGAAAACTTACTATCATAATTTTATGTATATATTTTGATGAATAATTAAGTGACATAATAAATTCATCCTACCAAGGAATCTTTACATCTTGTATCATATAAAATATTTAGAGTATTAAAACTATTAATTTTTTATAAAAATATTAACTGCACTAGTAATATAAGTATTTGTACATGAAATTGAATTCTTAAGCCAATCAACTTCTCTGCTGCCATATATGAAGTTCTTAAGTTATCTAAAACACGGTTTTCCATTTTATTTTCTAAATTGCTGAATATAGTTAGCAAACATTGTTTTCTAGGAATAATATTTAGCGGTAAAAACCATTTTATAGCAATTATAACACTTTCTATTATGTCGTCTATAGCTATTTAACTCATGAAGTCTTGGCGGCGGCGGAGTCCAAAAAACTAATCCGAGTGGCTGTTACATTACGCGACGATATTGATATATAATTTCATTGCTGTAATATTTAGTTTAATAAAGCGGTGTACATCCGGTCGGTAAACCTTTGCAAGGAAGATTTTGTTGAAACAGCAGAAATACACTTTCAGAAGCACCTTCATGAAATATTTTGCGTGTCAGTAAATGGTGATTTGCACGCTTATACTCAAGTATTCATTGTAAAAAGTATTGAAGACAAATTCATTGTCCATTTTAAGCTTCCCGCCGAATCTTAACTTCTGCGTAGTAATGAGAATACTTGAAATTTCTTCAGGCGTGAGATACGCGAGACAATAAATTTCATCGATTGCCAACTCAAGGATACCATTCAACTCATCCTTTATCTCTAATTAAAGCCTTCAAAGTTACGTTTCTCTATATACAGCTATTGCTAGAGAAGGAGAAATTCTGATTACTCATATGGAAAGTTGCGTAAGGCCAGCCTGGAGGAATGGAAGAAGGGTAGGCATCAATCTCAGGAGACACGGTGGTTGTGGACGGTGGCTCAGTGCAGTCAAATGGAGGGTGAGCTGCCTTGTCGATTGCAATTGGTTTTCCCTTGAGACAGGCGGCCCGGTGCAGTTCACAGTGGTTGATGTACAAAATTCCATCCGTTCCACAAACTGGCTTACGGTGACGGTGGCAGTGACGCTGGCAGGTACAGACTACGTCTCCGTTGTTTTCCTTCTCACACTGGCGTCCTTTGCCGCAGAAACGCCCAAGGCATGGGTCTGTGAAATCGAAGTGTATTTTATAGATAGATAAAACCTTATATACATAGAAAATAAAAATTTTAGTTCAGTGATTATGGAATACCAATAATATAGAATGATTATTGTAATTTGGTAATGTAATTCCTGTTTCCATTAAAGAAATTATTATTACCAATTTTTATTAAATACATATAAATCTATTCCATTATAAATCTATTTGCAGTCTGTGAAGGGATATTTTCGAAAAACTGATTAAATAATTCGATTAAAATAAGAATTTGTTATTATTAGTTAAGTTAGGTATTTCTAGGTATTTTCCGTTCTTTGATATCATACTCTTTCACCCCGATATACGAATACGCACATCTTCGAATTGAGGTCGTCCGCTAGCATTGTCGTCTTGCAGTACAAGTCAAAATCGAGCAAATACACCTAAGAAAGTATACTAGAATTAAAAGATTGTTGTTTATATCAAGTACATTCCGTGATAAGTAGTTCTCTTTCGCAAAATACTTCAAAGGGAAGTATACAGATAAGATTATTTTCATACATATAAACTCGTAAAAGTTATTTCTTATCTGAATAATTTGCCGTAAAATCTTATTTGAGTTATTATATTGATAGAAATACATGATATCGTAATCTGAACCTCAAGGTAGGTTCACGTGTTCTATATTGTCATTCGTAAAAATTCATTCGTTCTCTGATAACTCTCTTTACATCACGAAACACCCTGTATTTTTTTTCTTTAATTTCTTCCTATCGTCTTACTTTCTATTAATTCTTTGAACAATCTCTCTCCTCTAAATATCTGACTCATCTACCAACTTCGCTAAAATGTTTAGTTAAAGCAAAAATTTCTTTTCCCTCTTTATTATCCTACTCTTTTACTTTACTCTTCCTTCTTTGTTTCCCTATAGATTCGTCTCACTTCTCGGAATTTAAATTTCCAATCTTCCGATGTTTTTCTTTCCTCAAGGCACAAATTTCCAATTCACACAGCAACACACTTCAGACTGGATTTCACGAATACATTCCCAAAACTACTTTCAATGCGATTCGTCATAAATTTCATACCTTTGCCAATGATTGCTTTTTTATGTGCTACTATTTTCTTTTGATATCCGAATCACAAAATGACTCGTTTCTCGACTAGTGTTAACCATCTTCCTATCATATTCATATAGTATCGTAAAGATTTTCGAAGCTAATCTCAATGGTGGTCAATGTAGAATTTCTTTCATTTGTAATCCTTTCCTTCGCACGACTATAAAAGAGATTGACATTTTTCTTTTATTCAACTTCTTTGATTCATCGAATTCAAACTTTCGCCATAGTTATCTAGATTTTTCCTATTTAATTGATTTTCAAAGTAAGGCACATTTTCTTACCCCTACCAATTCCTTCTTCTAATCCATTTCATAAGTCATTTATTCATTCACCCACTTTTTCTTTAATTTAAACGCTAGAAACATATTCTACAGTCTTTTGAGTACTTTTAGTGGACTATTTCAATTAGTACAGTAAAATATTCTTGTATCCGTAATTTAAAATTTTTATATTTCATTCCGAGAGCTGCTATCGTCCGTTTGAACTTCATTTTCCATCCTCAAAGTCACTTAAATCCCCAGAAGTGTATTCTAAGGCCGCGGGTCTTCTAATTCCAAATAAATTTCCATCTTTGTGAAATAATGGTCAGCCTTTCACAGCGTTTCGGTAGCTTTGTGAAATTTTAAAACTATCTCTTGAAATTGTCGTAGCCAAAATGTAGTCCATTTGATGTCTGACTGTTCCCATATATACCCCCATCTGCTGCAAAACTGAGACACGGTGACAGCATAACGAAGATTGCTTCTTCTATAGAATTCTATTACAAGCACAAAGGAGGACAGGTAGTAAAGGTAACGTGGGCTTTTACACATTCTTGTGGAAAAGCTTTCAAATATTACGGAAAAGTACACGTTCTGAGTTCTTTGTGTTTAACGTGGATGAATTCCACCAAATATCACGGGATCATTTCAATTTAGAGTTCCATTATCTCTTTCCCCCTTAAATACCCCTATGAGGCAAAGACCAAGCGAAGTGGTATTTACTGTGGGTGGTACGCGATCAGCGACTCCCACGCCCCCTCATGTTACATTTTCTGTGACATATCTGTTATCTATTAATTAACAGATAACTTCCCAATTTATTTACGGCCATAAGTCAGCAACATTTCTCACCCGGCACCACTTTCACTACAGGCGAGAGCTCTATCCACTTGATTAACCAGAGGCATTCTCCTAATTTTTTTACTCCATCTTTATCTTACCTGAAAATTGCATTCCCATTTCCAGAGTAAAATTAAGTGCTTATGAAATATATTAGAGTAATTCGCGATTTCCGATAGTACTATATCGAATAAATTAATGACATCGGACAGAAAATGAATACCCAAGAAAATACCTTGGGGCTTCGTAGATTGATTTCATAAACAAAGGAAGTTGTACGACGATGTTCTCCAAAATCTAATGAGCAAATTCATCTTAAGCTTAAATCTTCTTATCCTAATTATCCCAACTCTAAAACAAAGCCAACAGCAACTGAAATCTAACGTAAATTTGAGTGTTGCATTTTCAAGGGTTTCAGAGCATTGATGGGAGATTTTCAGACGTATCGCCGATGAAGGATAAATGAAAATAGCTTCTATACTGCCTTTTAGCTAGAGAAAGGTTATGTAGGAACTGACCTTATGTTCACTGATCAATAAATGAATGAACGTTTACTGCTTGTGTTAAAAACTACTTTTTAGTACTTGAATTTGTACATATGGATGAAAATTTATATTTTAGCTATTTGTGAGTTTTTATCAACTATGGGAGTGTTAAACGAAGATTAATCTGTCTGTGCGCAAATAAAGTATCACTTTTTACTTAGAAATATTAAATGATAAGCTCTTAAGATTGACAAAGTCCTTCTGTGATTCCATCTAGATGTCAGAAAGGTTCTTTATTTTGTCATCTCTCTAATACAGTCACCTAATGCAAGCAAGGATCCAAATGAAGTTTTAATTTGATTAATGAAAGGAATAGAAATGTTGCCTGAAGACGCCTTTCATCCCATATCGTTACCTTTTTAGGAGTTTAAAAATTCAGATGGAAAAATCTCTTTTGAATATCTGTTTCATTGCAAATTTAGTGATTATACACGTAATTATAATTATGACCAATGAAATTAAGAAGTAGACTTTTGGCCGTTGCGTATTATTCATACTAAATTAGCTTAGCAAAGGAGCCAATGGTTGATATTTATTAATTTAATAAACAATGTAGCGGATAGATTGAAAATAATACAAAAAATTGTACCCATGAAAAAGTAATTATAGTGAATTCGTCTTATAAGAGGGGCGTTCTACTAGTTCGGGGATTTTAAAGGCAGATTTTTCTCTCTATCCGGCCGAATTTCGAGAAGGAATTTCATCTAATATTGATAACGCTTTCATGACTTTTTTGTGGATAATCATCTTTATGCGTTTAAGCACAAACACCATAAAGTGTCAAATTACTAAAAATAACGGTAATAGCATAGATTTTGTATAGTGGAAAAAAAATTCTGTACAGAAATGAGGTATTTCCAATTCATAGCGTGCCGATATGCCTCGCGGCCGATGTAGCTATGGTGTCTTTAAAATTACGTACAAGAATCTCTCAATTGTCCTTTTAATTAAGAATTAAATTGATATCATCGTAAATTTCAGCGCTGGGAGAAACTACTTCGGCTACCTAAAGCAAGTTTCAACCTTAGATCGAGCTCTGAGAGTGGGCTAAAATATTTTCCATTGTACAAGATGGGACTATGTCTTAGATAAAGCCGATTCCGTCTGATTCACAATCAAAAGCCAGAAATACTGCCATATCTCTTTCCGGTTTACTTCGGAGACAAGCGAAATTCATACATTTCTTTCAGAAGGCCGCTTTTTCTTGGCGTTATTTTTCGCTGCATCTAGGCTAATACAATGAATGAGCAGCATCAAAATTCTTTAAGGCGATCTCCTAGAGTTTCAAGTTCAAATAATCAGCGGTTATTCCGCTTTGTTCTACTTTTGCAAGCTCGTTATCTTAGTATGATCACTTGGAACAAGAAAAAATTTCCAGAACATCCCCTTATTTTTCAACCCTTCTCATGAATGTTGCTGGTTCGCAAGGGTACTAAAACTTTTCGTAAAAGGATGCAAAATATAAACAGCCTTGAACTTTCAGAGCGAGAAATTGAAGCTGATGAAAAGAGTAAGAACGAGAAAAGTGACTAGCGCATCGATAGAGAAGGTATGAATATTTCGAAAGCTCACTTAAAAATGAAACCCAGCATGAAAGTCGGCAATGTTGAAAAATGCGCAATCTTTTTATTCTATAATGAGGATACATACGATTTTGTCATGTAACAGTGTACAGTACGAATTAATACGAATCGGATATATACGTAAAATTTTTTTATTGGGTATGTAAGTTGCATTTTATTTAAATTTCCTGTGCTCTTCTATCTTCTCTTTTATCCTTTGTTTTTGTGTTTCTTTGTCTATTTTGTTACCACATTGTGATTGTGATTATTAAATGGAAATGGGGGGATTCTGATTTTTAATTTATCAAAATTAAATTCTTAGTCGGTATATTAATATAAGTAAGCAAGAGGGAAAATAGATGCACAATAGATCGGCACAGATTTTTCTCACTTAAGAATATATAAAAATATAATTATATATAATATCATAGCTATCTATAACTTGCTCGTAGTTTTAACTTGGCGTATCTACGTAATTATCTTTTACGTTTTCTCATAAAAATAAATATTAATGCCCTTTTCATTGTTTTAAGAACAGTGATTGCTTACGCTCTAGTAATGAAAAATCCTTGAAATTTCTTTGTCCGATTTCGTGTTAGTAGTCAGTGATTTCCTTTTCCCTAACCAGTTCTCAGATATTTTGTTAATATTCTCATAGAATGAAATTAGGCTAGGAATTCTGTGTTTTACGGAAGTCGGCAGCTTAATCTGAACAATAAACAGTTAATTGTATTCTATTAACGTCTCAAAATTATTATATCCTTCTAAGCCATGTGATACTTAACTATAATTTAAGTTCACCATGCATTAAACGGATAAATCTCAGAGCTATCGGTAACAATAGCGGTCACGATAACAATTTGAAATTTCCAACATTCTGAAGTTTTCTAGAAGCTCAAACACTTTTGCTTGCTTCGCTGAATCCTGAGTTGGAGGGTTTTCTTTCAATTTCCATATTTCATTTGCTTCAGTTGAGAGCTTTTCTATACCAGCGTCTAAAACTAAAATGAAAAGCAAAACGTTTGAATTTCTTTGCTCCAGTTTTCCTCAGCTATTATATAGAGACTGGATTTTTTATTTCGTTCGCAGCTCTATAGCATTCCCTCGATTAATTATAAAGCTATCCGCACCGCTACTTGAGCCATCAAAGTTCTTATTACTCCTCTTTTCTTAACCAAATTTGTTAAGTATTTGCTCGCAGATGGTGGTTATCTTATGATGCAAAATTGAAGTAGACCAGCTAATTTGTGAATATTACTCTTTCCCATTTAAAATACTACATCTACATATGTAACCTGCAAACTGCCTTTTGTTGTTTGGCAGGGGGTGCATGGACTATGACCTACGTTCCTAATCGATTGCCTTTGCGTATCCTTCTAGGAAAAAATGAATTCTTGAATCGATTGGTTCTAGCATCTATTTCTCTGATCTCAGTATAAGAAAGGCCTATATAACAAGTATAACGCATAACATGAGCTACATCTCCTATGAATGTGCTTCCGCTGAATTTATTAAATAATTTGAATTTTTGACTGATCATTCTTTCTTCTAAATACTGCCATCCTGCCTCCTGACTCTGAGTTTACATGCTAGAATGGGTTTTTGGCTGCGAAGAATAATTTTAGGAAACAGCTTCCGATTCTAGAGACAGCATTTGATCAAATACCAAAAATTTATGTAACTCAATACAATTAATGCATGCTTAAACGTAATTGTTCAAATTCTTCGAATTAATGTGAATCAGACCTACTTTTCCGTTTTTGTGACGAAAAAAGGACGTTAACAGGAATAGAAGGTAATTCTCGCGACATATTAAGACCGATGGCAAAATTAACTGAAATTTTTTATAGTCCGTAAGAATTTCATCGAATCAGCTATGCATATATAGTGAGGTCAGAATAGCTATTTTGGAATTAAAATCCTGGAGTACAATCGTAATTTGTCGTGAATACACATGCGTCTGAAAAATTTCCTCGATGTTTATTCTCTTTACGGTCACTGCTTATATGTAAGCATAACATCGAAATAAAATTCATTTAATTTTCATGTCTTGTTACCGAAGAAGAGTTTCTAGCGACTCTTTGTTATAATGCATTCTTCGGTATAAAAAATTGCTTTCCGTACATTCAAAGGAGTCTCATCTCTGAGTTAATATGCCCTTATTCACTCTTCTAGACTGGTTGAGGATAACAATCACTTTAAAAGGTTCGCTAAAAAATTCCCTCCTTTGGGTCGTGCTCACGCCAAAAGGCAAACACATTCAAAAGGCGGGAGAATTCTAAAAGCAGCCCAACTTAGAAGGCGGATTCCCCTTAAAATTAGGCCATCTGCATGCAGGCACGTAAACCACATCCTTTAGAACTCCCCTCGGGCAGTTGCAATTAATAAAACAAAGGGAAAACCATTACAGAATTCGAAGTATCATTGTCTATTCTAATTTCCGCTTAACGTTATACTAGTACTTTTCTACGAATAAAGCAGAAACGAAGTATAGAGTAAAATATCGCTATAGTGATATCTGTTCACTATGTGAAGAATGTGGATGATCCTTTAAAAGCTTTCGGAATATTAGAATGTTCCAGCGATGGAAATGGTTATTTGCTAGAAACCTCCTCTAGAGGCGATTTATTCACGAAAGGGTATTAGGATTACCACGAACAATTTTCAGTCGGAATTCGGTCCGCAAGGATCTTCCTTTACGTGCTTTTTAGAGGGAATTTTCATTTTACGCACAAGTGCCACTGAAAGTGAAATGTATCGGTATTTCTGTGGCATTTTTCTTTTTTCCAGATACAGTTCATACGATGGGAGAGTACGATGGGAAATTCAAACTTTATAGCTGACTCTCCGTTGCAGATTTATTCCAGAGTAAGGATCAATTAACAAGTAATTCGAAAAACTGAAATGAATTCTTTCATCTAAGGAAAAAAGCCGCTAAGTTTGATTCCGCTAAGATTCTAGAGGAAATATAATAGGACTCAAGCAAATCAAATAAAACGATTTAACTTTACTTAAAATTATTTTGTTGAGCACGATTTCGATGTCTAATGGAAAGCGTAGATCGAACCAAAGCAAATCGGGAAGCAGAATTTTTAGAATAAAAAAATGAAATATTTTTGGATTATATTCCATTCATTCTCTTTAAATAGTTAACTTAAGGATTTTTGTTGGGTTTATATGATAAAAATTAACAGCTTGAAAATTTCCTTTTGTTGGTGTACTCCCATTTTTTTTGGATAATGATTCCCAGGACAATAGGTACTTCCTTATTTGCAATTATTTCAAATTATCTTAATTAGCAGGTTCAATCTTGCATTAGATTTTGAGCCACTAATTTATGAAGATGTTCCATGAACCACACTGATGATTTAGCGCATTTAATTTAAATGCATATCTGATGGACAGATTTTAACTCAGGCGTGTCGACCATGCTTTGTAATGTCCCAAAATGTTCATGAATCGACATAAAATCGTCAACTCGATCGCATGGAAAATCCGTGCAATGTAGTGAATAAATTGAGCCGGGGAAAGGACACCGACAAGAAAACTCCGCGCGAAGCAATAAATTTATCCCAGATAAAAAAAAGTCTCCCACGATTTGCAATTCCATTATCTTTCCTACAAGTTGTGACTTTTCACTAGATGCTTTGAGTTTTTCGTTCCAGCCGAGGATTTTTCTTCAGCGCACGGCTTAGGCAGCCAATATAGTGAAAATTTAAATACGAGAAGCAATCCGCTGGAGTCGGATCTTTTCTTCCTATCCTCATTTTCTCGCTCCTATTTCATTGCAAATGCAAAGTTACGTGTTGAGAATCCTGAGAGTACGTTTTGTCCGCGTACATCCTCGTCTAAAAATTCATTACTATAGGAAGTAGAAGGAGAGAATGAGAAAGTATTGGTAAGGTTGATTTACTTTGATGGGCGCGAGCTTTGCCAAAAGGTGGTCCTCTGGGGTTCTCATCATCCGTATCGACGCCTTCCACTTTTATGTGTCCATTGGCTGCCAGTGCCAACTGTACTCCGGGTGGGTATTCAGCCGTAGCCTCCGCCGAGAGCAGAGAATCGCGGTGGTGACGAGACCTCTGAAAAGATAAACGAGGAAGTGGTTAGATACATTTGATGCAGTGAAAAAATGAGTGGAAAAAATTAAGTGGTAGCGATGTGCGAATCGAGCTTTTTCACTCCGAATCGAATTCAAATCGAATCGAGTAAATTATTCAAACTTGGAATCGAATGGAATAAATATTCGATTCGGTACACGATGCTCTGACCGTTTGTTTTTCGTAAAATTCACAAAATGGAGATCGCATTTTCATCCTCTTCTGCTTATCGCCGTCATCTGCTACGATAGCATCGCCAATTTGTAAGGAAATTTTTAGAGTAGACATACTTACACAATTACACCCATTTTCATTAATCAATCAGCTTTGCATAAAAATGTACTTCTATAAAAATGCCACACAAATTTTAAACGGAAAATGGAAAAAAGAAACAAAAAAGGGTGGTGAAAAAATTTTCCGTCACTTAAATTTGCCATTGATTTGAAGTTTTCCAGATGTTGATTCGGTTCGAAATTTTCATCGAACGAAAAAATGATTCGATTGGAAATTTCGAATGTTCGCTCACCTCTATTAAATGGGTTAAAGAGAACAGACTGAAAGACGAGAAGCTAAAATGAAGCGTCCCCTATGTAGCTATGGGATAGATTTTCGATTAGAATATTCCTTTCCGTCCGTTTCCCAATTTCTTGACGGTTTTTCGTTCCCAAATCTTGAGATACGTTGATAAGGATATTGAGAAATCGCTTTCTAACAACACAGTGAGGATTAAACTAAATCTCTCAGCTCCATGAGGTAAGAATGTATAGTTAGTCTTTCCAATTTTAAATAAAATTAATTCTATATAATTAATATAACTTCTTTCGAATATATTATACCGATAAAATTGATTCTATTTGGAAGAAATATCATAAATAGTTGTGAATTATCCATGATGTTTCAACGTATCCGAGAGGAAGCAACTGTTAAACACCTTCATTAAGAGATCCACTAGACTATACGTAAATATGATGGTACATTACTTCTTAGGAGTGCCGACAGATTACCCCAAAAGGCGTCCTAATTACATAACCTCAAACTCGGCTTTGCCCTTTATTGCAGTTACTCTAACAGATAAACCTGTCAATTTATAAAACTTAAGAAGATTATTTCGCGCAATCTCAAGAATATTCCGGGAGTACAATGTTCCGATTTCGATTTTCAAGGTCTCTGAAATGTCGATAATGAGAAGTCGATAAAAGTAGATGTCTATGAAAACCTCTACGGTTAAATTTTCGGTAAATGACGTTAATCTTGCCAAGGTGGATGTAAAAGTGGAGGTGGTCTAATTTCTTAAGCATCGTAAGCCAAAATTTTTTACCGTAACCTTTGGAGACGAATCGGAAAAGGAATTCAAAGTAATGGCAGAGAATCTTTAATTTTCATGATTCTATCCTGGAGAATCATAAAATCGTAAATTTCTAAACATATTAATGAAGAAAAATCAACCTTAAAACAAAGTCCGGTACGAGGCCAACTTCCTCAAAGTTTGTAATTCGCAATAGTTCTCTTACATGAGATGTATGCCAAAAATGATGATATAAAAGAGCAGTAAGTTAAGATCTTAAAATTTCAACATCGTGCCTTCATAAAAGACATTGGGAAAGACAGGTTATAGTTAAAATCGGCGAAAACTAACGAGACGCGCTTTGAAATTCTAACATAACGTTCGAAAATCTTCAGTTATTTCTCTTGTGGACTTTTATTAAACTGACTTGACGTACGGTTGTCGGGAAAAAGTGAATTTAAGTATAAGGAAGAAGTAGGTGCAGGGGATTTACTTCGGCGACACACTCCGTCATTGCTTTCAGAATAATCCTACTGCAGAAAATGTGGCTGGCTCAAAAAGTAATAAAGATTTGAATTTCTTATCGGGAAAGAATTACATATACTCCGATTGGGTAACTAGGAAAGTTAAATCGTCACAAATCCTTGCTGAAACTTAAACAATATACAGAGGTATCGAAAATGCGACGAAAATGTATGTGCAATTTCAAAATTCATAGTACTTCACATTAATCAATTTAAAATAGGGAAAGAGCCAATAAAATCTTGCCGAATCGAAAAAATGGGGGAGCCATCTTGGGAAAAAATAACTCCACAACAGAAAAATAAGCTAAGTGTAAAAATTACGAAACCTATCGATGCGTATGATATAGTAGGTGAAACAGCCAAGGTACTCCAAAAATACATCGACTTGAATCACTCAAATTTTAAGTTTAAAACTAATATTTTACTTCATTCGCTTCACATTCCTGCGTTGATTTAAAGCGAATTTAACTGGGAGAATTTAAGAGATTTTCACCATCGGCGAAAATTCGGGGCGATTTGCAACGCATGCCGAACTCCTTTCGGAAGTCCGGATTTCGTAAAAAAAAACATTAGCAACAGTCCTATTAACGCACCCAACAGAGTAGCACTTTTCTCTTTAGGGAATAAGTAGCTTTAAAATGAAAGGCCGCCACCATACATCCCTTTGTGTGCGGCAAAAGCGTAAACTAAATGCAGCCGTCGCTAGCAGTGGCTCTTCGAAGGCAATGAAAGGGTAAAAAAATGCGAAATAAAGTCTCAGATGGAGAAGATGCTCTTTCAATGCTTAACAGCTATTATTAGTAAGAGTAACGCTGGTCGGGAGGCTCTTATGCGCTTGCACTTGTCATCGAGGAAAAGGACTGAATGAAACGTGACAGGAGCTCCGAAAGCAGCGAATTTCTTTTGTGAGGGACACCTCATCGAATAGAATAATATGAAATGCAGAGTTACCAGTGAGGTAAATGGGACAGAAAGATGTTAAGATGAGTAGAAAGAGTATCAACGCTGGCACAATTTTCCTATTAAAGAAAGAAGCCGTGTTTGTGATTGGGTGGAGAGTGTTTACCGCTGGGTAATTGAGATGAAATTAAACAACGTCATGAAATGAATCGACACGGCGTTAATCATGAGTTGATATTCATAGAGTAGGTACCAAATGGGATTATGACGGATTCCTCGAATACAGCGCGGAATATGATTTATGGAAGTAAATTACGAGTATTTCCGTTGAAATAAGTTCGTATTTGGAGGCTAGCTTTGGCATTCTATCCTGAATTCACATTTTCTACACATGCAGAGGGAAATTTTTAAGTTCGTAAAAAATCAAAAGGCAAAAAAGTCGTTGAAAATAAATAATTATTGAAGGTAAAAAATTAAGAGGTCAAACCAGATGAAAGTCGTCTATGCATTAAATTCCAACCGATGTACTCGCCTTTGCATGTAACTCGATATTTCAGCACTTGTTTCCCGAGCTATTTTAACTAGAAAAATTTTTTATCATTTTTCTTGATTTACAATTAGTCTTGGATTAGTTTACGAGGAAATTATTTCAAACAATAATTTTATTATAAAAATCAATATGTTATTATAAGCCTCTCGAGTAATTATTCACAATATAAAATCAAAAACGAGTAATAGAAAACTATTAACAAACATATTTAACAAAATCACCGTAATAGTAAAAATGTGATGAAGCAGAATTTCAGCAAACGTCTAGGAATTACCGTAATGGTGACAGTACTTTCACCATGGATAGCATAAAATACAAAGCCTTAAAAAGTACACTCATAAGAATACCATATGAGCGTCAGGTGATGTATATAAATAAATGTATATGATTATATATATGGCTGTAGTTTTTCTGCGGCTTTATATTAGTCTCGCTTTTGCAATTCAGTCAAGCACTCTTATTTATACTTGAACCTCCCACACAAGTCAAAGGTACGGTGCTTCTCATGTCATTGTTTAGTTTTATTTCTCTCGAACTTTTCAAAAGCTACTCCAGAAATCAAGAAAAGTATAAATAAGCATGATTTACCGAAGACTAGCATTTGTTTTCCTCTGTTTACTCCTTCTATGTTGTTGTTTCGTCTGAGACCCACGCTTAGTACTCAAGCCTCATATATGTGACTCATCTTCGAAACGCTTTGTTTGCTTCAATTTCTTCCGTTCCGAAAATACTCAGAAACCATAGAAACAAAGATCTATTTCGATAGAGTAGGTAGATTTCCTTGTTCCCAATGTTTTATCCTTTATCTTCAGAGCAGCTTTCGAATTTCCGAGGAACTTTTTTCTTTTGTTAGTCGTTTTTACATCTGAAGATCTGAACTCGAGCAAACATCTTGGTCTGCACTACACCGTCCACATTCCTGGATAAAAAAACTTCTCCTTGCAGACGTCAGGGGATAATTTCTTTCTTTGAATAGAAAGAGATTCTAGGAAATTCCCTCATTGCAGGAGTTTTGTTATCCAGGCAAAAGCCATTCTCTCAAACAAAACTCTCTACAGAGCATTCCAGAACTCAACGCAATCATCCAACTTTACGATTCTAGACTAATTTTTGATACATCTGAAGTTCCTAGAGAAGACATTTTTACTATTAATGGATACTCTTTTTTCGTGTCTGGACACATAGAGAATCCTCTATGGTTTGTACAAGGTTGAAAACATTAACCATTTTTTTCATGAGCACTTTAAATTCAGCAAATTTCATCAATAAAAAGGTGTATGTAGTGGAAAGAATATTGGTTTTTGTTGGTATTTTTTCATTTCAGAGTCAATCGCGGGTTAAGAAAAACTTAAAGAGAATATTCCTGTAACAAATCGTTAATATGTAAATTAATACCTAAAATAACACGAAAAGAGATAGAAAAATAAAAAATATGAGCATAAAATGGGAAAAACTAGATTAATTTTTAAGTAATGAGAATGCAGTGATATTTTCCGAAAGAAAAAAGCTAAAAACCTCCGTTAATAATAATGACATTTGCCCTAATTCCATATTTAAAATCTACGCATAATCATGTTATAAATCGTATCATGAAACTAAGGTACGTCGAATCCAATCAAATACAATCGTCAATATTCTTTAAGACTTGACGAAGTCGTCTAACCTCAGTTCCGCAACATTTAAACAGGACTGTGATCATTTTTAAGTTCACCCCAACATCTTTCTCCAGTATTGTCAAATAAATGGAAGATTCAAATAGTTCAAAAGATTTGCTGATGGCGGAACTAAAAGGGAAGTGTACCACTTTACACTTACCTGCATTTCCTTTTGAGACCCGAGAGGATTTCAAGGTAGTAATTTTGTCTCAGAATATACCCGCATTCATTCTCTTGGATATCGTACACTAAAGATCGTCATCTCTATCTGATCTCTTCCGAAAAATCATAAAAGTATTTAGAGAAATTGTTGTTCTACGTATACGTATTAGAGAAATTGTATTACGAACATAAAATACATTGTCTTGTAACGAAATAGTCGTATAAACGTTTATTTCACCTCACAGGGTCCCTTCATGCTTTTTTACAAGCACTTAAACTTTCTTAATCTCGCGAAGAAAATGAAAGAGAGGAAGTTTACACATCCACAGCTTCACTCCAGCACTCATACTCTAAGTGTATTTGCAACCTGAAATCCATAATTAAATACCCACGTAAATAACGAGGGAAGGGATGGAAATGGGAAGATAAACGTGAAAGGGTAAGATGAAGGGGCAGAGGAGCTGAAGGAAAAGGTTTGATGCAGTGTGAGATATGAGAATGGATGAGCGAAAATGCGGGATAAGATATTCCAAAGAGCTTAAGCTGTCTGAAAGGACGCGGTCTCAGGAAATGATGGATGTTGGGCTAAGAGCATCGTGGAGCAGAGTTGCCAATTGAGCAATCCCCTCTTTAGATTCAGCATCTTTTAACGACGTTATTTTCATTTTTGAGGGAAAGACATTTCTTTCCACTTTTTCCTAAGAATTTGCCTTAAATATATTCACGAGTTATTCCGGGAATACTACAATTAGCGATAAGTCGCAGTCATTTGCGTGATTTAACCAAATATTCTGCAGCGTAGCAACGATTGATTTCCTCGAGAGTAACCTAAAGGTGTACTTTAAAAGCTAAACTACCAAATATATCACTAGGATTCATATTTAACATGGCGAAACATTGGTTTCAGTTTCAGCAAGTTATCTTTAAAGAAGTTCTTCGTCATCGTATCTTTCAAAGCTAAATATTTAAGATATAATGAGTATATGCAATGATATATAATTTAGTTTAATATGTAATGTAATATTCCCTTGCAAAAATTTAAGGTATAGGTTTACTAAAATTGTTACGCACTCGATTTTAACAAAGAGCTATATGTTACCATCAGTTTCTCATATTGATAAATCAATAAAAAAGGGATATAAAATACTTTTAAAATGTTTGAATATTGATTGATACAACTATTTACGTTAAGTTTATTCTTCGTTGGCTAAGCAAGCAAAATTCAATGTCCTTTAAAATTTTTTTTTTAATTTATCTAAATGTTTAAGTAAGTGCTATATATCCCACTTTGTCTTAGAAGTTGAAGTAAGTATCTTAAAGATATAAATATTACGATACGATACGATTTTAGTTTACACTCCTTTAGACATATCCTCGACTGTTCTGTAAAAAGTATGATGGGGTAGAAGCAAAAGAGAGATTGAGACGATGAGAGTGAAGGAAAATGCACATAAAATACCAAATTCAATGAATATTACCCTTTTCGGTGAATAAACACCGATAAGAAGTAGCTATTGTATCCTTCCTGATTTAGACAGAAAGAACTGGAGCAAGCATGAAAAAAAGAGCAGTATTGCTCTTACGGGGCAATAAGTAGATTTCATAGTATCAGACAAGGTGTTGTGGAAATTCATCACGGAAAAAGGAAATTAAGGTTGACTCGTATCGTAACAATATTTAGTATGAGTTTTTTGGCTGCATTTTCAGAATTTTATTCTAGTATTTCGAGAGTAGAGGAAAATTTTTATCAAACTCTTTGAAGATCCCGTTTCCGTGGATTTGCTATTTTAAAGGTTCAGCAGTAAAAATATACTCATTTTTTATAATATCAAGAGCCGTAGCACATAAATTAATCACTATAGAAATTAGTTTTTAGGAAATTTCATGTACACCTTACCTCTGATCTAGAATTCCATTTCCTTAAATCAGTGACATATTTTTCCCAGCTTTAAGACGGTGATACTGAGAGATCATATGGATTCCCAGAAACGACAATCCCGGGAAAACTTGGAGGGAGACTAAATGATGAAACTTTTGAGCCCGAGAGGAACAAACATTGTGAGCAATCTCTTTTGATTTTGTGTACAAATATGTCTCCGGCGAACACGGAAAGAAAATACAACTGCAAAATGTTGTATCTCCAGAGTAAAGTATCTCAGGAGTTACGTACCTCTCATCTTGAGAAATATTAAATCCGTGGAAAACTAGAGAAAAGTAAACAATTAAGTACGAGGAGAACGGTGCAATTCGTCCCCAAGTACTTTCAGCCTTCAAATGTTTGATTAGCAGAAGGTTACTTAGAAAATTTCCGTGACATTCGACGTGAAGTTAATTTATTTTATGAGACATTTTAATATTTGAATTTCTTCTCTCTTAGAATTAAGAAAAGCTATCTCACCTTGATTAAAAGTAAACATTATTCTTCAGTGCAAGATTACCAATCCTAGGATCCATTTTCATAGCTCTCGCAACTATCCTGTCCATTTGGAAGGCTTTCTCCCTTAATTTTTCCTGACCTCCACAACCACTATCACCTGCCCCACAAAATGCAAAATAGGTCGTCCCAAAAACTATTCCTTTCCTCCCTTTTTTCATTACAGTCGCTAGAAGACGGTAGTGTATCAGTGTGTACTTTTTACCTAACAGTTAATTCATATGAAATTTTACTTCTATCAACTTTCTCTTAGACTTTGTATTAGTCCCAAAATTGGAACAATTAAGCATCTTCAGTCCCTTTGAGCATACACAAACACATAATATTCTCATATATATAATTGGAATGATTCAATTTAGGAAACTCGTATCTTCAAAGATATATTATTCGCCCTTATTAGATGAATTAATTATATTTATATCCCTTTATATATTACAGCACATTTATATTCCTGTTCCTTGGGTGGGATCTATATCTACTCATGCGCACAATTTTTCGGAATATAATATTTATGGGAATTATTATTTTCTAAGTTACGCTGATATAGGAATCATCGAAAATAAATATAAGATTTATTACATAAAGTAATTACGTAATTTTGTATTATACATAGGAACATACATATTATCATGGTGTAAGTATATAAGTACGTAATCACGCTAAGATATTAGGTATTACGGAATAGAAAGTGATAGTGAATCAATCATTAATGGTTCTGCGTAATATTTCCTAAAAGTTTTACTTTTTCTACTAACATGACTGAAACAAACCGATGACGGAACAGACAGAAATCGGCAAAGAAAATATGCGAATTCATAAATTATTCCCAAAATTGCTGTTTTGGGAGAAACGAGGACTTTGCCAGCGTTTGTTTAAGGCAAAAAATTTAAAGCATTCTATTGAACTTGGTGGCTTGTAATATTCTCAAGGGTTAAGGTCCGAGATAAAGGGATTGTCGTCGAAATGGCAATTAGCCGTGGTATCAAAAGGGAGCGGTCAACCGATTAAGAAGCTGCACGTGCAATTAACGACCTTAAATTTTGGGTTAATTACCACTCGACGAACGTTTACTTGGCGGCGAAATTTTACGATATGGATTATATATCAAAGATGATCTTGTTGAATCGGAAAATGTTCTATAGATATTGAATATTTGACCCCATATGTACCCGCTAACGTCATATCCTCAATACCTCAAAACCCAACTTTGAAATTGTTTAAATGATTTCCCTATCCCAAGATAGTTTACTTTTAAAGATGCTTTAAAATAATGTATGATATAATCGTTGAAATATTTTGTCTTCTACACGCAAGAAACACAACAAATAAGTGTATGTAATATGTACACACACAAACATTTATAGCGATATTTTTATGGTGGAGGGTTACGAATTCGACAGCGAAAGGAATGCTGATAGATTGAATAATATGGGGTTTTGTATTCAAAATATAAAGTTCTAATAAATTCTGAGTAAAGTCAAGACAAATAGGATAAACCATTCGTAAGCTAGGGGTAGACATTTCGGAAGTCTCAGGCACAATAAACAACAGGGATCAACAACTAACGCTGTATTTTGCAAATCGGAAGAATCGTAATTCCCATTGGTCGGTTTCGTTAATTCTCAATTCTAAAGTTGTTTCCAATACTCAAGTACCCTATAATATATGGTACATAATAATATTTTTATTTGTTGAATACTTCAATTCGTCCTCCCTCAGCGTCTTTTCCTTTGTTACAACTTGGACCAATTTTCATTTTCCTTTGAAAAGTCACTTTTTAAACGATGGACTTTAACAACAACGAGTAGCTTTGTAGGGCCGCAGCTTGATATACTATTTTAATACTTCCGACATTCATAAAATGCAAAAAGTGCAAAAATACATGGAACTAACGAGATACAACCCCTAACGAGATATGGATTATCTTCCATACAGGTTACTGCATGTGGTGGATCGGCGCTCTGCAAATATACTTAGAAAATATTTTCTCGTCATTTCTCAGAATTCTCGAATGAAAATGTGAATTAAAATACAAAGTAAATCATATACTTTATCAAGATGAAATTATAATTTTAAATTTTGTTCTATATTTGCGATCCCCAAATTGTCCTTTTTCTAATTTTGTGTCATCTCGGAAATTTGTTCAGGATTTTCTGTTTTCCGTGATAAAGGTTTCAAGGGATTACTTAAAAGATACTTAAAGGATAGAAAATTCGAATGAATTGTAAAGATAAAAAGATCAAGTAACCATTTTAAGTGAAGTTTCTCGCTCAATGTTCACGCAGATTACTCTCACGGGGAAAAGCAAGGAATACATCTATTTGCTTTTTAAAATTAATTTCATTGTATTAAATTCTATCGCAGTTTGTTTGATGAATTTCATTATTTGGTTTAGTCAGTTGGCATCAACAAAAAAGCAAATGACTAATATCGCAGACTACCTTGCTATTAGGTCGCCTAACCTGACGTATTTCTCACAAACACTTCGATTTTGCAACTTATCACTTGTAAAATTTCTGTTTAAAGGGGATAATATTCGAATACGCCAGAGTGATCTAATACTTAATGGACAATAGAGCTTAGGATGAATGGAAGCTGAGTATTACTAATGTATCCAAGAGTGATATAGATTGCTTTTTCGTTACAGTGCATTGACCCTATTTCTTTCAATCTTTCTTGTAACTATCGCAGGCTTTTCATCCTCCTCTTTGTGGATGTTTTCCATTAAGGGATATAGTTTTTCTGTGATCAAATTTATCACAGTTTTTACCTCCACGAAACCATTCTTTCTTTCTTTACTTCCTTTCTATTGCTATATTCATTGAAAAAATTGTTATTATTATAGTTTATTCTCTTTTTTAACATTGGAATCTATTTCACTCATTTTGTATCATATTCTGATAAAGGTTAAATGGAAAATGGATATTTCCAGTCCCGATTTCGCCTAATAAAGACGTTAGTATTATATTATAACTTGTGGTATATCGCCAGAGAATATGTTACAGCCATTTTAGACAGGTTGTGATATGCAAAATGAGCCTTTTAGAGTTATAACTCGCTCATTTTTTTAAAGATAATTAATAAATGCCCCAAGATAAATAGTCTCCCTGTTCTTTGGGTGCTGCAAAAGCATTCGCTGTCTCGACAAGGATGTCCGCATGTGTATCATCTGCTCTCATCATCTTTAGCGGAAATATTAGCGTAATGTGTAACTGAATCGAGTGCATCTCGGGGCATGCATTCATTTATTTCCTGCGGAAGGCAGCATAAATAGAGTCACATCCGCACCTTGCTTCGTTCGAGTACAAGAGAAAACAAGCTGTTTCTTGCATCAGTTTTCCTTCCTCGAAAAAAGTTTTCGTCTGCACATCCATTAACATGACATACGGAAGCTGCAAAAAGATTCGAGAACGGTAACAATGGGGAAGTATAGACGGATATTTCAGATAAGGTAGCAAGAGTGCACGAGAATGAATGGCCTCACTGTAAATCCAGTTCAACATAGTTCTTTGGGAATCGAATTAGCTGAGTAGCCGATTCTCGTTATTTTCTTCTACTAGTAGGATTAGGCTTTCTTATTAAGGGTTTATTTGAACTCAATCACATTTTATTTATTATTAATATTATCATTATTATTAATAAGATGGCAGCCGCAACCACTGTCTTCGATTAAAACAAACCTATCTACAATCCCTTGTACCAGAAATTTTACACAGGTAAACATTCCTAAATAACATTTGTGATAGTAATAGAACACCACAGAATTAGAACAAGACAATTTACAGGACATCACATTAACTAAAATACAACCCCACAAACAAACACTACATTACTATGTTCAAACACATTACTCCGTTACAACAGCTATATGCATCTCTGTCTAAATCCGTCAATTATTTATTTAAGGGCGACAATTTCCTCCAGTCCGTTCTCAGGTAATTTTTATTCTGTCTTGTTCCCTAATTTCGAGGAAAATTGGTCTATAAATACAGGAGATAGTGTAAGTTCTTTTGGATGGAACTTTCCCTCAAATAGAAAATTATTAAACCGCTTATAGTGTAATATACGAATATTTTCGCCGGGTCAAAAGAAGAAGAGCTACAAGGTCAGCATTGCTGAAAAAATCATTATCATCATAACGAGAGCCAACCCGAGACATGGGCGAGCTGGGTAATCGCCCGGGGCGCCGAGGTTTGGGGGGCGAATGACGTCAGTCCGAGGTTTTTATGAGGCGCGAATACATTTACGTATGATCCTTGTACGTACAGATCAGTTATTCAACAATCTCCAGGAGTTGCTTATTGTGTAAATGAATTCCATGTTTTTTTTTCCATCCAAGTTTTTTTGAAGAATTGGCATTTATTTATTTTGATGGAGTAATAATTGTAATTATAATCATGGTGCTTCTAAGTAAGTTTTCTGGTAAAAATTATCGTAGAACTAATTTCGAGTAAAATTTTTGATTATTTAATCGATCGCAACTGATAGTAATCACCGATTCTTTAAGTGAATTTGCTTTCTAATTTAATAATCTTACGTTTAATGCTACTGTGGTGATAATTAGTGCTATAATAGTCGTATTATCTTAATAAATATTCTCGAAAACAATTTAAGGAATACCAAAAAATATCTCTTGAAATCTTTTTAAGTTGAATGAGTTCCCGTATAGCCATGTGGGCATCGTGTTCAACTTTGGAGAAAGCTGTCCCGGGTTCGATTCTCGGAGGGAAACCTCACATAAATGACCTTAGGTGTCCAAAGACTAATTTCTATATTGTTACTTTAAAAGTAGAAATTTTTAAAGCATGTATATGGAAAGAGTGATAGCTCCCATTGTCAGTCCGGGTGCCGAAACACCCCGGGCCGGCCCTGTTTATAACCTAACGCCTTCCTTTTGTATTAAAAAAAACTTCGTAAATAGCCAATATCTATCGGGAAATCAACCTCATATGTCTCAAAGTGACCTTGTAGAGCACCCTGAGGTACGGATGCAATAAAGTTGAGAAATCGCGGTCGACCTCTTTCCAGGAACTCAATTTCACGACGACAAATTGTAGGAGTAGAGCTGCAGCAATGCGCCCGCGCTATACCGTGTCCCCGCCCTCCTCATGGATACACTCATACTCAAGAGTTACTATTATAATATTTCCTAACCATCATCTATGAAAATAAAAACCCGAAAAATCATATTCAGGTAATTGGAACGAATTCGCAAAACTTCCCAAATTTTGTTTCATAGTACTCCATTCTGCATCATTTTTGGAAAAATATTTTTACATATCATAATGCCAATTTAAGATTCTGGATTTAGCATTTCCGCAACAGTGTCTACATCGTAAAAATTTTCTTTATTCAAGTTCAATTACTTTAAATTCCTAGCCCTGAGTATCACACGAAGAAGCTCTACGAAATGCACGCTTGAAATATTTTCACAAAAGAATTCTGTTGCCATTTCCTTTCTCATTTGCTACACGTGATTGACATTGAAATATAATCCAGGAAAGTGGTCGCAGTAGCTGAGGCATAAGTCGATATAGTCTGCACGACATTACTGCAGCACACACCCAATCGATAACGGACATCACGAAACAACCCAACTTCTATTATTGTAACCCCATTAGCCACGCTGTAGGGGTAAGTACCGTAACTCTTACTACAGTATTCTGTTACAGCAAAAGAACTTAATTGTCAAGCATTGAACGAGCTTTAACATCTGCAATTATACTACAAAACGCTAAAAATTTTCATTCATGTACGATAAAAATAACTTAATTGATTTCAATGTATTACATTGCGGCATTGCATAACATATCCAACAAACAAGTGGTATAAAGATTACGACAAAGAAAAGTAGAATGAAATCAGAAGAAAAGATACATCTAATCTCAACTTAGGGAATATATCGATGAAAAAGATTCCAGCTGAAGCAATGTCCTAATTCAATTCATTATAGAGAAAGTAAGAAAGTGTTCCACATAGACTATTTTGCTGGGCACCAATGACGAGGAGGAGATTGAGTTCCCCTGAGTGACCAAGCCTTAGACAAAAAGTTATAAGTAACGGTTTTCAACCGCGAAAAGTTGGAACATTTGCTGGAGATTCCCATGGGGTAGGATGGATTGAGTGGGATCAATTTCTCTTCATATTGCACGATAGCAGAGGGGTCTCGGGAGAGGATATCTAGCGACGCTTATTGAAGGCTAGATAGAGCAACGCTCTGATTCAACACATGCTCTTTCTATGAGGGTGATAGCCGTGTAAGACAATCTACCAATTACGAAGACTACTTAGTCGACGCCTGCGGTTAATTGGTGTTTATGCGATAACCATGAACAAGGATGCACCCAGTGTTATTGAATACATACGTAAATGATCTTTAACTGTTATATATTATGTATCATTGAAAAGCAACTCTGCCGCTCCAACGTTAGTTTTGGACTCATAATTTACCTTTATTCATGCCATTCTTGATATTAAATAAAATTACAACGCGTAAAGAAATAAAGGATATCCTTCGTAGAGAAATAAAGGCGCCCAGAAAAACCTGAAGGGTAAAAGAGAGAGGAAAAATCTGATAAGATAGGGACTCAAACCCAGATTTTTTCGGGAAATATAATTTGACTTCAGTCTGCTGGTGGGCTTGCTTCGTAACGTAATTTCCGGAAATTAAAGTTAGTTTATTAGTATCAATATTCCATTTGTTTCATGTGCCACACCAATGAAGTGCAACCAGTATAATTACCTAGAATCGATTCATCATTGATTTATTCCATCTTGAGTGAGTGACTCATATTTTGAGGAAACCATCTTCTAAGGGAATTTTATAATAGAATTTCTTTTCTTTAAATACATCACCATATTTATTTCAATAGCCTCTTTTAACCGAGTACAAATATTCCGAATCGTTTAGTAATCGAGATAGAGAGAGAAAAGTTCAGTTATGCATGCTTTAATAAATAACCAATTCTTCTGAGCAAGTATAAATTTATTTCTTAAGATAGAATCAGATCCGCGAGTTCATTAACATTGGCAGAAATTGTTATTTTTTACGAAAGGTTTCCAAACATCTGCAGCAAAGACCTTTCATACTTCCGCTATCAAGTGGTTGACTTAATCCAGCTTAAGTCTGCACATAACTGCAAAATAGGCACGAACGATAAAATGTGATAAAATTTACACATTCAAAACAAGTATAAAAGTTTCGTAGGCTCTAACGTCTAAATTCTATAGCAAATATCAGAGCAAGCAGACTGAAGATTTGGAGTATTATGAGATAGCTACGAATTTTTAAAAGCAGAAGATACAGGAGTATTAACAGTTTGAGCAGAGTACACCTTTATCAAATCCCTTACTTCGAGGTAAAGGCACGATCAACTCAACAAGAAGTTAGTGGCAAAATTATCATAGCAACAAACTGCACTGCAGTTTAAGGAAAGACTCGGATACACATTCAATTATAACTAAGACTACATGGTGCAGGAAGACTTGCTGGTAAGTTCTGTAATCTTCCATTAGTCCGCAAGACATGGAAAAATAAGAGTTTTAAACTCTGGAAAGTAACTCTATCGCTCATAATAAAAAAGTGATTTAATTATTTATTCCAAAAGATTTTTAACTTATCGGGAAATTTATGAAGCAGGTGTCCACAGACTCGGGTGCACGGATTTTGTGAGTAAGAGGTCTTTTTTTAAGAACAAGTAGGTCATAGTACTTCGGTTACTTTCAACAAACTTGTGGTACAAACTTGTTGTATTACTTTTAAATACAAGTTTGTTACATTACTTTAGTAGATTACTAATTCCGGCTTTACTCGATTAACGTTTAACGCAGAAATTTAAGTTTTTTGGTGTAGTAGAAGTTAAAAATTCATTTCTGTGTAATATTAATAATTTTTATACATAACAACCATTTCACTTATTACTTTTTTACGAAATGATTTTACGATATAAACATTTAAAGAAAAATTAACTGTTGCTTCTTTGCGTTTCGTCTCGAACTTCTCTTGTATTTATGTGATTCATATCTCTGAAAGAGCTGGGATACTTGTATAAATGTTAACAAAAGTTTTTGAAAGTACCATAAATAAAGACGTATGTATGTATGTAAATAATTCCGAGAAAAATTTTTTGGAGCTAGATGTTACCTATCAGAATATTCCATTTATTATAAAAATTCTGTGTAGTTAAGCAAATGATATGTAGACAAGCAATGAATTCCGTGAGTTTTAATCATATAGTAAAGACAAGCTATATTGGCCCAAAATACGATAAGTGTAACTGGGATAATAAATTGGTTTCCGGATGCCTAATCAATGAAAGAATGTAGGTTGATATTCGCAGCATTCGTAATGCTCTCGTGAACTTATTCCTCAATGTCAAAGCAAATATCTCACGAAAAAGCGTCACCGCGCTGAATTTCTTTGGCCAAACTATCGGCGAACCCACGGAAACGGCTCACGCATCACGCTCACGGGATTATATCGAAGTAGATGAGATCCCTTGTCCTTCTTCCTCTGCCCCACACACGCGTGCTCATGAACACGCAGCAACGTTCCTTCTCCCCAATCGGGATCAATACAGAAAGACCACTCATTCATATACAGCCACGCCTCTTTCAGTAAGAAGAGTGAAGCGTCTGAAATACGCCATCCGAGTCAAGTGTCTCCCGGAAGCTGTTTACATGTTCGATGCTCGTCTACTTCTTTTGGTCGCCGACTGATCTCTGCTATGTCTCTCGCAGATCGAGATATCTGCCGCTGCTTTGTCCGTCTGATGAAATTCTACTCAAAGGGAAGCGATGAAAAATGCTTGAATAGCTGAGCGGCCTGTATGAATTTTCGACCCAAGAGTTTTAAACGGGAATCTTGCGTAGGGATGTAGGTATCGCAAATTTGAAACTCGCGGTTCATTTAATAGTGGCACAATATAAAAATGGAGTTTCTAGCAATAATACGAGTGATTTTCTCACTGATACCATACCTTGATGTACGTAATTTTTTACTTTATAATTTCGCACCGCTTACCCTTGTTTCGTAAATAGTAATACATATATATAAACGCAGTTTTTCTCCGGACATGTAGGCTTTACTGTGACCCTCACCAGGATGAAAGTAAAAATTCATTTCAACGAAAGCCAAGTCTTTAAAGAGATTTCGTATTCAGATGGCGGAATTCTTCCCTGAATAAGGGATCGAGGGAAGCGTCTCCTTCAATGCTTTTTTTACCGAGAGGACTTAATAATCAAAGGATGCTACTGAGAATCTCGTGTGGAAGCTGAATACATCATAAAATACTTGAACTTTCCATGAATTATTTAGAAACCCCAAATTGTAGATTGATGGTTTGAAGGATGTGATTTTGTAGTTAAACAAATTGTACTGCACTCCGACCAAGCAGCTCCAATTTGATTGTATCCTAAAAATGTTTTCCGACAATTCTATCGAATTTTCTCTGAAGTTGTTTCCTCGTGCTTCACTTTCAATGTGATTTTCATTGTATCAAATTCTCGCATGTACTCACGAATCGAATGTGAGATCAGACTCTCAAATTTCTATTTTGCCCAAAATAAAGTATGTATAATTGTAGATTAGGGGCCTTCAAACGGCCGATATTCCTTTGAACTGAATATCAATTCGGATCGAAATTTCAGTCCAATACGAGAGAATTAAAGGTTTGTCTTTTTATACACTATCACATATTAATATACAAATTTAATTATATTGCGTCCGTTGTACGAACTTTTAAATGTAATATCACTGTTTAATGCCTTGGGTAACAGCACTTGCTTTGGCGTCGTATACAGAAGTATTTTCTATAAATTATATTATAACCATTTTATGATTAATATGAATATAAAAATGAAAAAAAACGAATTTCACACATTTTTTATTAATAATATTCATAGTAATATTTGTTCGAGTTTTAAAATGAAAAGTTAGAAAATTTAGCGTTATAAAATCTCTTTCCCACGCAGATCGTTTGCTACCTAATGGGACCTATTTTTTTTCGATTCGACCCCATTCAAATTAAAGTAATGAGAAATGCATGTAAAGCTCGCTTTTAGCGTTTTAGCGTTTTTAAGCATCATCTGTTAACAAAATTAAATTAGAAATAATAATCCTACAAATTGGAAATTTATTCATTTCGTGACTTCCTTTAGTGTAATCTAATAGTTTTTACGAATTAAAATTATTATAGTCCACTAAGTATAGGTATAAATATGGATAAAACACCGTGATAAATATTGTTTTAGCCTGGAATCATTCTAGGACTCCATGCTTTTCATCGTATAGTTCTATGTAACATCTCTCAATTTCAGTAGAATAAATCATTGTTTTAATCAGAGTAAGTAAAGTAAGGACATGTAAGTAAGTAAAGTAAGGACTATAAGAACCCCTCAGTATATATATGAAATCATTATTAACAGTTATTTTTGCCAGTTTCAAATCCATGTGAGTCCAGATCCAGAGAATGTAGATTTCAGCAAATAAAATTACGCGACAAAGAACGAGAATTAATGAAATTCATGCTGTTGACCGTGGACTTTGTTTACCTTGGTTTTAGCGCTTTGCATGACGAGGAAACATTCAAACAGCATTTAACACTCGCTCATAAAACGAGTGTCTTTCTTTACACGTATCCGTTGGTGTGGTCACATCGATGGGAAAGAGAGGAGTATCAAGTGAAGATTTTGCGGTTCCAGGGCGAACCGAAATGTGGAGGACAAATACTCATAGGATGTGGACCGAGTCACAACTTCCGTGGCGAGTAGCAGATGGCTCAGTGAAAAGACCTGTTCTCTCTAAAGCTCTTTTTACATCCAACAGAAAAAGTCGGCTCCAAAGCTAACGTATTAAATTGTTCATTTATTTTTACTCCATGAATCACCCGGTGTTAAAGTAGAGTAAAACCCCGGATGTGGGTCTTAATTTGTTCCTGTATTCCGATATCTGAAAAGACTCGTTTAAGTCAATGTTGACCATAGTATCCAAACGTTTTTTCCCCGAATTCTCTTTTCACTTTTCCCGATTAAATAGATTAGTGAGTGGAAATTGATGAAAATTCTCCGACTAATACTCCGACTAGAGTAAATATAATGATAATGAAAATACCAATATAATATGATAATGAATAATAATAATAGGATAATGAAAATAATATAATATGATAATGAAAATAAATATAATGAAAATACTCTGACTAATACTCCGACTAGAGTAAATATAATGATGATGAAAATACTAATATAATATGATAATGAAAATAAATATGAGGAAAATAATATAATACGATAATGAAAATTAATATAATGAAAATACTCCGACTAGATATTAAATCAAAATCATGATAAAAGGAAATTGGTAAAAATATTAAAAAATTATGAAAATCTTCGGATATTAAAAATACTGAATAGGGTATGTAAAATTATTAAATATCATAGTAATTAGTGAAGCCCGGAGCGACATTCCTTTGAGGGATAAAGTCTAGACAGTCGGCATTTACCGTGGGTGACAAGTGGTCAGCGTATTGACTCCCACGCTCCCGTATTTGGATTTTCGTGGCCGGAAAATAATGGGATTATAAAGATAAAAGAATTACAGATTAATAAATAAGTCTGGAAGATTTTAAACCACGAGGCCTGGAAATATTTCAGGACAAAGAGGAATGGAGATATTAAGAGCAAAGAAGAATAGATATCAATATTATGAATCTTCTGATGCATTAAGAAATTAAGCAGACGAATATTTGTAAAATACTATCCGCATATTTGCTCTTGGACAAAATAATGTTACTCCTATGATCAATGTACAGACTGATTCGAGATTAACCTTAGAAATTCATCTTTGTATTAGTTTCTCTTCGGATGTACTGCATACGTTCCACGAATTACGGTGGAAGCAACTGAATACACGAGTTTATTTACCTCTCCATACCTTTTCGTACAGAGTAAGTCGCTAGATCTAAGGAAATAAGCCGCTTAGATCTATTCATCTCCGATTGGTCTACCTCAGCCTCTTAAAAGAATTTTTTCCTAGATCCTTCTCAGCAAAGAAGATGAATTTTAAAATATATATAGTTTCGTCTGCGATTTAGACATCTTCAGGTAACATTAAATCGGATAGGCGGGTATTCAAGGAAGGAGGGATGAGAGGGTAACAAGAAGGTGTGGGAGTTAGGGGGGAAACCGAAGTCTTAATTCGAATAATACGAATGGTAGGGAGACGAGGGGTGGAGGGTTGCGAAATAGGTGTTCGTCTGTAAGGTGTTTTGTTCCTTTAACCTCAATCTGCTCCAGCACGTCTTCCCTTTGTTTTTTGCGAAGTAGTTTCGGCGAAAAACTGCTTCTGTGGCATTCTGTCCTGAGCTGGACTGCAAGTGTAGATTGTAATTCCCAGTGCGGAGGCATTGTAAAGTTCACCGACCCTTTTATGTTGCCCGAACATGTCTAAGCCTTGATCGAAACTAGTGGCAATAAGAACTGAGGAAATTAGAAGATTCTTTTGTTCCAAGAGAGTAATTGATTGAAGCTGCACCTGTAAATAATTGAAATTATTGCCTGAATTCATGGATGACAGAATTCAGGGTTGCTTATCATAACAACATAGGTGATATTCAACGAAAAAAACATGAACTGAGATAAATCGCGCCGGTTAACTATCATCGATACAGAATTTATTTTCCACTATAAAAAGGTATTCCGGAAGATTTGGAACTCACGATTCATACTAATGAAGCATCATGTGTGCCACTCAAAGTTACCATTTACTTCTTTCAGCACAACCCAAAAAACTGGAGCGAGATACGCCAATAATGGAAGGGAACGAAAATTTTGGACGATATGAAATACTTCCACACGAACTGTGACGTTAATTAGTTTTTCACTTGGGTAGTCGAGGATAATGGGCGTCACTTATGTATCGGAGAATACCGCAGAACGCTGAAATAAAGGTGCAAGATAAGAAAGAATGGAGGAAAGAGGTTGCTGAAGTATGACAGTAGATAAAAAACGTGCATTTAGGAAAATATCCCAGACTGGCAACCATACAATCCATCTCTTTCAACTAAAGCGGTGGACTCAACAACGAAAAAGTAGGAGTGGAATGCTACTCTGCTTTATTCATGTCTCACCTGGAATATGTGTTAAGTATATGGGATCCTGCGGGTGAAACAGGGATCGAAAGACCGAAAATTCGCAACCAAAGGCGGTCGATTTCGTTAAAGATTGATACGATAAAACAAGCGTCACTATAAGTCTCTCGGATGCATACTGGGAATCGCTGAAAAGGAGACAGAGTAAGATATTCATTTATGTTACTCATTGAGATTATGTTAAAAGAATAAATTTAGAGAAAGTTCAAGATTCAGATGACAGAAAGAAAGGAGACTTTATAAGTATAATAGAGCCATCTTGATACTTCGATCATTACTAAAATGTGTATCCAAGAAATATGAGATAAATTCGTGGAAAATAATTGAAAAAACTTTTTCCAAAACGAATTGCGACAAAAGCAAACAATATAAATACTAAATTTACTTAATGTTAACAGCCCTCACCACACATCCATATGCTACTTGCTGAGTATGAATGCAGACGATGCTATGAGACAAAGGCGATGTTACTTTATGCCTTGCGAGCACTCTCAAGAGAGTTTGTCACCACAGAAACTGCTCAAAGTATGAAAAAGGCAATAATTAGAGGAAGGGTAATGGTGACCGTAATCCGCACATCGCTTTCTACAATTACTCGAAGAGGAGAAATCGCCAGCGCTAAACAATCCCCACAAAGATTCCATTTCTCCCTTTAACAGACAACTTCTTCTCGGGATATAATCCTTCGCATTCATCTTCTTGGAAGGCGCTAACGAGGGATATTAAGGAAGGCGAGTGCAGCAAAAGGAAGGTGTCGAGAATTGTCAATTTAGCGGTAGCTGCGAGGGATACATTTCAAGTAGAGTTAGGGAAAAAGCCGAGTGGGTCTCGAAAAGAGTACAAGAGAGGAAGGACTCGAGGAAAAGAGAGCGCTGCCATCAAGTAGAACGGTCACTACACTGCATTATTCGAATTTTTTCTGAATCTCTCTTCTCGTGAGACGCTGTTACCTCGCCCTCGTTGTAGGAATGTCACTTTTTCATCGAAGTGGAGTGCGTGAGAGTGGAATGACCAACACAATGTATCGGCGCTAAGGATAAACGGGACGGATTGGATAGAAAGAGCGTTGGTGTGAGAGATGCGAAGGATCGGAATACGAAAGGCCAATGATTCTCCCTTTGTAAGAGGGAATTCAATTAGCTTTACACGCACTGCTTTGGATACGATGGACAACGAAAGGTTCGGCTTCATACATTTGATGTGGTCTACATAACGAATCAAATCGCGGACAATAGAGCTTTTTCACGGAGAAACCTATTCATCTCGGAGGGTCCAAGGTGGAATATCTAAGTAATTAAAAGGGCACCGTTATTTCGAGAATGCGAGCTATGCGATGGCCACAGAGAAAATTTTCTATGGCGTTCATATCGCGTATTGGGCGGTATTTTCAAAGACCAAGGACAATCAGAAAGGAAACATGAAATACCGTGTGTCTATTCATTAGCGGATAGAATGTTATTCATTAGCCGACAGAATTTTGCGACGCCAGCAGCCACATTTTCCACAGTATAATACATAACAAGTATCATTTTAATAAGTTTATTAAGTAATATTCACACTTCCACGTTTTCTCTATATACTTATTCCACTCTTGGGGATATAATTATAAATTTGACAATTATAAACATAGGAATCGTAACGCCTAAAAGTTAGTCATGTGCATAGTTAATGCATAGTTAGAAAACTCTCACTTAATTCTTTCGGTTTGTAAGGAAATTTTTTCTAAAACTCTTTGATAAAGAAAATTGTAAATGAATTTATTAGAGGTTAATGCTGAAAATTTTACTGTTAGGAATTGAGTCCTAGAAAACGACACAGAAGATCTATCACTCAAATTAATTCCTATCGTATATATACAATTATGTAAATCTATTATTTATGTAATTCATTTATTTTAACTTAAAGGTAATTTGCAGACCTCGCCAAAAAAGTTATTTTTTGAGTTTTTCAATGCGTTGTAAACTTGAAATGATAACAAAATGTAAACAAATTTGGTGAACAGGAAAATAGATTTATATTAGTTAAGGGACTTTCAGCTTTAATCAAAACTAAAATGGAAATTCTAAACTAGGTCACGTTTCGCAGTTGTATTAAATATTTACCACTAATGGTTCTCCGTTTACGTCGAAGCGCTCATTTAAAATGTTGCACTTAACTGGAAATAATCGATGATAGTGCACCAGGTCAACCGACTGAATAATACAGAAATCAGAAAAAAGGAAAGGAATTTCACTCTGTCAAATTATTATCCTAAATTCATTCATAAGTCATTACTTTAAAAGTTAAAATGACGCAGGGTGTATAAAGAGAACTGAAACAGTGTTACGTCCTTGGTTTGAATTTTATCTCAACAATGAAAAAAATAGCGAAACAGATTGGAAGTACGCAATGTGTGTATCGAGGGAACAGTTGATTCAACTAACCATCTGCATCATCTTTAAACAAATATACGTGCATCGTAGGGAAGAGTTGAGACTAAAAATCTGTAAGGGTGTAATAATTCTACATTTGCAAGGTTATTCGAAAATTTTTCATGGAAATTTTCCAAAATCGTATCCCAAGCCTTCTCCAACGTTACTTCCAAACTGGTGTGCTTCGGTTCACTGGCATCCTGTAACATTGCTTCTCGTAAATTATCCCTCTAAAAATAGAATAGCAAAAGACGATACCTTTTGTTAAAAAATGCGATTGTAAAAAAGGCAAGCGCTATGAAGATGCTCTCAAACATAGGTTGGAAACTCTCAAAATAAAGTAGGGTAGAAGCTAGGCTGCTATTGCTTAATAAATTCAGAAGAAGTACGTTTGCTGAGGACGTAGTCGGTATTATGCGACTCCACTTATACTTTGGCCGATCCGACAATGAGCGTAAAATATGAGAAATAGATGCCAGAACAAGCTGGTTCTACAGGTTCATTATTTCCGCGAAAGACACACGATAAAAACAAACTAAAGAAGTTGCTTAAACGTTCGGTATTTATACCCCCTGCCACAAGACAAAGGATGGCTTTCAGAATATTACTATAGATTTATACTACGCAAGGATTAAAATTTTACGACACATTTGAGTTTTCATGAGAATAATATTAGCAGGAGATCATAATGAAATGTGAGGAGTTCGAATTATTATCTAAACTTCACCTCTTTTCTATTTTGATTTTAGACTGAAACCAATTATTATAGATGCGGCGATATTCGAGATGACGAAGAAGATTTAACCATATAGATTATATCACTTAGATATTACCATATACATTTATCGCATTAGGTAATTTAATTCTTTTGGTACGTTACGTTTTTTATCAAGTAATTTTTTTGGAAGCAAAGCTTCACATGTCTAATTATGGTACTTTCCCTTAGTTCAAAATTTCAGATTAATCGATTCTTATTATTATTTAGCGATTCAAAATTGCTAAAGGATAATAACTACGTCTTTATTATCCGAATTTCAGTCTGATGAGACCACTCGTACAATCAAACTTTCAAAGACATACAACCATGCGCTAACCAGGATTGAAACCCAGCACTTCAGTACTGCAAGCTGATCATGCTAACCAAATGTCACAGAGGCCATCAATATTGAAATGCGTGTAAGAGTGGCAATGGAGGTGCACGATACTTGATGGACAACAGAAACTAGTGAATAAGCCTACTTTCGGCCACTGTTGAGGAACAAAAGCCTTGTCACCCGTCCCGTTACTTCGATCACATCGACAGCCTATAATTCAATTAAAGGTACAAAAATGCTACCTAGGAAATTATTTGAAAATATTTTACTACGCGTGAGTGCTAATACTTCCATTTCGACGGTAGCATTATCATGGATACATGAAAATGTTTTTGCGTCAAGGAGAGCCAAAACATGTGAATTCACTTTACTATGCCATGGATAAATAAACACAATGGACGGCTTGCAGGTTGAATGTCAATCTACGCCACCGTTGCGTAATTAATAATTGATACGAATTTAGTCTCCTGCTCTTTCTCTCCCCTAGATAAGGCCTTGTTGTGAAAGCGCTCCCTCGTGTATTTCTCTGCGGCTCAGTAATTTTTCAAAATGATGACTAATCAATAGCAGCGAGTCAATCCTAGGCTAGTGACTTTTACACACTAGCAGTACTTTGCGTTCACCGCTTGACCTCGTGGCCCCATGTCCTTGTTCCTTTGACATTCTCCGCCTTGTATGACGGAGCTAAATTTGTAATGAATTTCAAGTCTATCATATGATTAAATATTATACTTATTTCCACTATTAGTAATCAAATAATTATAGGATCATTTAATTTTTCAATTCAATTTTAGATTCAATCGATGGATCATGGACGAATTTCGAAAAATACTGCTGATGCATAAAAGAAATAATACACTGATAACTATGAATGACACACTCATAATTTTTTTTTTCCATAAAATTTTCAGTAATACTTTGAAAATCCCTCTTTCTATTCTTACCATCATTAAATCCTACATGGGCGTAACTTCTGTATGAATTCTTAAGGTTAAAATAGCGTTTATCCTGATGGAAACGTATCGCCAAGACTAAATTTCACAAGATGTTATTGTATTTTGTGGTGATGAATTTACAAAAAATTTTGAGACAAAGTATTTTATCTAAAATATTTTAAAATACATATATAGTATAGGTAAGCATATGGTCACATACTTGCGCAAATAAGCAAAAAAAGAGAAACTTCATAAACTCAGTAATTAATACTCAGTATAGAATTTAAGGTTGGATTGTTTGAATAAAAGTGTCAATTGTAGTGTGCAGCGAAAATAAACCACGAATTGTTTCTTTTATATCTACCCGATGTATTTCTAAATATGAAGGAAATTAGCAAGGGTATATCGTTGGCATGATGGAAAATTGTGCAATAATTAGGAAGGTTGAGTCGCCTTTCTTATGTCACGCTGTGTACCAATGCTCGGAAAGCTAACTTTTCGTTGGTGGAAACAAAAATTGAATAGATTAATAGAATTCGGATACCCTCAGATCAGCGTAGTGATCCCTTTGAAATCAAAGGAAATGATGAAGTCTTTGCTCGGATTTTCCACTTGAGTACTTTTACCGGTTTCGAATGTTTACGACTTTTCCACTTAGAGTGTTAGCGCTTTTTAAGTGGCTCATACCGAAATGGCTATCTTTCATCACAAAATATTGCTTCAGAGGAAATATGAACCCAAATCGGCATCCGTTTGCAGTTCTCCTCAGACCTGCCCTTTGATCATCAGTGAGTAGAGTAGCAAGCCTTTCGTCAGCTCAAATTATCGCTCAGGATTTCACGAAAAATTGATTTGGAAACGCCAATTAACTCCTTAATGAGTTTGATGTACAACAATCGATGTATTTTGAACAATAAAGCTACTTTTAGAACGCTAATTTTAATAAAAATCACGAGGAGTGACTTGGTGGAAACTATTTCATAACCACAGAGAGGTAAAAACTAAGTTTATATATTCCAAAAATACTTTAAATATAAAAAGACCAAGGTTTAGTTGTAGACTAACATCTTCAGGACTCTATAAAATGAGTTTTTATTTCTCTATGAGTAATTTTTGGAAACGGGCCAATTGCTCTATCGCAGCAAAACCTTGCACGTCTGCAAAACTGATCTTACAAATTACTATTTAACTCCGTTAATATTTTAGGTCATATTTTAAATTTTATTCGTAACATTGGCTCAGTTAAATAGGATTTACGTTATCAGATCAATGTTGATTTTTCGGCCGGATCTAAATATCAACTGTCAGGCGGAACTTGATTATAGAGGGAGCAGTGACGACAGCGCTATGAAAGCTAACTACGATAGTTTCAATGCGTCATTACTCAACTCATGTATTCACCCAGAGATGGCGCTGGTGGTTACTCGCGTATATCAAAATATCTGACGTGTTTATGGAGCAAAATATCCGGAATGATTCATCGGAACTCTGCGACCACGTGGTGCGTACTCGAATTCCTTGACGTGCGTAACTTTACGCGCATGTGTTTTAGGGTACGGTGGGTTCGGATTAACGGCGGATTGGCGTATATTTATGCAGGATAAAGGTTTAAAGCATGGTTTTTGTTGCATCTAATCAATTCTAAATGTATGTTAACGCATTTTTATCGCATTTACTAACACAGAAGAAAAGTCACAATCGTACCGACATAGGTATATACGTAGGCCAATAGGTAATGATATACGATTTTATAAAAGGTATTAGAAACTGACGAATGATTCAAAGTACATATTAAATATATGTTCTGGAAATACTTAAATATTAAATCTGGATTTAAACACTCTTCCGCAACATACTCTATCAGCTCGATTCTTTACCAAAGGCTCCCTTGAATCTCAACTATGCAGGTATTCGAGACATATCACAACATATTATTTACTAAAAAGAGTAATTTATCTGAAATATAATTACAGGAGAGTAGCGAATAACTAAAGATAGTTGAGAATTATTATCCTTGCTATGTCTATCCCAAACAACGGTTACGTAATATTACCATAAAACTGCTACTGAATTCACCACAATCATAGCCTTTACGTGGAACATTCTATCCTTTGATCAAAATCTTATGAAAAGTACATATCTAAGAGATACGGGAAAACTGCACTTTGATATAGGAAAAGAGTGCCACACAATATGAAGATAAGAAATTAATCATATTTCAATATTTATGCTTGAATATTAACACCCGCGGACTTATCGGAAATGCATTCGTCGCAAATACCACGCTGCTGATGTACGGGGAAACGCTTACTAAGGGAACAATTAGTAAAATTGCTCAAATCTTTGGCTTAATAATTAAGGCCTCTTTGATGCAAGACTTTAATGATCGCCAAAACAGAATGCTTATTATGCATTGAGATATAATGTTTACTACAACTTCGTTATATTGACAATATCGATATGATTTGTGCTACCACAGTGTGAGAAGACGAAAATGACGAACGGAATAAACTGGGGTGGTGGTTATTTAGAAGTGCTAATATTGGATAGAGGTTACGTCATGCTGAGTCATACGCCTTTGATAGGGCTCCTCTCTCAAACAGACTAAGCTTTAATGGTAAAATCGATTATGGCCTCCAGAGCTTAGCAAAAGCATGGAATGTTTTCATGGCCTACGGTCAGGAAGGCAGGGCTCTAATAGTTACGATTACAGAATGTTTGACTCCATGTGACCAGGAATATGCATAAATTATTTCGATGAAAAAGTTATGATGTTATGATGACGTAGAAATGTCATTTAGAAATTCTTTTCATTCATCGATCTATCGGAAAATTTTTATGCTTATCATAAAGGATAAATGAAATTAATACCAAAATTTGCAAGGATTAAATAAAAATTAACGACAATTAATTGAAGCTAATCGATTCAAAAAACGCATCGCTGTCTAGAGAATGAAGAGCATCCAACTGCTGTCTCTCTGGCATTCTAAAGCTAAGTTTTCCTGTTTTAGAATCTTAAATCTACCTCTGCCTACATGGGAGAATGAATGCAAAAGTATAGTTGGCAAGAAAAAGAGTTAAAGCTCCTATCCAAAGTAGACGAATAAATTATTACTTTCCGTAGGAACGTAAATTTTAAAGTTCTAACGGAGATTTCGGCAACGAATGTCAGACGATTCGAGATACGAGAGAGGTAGAATATGTTCTGAACACGCCATCGCTACACGGGTTTCCACGTAAGCTGTCCTTTCCACATGAATTTGCCCGACTAGTCTCTACGCCGTGGATACAGGCAACATGCATTACAATAAGTAATGCGCTTTGCATAACGTTACGGCGTTCAAATGCCATTACACGAGGGAACCCGTGCTTTTACCATCAGCGAACCGCATTATTAATTTGTAAAGAGTCGCGGGGCGTATGCAATCAATTTCATTTCACAATTCATTCGGAATCGCAGCGCCGTTATTCTCTTTTTCTACCGAAGATTGCAACGATTGCACCGTTTCGCTCTTTTTTTCGGGTTTAGACTCCAATAGAAGCTTTCTTTACTCTGTTCAAAGGTAAAGAGAGATACGTCTAAAAAGCTTTTAGCAAATATTTGCATTGTGGCGGACGCAAAATTGTTTTAAGGGTCGCAAGAGACGCGGGTGTTAAGCACCCCTCTTTTATGCTTTATTTACTTTTTATCCTTCTTCGCCAAGGGCGTGCGAAAATACAATTCTATCAAGGATTGAAAGTTTTGCAAACTGAAAAGTTGTGTTCCGTTATGTGTAACCATGAAATAATGTCACATTGAAATGTTAACGCAACGCTAGTCATATTATGCGGAATTCGAATAAAATCGTAGATGATAGCTTGATTTTACTAAATTATGATTATGCTAAAAACTTCGTTAACAAAGTAGAATCGATACAACATGGTAATTTAGTGGTTAGTATTCTATCTCGGAAAGTGGGAAACCTTGGCTGGAGACCCAATCATGTCACTTTTTTTCACTTCCGGCTATTCTTGGGTTTTAAAGTGTACACCTCCTAATGAAAAGTTACACCCAATATTTGAAACGGCAATAACTACTCGTACCCTAGACAATAAATATACGAAAGGCTAAATATTATTCAGTATTCAAAAGGATAAAGAATACGAAGCCTTTAAAGTTTATCTGCAATTTTCTGGAATCAATTTTCCTAGGAATTGTTACAATAATAATGACTAAATAAATATTCTATTTAAATCTCATCGATTGCCAAAAGTTGGAGCAATCGAAATAAATTCCCTGATACAACAAAATGTCACCTTTAATATCAATGTCTAGGTTCATAGAAAACGAAATATCTCATACCCTCTATTGGCTATGTATATTCATAAGAAAACTATCAAACAAAAACCGAAAGGATCAAATAAAAGATAAAAATACAAAATAAATAAATAAACAAAGCTGCATACTCAGCTGAAATACTATACGCATTGTTCTGTAAATAAATTGTGTTTACCAGTTACAGGAAACGATTGCGAATAAAGTTTCTGATTGGTGAGTATTTGAAATAACATCAATTGTAACAGCTGGAAATTATTCTGGAAATTGTAGTTTACAATTCTAAAATACAAATAACATCGAGTTGACCTAAGGAAGTTAGAATGAATTCGCAGAGTATAAGGAAGTATTTTGAGTTTCGGATACTCATGTGTGTCGAGAGAGGTCTATGGTTATCGAGGGATGAATTGTTTAAAAACATCACACAGCTTTCGAACATTTGCATCTTTTTAGGAATTTTAATCGACCAATAAAAGGAGCACATACTTGATAAAAAAGAAGGGAATGAGAACAGTAATAAAATCCATTAGAATAAAAGAACAAATGGTAAACCGTGGTATGGATGTTGACGAGTGATAAAGATGTATGTATGTGGATAATTACAGGTATATTGTCGGGATTACTTACTTATTACCAATTTCTGAGACCGGTAACAGATAAAAAACCATAAAAATGATAATGGAAAGTAAATTAACTATCCGCTAGTTCCGTACGCATTCCTTCATTACAATTCCATAGTATTTAATTTATGGTCTACTCATTACTTTTTCAGCGATATCTCCATCGAATATTTGTAAATTTTCTTTCATTCGCCCCAATCTTCAATTTACAGACAGCAACGAGAGACGAGTTAATTACTCAAAGTACTAAATTATGCTTATAATATTCTTGCGCACAAAGATCAAATTACTATTGATAGATATTAATTTCATAGAAAAATTACATAGCATTTCATACTTATGAAAGGACAACTAAGGTGACATCGGTGTATGCATATGGATAGAACAGTGTTGAGTCGTATTTGATAAGTGTTCGAACTTGTGGAATTTAGAGGGTAGCCAAAGTGGGCGTACGTGAAAGTGTGCTGGCAACTACCTTGTTGTACGTTGATAAAAGTCAGGATTATCAGGCGAAACAAATGTGTAAACTGAATGCTTTCCGAATGGATTAAATGAGGAGGATGTGAGAAAAAACTCAAGGGACAGAGTCGTTAATTACAGGGTAACGAATAAAAGTGGCCTGAAAGAAGCTAGCTCGAAAGGGGTACGTTACATTGGTTCAGACCAGAGGTGGGGAACCTTCAGGCAATATGTGGCCTTTTTGGTCGTTCGATGCGGCCTTTTAGTCACTTTCTGAAACAAATGCTCGCATTTAAATAATTTTGTTTTCCAGTCTTGCTAATGCCACCAGTTGAAATACACAATGGAAAATGTTTTCTTTCAGCTCGCTCTGCGGATGAATTCATTTTATCATACACAATTTCGATGTTCAATTATTTGAATGCAGATAATTCGCAAATAAAGAGAGAAATAATAGTTTCACATGTAGCCTATCTCATGCAACAGACAGGTCAATGTGGCCTTCTGATGAAAAATAGTTCCCAAATACTGATTTAGACTCATGATGAGTAAGGGTGAAAGCAGGATAGCTAAAATGGTTAAGGATATGAATGTGGGCAACCTTAAAGGAAATGGATGAGTAGCAGCTTGAACATAGTGGAAGAGAAGAAAAAGAACTCATGCAGTCCAAGGAAAAGAAACAGAAGATGTGGTTTTGGGATGTATTCGAATTATTTTTAATTATTTATATTATTATATATCATTAATGTGCGTAAATACAAGGCTGTGTGCGCAAATCTTTTTTACCCATTGGCACACGGGGAATTTAGACTTGGTTGAGCGGCAAACCAAATAAATTTAATATTAAGATTTCTTTTAAGTTGTTGTGTGTATGTTGAGTATTAAATTAGGAAATCGTAATAACAGCAAGATACAAAATCTCACACTTTCGACATTCGCCAGGTTATTGGGAACTCGTTCTTTAATAAGGTTAAGAAGTTAAGGAGGGATATCTATTGCCTGAAATATTCAAGCGAACACAGAATCAGTAGATAAACGAGAATTTTCCAAATAAATCTACCAATAACTGTTTATTCTATTCATCTCTTACAAAAAATATCACCATCCGAAAAATCAATAGTGGTATATAACTCCTGAATCAAGCAAGCATCAATAGTTTTGCTTCGAAAGTTTACACCCTTGAGCAAACTTGGGGCGCGGAAAAAATTACAATTAATTCGCAAACACTCAAATTTTCGCTTCGAATTTTTTCTACCTTTCACTTTATGCTACCCGAAAACTTACAACTTATCTCGGCACACCTACTGCTTATCTCGACATACCTACTAAATCTCGCGGCACACTTACAACTTCTCGCGGCACACTAATTCTCACGGCCTACTAACTACTTTTCGCGGTACACTTACTAATTCTCGCGGCCCACACACTTCGCGCAGTACATTATTGTGCCGCGTAACAAAAGTTTAAAACACAATGCTTCAAACTAACAGAAGGGAAACAAATTTTCCTGGACGCTTAAAGTGGAAATTCCCCCATATTTTAGTCCTCGTGGCAAATCAAAGCAAAGGAGCAATCCGCAATAACGCCCTCTAGAAAGGATTTCCATCACGCGTTCATCTTATAGTTTCATTTTTCGTCCTTTCCTTTTGTCCCCGTATCTTCAGTTACGCCTTCACGGGGCCACACCCACTCCATTGCCGTCACCACAGTGCTCATCAAGCATTCAACTCCTCGCCCTCCCTAAGAACCTTCACACGCGGCCGAAAACACACTCTAAATTGCCCTCCCTTCTCCCCCTAAACGTCTTTCTCCGCCCGACAACTCGCTTTAAAACCCCTCCTCGGAAATCTCCGCGGAACCCTAACGTGAATGCGTTTCCACGGAATGTATTACGGGATGGGTTCCTTATTTCATCTCTGGGGGATTGAGCGGGATGTGTGAGGTCGGTCCGAAAAGATCATCCCCACTTTTTCGATTCCGGGCATTTCTTCTCCTCGAATAATCTCCCTTTCTTCGCTTCTCTTATCCACGGAGCATCTTCGCCATTCTCTCGGGAAATGAATTAGCATCGATGGTATTCGAGAAATGCTTTATGAAGCTTCTTCGTGTGCTTAATCTCTCGCTTTAGTATGTGCGGCTTCATTACTGGAGAATTTTTCGTTCCCCATCTCTGCCTTCCCTCTTCATCCTATGGACTACGAATGATATAACGGTGACTGATTATCATACACGTATTTACTATAATTTCTAGGAGCTCAAATTTGAATTAGATGGCTACCGTGTTCATCCTTTGTGAAGGGATTAATCCACGTGACTAATCGAAACTGAAGGTATTACCAGGATTGAAGGAAGTATTTTTGTTTGAAATCCTCAGCTACAAGGAGAAATATGTTTATCAAAATCCTCTAACAAGTTGTAACGTAAACGATACTTTATAGCCTACTCACTTATTATTTACAATTACTTTTCCCTATTCAAAACTTTAAACAATACTTATGGATGAAGTAATAATCTTTCGATAAACATTCAAAGTATTCAGGGATGAAGTTCAGGAATAATCCTCAATTTATCATGATGATTTAAGGGATGATGATCAAAGTGATAAACATTTATAAATATATAGGTTTTATCCGCTTAACACGAAAGATGTGCTTTGAAAAAATCTCGCACAAAACGAAATCGTAATAATATGATTTAGTGTTAAAACGGGTAAACTTCTATATTACTTGATAAAGAATTATAACTGATTTCAAAGTCTTTAACTGTTTACGGTAAGGGAGAAAAAAGTTTTTCAGACAAATTTATCCATTTCTGTACTCTTTCCCTAAAATACCATACAAACTATGACCAGCCTTTAGTTCTTCAATTCATTACTCTCGTTTTACAGTGTAATTCTGTTCTTTTGCTCTTTGGCTTCCCCTTAGCTTTTGCAGAGATCTTAAATACATACAAATATGCATACTCTCCTCCTTCCTTCAGAATCATGCAAGGATTTCTAGCATCCCCATTCCCGTATTCATCTCATTATCCCTGCCTAATACCAATCCAGCAGGTTTCCACTGAACTCACAAGGAAGTTGCACCTGGTTGCTCGCTTTGTTTCGCTTACACGACAATAATATTAGGACTTCTCCAACTCTAAACATCGAGTAGCCTACATATTCTGATCGTTTTAACCAGCTGGGTAACATCTGCAAACTTATTTGAGCGGGGAACCGGAGGATATCATACAAAACAATATCGATTTGAAGACCCTTGGCACCAATTAAACGGAAGCAATAAATAAATACACTCCATCCCTGATAAAGGAGCATCGTTGGATGCTTGGTGTTTAACTGGTAACGGTAGCCTTCCATCTTAAACAGGAGCACATAAATTTAGAAAGACCATTATCCTGAGACGAGAAAATACGATGTACGTTTTGGAGGAGAAAACTACTCTAACAATGTATATACAACATCCTCAAACAATTCTATTTTTAGCTTTCCTCGGCGAAACTCGATTATCCCTTGATTAAGGTGTTTACCAAGATAATTGAATTTTGCATTCAGAGAGATTTAACGTACCTTTCTCGATGATAACCCATCAAATCATTATTTACTTCTGAGATAACCCGATCCCTTTTATTTAAGCTATCTCGTTGATACGACAATATATTACTAAGAATTATCGCCAGAAAAAGTAATCAAAAATTTATCTCATTTCTTTCTCGCTGGAAATTTTATTCACCAAAAAAGAATTAAAGGTAGAATGGAAACAAGGAAATTACGCAGCAACTGATTTAATTCCCAACAAAACTTTCATATGGTTCCAGTATATCCTCGAGGGAAATGTGTATTTTATATTCGAAGTTTACAATCCATTAAATTAAAAGAAACTCCAAAAAGTAAGTTTCAATATCAATATCTAAATATGTAGAAAAAAGTCCATTAAAATATTACTTTTGGTTTACCTGAACTAGAAGAAAATATTTTGTTTATACGTATGAGGTAAAATTGGTTAATGCTATAATTTAATAGCGGTAAAGTAGCCTGGTGTTCGAAGTGCGAGTTAATGAAAAAGATCGGTCATTAAAGCTAACAAGCATCTTGTGATGATGTGATGCAAGAGGTGAGAAAAGATTACTTTTTGGAAGAATTAGTACATTATTACGTTTATTACTAGATTTTGGAAATTTTATAAATATAAACTTTTGCATGAAGGTAGAATCCAAAATGTAATAAATTGATCCAGAAATATGTTATTAAATAAGTTAGGAGAAGTAAGGACATTAAAAAGAATGTTATGGCCATATAACAAATAAGACAAATCAATTACGATCACCATACTGACCGGTAATATAGAATTTCACATTATATGTAATTTATTTGCAATCTATTATTAATTAGATATTGTCAATTATTAGCAGTGGATGGACAGGATTACGACACTCTCAAGTACACGAGAGTTGTGATAATTTGAAGTAAGTTTTAAAAGATGAATAATTTCAAAATTCCGCGTCTTACCGGGTAGCAGAGCCTTTTAAGCGGTATCCATAGCATGTATTCCTAGTGAAAGGGACCGGGGCTAATTCATGAAAACTAATATTATGTCACTCAAAGTTCTTAGGAGAAAAATTTAAAATTATCTATCTCCTCAATGTTTGCCCTATAACTTCAAATATCAAAGTATATTAAATTAAGGGAACTGATGGCTGGCAAAAAACTACGGAAATGCTATAAAAATAAAAGAGACGACAATATTTTATTAAAATATTTTCCAGCCGATTCATATCTTTCCTTTGTACGAATACGAAATTCTAAATCGAAGGTGAATGAAAATTCATAACTGGACAAACAGAAAAATGTTTAAAATGAGGTCGCATGCATTGATTAGGGCCATCAGTGACATTCAAAAAAGGCGTGGCTCATGTTTGAAGCACGGCACTAAAAGATGAATCATTTGAACAGAAAAATCGCTAAATACCGTCGATGCCGTCGAACTCTTCTGTGGATGTCAGTTATGCGTCAACAAGGACTCGAATGGTACACTGAACTGAGTCAACAAAGGACGTCACTCCCAAAGTTTTGCAGTTGACACATGTCTCCCTCTCTCTATCTCTCATTCTCTCTCTCTTTTTCTCTCTCTAGCTTACAACTCCATGTATCAAACGAGCAATTGCATTGGAAACGGAACGAAGAGGCAACTTTAGATTTGAAAGCAATTTCAATGGCTAAAAAGCTGCACCTAAGCGTGCATCCTCGAAAAACAATTCATTGACATTAATACGTTTGCTATAACTGGATTACTATGACTTCGCTGAATTCCTCTGCTTTTTTATCTTTGAAAATTTGTGTTTAACTACGTTTATGCATCTGAAAAAATATGTGTAAAATTAACGAATTTATAAAACATAACAAGTCGCGCCATAGGTTATTTCGGAATTTTCTTATTATTTGTTACCATTTTAAAATGAAATTTGGTAAGAAATAATTCTAGTTGCGAAATAACTTAAGATACTTCAGATATTTATTGAAACTTTGGTCAATATAGGAGCTGAAATATTAAATAGGAAAATTAGAGCGTAAAAGTCAATATGAGGGAAACATTTCTTTAATCTAATAAATACAGCGAAGATTTATATCTTTTTCTCTCATTCTTTTGCAAGTTTCATTTCGAAAGCGAAAGAATCTTAGCTACTCCAGTTGTTTTATGTTAGATTGAAACAGTTTTCAAATAATATCGCGTTATATAAAAGTAAGAGTTAAAAAAACTAAGAGTTAACAAAAAACTGATAATAAATAGATTTACAATTGTTAGACTCGTTCGCATTAATGTTAACTGCGCTAAGGTACTAGAGTTTGGCAAATTATACCGAACAGCGTCTTTCCAGTTAGAGATGGCACGAGTACCTTTAAAGCTTGCATCGAGAAGCGTTCTATGAATACTGACTTCAGACGAATCAAAATAAACAGTGCAATGCAAACTGACATTATCTGCTGTACTATACATTATCCTGAGTAGAAGCTGATGAGAAAAACATGGAAAAATCTTAGATACCCACAAAAATCATCAGTTTATGAACTAAAATCAAAATTTGGATGGCAAATTCGGTCAAGTTATTCATGAGGTAAGTATCAACCAGTAAGTTAAAGGATGAGTATTTCAACAAGCTTCTTACATTTTTTCTTCGAACAGAAATATAAGTTCACAATTTACCCAAATGCATCAACTACCCATTAATCCTTTAAAGTTAGACATTATCATTTCCCAATTCCGTTCATTCGGTGACATAAATCTACAGTCAATTCCACAGTCAAATGACAGAAGTCCTATTACTACTACTTACTTAAATGTCTATTTATCGATTTTTCCCCACATTTACCATCAAAATCAGCTAACTTTGCAACTTTGAAAGGAGAGAAGAATTTGAGCAGCAATTCATTGACTAGAGAAAGAGGCAGAACGCGCCTTGAATATTCTCAGCTTGTCGTGGAATAAACAATAGAAAATATACGCATGTTTGCAAATTGACGAACCTCGCAACTGCACTCCGATCCATAATTTAGCAGCAACGCGAGAGACGTGATCCGAAGAGATTAAAATTAGAGCAGCGCTAAATGTGGAACGGCTGTTAGTAGCAGTTACGTGATCGGCTTCCGGAATCTTCAGTGCTGAGCTTAAAAAATCGCTATACACACTACTCTGTTGCACTACTTAGAGACGAAAGCATTCACAGGAGAGTATCATAACATACGGAGGGAAAGTAAGAGAGGTAGTCCAATAACGATGTTGATGCGGTAACACTCGAGGGTAGGATAACTGCTTTGGCCTCTGGCTAAATTTGTCTTGAGGTGGGGGTAAAGTGTACGGATCAAGGAGGAATCTCGTTAGGGGAAAGATAAAATTTTATAAAATAGGAATACTAATTCTACACTGGAATGGAGGGATATAGTCCTATACTTCATGCGATAATCCTATATTTTATGTACTCTTTCATCATTGGGAGCCTCTCTCGGTGGGATACATGTATAAAAGTTATTTCACCCCGTTTTTTCAATTTGAGTCGGTCGGTGACGGTCATACATTGTGTATTATTTGTAAAATTGGCATACTTTTTACGCCTGACTTCTAAAGGATCTAAGGAATTCAATTTATTTTAATTTTATTTTAATCACCATTTCCATTTTTAAATTAATAATAAAATAAAGTTAAAGTTAAAATAAAGTTAAAAATAAAATAAAGTTAAAGTTAAAATAAAGTTAAAAATAAAATAAAGTTAAATGGAAATGGTGATTAAAATTTCTTCTTTTAGTATGAGACCAGGCCTGCTGATTTATGAGGTGAGACACTTTATATTCTATTATCTATTTTCGTAACGCTGAGTTTCGTTCTAAGCTCTGCAGGTATTTTCTTGAGATTCTTGCAATAAAAATCTGAAAGCCACAAAACTAATTATTCCTCCCAAACTACCTGGGTAAATACCCTTTAATACCTAAAGTAAAATTCCAATACCTGTCCATTTATGTAATACGAATCATTACATATTATTTCTAAACATTCGCTTCCAGTGACCAGCCCTTTTCTCCCATCACACTTCATCAAAACATACAATTGAAACACCATTAAAAAAAGTTTCCCACTTACTGCTAAAAATAGACCAACTTATGAAAAATGCACCATTAAGCCAGAAATTCGAATTAAAATATGAATTCGGTCATAGAATTTCGTTACTAGATGTGTAAATATCGATATCCATACATACAAGCTGAGGATATCGAAACAATGATACTCTAATTTCCCACTAAAATGCATTTCAACAAACTCCGATCACTAAAAATCACGAATATACAAACACTAAAACAACCCTGACATACCTTCGCGTACAAATAAATTACTCTCAAAAGAGTAAAAACTTTTGGGCGAAGTTTTCGCACGGGGAAAATTACGAATGTGAAGAATCCCTTTCATTGGCATGTGAGCGTATAAATTGTCTCAAATATTTCACGTATTAATGGAGAATGTCTAAAATGGAATTCGAAATCCTCATTCAACACAATCCCACAGGTCACCTCTCGCTCTTTAAGAGCCGGCCCATTTCGAAGCAGAATTTCGCGGAGCAGTTGAACACGCCCAAAGCTTTCGCACGAAACAGATTATATCTTATAAGCTCCTTCTCTTATAGCCACTCGAAACCTCCAAACGTATGATTTCGACCGAAGCGATATTCGGGCAGAAATCTTTCTTGTATCGCGGACCACAAATAAAGTACCACCGCGAGCGATGGAATACTTTGAGGAAATTAAATTGAAGAAATCTCGTGGATGACAGCCATGGAGGGATTATGGAGGGAAGGGTATCTAATCGAGTCTTGCGTGCCCTTCTAGCGACAGCGCATCAATTCCTCCCTAATCTCCAATAAAGCCCTTCTCTCCCTTTGCATTTTGTTCCCCTTCACTCTCGCAGCCTATCCCTACACGTATCAGTAATCTTCTCATCTCTCCAGGGGGATATGCATGCTCTGGGAGTGCCCGCGAAAGCAGTAAAAAGTGTTTGGAAGGAAAAGGATACAGCGTTGCAAAAATGGCAGTTGGGCAGAAAACGAAATGCGGCAATTTCTGTCATCTTCTCCTCAGAGTCGCCGGGGAGTGAAAAGGCCTTTTGAATGCTTTTCACGAGGTTCCAAAGCGCGCCACAAGATTCTCATTATTATTTATTGCTTTTTGTTGTAGGGTTTCTTGGGGGTTCCGCAAGATAACTACCGTAATTAGCTCCCGAAGACGGTATTCGATATTAACCTCTTAAATGTAATCCACATAGCGGGGGAGTTAATTACTGGGTGAAAAATCCGGGATTTAACCTGCGGTGAACCTCTCTGCCGCGCGATGGTTATAGGTGATTCTTTAAAGTGTAAAATGATCACTAATCCACCTATAAGCATCACAAATTCAAGCGAGAAATAAACCAATTATGCGAGACGTTCAATATTTACAAAATTCAATTAAGGTAAGCTAAAATGGCTCTCTAGCTCCATTTGAGTACTGATCAATGTTTTACCAGTGCACATACATTCATGAGTACATAACCATACACACTCATAAAACCTTAAATGACGTCTGTGCAGGCACCCACATATATACACATATGTGGGAGTGCTCACGAGTTCTGGTTTTTCTAATGATTAACCCTGTATTTCAAATTATTCAACCACGATTTTTCCAAAAAAATCTTAGATAGCATTGCAATTTTTGCTAATAAATTCTATGAAACCTTGGTTGATGGTCTCATCCGATTCTCGCACTCATATCATTATCCGAATCAGCACTTTCCGCAGACTTGAATAGGAGATGTCGCGATTCATTCTCAAAGAACATTTTAAACGTCACAAGAGCCGAAAAAAGCAGCTGAAATGAAAGATGCAGCCTCCTAAATCGGTTTTTGAATACATCAGATAAGAGTCACCAAGACGTTTCTTGAGGAAGTCGGGAAGCCATAGAGGAAAGATTTAAATTACATCAATTACTCTCACTTAATATAACTGAGGGAAAACGTTTTCTGAAGACGCAGGAGACATTATATATTTCTTCCATCAGGGCTAATCAAAAGCTACTGGAAACATAAAAGGAAATAGATAATAGGGCCACAAAAACAGATTGATTTCCCTGAGAAAGATATGCGACAGCAGAATATTGGGCAGTTAGTCTAAATGAGGCATGACCAAGCAAAGAGACGGGCACTAGGTTTGGATGTGATCGTTGACTGTAGAAAGACCGTTAACATAATCGAAAACTCAGCAAACTACGCATGCCGATAACAAAGTATCCTGTTGATAGGGGTAATAAGGTACCTAATATACAGATATGTTAGGTCTAATGTATATAATATGGGGTGGAGATAGGTGAGCGAGGGGTGAAAATTCGCACCTTGCCTTGGGCGCTTTTCAGATTTTCAATCTTCAAGAACCCCTATAGCGAACCCATCTGTAAAATGGATGCTCACACTCACCCGTGACGAAATTATCGACTTTTGGCGTAGTAATACCCGCCTGTATATTTTCGTCTTCTAAAGATGGCAGCATTGCACTCTCTTAACCCGTAAATATAAAGACGTGATTGTCTCGGTGTCTATGCATTATCTCTATAGTCTCACACGAGTTCTTTAACATTTCCAAAGGAATATCAAGGATTTAAGTTAATGAAGATCACTATAATTTTACCAACGTGAGAAGATGTGCCTACCTAGAATTTCTTACAATATATCATTAGGTTATTTTTTGATTTTTTCAAAAATTTACTGTAACTGGTTTCTCTGCTAGTTAATTATAATAGATACAAATTATCTATGGAACTTACGAATCGTTTGAGTTTTTTTACCGTGCACCGTTCATAATTTCTACCACGTCTTCAGAAAACATAGCCTCCCAGATTTATCGAAAGAATGTAATCGAAGTGTGTCTAGTAACCTCGACCTACATATCAACTATTGATAGTTCATGTATCTGTGTAGGTTTTACATCACGTCGTCATTCCAGGGTGTCTTCAAATAGGTCTCATAGGAAAAAAATGTAAAATAATTGCTTTTAAAAAAGCACTTATAAAAATTTGTTTGAACGAATAAAATATTATTCTATTCCCTTTATCATTAGTCTGAGAACAGTGGGTTCCTCCTTGTTCCTCCGAGGATTTCTGAATGTTTTCCATCTAGATATGCTTAATATTAAAAATATGTATAAGCTTGAAAATTTTATGTTTTCCATATTCCACCATATAATACCCTAGATGTATACTGCCTATTCGTAATATGATACTATGACGGAACATTTTTGCAGATCTATCATGTAATAGTAGAATATTAAAAGAGCATACAAATACTTAAATATCACGAAAATAAACGTTGTGATTCATAAACTCATTCTTTATAGTTATATTATCAACTGTGTATTTAAAGTAATGCACTCTTGTATAAAAAGAAGAGCATTCTACAATTTTTTTCTCTCTTGGGCACGGCACCAAATGTGACAGATCTGTCTTTTACTTCAGCGTCCGATGCACGCGGTTTTAACTTCACTTGGGCACTTTGCTTTGGCCGTCTACTGAGGAGCGTATTTCTCGACTCCCAAAAGATTCCTGTCTCTCTCTCCGCCTCTGCTCTCCTTCCACACTCCCTTCACCCCGCACTCACGCCCTCCGGCGCTCAAATTTGCGACACAAACAACAAACGCGCGAAACACGTCATAGAAAATTTATGCGACGAAACAATATGCAAAACATCAAACTTACGATAAAAAATATGCAACGGAAATTTATACATTGCATATTAACGTTATGTATCGCATCCACCATATAAAAAAATCCAATGCTGGGTCTCGACATTAATTATTCATTAATACTAACACTTGTCATAAAACAACCTGCATATACTTATATCCAAAATTTATAGAACACTCTGATGACGTATGTGAAACAGTTGCATTTCCTTCATTGAAAGCAAAATTAAGTATTTTTTCTCTCATTACATTAGAAACTCTCCATTTTTATAAAGTACTAAGTTTTATATCAATTAGGAGAAAATGAATTGAAAAAAGTCTGGCAGGACCGGGGATCGAACTCGCGATCTTTCTCTACCTAGGCTGCTTTTTCTAAGTTTATCCAGCCTTCTGGATAGCAGATCCTGGGATCGATACCCGGTCCCGTCACAATTTTTTGAGTACATTTTTCCTGGGTGCACGTCCATATATGTGAAATTAACCTATTAAACTCTCTTGAATAATTTATTTTCTGTATTTTTAAGTAATTCCCTACCTCGTTTCATTGTTCCCTCTTGCGGATGTATCTAACGTACAATCAGTTTCTTAACCACTGTTTTTCAACCACTGAATCTTCCTCTGTCATAATATTTTGCAATAAATTTGCAAAAATTTCGCGCCCGGTTTTGCCCTTAATACCGAGCAAAGTATCAATTGAATAAGACTCCGTTCAGTATCTTTTTGAGTTTTTCACTCACTCATCTTTTACAGCAAATGACTCCACACACAACACACGTCATTTTTTTTCCTTTTTTAAATTGCCATCGCATCCTATTCCTACATCTTCCCAAGACTGATTGATAACCATGTAATAGAGTTCCCGACCGAATGAGGAGGAAAGTATGAGTACAATTTGCCAAGATTTCGAGGAAGTAAGGATTTTAATCATTTTACACCTCGATTTGGTACAGTTCAGGCGTTTCCTGCTTCGCTTCTTTCAAAATGTCACGGATTAAATTTCTCTGCGAAGTAACTTAATTTTTTTCACAGCCACGGAGTTCTGAGATTCGGGACTCCTATGACACTTTTATCTTCTACTTCCTCTAAGAAAGAAAAAGATGAAGTTATTCCCTTCATAGAAATGAAAGGAAACCTCAACGTGGAGAAACTTCCGAGAAATCGACGCAGTTTACAGTAATTAATTAAAGTTTTAAACGAATTTAATGCGCAAGCACGATTAAAATGTCTATTTCGGAGTATATTTTGGCAAGGCAAGGAATATCATGTATATAGCGGCAAGCTTTGACCAAGAAATCTCTTCATAATATAAAATTGAGCAAATGGTTTAGCTGACTGCAGATATATCTAACTTATCTAACTTTGCAGTAACAAAATAAAATTCACAGATTCCGGCGAGATGTGGTGGAAATCCATCATAGGAAATGTAAGAGTATATCGTACTTTTTCCACATAAATTTATTTGAACAACTATTTTCAACGGAGGACCGTCATCTTCAGATTAAATTGACGGTCCTCCTTAGAAACTAGTTGTTCAAATAAATTTATTTGGAAAAAGTACGATTTACTCTTTCATTTCCTTTGCAGTAACAGTTACTCCCTCTCTTTGTTTCTTCAATATTTTTAAACAATAGTAGATTGAATAATAGTAGATATAGAAATGGGTTTGTAATTCGAAGCTCCGTAAATTTAAAACTAAGTTAATTAATACTTATCTTCTTCGCTAGACATTTCGTTTGCGGTGACACTGTTGTATGATGATTTTTAGTTGACTCATTTTCCAGCTTAAAAATTCCTTAATTCTGTCAACATCTCCCTTTTCAAAGCACTTTCCCTTACAAAAAGGGGCTCCCGGATAGCCAAGTGGGTTACGCGTTAGACTCTGGTGAAAGTTTTTCCGAGTTCGATTCCCGGTGGGAGCCCATGTGTACGAAATGACCTCAGCCGTCGACGCACTTAACTATATTAATATCACTACTACTAATTATGAACATCTTTCCGCGTAATACACATTGAGCTAATAAAATTAAATTAGGCAATAGCAATCCTTTATCTGGGAGCAAGAAATTTGTAGTAGAAAAAGATGATATTTAGGTTCATTCTGTATTATTTGAATATCTGTTTGCACTTTAAAGGGAAATTTTTGAGTATACGTAGAATACGCAAAACGTGGCCTAAAATATTCTTGATCGGAGTCAAAGTCGGGTATGAAAACCATTTTCAATGCAAATAAAAAGATATTAGCAAAATTATGTGATTTCATCCAACTCTGGAAAGGCCAGAGTGTACAAGACTTACTCTAATTTAAACAAAGGCTGTAGGTGTAAATCGTTAGATCCATAAATCGTTTTATATATTTCCCATCATACAAAAATATCATTTGATGGCAAAATTATTAACAGCAATTTTATAGTGTAGGTGAATCTCTTGCACTTCTAAAAGTCGATGAGAAAGATTTTTTCAATAATTTTTTTGAGTTATGAACTCCAAAGCGTTTCGGAATGTTAAAAGTGTAGAAAATATGATTACGTGGGACTTTTTATCTTAATGGAAATTATTTTTGGCTTCCCATTAAATCTTTCCTCTAACATTACCTTAATCTTTAAGGAGCTTATAATGAGATCTTTACTTCAAAATTAAGACTGAAGTGCTTTGCACCGTCAAAGAATAGTGGGGAAAGAGGAAACACTGCAATTGGGAACGACAGAACCATCGGTGGACAGAAGGTAAGTATTTAGGTAGAAGATTTGGATTCCAGTTTTACCTGTGCGGGGACATTCAAATAGGTATTAGTAGCTTTCCTTAAGCTCACCCACGAGAGAGAAGATTGTCAGTAAAAAATAAAAAAGTCGGAAAGAATACTTTTAAAGAGAAAGGAATCACAAAATAGGAAGATAAAGAGGAAATCAGCAGTAAGATATATATTTATGATTTATAGTTATCTGTATACCTGTGTTGATATACAGATGTTTCAGCATTACAAAATAAGTCCAGAACATCTCCGTTATGATTTAAATTGAATTTGAACGAGGCTTTGAAATTACTGCGATTATTAGCTCAATCTAATAACTATAATAATTTCAATAGTCTCGTTTGTATTTTATTTGTGGTCTATAGAGATATTTTGACTATCAGATGTTTGGCGTAAATCATAGAAAGCCAAGTTATTTTCATTCGTTATCAATTTCAGTTTCAACTTTCGACTGCGATTGACTTTCTATTGATAAATATTGGGGTGTACCAAGGAAATACTTTTATTAGGTAAACTACTCTACAACTCTAAAAAATTACTCTTTTCGAAAAATCCACCCTACATGATATCTCTTCTTCATCATTAGGTCTTGGTCGATCTACCACATACGATCAATAACTATACGTTCGGTTCTCTGCTTGTAACATTTTTAATGTTAAATAATAAATAATTTATCTGTAAGTCTGACTTTGTCTCAATTCTCTGAAACTTCACGGAATCACGTATTCCAAATTCCGTAAAATTTGATTCTTCGAAACAAGCTTGGTTTCAAGCATTTTAGGGTTATTTTACGATTAGAGTTACTCTACCTGTATCAAAATGACTGAAATGGATATTACGTTAAAACAGCTTCCTTCAAGAGAACTTTCTAACCAACTACTAGCCGGAAAACTTATGAACTGAATACCAGTTCCCCGAATCATAACGTTAATGACTATCTTAGCCAAAAGTATACTCTCCCATTTAAAATCAACCCTAGTAATGAAACATTTAGCTGTTTATAGATTAATACATTCCCATCAAATCCAATAATCTCGCCAATTACACCTTTTAAATAATAAACATTCCTTTTAAAAGTTAAATACAGGAGATTTCCTTCATTACCTTTGCGGAAAAATTAATGTTGAAAACGTTAGCAAGAATTTTGAGGCTATTAAGCTCTTGATGGCTACTGGCTGAGAATATCAAGTCTTAATTTACCATTTTCTTCATTATGAAAAGGGAAATTTAGGAAATACTTTTACCTGAATTTAAATAGCATGATTTTAAATCAAAAACATCTACGTTCCTCTAGAAAGGCAAAATTTTTATCTCTATCGCACACTTAAGTATCTTTCTCTAATTCTATCAATTATATGCGTATATTACGGGTACCTCATCCGAAAATCCAATTATTCTCCAAAGCATCGTACCTCTTCCGCTAGAATCAACTGTAAAAGTATAAAGAGAATGAGAGGTAAGAAAATGATAAGGAAGAATTAAGGATATAAAGGAGGAGAGGATCTGTAAAGGAAGAAAAAGAATGAATGAATAGAAAAAGGATTAGGTGGAGTAAAAATCGAATATAAGATTGCAAATTAAGTAAAGCCCAAGATAAAATATTGAATCGTACATTAATCCCTCTAACGGTTCTTAATTTCCGAATAGTGACAAGAAAGAGAACTATAAAGAATGAGAAAAGACATACCTAAATCCTTTTTGGTAATTGGAAATACAGAGATTAAAGGAATTTTTAAAAATTACCATTTTGGAACTACTAATAATCTAAGTTGTATGAACAACCAACGAAGTTATATGTGTGATGTAAATGTAACCCACTTACGAAGTTCAGCATGTAATTTTCTTATTCAACTACTCACTAATGTACACGTAAACGTTTAATAGAAATATTTCACTTTTATTTGTTTCTACGTATATCTACGGATCATTACACGGTAATGAAAGTAATTCCACAAATACCTTATGATAAAAGTGTTACTGGGATGAGAACGGATTACTACAGAAAACAATCGTGAAAGTGATATTCCCCTTCTTGTTCCTATCTCTTTACTTACGAATTCTTTTCGTTTAACGTCATTTCCTCTATTAGCTTCTTCATTTAGTTTCGTCTGTTGCCCATTGACTGCTCAATCCATTGTACGGTTCATTATCACGTGAATCTCGTTTTACAATATGCTTCATCAATGATTATCTTCTCTCAGCTGGATTTTTCCTTACTTTTCCATTCATCCAATAAGTCTGAGTACCTTTTCATTGTCGTTCCACGTACATTAGTTGATTTGATTTTCAACCTACCTCTTGCCTCTACCATCTTTTGTAGTCTTATTGCAGAAGATCTATAATATGAAAGTCCGTGTAACTTCACGCCTCGCCTCTTCTTCAAACCACCATCGCCTTTCTTTTCATATCTTTATGTTCTGAGAGCACCTTCTCCATTGTCACAAATGTTGTTTCTACTTTCTTTTCAATTTTTCGTATAACTGCTGAGTGGTCTGCGAAGCGCATTCCATAAATTTTTTCCTTGTTCCTCCCTGTAACGTCTCAAGCATTTCTTTTCTTTGTTATCCCGTCCATCTTTTACTCCGATGTACTCTTTACGGGACACAGCTCATTTATTAAAAGGATAAATCGTCGAAATCGAAGAGTTGAAAAGGCATCCAAGTGAAACTGCACAGATGTATTTAAGCGTCTAAATATTTGTCGGATCGCTTCATGTTTCTCGGGAAAGCGAGAAGATAAGGTTGAGGCATTAAAGTGTTCCATTGAGACATTCAAAGAAGCCGCTTTCCCTCTTCTTTCATTTCCTCACTCACGTTGACATTTTCGAAGGACATTTTATTCCGTATATAGGTCAGCATACGAGTTCACAACTGCTTCTCTTCTGTCTGACTCACTCCCTTTACACTCTCACACATGCACTCCGTTTTTTTGTCATTTTTCTGTGCGCATGGAATTTTTATTCCCTTTCAGTATTTATTGCAGATTTCCACGTCCCGCATACTGGAAATACATCGATTATTATTCCTGATTAAACATTGTGATGTAAAAACGCAAAGTTGTTCTTTTCTAGACCCGATATTCATCTAATTTACATAATGATTATCGATTTCTTCAAATTAATTCAGTACTTCTAAATTATTTCTCTATTTGCTCCTAAAGTATATATTTGTTTGAAGCTATAGGTTACCAGTAACATCAGTAATTATAATAATTTTTTTAATATTAGTGTTATATTGTCACTCTAAATTGGTTGTAAAGCTGTGTGTGATGAATTGGCAAATAAATAAATAATAAGTTTGCTAGTTTAATCAAATACTATAGAAGTCAATAAAGTTATTTGTCTAGAAGACAATTTGAGTTGAAATTATCACGCTTAGAAATATGTGCTACACGTGATACATTATCCTGATGGTTATAAATAATCCAATGCTATCAGCTAAGCTATTATTTAGTTATTATTCACTCTGATTCATTTCTGATTTCGCTCTGTATCTTATTTCTACATAGAATGATACTTAAATACCATTAAAATGCAATTTTACATTCTCTCATAAATGGTTTCGTTAACGACTTAATATTTATAATTTCTTAATAGTCTGCGAAAGATTTCTTCATCATATGCAATAATACACTCATCAACTAATCCATTCTGAACGTTTTTATCAGCATTTTTGCACTCACTGCAATTAAAACATTCTTTGTGCTCTGAATAGTGCTTCATTTCCCTTGCTTCCACCGTTCTCATACCCTTCCCTACTCTTTTTTCCCATAGTTATCCCTTTAAGTGAAATTTCCTAAAGGAAGAACTTGCGCATCTCTTCCCGAACCAACTTCGCTCATACCTTCCTCATTCCTTCCTCTCTTATTGCATGAGGATTACGTACTAACTTTTCAAGACCAACATCCCGGATAAATAATGAATAGTGAATCCGAGGGTAATTGTTTTGCGATCTTTGGAGCGAATCTCAACTCCCGCCTTCGTCCCACTCCTTTCCTTCCTTACTTTCAAAGAAGCAGGAAAAAGAGAGAGAAATGGCACACCCCTTAGAGACGCTATTTCAGATTTATGCTCGAGAGTCGATATCAAGGTGTCCTGAGAAATGTTTACGCGGCGTAAGACATTTTCTTTTATTTGCATCGTCATAGAGGCAAAGCTCAAAAATGTCTCCAAATGGAAAAATTCCCTTCTTTTGTTTCTGCGATCGAAATAAAGCGTGCAGTCGTTTGTGGGCGTCTCTCCTTTCGTTAATTGGTCCATTTTCCACGTGCAATTTTTCCTTCGATGTATTTCATTCCTCGATTGTTTTCCTGCGTCATTCTTTCACCTCTTCCCGAAAGAAAGCTTTCTTTTGAGTCGCATTTAAATTCGGGTCAAGTTCTTCCTTTTTCTAGCGTTCCGTAAGTTTCTCGCGTAGATAAGCAGCTGATTTCTGTGCCTAAATGGGACCAAAGTCATGGAAAAATCCGAGCTCGTGGAACCAAATTCAAATCGTACGACAAAAAAACTTCTCGCCGCTTTTAGCCCGTGTATTGCAGTTTTATGAAAGCTTTAACTGCATTCAAACGGTAAATAAGCGAAGGCGTTTCCCTGAGACTATTGCGGTAAAGAGACAGCAGGTCCTTCAATTAGGAAATGCTCACGGATAAGAAATATAACATTTAACATAGTTTCACGGAACATTTAAACGTAATCGTTCTTTTCCGTTTCACGAGTTATGTGAAGCTACATTATACGGATTATAAAGGAAAGAAATGCATGCTCGTCATCTCCCCTTTACATATCCAGAGCATGACAGTACTTTAAATTCCTTAATACAAAAGTTTTAGATAATTTTTAGAATCTCTACCTTCCCAATCACGCATGGGGAAGATTCTACAGTTAAATCAGCTATTTTTTACGAGTTCGTAATTTGCTGCTTTGGGTCGGGTTGGGTGGTCGTTTGGAGGGTGGAGAATTACTTCAATGTAAAAATAACTTGCAGTCCACCTCAAAATATAAACTAATAGATTTATAGCAATCTACTACTTTAAAACTAGGTATCCTTCTGTAACGAATACGGTAAAGGGGAAATTTTACATTGGAATATATTTGGGGTAGGAATTTTTACAAATTGCTTATTCTAGATTCTACAATTGCTCAAAGTGAAGAGAAATTAAACAATGGATCGAAATTTTCTAACTATGTAGGATAATTAAAGTTATCCTAGTCAAAGTACAACGGTATTAAAAATTATTATTTAATTCCATAGCTAAGAAATCTATAATCCTATCGGAGAATATAAGTGATATCAATAGGAAAATGTCATATTTTTATGAGTCTAAGAAGAAGGTAAATTGAAGCTCCTGTAGTGAATGGCAAAGTCTAAGATTCTATCTCGATTCTGTAGACGTACTAATATCATTCCCACTCAATATTTTAAAGTTTGCTCTTGGAGATCTCAACTTCTCACACATTCAATGGCTAGAAAGACGTTTACAGCAATAGGTAAAAAGATGTGTTAATAATTTCCAATGATACAATTACGAAAGTGAATATTTAAATAAAATGCGAGATAGAAATCACATAACCTTACCCATGCGAGCACGAGATAGAAAAAAATCCTAGCAAAGGTTCTTACATCTAACGTTGAGGACGAAAATAGATCAAGGAACAATACATACACTAGAATACTATGACGATTGATTCTTCTTCAAAAGAAATTTCGCTTGAATGACTTCCAGAAAGCAAAGGAGCGAAACGCGAAACAGAGGGTCTTCAAAAATTTGATCTTGATGTTGCTTGAAGAGAACATACATTTAGGTTAACTTATTTATTTGAAATGTCCGTCGACACTAAAATTCCTTGCATTTTACAGAGATTGTGTATCTGTATTTTCTAATATTTTTTTATATATTAGACGTGATTCCATTTTCTCCCATGCTCTATTCTCACCGATTCAACTTCATCCGCATTTAAGTCTTTGCAATCCGTACATTTGCGAGGGTGGAAAAAATGATAAAATCTCGAAAATCAGGCATAGCTATTAGGATTAGCTTCAGCGGTTTCTTTTCGTAATCCTCATTCCCGTAGTCCGACTTGGGACTGCGCCGTTAATGTGTTTTGTTTGTTGGCAACGTAGTACGGAATGTTTCTGTGATAACTGCGAAATATGAGGAAAGAGCCTAGAAAATGCATTAGCCCACCTAAAGAGATTAAATTACTAGCGGGTGGGGGAGTGGGTGAAGGTAGTTTTGGGATTTTAGGAAAAATAGAAATGAGAGACAATATGCTTAATGGTTTTTCGCGACCGACCTTGGACCGGAAATTCTAAAACAAATAATTCCCTGAAAAGTACTTAAAAACGAAATCGGCGTAGCGACTCTATTTAGGAATGAATTTGTTGTTGATAAAGCAAATTTCAATTCACAGTGGTGGAATCGTAAGCGTGGTAGCCCTCCAATCCCAAGATCCAGGGTTCGAATCCTGGCTAATCCGATTTGTGGTTAGAGGTTGGTTGTCTTTGTGCATGTTATATTCAAAATAAATGGGCACTAATTGCTGCACGTTAAGCTTCGATAAAATAACTAAAAAATTAGGGGCAGAAATTTTTATGTACAACCGGAAGACTGAATGTAAAGCAATCACGCCTAATTTTTGCTGCTCTTATTTCTATGTTTGAGTAAAAAAATTCTTCCAAAGATTACAAATATTGCTACTAAGTAACCTATATACGAGCGTTTTCCATTACGTTATACATCACCGCTATAATAAAAATATAAACGTCTGAAACACTTCAAATTAGTGCGCTGAGATCCGCAGGATTCAAACTCGGGCAAAAAAACAAATTTCGTATATTTGGATGAGTATGAGACTTGGTATTCACAAACTTGCATCGATCTAATACCGAAGTATTAATTTACACCGCAAATTCAAAGAAGCTTATGATGACGCGAATATATAATCCAATGCCGACCAAGCCACATTTTTGCCCAACCAAACTCCCCAGGTTCGCGTTTTTATCCAAATCTAAATGTCATTAAATTGCATCACAGGCCACGTTCCAATAATCCTCTTAAATTTTAGTCCAAAATTGTTCTTCCCGCCAACGGAAATCCGCGGTGGATTTTTAAGACTCTAATACCATTGCTTGTTCTAAGCGGATTATTTCACAATCACGGCAGAGTAGCCAGCCTGGAAATTGAAGAAGCCGATCCATGTAATTCATGTATCGTCATAGGATGAAGACGGCCTCAGAATCATGGATTGATTGGAGCTAAACCGTCCAAAATAGCGTGCGATGAGAACGAAAGGAATAAAGGACGAAGGGGATGAACCGGATATTTTTTGTTCCAGATGTTCTCAGTAAGAAGACGCCAACATCCACTTTAATTTCCATCGGCTAACACATTCTCCTCGTTCCAATTCCTCAATTAGGTTCTCTTCACTTCACCATCTCACCTTTCCACCCTTCTCGATGGCTCTCTCCGCCCTGTCCCATTTCACGCAGCTTCTTAATCCGCATAAACAGATAACACTCAAATCAGTCGCTTGGAAAATTTTCCTCCGTCGTGTGGACGGCTCTCAGCAGCTCTCATTGCTTCTTCTATGACTAATTAACCGAGGGCTCCCAAACGGTGAAACCAACCATTCGGATAAGCACATTTTGCTATTTTAATGTTTTGAGATATTTAGCTTCATTTAGAACTGCGTCTGTCCGCTTTATTTCCTTTGGTTTTATCCTGAGCTTACTATTGTTTCTAATTTTATCACTTTTCCTTCGATTTATAATCAAACCAGGATTATCCTTACTTTATCCTAGCTAAATCGTGCATTTTTAAATAAGATTAATAGTTTAATTTATATTTATGATTTTATTTTTAGGTGTCTCTGATGAATCCTACTTCAATTATCTATGATTTTTGTGATTTTCGTTAAATGTAATGGGTATTAAAAGTATTATCAATAATTATTTACTAACACATACGTGTTAAATAGTGGCTTTTAATTTTGTTCTGCATTCACTTCTTGTGTATAAGAGCAGGTTGTTCACACATCCCTTCTTTGTGGTGGTTTTTCTACTACGGATTATTTTTCCAAAGTTTCACCTAGGTTTTTTTAATCCACAACTAAAACCACAACAAAATCTTGTTCTCTATTAATTTAAGTCACCTTTCATTGGTACTTAATAATATGATTTTGTTTACACTGAAAATTGTTTAAATGGAAGAGAATACTCTTTAATCTTAATTTTTCCCATAAAATATTCGTCATATATTTAATTTTATTTGAAGTGGTGAATTTAATTCATTAGTAAGAAGTCCTATGACCATCGTTTTAGAAATAATAAATGCCTCACATAAAAAGTATGCCTGTGATAGCTTATGCATATTTTAAACGAGAACCATTTTTAACATATTCTGTAAAAACATACTTTTCCACGAAACAATACGGATGACTGAGTAAATAGAGCTTTATTCAAATCAATATATAAAAACAATTTCTCGCTCGAAAAGATTTCTTTGCTTAACTCGAAGCAAAAAAAGGTCTGCTACATTTAAACAACATATTTACCAAGCGAAAGAAATCTTTTTACTCTCAGAGTTTTTGAACAAGTTTTATGTGCATAGAGAGTGAAAGAGGAGCTAGAAAATAATAACGGAACCCAAAAAGGGAACAAATTACGCGTATAGCTAAATAGATTTTGCGGTCGAGGGTTGAGAGACGTCCGCAAGTTTTCTCATTAGAGAAGAGCTAGCAGTGTACGATGTTTGAATAACTACCGCATATATCGCTTTAGAGAAGTACTCAGCTCTTTCTTTCATGATAGTTCACGGCTAAAGAATTTTTAGTATGAAAATAGGTTACGCCACATAGAACGGTTCCATAAATATGAAGAAGTTGTACTGAGGTTTAGGTACGTTCCATGACGCTATGAAATAACTTTCGAAAGTAAAAATTATCACTTTTCCGAGTATAATGTCCTTAAATAAAGCTATTTTCCCACTAAAGTCTTTGCGAATTCATTATTTTTATTTTAATTACAAAAGTATACTATTACACATTTTTATTTTTCCCACAAAATTGTGGAATAATACACATATTACTTCCACATTTGTGTTTAAAAAGGTTAAATTCCACCAAATATTTCATTAAATCTTTTCAATAAATGTTTAGTTGTCTTTTATTGTCTTTTATTGTATTATTTTGTTAATTTTATATTTCTAATATCTAACCTTATGTCTGACCTATATTAATATTAATTTATCGTTCAAAGATAGAACTATTTAAGACACTTTAAATTTTCGAGCAAAAGATCAATAAGTACGTAATCATCGAAAGTCTTAAAGTATTTTGCAACAAGACCATTCGGATACACCAAAAGTTCAAGAGGTTATCTGACCGGATGGTGATAATAATACAACAACTTTTAATAGAAAGGGGTGGAGACTAATTAGTCACTTCTTACATCAAACCCTTCGTTTTGCAAAACTGAAAAGAAAGAGTGAGCTTGGAAAAAGTTCCCAGAAGAAATTTATTAAGTGGGTTTTAGAAATCTAAATCTTAGGCAAGATAATACGCTACAGCAAGGGAACTCCCGCAAGAATAAATGTGAAAAACCTGCTTAACCTAGATAGTTAAATCATTCTTAAGGATATAAAAACAAAACAGATTCAATATCGCAAAATAAAGCAAATAGATATATATTTGAAAAATAAACAGAAAAGAAGAAAATGATAAGCAATAGAAATATCGTATATACGCATATTCATACAAAACACACAGATAAGAAAAGATGTTCAATCTAAGTTACTAGAAATAAGAAATATAATAAAATAAAACAAAGGAAATATAACAAGAAAAAGAAATATTAGGAAACACTGAAGAATAAAGAAATTTTGAAGTCAAAGGACATAAAAAAGAATTTAGAAAATATTCTATACACATAGATACGAAAAAATATACCAGTTGTGACGCCAGTGTCTTAATCAAAATAAATAAAATGGAAAGAAATTGCATAGACGAAAATTATGTTTGTTTAACTAGAATGCTATTAGTGCATGTAAATAATATCGGAAAAGTTCAAGTATTCTTACATAAACATAAACTTTTTCCCGAGTTAAACACGATCAAAATTCTGGTACTTTAATACTCTAAGCGAATATCTCTTTTCTTTAAACCTATTATATCTACCATTTTTAGAACTCATTATAAGTTATAATATGAAGAAGTGCTTTAGCACATTCTCTGTGTTTTTTTTCTTTCTAGAATGCTTTACAATTCTTTTAATAACATCATTTTTCTATTACGTAAATAGTGAGATGAGCTACGTTCCTTCCTGTGTTTAGAGTTCCTCAGCCTTTCCGGATATTTCAAAAACGTTTACTCCAATACTAATATTATAGAGCAACGATGTTCTAATATTCTGGGAAAATTGCGGCTCTACTAGGTACCCGGGAGGCAAGAATAGTTTTCCTTGTAGAATTCCGATAAAACTCTTACTCAAAGAGTACGCTTCTTTTATCTCTAAATATGCTCTTTTATGATTCGATACCTTTTACCAGAATCTGTCACCGTGGGAGGATTTAATAGACACAGAGTAAAGGCAAAATTGGGTTCAATACTCGGGCAGACAAATTTCTGCTGTAAATGTAATAAAACTGGAAACAAATTGATATTTACCGCAAAATGCCTGCGGCGTGTGGCAGGTCTAGCCCTCAAAAATCCTCCTACCGATGTAAGTGTATTGTAGCCAGCTGAGTTTTCGTTGACATCACTAAATTTCAATAACATCTATAAAGATACTACTATCTACAATACCTCTAAAAGGAACGAAATTTTCTCATTCAAATTATATCGTCAAAATCGAGATCAAATGCACATAGGAGATGTTATATCAAAGGGCTTTCTGTAGATGCGAAAGAACCTCTATCCTTTCATCCATTTTATACAGAAAATACTTTTTTGGTTTCATCAGTTATTCATTTATATTGATAAAAACAATATTTCACTGAAAAGTTGAAAAACTTTTAAAATCTATTTATATAGTTTTGCTTTCGTTTTGCTATTGTTCGATGAATGATCTCTTTTGACGCTGCTAATATTCTTTGTCCGATTATAAAATTTCTACTACACAAAGATGCGAAAAGGAAACAGTTTATCGCAGAAATTCCCTTGAAAATTACAAAAAGAGCAATAGATATACGCCAAAGATTGCTTTAGTACACCGCTGCAATTCAATTTTTTTTTTTAAATTGAGGTATTTGAAAGATTTTATCTCTCGGCTATGTTCTCGCGGGGGGTTTTCACCCCCAATCCCCAATTCCCTCTTGCGCTACGTAGGGGAATGCCACAGTATGTTTCTCTCGTTACAGATTTCAATCAAAATATGCAATGAAAAGAGAGCAAGTTGCACTTTTAACGACTCCGTTAATGATGCCGTGAAATTTGCAGCTGAGTAAATTTACGAGGATGAATATCGAGGCGATAATTTCAACACGCATGAATACCGCCGTAACAATCATTCCCAGCAAAACAAAAAAGTAAGATCATTTGGTATTTTCTGCATAGCTTTCATTATTCCGGTCAGTTTTGACGCGCCTAACCATTAAATTAGGTTTCGTGTAAACGCCTGCAGGATAGACAGCCAGGGGTACACGTCGTTAATGCGTGTAGTATAACCTTAGGGATGAAACACGTGTATTCATTTTTGCGTTACTACCGTCGAATTTGTATGCTAATATAGTAGAGAATTTTGCAGAAAGTGCTTCAACAGCTAAGGTAATTTCGCTCATATAGTCCGCTTTAGCCAAACGTGAACATGTTGCCCAATTGTCTATCCGGTTATTCTTTCCCATTCAGGAGTTGATCTTACAAGTTAATAGCAGAAAAGTATTACTTTCTCAAACCTAGTTTTCCCACGTAGTTTTGAATTGAATCGGCCCATTACACTGTATATTGCAATAAAATTCGATTTAAGCTTCGAATACCACAGTAACACATAAAATGTTCTGTTCATCTTGAGATTCGTCGTAAGTGAAATTCGGTCATCAGGGACTGTATTTTTCTATCTAGTTTTTTACAGACGTAATGTTAAATTTCGGCACACTTATAATAATTACTTCAGCAGCTAGTGTAGTATTTATAGTTGGTATTTAATTATATGTATTTAATTACTATCACCGGCATATTTTGCGATCGAAACATTTATGGAACCTATTATTCATGCTCTGCAAATGTCCCATCATAGCAACAGAAATTGAAAGAGGGACTGTTCTGTCGTGGTAGCTTCATTGGATACGGCAACCGCCCGGAGATTGTAAGATCCGGGTTCGAGTCCTGGCTACGGTGGACATTCTCCCCTTCATATCTATATCTGCTAGTTTTTCGGTATGATTAAAGAATTGCCATGTCATCTGATGATGACGATTACTCTTTAAAACTTGTACCCGTGCTTTTATTAGCATCCTTTTGGAGAATTTAAAAGGTCAATACTCTATTATACATGATCGTCATTCGTAGAATATCTATTCCGTCCTTCTATAAATGAATGAAGATGAAACTAGTATACGTAAGATATGTCGTATGTTATGGAGTTGAAAACGACTGCAAAATTAGCATTGAACTACGTGGGATGCGAAGGGTAACTCGTCCATTTTAAAGAAGCGGAGAAACGACTGAAAGGGGAACGCGAAAAACAGCGAATGCATTTCTAAAATTGAGGGGAATCGAAGGTGCCTCAGCAAAGGGTTACAAATGATTCAAGGGCTTAACGATTTTGGAGTCGCATTGCAGTTGAAATATCGAGCCTTCGTGGAGAAGAAGCAGTCGGAGAAAAGAAGAGGGAAGGAAAGGTATAGGCAGTCAGTGACCCGCAGTGCAGATTACTTCGAACCACAAGAAAGGCTTCGAGAACCTATTTGAAGGCCCTTGAAGGTAATGCGGTGAGAGTTCGTAGGTGCGGTTGGCAAAGAGAACTCGGCGAAAGATGACATTCTTGGCTAGATCTTCTTGAAGGTAAGGAAAGAGATATATCCTTCGTTTTCGAGACGGCATCTCTTAAAAGAGACTATCATTACGACCAAAGCTTGCCTTTTAGTTTTTTTCTCCCCAGTTGTTTCCTGGAGTATAACCCGAAGATTTCTTCATTTACGTAGGTCACATTCTCTTCATTTGCAACTCGCATTCAACTCGATTCTCATGCGATTTTCAACGATTGCGGTGGCGCCCGTGGTAACTTTCTGATGCGATAAAAGAGTTGCTAGTGCCCCATTTTCCGGAGGTTGTACGACCGAGCAAAGTATGTGCGACCAATGTTAATTACTGCAATCTCGAAAGTACCAAGCATGAGCGGAAACGTTGTTCATAATGAATACATAATGGAAGTTTATGGACTTATGAAAAAGTGGATGCGGTTGCTGGTCGGTACGAATGCATTCCGTTACTCTCAGAGCATTGAGAAAATATACGAATCACCTATTTAACTTCCCAGAAAGATATAAACGCCAAAAATTTCGTAGAGCTATTGAATGTTTCTCTATTCATCATGACGTTCGAAGACAATTAGTTTAAAAAATAACTTTCATCCTTTTAAAATAGATTTAAATCCTATCTTCCGAATAAAGTAGCGATAGAAATAATGAGAGGATTGAGAAAATGTACGAATCACCTATTTAACTTCCTAGAAAAATATAAATGCCAAAAATTTCGCAGAGAAATTGAATGTGTCTCATGATATTCGAAGACAATTAGTTGAAAAAATTACTTTTATCCTGAATAAAAAAGATTATAATCCTATTTTCCCTATATAGTAGCGATAGAAATAATTAGAAAGAGATATTTTTACCATTAAGATAGCGATGTTGCATTCAACATCGAGTTTGATATCTCAAAGAAAGGAATCTCATCGAAATGAGGCCATGTTAAAAATATCAAACAGAATACAAAGAGAGAAAAACTGAAATTTTTGTATTTGTGGTAGTCGTTGTGAGACGGACAGCAGAATTGTTTGTTCGAATCGTAAAGAATTTTCCTGTGGAAAGAGTTTAAATCCCCGGCGCATTTCGGAAAATAATCCTCTGTTTCAGATCTACACAATTAAAAGAATTAAAGGCCCAACTCGATAAGACAAAAAAAATAAGCCGGCCGCAGATGACGATTTGGTAATTCACTTAATTTGCTTTGTGTTTTAATAAATTACCATAATTTATAAATAGTATTCATTCAAAATTTTACTCGAGTAAGAATGAATAATGGAAATTCATGTTTCAATAACAATCTTTTCTGTGATTCAAGGAGAGATAGATGTTCCAAAATTTGTCTTCACGAAACTAATTTTGATTACAACCATTGAGGAAGGAAAGATTCCTGCCCAATACGGGGAGTTTTAACGTTAACGTACAACGTATCACTTTTCAAGAATTTCCAGAGTAGAGAGAGTTGATTCTTAAGGACTTTGGGGTAGTGTATCAAATAAAAAGGTTACGGCGAGGAATTTTTTCTGCCTTCAGAGCCGCTTTAAAACTAAGGAAGGCTGTAGGATTTCCTGGTTAAAAAAAGAAATCGCTCCTGTAGTCTCTACAGAGTACCTTTTCTTTAATGCAAAAATTTAACCCAATAGATATATTTGCCATGTTTCCTGCGTCGATACACTATGATAGAGTTAAGACTTCGCAGAGTTGTACGAAGAAGCCGTAATACTGACATATAATAAACAAAACAAATACATAGCGACTGTTTTTGCTTTAATTCTAGGTTCTTTAGAAAAGTGCGCATTACACAGCACAAATTACTTGTTCCCTTATTCTTTCAGTATTTTTGTTTCAACGATTTTACGTTCTCAGAACCTTTCCGGCGTTCTTCGTTTATCCCACTTCCGCAAATGTCAGCATTTTCCTATTATTTTCTTCTAGAAGAGAGAGGAGATATATCAGTACATTTTCGTGGTTAGTTGAAAGCCGTGCTAACAATTCCTGCGGCGAGAGCACCGCACCGAGGGCACCGACTGCGTACGGATGATTCCGAAAGATTTGTCTTTGGAATAGGAGTCTTAATATTGAACGATGAAAACAACAAGAAATATTCAGCAGTCCGTCGCCATGTAAATATGACCACAACCCTACATTCGTTATGGTTCATTGCAAGAAATGCGGTTTTCATACTCAGTGTTTATGAGACTTGGAGACTTGAGAATATTCGTTTTCTCTCGTACTGGTGATCGACTGGATATATAGTTCGGAATTATTATGCTAAACAATGAGAATTATTTGAAGTCAATGGTCTCTAATATCTTTTTTATTTTATTCCATGCTGTTCAATTTTAGGTGTGGTTCTATTCGAATTATCGCTACTAAAAGATCCGTGGTCGGGTGTATAATATAAACAAAACATAGTGAGGTAAAGAAGTTGAAATATGGACATGTAGGAGAGAAAAAAGAAAGAATAAACATAGTTACTTTAGAAAAATTTCTATATCCTTTTGCAGAAAAAACTCGTAATGAGTACGAAGCAATCGAGATTAAACGACCGTTCGCGTAAATAGTAACAAAATGTCCAATTACTAAAATTATCGACATTATAAGAAATAAAAGTGAAAGATTTGTTTATCCGTATAGTCGTTGATTAATCGTGCATTTTCTTTCCATTCTTTACCGGGTAATCGAAAATTTATAGTATATATCACAAAATACGTATAAACGAAAATTCGAGTCGTTTTCAGAGAGATAGTCGCTAAGTACATAACTGATACACATCGTATTTCTCCTCCTCAACACGATTCTCATAGTTGCGCTTATTTCTCTTCGATAGTTACCATTTGTCACCCGCTTAATATCCAGCCTACCTACTTGAGCTACGTTTCAATCCCCTTCACATTCCACCTTCCTCAAACTCACTTCGAGTCCAACATTCCTTCACATGCCTCGCTCCATTCACAATGCCTCCTCTAAATCATTCCTTCTTTCCTTCTCTCTTACCCCAATCTTTCGTCCCTTTTATTTATCTTCAGCCCGCCTTTCTTCCCTAAATAAAGTTCCAAAATATCTGCCGTACTACCGTCTTCTTACACCAATCACACCGTTTGGGAATGTTTATAAAAGAGCTTTATAACTGAACATTCGGTCCCAGTCTAACTATCCCACAAACCATTATATAAAAAATACTACTCGTGATGCTATAATATAACACTAAGGATAGAAACCCAAAACCCACCAATAAAAGGTTAGATATTAATGATGAAGATGCATATTTTTCTTAGAAATCGGTCTCTACAAAGCTTACATTAAAAATCTAAAGTGCGACCCATTTTTGAAAATGACCGTTGACTTGATTGAAATACGCCTACTATATACAAAATTTCAGATGGCAATGAACAAATATCCTTTGTTTTCTTCAAAGTTATAGCATAAATAGTATAGATTCTATCTTTATCTGAATAGCATTCCTTCAAAGTTACACTTTCGGACATGGATTGAATATGTGAACATCGATAATACATAATATAATATACACATTGCGAGCAGTAATTACAACAAAATTTATTAAAAGGGCACATGTATGACTATTTGCAACGAAGAACACTTTTAATGGCTAATAAATAAGATCAGTGATCCATACCGTAGTAATTCGTAAAATACTTTCCGTCTTCTAAATCTAAAATAGTGACTCATTGTTTAAAATTATATACTTCATTTAAGGCCAGAAATAAAAGCATTTTTACTATTAACGTTAGGCAGGCTTGAGACTTTTCAGAGGATCAAATGAAAACCACTATATGAGCAACAAAGCGTTTTTTAACCTGGATTTGACAACTTTTTATTTCTTGCATGTTGAAAAGAAAGGAAAGAGTATTTGGGCTCTTTAATTTTTATGAATTTTAAAAATGGTATTTTCTTTATTTTCTTTAGGTTTAGATATGGTATCGGGAGAGTCTGCAAACAATTACTATGTAATACCGATTGTTTCTTTGTCATATTTTTGAAGAATGATCAGTATTTTCGACAAAAATAGCACCTTCGTATCCTATTTCATTATGGTCATTTTTCAATCTTTAATGAGGTATTTTTAATTCGGAGAGAAAATGAGGTAAGAATAGCGAATTATTTAACAGCAAAAGAAAGAGATTGTCACACAATTTTTCAAGACTACGTTCAACAACCCACCAAATACTACTCTGCCACTTTGGTTTATTCTACGCTCTTGAATTTGCGACAAAAGCAAACATTTCCCGGCGAATTTCGAATCTAAACGAGACTGATGGGAAAGATATCACTTTGTCTCAGAGCTAGAATCAGCTCCGACAATGGTATGGAGATTGCTCTGCTTCGCGATATCTTGATTTCCTTTTCGCAGAATTACTCATCGCAAACATGATAGTCAAAAGGAACTTCTTTGGGGACATGACGAAGGAGGAAAGGAGAGAAAAAGACGGTGAAAAGTAAACAATTTTCGGTTTCTCAAATGAGGCGGACGAATGGCTAAGACGGAATCCAGTACATTAGAGGTTTTTCAAACTGTTTTCAGAGAGTCTTAAGCAGTACTTTTACCATGCGTATCGTATGAAATGTACGGAGACTAAGGAAAAAACCGCATATTAAATGGAATCTTGGGTCTTACTGTATTTAGTAATACACTAAATGGATGGAGAAATCAAACATTAACATTTTTCCATTGGTCTTACTCACGGTGGAATGCAGTCTTTATTCCTATCTTTATCTTACTATCTTATTTTTACTTATTTAATTCTACATAACACTACAACCTGCAATATAACAGCGAGGAAATTTCCCTTTTATTGAACCTAATTCATCTACATCTACATAAATACCCTACAAACCGCCTTTCGGCGTGTGGCAGGGGGTGTAAACATCGAACGATTGAGCTACTTTTTTAGCCTATTATTATCGCGTATTGTTAACGGAAAGAATGAGTCCTTAAAACAGCTTCTTCTAGCGTCTATTTCTCTTATTTTGCTCTCATTATCGGATCGGCCGAAGTAAAAGGGGGGTCGCATAATATCAACTACGTCCATGAAAAACGTGCTTTCTCTAATTCAGATCAGAAGAGAACTCTTGTTACTGGATTACTCTATAAACATCCTCAAATGGAAATTCGTTCATACGAACGTAAAGGATTCCAACGATAAGTCTAAGTTATGCGTGGTTACGAAAATATCTGCGACCTCCCGATTTTATCATGAAATCTCAATTTCTCGTCGTATAGAACCTATCCCCAGTCACATCTATGCGAAGACACATTTCCACTCCCACTCCATCCTTTTCCCCAACTGACTGTTCTCATAATTTCTACCCACTCCTACCTGTAAAGGCAGCTCTCTTCATCTCTAATTCACTCCATCCTTCCACTATTTTCTCTGCTTTCCTTGACATGATACGGCGACATCTTCATTCCTACTTACGTATAAACTCCGGTAGTTCATACCTTTCCTCCTCAGGGTAAGTAAGCTTAGAACCTCGTTTATATACTACACGTCTCTATCCTTGCGAACCGGTTACGACTCTCAAACATCCATTTATCTTTTCATGCATTCTCTTTTATTTCTCATACTCAGCAGTCCCCTCATCTCCCACCACATTCAACCTGCTTTTCTTGGCATTCCTTTCCCGTTTCAGACCACTCGCTCACTTATTTATTTTATACTCTGCAATTTGGCCTTCTGGCCAGGTGGCGACGCTCGCAACTCATCATTGTCATTTTGCTTTGATCCATCATCTACCTATCTCCGGGCTAACGTAATGCACCCCTGTCACGTAGTTTCTTTTTTCAAATCTTTCTCACACAACCCATTCTACTGCATTCGGACTAATCCTAATCCCCTGTACACACAACAGAGTTGCGCTCGAAAAGTGAAAAATGTGTAAGAATAGTCTCTCGATTCTTCTCATTTTCTCAAGACACGCTTCCGATCACCCTACCATCTACGTTGACTCACATTTCTATAATAGATTAGGATAATTCTCCAATAGCCGAATATTCAGGGATGATCGGGCAATTCCTCTGAAAGACCAAGAAACAGTGCATTACCGACCTCCTAAGAAACATTCAATACGCATTTCGGCGATTCTGCCGCCATCCTCAGGGTTGTAAATCTCACTGTATTTCTTCGTTCTTAGAAAAAGTTCTTCTCGAGTACACTCAACCATCAACTTGTTCCATACTGTTCCATAAATACACAACTTATAGTTATTCTACATCGGTCATTATATCAACTTCGGTCTCGATAGCTAGCAAAATTTACAAATTCTTCGGCGATAGATACTTATTTATATTCAGTAGTAGTAGTAGTTGTATTTTAAAAGTGCTTCTACATCTACATAAATACCCTGCAAGCCGCCCTTCGGCGTTTGGCAGGTGTAAACACCGAACGATTGAGCTACTTTTTTACCCTGTTATCATCGCGTATTTCTCGCGGAAAGAATGAGTCATTGAAACGACTTGTTCTAGGGTCTATTTCTTGTATTTTGTTCTCATTATCTCATGCTTCGAGATTTAGGCTATATACTACAGATAGGCTTCCATTTGTGCGATCACAACATCACCGGGAATCGAACCCAAGGCCGCTTTCTTCAAGATCAACAACGCTACCCACTTGGCTATCCGGGAGGCTAGTGTAAAATCTAACCATGCGTTACTTGGAGACAAACCATTTTATTGTAAACATTTTAACTTCCCGGATTTTTCTTCTAGCGAACGCTCTACCCACTTGGCCATCGGCGACCCCGCATTCTCTCTCGCACTCAGCATTCACTGTCAATTCTATATCCATTTCCTTTTCGTATCGCTTCCCTTTCTTCGTTCGAAGCATTCCCACTTTTTCCAACATCACATTCCTTGAACCACTTTCCGTATGCCTCCCACGTGCCAAACCCTCTTTTCTTTCCCCTTGCCTCTACACATTTGTCTCCATCTATTTTTCCTTTCTCTATTTTCTCTAAATGCTCTATTATCACGGCCTCCTTGGTTCCCTCATGCGTTGCTCCCTTCTCGTTAATCCATCTCTCCATTATATTCGCTCCCATTTTGATCCCCGCTCATTATTTCCTTCCTCACACCACCACTTCTAACATTACCACCACTGCCATCTCCCTCATTTCTTAATGAATGCCCACGCTATGAATACACACTGCCAGCAAGTTCGCCAAAGGTTGGCTTGGTTATCTCCATGAATATGAAAGTGGGTAAGCGTTTAGCGTCGAATTTCTTCTCTTTCCTCTCAACTCTAGCCATTATCCCTCACGTCTCTCTCTATTTATTTCCCCCTTCCTTCGCCCGCGAACGCATTTGCGTCAAATAAAAAGAAACCACCGAACATCCTGGCGTTATAAGTCGATGAAGAGCATGAGCCGATCCTTAAAATTCTGGGTTGATCTAGGTCCAGGGAAAGGGAACTTTTTCTATCGGAATTCCGCCATTGAAATCGACTGGGCTCTTGAAGTACCTCTACTTAATTAACCCAAGCTCGACATCGAACGTAAAAATCAAATTTAATTTCTTAGTAGATTACATGAGAATCTTTTCCGTATTATTCCCACAAGAAATCCTAAATTAATCAGAAAAAAATACTGTTCGACTTTGAATAATACCAACCGCACTGTCTGAACGGTTAGCGTGGTAGCGTTCCAAATTTAAGGTCCTGGATTCGAGCCCCAGTATATTGTTTTTTCAGGTTAGGGCTAGATTGTGAAGGTTAGCCCAATTTACAGTTGAGGGTTGGCAGCAGGAGCGGCATTCGGTTATGCTCATTGCAAATAATTAAAAATCATCAGCCGTTCCCATAAGTAAATCCCATAGTCCAACCTGGCCAAAATGCCAAAGTGCATCGTGAGCAAAGAACAAAGACTTTCAACATCAGAAGGTGCGACTTTCGAAAAACGTACAGCTAGCAACAGAGTTTTTGTTTTTTCGCAGAATACATATTTCATGCCGGCTTCGCAAGTATGCTAGAACGGTAAAAGCCCCTATGATATATTTGGAAACAGAGTTTATCATAGAATAAAAGGTAGAATCCTAATGGTTGCCTCATCTAAAGGATGTTTCTGAAGAAGAGAGACAGAATTACGTTAAAATTGGGACACCATCAATATTTTTTATTTAAATTCAACAGATATGTAGAAGTCCATCGACACAACAATTAAATAGAATATCGTTACCATATCAGCGAGACAGAATGACCTAATGATGACAAACAGTGGCCGAAACCGGCTGTTTTCGAATAAAAATGTCCTTTAGAAACTGCACGATGTCATTATTTTTGTGATTCCTTTATTTATTTAGCTACCAATTTTTGAGGTCTAATGTAAAAAAAAACTTAAAAAATACCGCCAACGAAACTATAAACAAACAATGAGATGATATTCGAAGATATTTGAAAATGAGGGCAAATGAGATCATTCCTGAGGCTTCAGGGAACACTAAAAACATGCATTAACGTCACTTAGTCTACGTTATCATTCGATAATTCTTGCTGATTCCAACAGCCGCTTCACGTTTTATCTCTTTCGAGAGAAAACGGTTGAAATCCAAGTAAGCTCATCGCGCCGCCGGCAAAATAGATCAGGAATTGCTAGAAACGCTTGCAACTGGCAGCTGAGTTTTCGATTCGAGAATATGAGCTGATTATGAGCTAATTTCCGCATGGAATTCAACAAAGACATTCCTGACGGCTGCACAGTGGGCTAGAATCGAAAAAAGCTGGCCAAAAATACGAAAACGCTTTTTTTGAGTGAGGACTACGAAACTTCGCATGATTGATTTAGAATAAATTCTGCATAGAACTATGGAGGTCATTTAAGTAGGATCCTTCCCATTAAAATTATACAGGGGGTCAAAGTTGACCAATTTTTGCGAAAATTTCCAGTTTTCGATTTTTCACGAAATTCTTCAACTTCAAGTCAATTGTGAACACAAACTAGGAAAATCATCGAGTAAAATATGATGCCATTTTATAAATATGTTCTTTGTCCTTCATAAGACTTGGTTTCAATGAGCTCTGGTGAATATTTATGTTCTTTACATGACAAAATGGCGGACCCTGATTTTGGAACAAATTTTTACCTAAAGCGAGAAAAAAAGTTGATTGAGACACCGTGTGACACGGAGTTATTTACACCACGATAAACTACAAACCTTCGTTAATGGGAATCTGAAATAAAATCTTGCCCCAATTTGCCCCAATAATATATAAGTCGACTTTTCGACAACGCTGCAAGGCCCAAATCCGCGCGGCGGAGCACCGTCCTCCGCTACGCTCTCGTGTTTTGGGAGGAACAACGAACCAATACGTTTGTGATTCGTTCTTTTTGTATATTTTGAGAATTATTATACTTTGTACATATCTTAGACATCAATATTTATTACAAAGTCACCATTTCTTGTAGGGTGATGATTGTAAAAAATGAAATGGGTTATGCTTTAAAGTATGGGACCACGTAAGCGATATTAATATCATATATTAGTTTACTTTTGTGCGATAATGCTAAATTTCTACTAAATCATGCAGTCAAAGTTTTAAGTGAGTTTATAATGAAGTATACGGTGTTTTTATAAATTACCTTTTCTATTAAATGCATTCCTCGTCTGAAGAATCTTCATCCCCATAAGCCAATTCCTCCTCATTGTTCATGACTAGGAGCCCCTTAATCTCTTTGCTCATATTCCTCGATCCTTTCGTTGTTCTAACTGGTGCCGATATTGAAATTAGCGGATCAGAAGTTAGAAGTAATCTTCGGAACAAATCTTCGTTCGTGGCCACTCTGGAATGTTTCCTTGTGTATCTCTCCCGGTATTTCCTTGCGTCTTTATTCCGGGCCTCCATTGCCTCTTCTGTCAGTTGCCCTAACGGAAGGATTGTCTGTTTTGCTATTTCAGCCCCGTGTATAAGTACTTTATGTACTGTTGGTGGCATATAGTACCACGGATATAATCGGACATACATCTATGCTGTAGCACAGCAATAATCTTTGAACGCTTTTTCATTTAGTGGAAAACCACTTGAAATTACCTTCAAGATATTGGCGAATCTTTTTATGAGATCTTAGTCAATTGTTTTTAGGAAATGTATAATTAAATTTGGGAGACGGTAGTTTAGGAAAAAAATTAATAATATAAAACAAACCATATACAGACCTCTTATCTTTGTGAGTGAAAATTTCTTCTTTATCTTTTTCAGTGTCCTGTTTTTTACATTTAATAAAAGATTACGCATTAATAAAAATAAATTCAACCTCGCACCTGTTATTTCAGCTGCTAGATTTAACTAGCGGACTTTTAAAGAAACGCTTTGATGTATTTCCATAATTTGTGGAGCCATATCCTGGTTTAGGTACATCTATAATCAGTCCCATCTTTTTTCTAAACTCTTTCTGAATATGAGATTTTCTCTCCTCAAACAGTAATTTGTGATTTCCACGAGCCTACTTAAGAATATTAAGATAAGTTCCATGGGTACGTCTTATGACATAACATCATACTCATCAATATGGTACTCTCACCTACAGTTGCTTAAAGGTAAGTCGGAAAGATATGTAATAAACACTCAAAAAATTCTAATTCAACCATGCAGCGTAGAAATGCTAAGGACAAATTTTCTGCGTCCACATTTCGATTACTAATTGCCGATACATTGTGCATATTCGAAAATTTCTCTCCGAAAATGTAGCATTTCATAATACGAGGCGTGTTTTTTAAGTAAGGTCCGTTTTATTGTACACACTAGTATTTCGCGCGCATACCGCAACGAGCGCGTGCGTCGTGTACCGGCATGCCCTGGGAACAACTGTGCTCAGTTTCAGCTGTGTTGCTAACCTGTATGATCCTGTTCTGGGCTTTCAAAATGTTTAAGACTATCAACTCACCCGCCACGTGTGAGGTTCGCTCAGTGATACGGTTTTTGTCAGCAAGGAACCTGACTGCTGCAGAAATTCATCGACAGATTTGCGAAGTGTACGGTGATACTGTTATGAGTGAAAGCAAAGTGCGTAAGTGGGTACGAGAATTCAAAGATGGCCGTGACAACGTCCATGATGAGGACCGCTCCGGTCGCCCTTCTTTGATTACAGACGATTTGGTGGCTTCAGTTGAAGCGAGGATTCGTGAGAACAGGCGCTTCACAATAACAGGTCTATCAAACGAATTTCCTAAGGTGTCTAGATCAGTGCTTTACAAAATTGTTTCTGAACACCTACAGTTTAGGAAACTGTGTTCCCGTTGGGTCCCGAAACTCCTAACAGAGGACCACAAAAACCAAAGATTTGAGTGTGCGACGAAGTTCTTGACTCGTTATCAAGAAGAAGGTGACGGCTTCTTGAGTCAGATCGTAACTGGTGACGAAACATGGGTTTCGCATATCACGCCCGAATCAAAGCAACGGAGCATGGAATGGAGACACACACACTCGCCTGTAAAGGTGAAGGCCAAACAGACTCTGTCCCAGCGCAAAATCATGGCGTCGGTGTTTTGGGATAGGCATGGTGTTTTGTTGGTCGACTTCATGCAACGAGGAACCACTATCAACGCAGAAGCATACTGTCAAACCCTGAGAAAGCTACGCAGAGCGATTCAAAACAAAAGACGCGGCATGCTGACAAAGGGAATTGTCCTTCTCCATGACAATGCAAGACCTCACACTGCAGGTCAGACCCGCAATTTGTTGGAAAGTTTTGGCTGGGAAGTTTTAGACCATCCACCCTACAGTCCTGATCTTGCGCCGAGCGATTACCATCTGTTCCTCCACCTCAAACAGCACCTCAGTGGCAAGCGTTACGATGATGACGATGACGTGAAAACGGCAGTGAACTCTTGGTTATCGGAGCAGGCGGCAAGTCTTTATGAAGAGGGTATTTTAAAATTGGTTGAGAGGTATGATAAGTGTTTGAACAAACTTGGCAACTATGTCGAAAAATAGAGTTAAGTATGTACTTTCTGAAAATAAATTTACTTTTTTGAAATAACCTTTCGTTGTGTACTTATTTCCAAACGGACCTTACTTAAAAAACACGCCTCGTACATGCAGGACAAAGGGAGTAGAGAGCACTCAAATAATGTGAGCACATTTTAAAACGATCAGAAAATACATCATATTTACCACCGTATTCTGATACATTAAATAAAAGGGAATGTATAATGAAAAAAACATACCTCACCAGATATAATTCCTATGAAATATCTAAAACCTCACTCGAGGAATGCTACCAGGAGATTGTCGAAGACTTCTTGTTTCACAGAACTGTCGTAGCTACAAAACACAACACCTTCTTATCCAATGTTCAAATAGAACTAAATCATTCCTATGCTTGTAAGGATAATCATGGACATGCAATTCTTAGGGTACCTTTAATCCGGAAAAAGCGCAGCTGCCTGTCATAAAACGAGCCCTTTGCCGAACTTTTCCAGAGCACTGCGACGGTCACCAAAACAACTCCAGATGTGGCCAATTTTTGTATTTGAAGAAAATGCTACGCTATATGCCACCATTTTCATAATATCACAATTATATTTCATTACTGTTATGAAATTACACAAAGTGGTGGCTTTTTGTATCGATTTTGTAAGAAAATTTTCAGTATAGTTGAGAGTGAGAGTGAAGAAGCATTCAGTATCAAAATCACAAACATAGTTATCTAAGATATGTACGAAGTATAATAATGCTCAAAATATACAAAAAGAACGAATCAGAAACGTATTGGTTCGTTGTTCCTCCCAAAACACGAGAGCGTAGCGGAGGACGGTGCTCCGCCGCGCGGATTTGGGCCTTGCAGCGTTGTCGAAAAGTCGACTTATATATTATTGGGGCAAATTGGGGCAAGATTTTATTTCAGATTCCCATTAACGAAGGTTTGTAGTTTATCGTGGTGTAAATAACTCCGTGTCACACGGTGTCTCAATCAACTTTTTTTCTCGCTTTAGGTAAAAATTTGTTCCAAAATCAGGGTCCGCCATTTTGTCATGTAAAGAACATAAATATTCACCAGAGCTCATTGAAACCAAGTCTTATGAAGGACAAAGAACATATTTATAAAATGGCATCATATTTTACTCGATGATTTTCCTAGTTTGTGTTCACAATTGACTTGAAGTTGAAGAATTTCGTGAAAAATCGAAAACTGGAAATTTTCGCAAAAATTGGTCAACTTTGACCCCCTGTATAATTTTAATGGGAAGGATCCTACTTAAATGACCTCCATAGTTCTATGCAGAATTTATTCTAAATCAATCATGCGAAGTTTCGTAGTCCTCACTCAAAAAAAGCGTTTTCGTATTTTTGGCCAGCTTTTTTCGATTCTAGCCCACTGTGGGCTGGTTAATGCAGCATTTCGCGCCTCCCGGAACAGAAAACAAATGTAAATACGTAAGGAGACCCTGTTTCACGTAATTTGGAATGGAAACACTAAATTCATACTCTTTTCTTTATGTTGCGAACAAAATTGTTTTTATAAACTCAAGTAATGAAGCTTTCAGCTTGTGGAACTCCATCCTTCCTATTTTAATTAAATCTCCTAAGTTGAATTTTGCAAAGTTATTTCCTCCTCAATCGCAAAAATTGTTTTAGATATTTTGAAAATAATTGTAAATCCATTTGTACATTTTCCAAACTTTCATAGGAATGATACATACCTTTGGAATTGAAACTTTCCGGAACACGCTCATAGTCGTTCGCGAAAAATTATTGCTCTACTGCACTGTGGCGCGCGTGAAGTTGTCAAAACTTTTCATTGCCAGAAACTTGCAACAATACACAACAAGAATATCATCAAGTTTTAATTTGGTACGAAGCTATTCTATGAACTGTAAAGTTCTATTCCGATATGTTTCAAGTACCCATCGGGAACAAGTATATGAATCGGTATATACATAAACATAAATATACACCCAAACACAAATATAAAAAGTTATACTCTTAGTTCATTTTCTTACAACTAATACTACTACTTTCTAATACTAATCCGCAATTTGTAGCCGTTATATATTTTGAATAACTTCACCCACAGAAATATATTTTCCATGTATTCGACTCGGCTCTAGTTACTTTAAAAGTCCTATTTCATGTACTGACACGTACCTTAGATCTATCCTAAGACCTGCCTCAAAATTTTGTAGTATTTTCGATCCAATTAAATACAACAACTCGGCACGATCGTTTAAAGGTAAAGTTTTACTTCACCTTTTCTTATAATAACGATGTATTTCCTGTTTGTTTCCCGCCACATTATGCTCGACTTTAATAACTGTAACTTAAATTGAATCGATTCCATATTCTCATTATCTCATTCCCTAATATTAGTTTTCCTATCTGTAGGTTTCGCAGGTTTTTCACACCCCCCTTCTTGAGGGTGTTTTCCTGCAGTGGAAATTTTTTCCTAAGTACTTAGCTTAGGTTTTAAAATCCACAAATTAGTCTTCTTCTCTGCTCTGTTTTCTCAAGATATCTCTTTTTTAATCTTATATGACGAAGGGTTAGATGTAAGAGGAGACTTTATAATCTCAATCTCGCCCTAAATAAAGTATTTTATTATTATTATTAAACTATGTTACTTTCTTTGGAGCAGAAGCGTTCTGGTACTTTTCTTCTCATGGATATCCTCCAGATCATAATAAACATTATTATTATGTAGTTACACATTGAAATTAAGCTATTGAGGTAATTAATAATAAGTTTCCGAATGACCTTAAATATCGATCGAGCTCTTAATATAGATTGGAAAAACTATAATTCTACAATGTTAAATACTGGATTACATGATTCAATTAGTTCATTAGGGCCATTGTAGTTGGATTCAGCATGTGTTAAGCTTCCCTTTTATGTGGGTAGTAGCGAACAGGTAATATAGGGCACGCACACACATATAAGAAATTCGCGGAAGAGAGACACCAGCGAAATAAATCCTTCGGCTTTACCTTCGGTTCGAACGCAACTGCCATACCTCGGGAAAATTATGGCGCAAATGTTTAATTACTTATAAAATCTTGGCCTACTTCAACAGTGGGACCCGTTACCGTAAGTACCTCTCCTGGACAGCGAACGAGAAATCATCGGTGACAAGAGCCTATTTATGAATTTTCCCAGCATTCGCGAGCAGAGTTGTATATCACACGGCGACCACGCTCCCACAGAATTTTCATTTCTGCGCCAGAGTACCATATTTACGTTTCTGTTACGCAATTAAAACTCACCGTCAACCGTGAGTTGTGAGGCCCATTGACCCGAACTTCCTATCAAATATAAACATTTCATTATTCATTCCCGTGACCTTCTTCACGCTCTCGATTCGGTACAGGTCACCCCGAACGAATTCCTCTAATAAAGACGTGTATTCGCCGCAATCCAAAAATTTACAAATATGCTGGATTGAAGTTGCTGCGAGACTGAATCCGGAGATAAATGTTACGAAAACAAAGGTGCAGTATTTAACATAATGAGGCGATTGAACGAGAGTGAGTTGTATACACATGGGGAGGATATTAAAATGGATGATTTGGCGAGCTCGCGTAGAATGTTCTCCGAGAGTTGAAGAATAGATGGAGTAATAGGGACAACATGTGGAAGGAGGAGAATGAGTGATGAGAAAATGTAGCTAAGGCTTAAACAGGAGGAATTTTCGAGGGGGGGAGAAGGATTAAATGTAAAAGTGTCCCTGCACCCTCTTCGTGGTGCGTTATGGTGGCGATACTGAAATTGGAGAAAATGAGAAGTATGTGAGTATACTGAATGCAGTTGGGATGGAGAGAGCTTAAAAAGGGGTCATTAATAAACAACTGTGGACTGGAAGTGCGCGCCCAGTACGAAAAGGTTGGGTTGGTTCTGTTCGACTGTGGGGAGAATGCAGATAAAAGAAGAATGACTTAAATGGAATTATAATAGTCATTACGCTAATGAAAACAGAAAGACCCAAATTAAATTCATTTTCATATCTTTTATTATATAAAATTCACAGTCTCCGGCGATGTCTTGTGGAAATATGCCATAATGAACAGTACAAATTGTACAAAAAGTACGAATTGGAAAAAGTACAAATTGTTCTTGTTCATTCTTTTATTATAGTCGAACACATACATCCCCTGTAACCAGAGAGAACCCGGTTACAAGAAAGAGGGCTAGGGTGCATTCGCACATAAGGGTTGCATTCAGGAAAAATCCCAAGGAAGAATGGACTTGAAAAGTCAGACGGAACCGGGAATCGAACCCGGGATCTTAGTCTCGTCTTTCAAGTACCCTAAACGGTTTGAGAATTTTCTGGCCAGGTAACTTAGTTGGATAGAGCAATTTCCCGGATAGTGGTTCCGGGTTCGATATCCGGCCCCTTCAGACCTTTATCAAGTCTGTATTTCCTTGAGAAGAACCAGGTTTCTGGTACTCGAACTCAGGACCTTGACGTTAAGGGCTAACCTTGTTGTTGTATGATTTTATCACGCTAACCACTACACTGTTACCGGTAGAACGTACAAAATAATAATATGACAGGTCTTAAAGGGAGAGGAAGTCCTAACAAAAGCTGTGATAGGAGTTATAAGGAAGAGAAAGGACATAAACAGTCGGCTGAATAAAATAAACGAATGTAAAAGTGCGTGGATTTGTTCAAGGCGAAGGGGATCGCAAGGATAGTAATATACAGGGAACTGTGTTGAATAAATGAGACTGCGAGGCAGCTTTCCCAGAAAGGGAATTCCGCGAAAGCTATGTATGTATATAGTTATAAAGGACCCAAATGCCTCCCGGATAAATCATTCGGATTACGTTTTCCAGGAGAGGGTAAACCTCTTCTATGAGAGAAAATGCGCGTTTTCTTCTCTTTCATTTGTATTTCGCTTTCCAGCGCACGCTTTACAGCGCATGAAGTGGCTTGTTCCCGGTAGGCGGGAGGGCAGCTTAAGCTTTTAATTCCGTAGTATGATATCGCTGAGGCGTGAAGGGAAGGGTGAGAACGGGGGGGGATAATTCAGGAGATGGAAGCAAATATTTGGAAGAGCAGGAGTCGCTGCAATGTGAATGCGAGGTGTATAATCGGCCGTTAACTATGAGATGCATCGGAGTGAAAGCATTGCAAGTAGTGGTCTCCAATTTTTCGATGGACGACGTGCGTGAAATGGGGGCGAAATGAGGCGATTAATGATGACCTTTTGAGAACGTCTAATACGGAAGCCTCCTCGAAACGGAAAAATTCGATCTCGTTAATTTTGACGGATTCCGACGAGTCGGTGTCCCTAAAATCCCAAATTACGATCCGATGAAAGAGAGCGGGGGAATCGAAGCCGCACAAAACTAACTAATTCATCCGATACTCGTGTATTTTTTTTCGCTTGCCTAAGGGATGATTTACTTCTCTACGGAGAACACTTATTCATTCATTTTCGCGTTGCCAGCCTCCACTCGGGCTAAACGTGTAATGAACCCATTTAATTATTAAAGAAAGCCAAAAAAGAAATTTTATTGATTCTCGCGAAGGCTTTAAGATTCACGCTCGAGCGAGACAGTTTTTATATCCCGTGCATTCATACGCTTCTCGTAACACATACATACCTATTTCGCTAACTAACGGTAGGAGCTTATTTTACTTTTCCCTGATATTGTAACTACATTGATATGCCATTCCGAATTTGGGTGCTGAACTGCAAAGTTTACGTTTTACCTTAAAACATAAAATAATGTGATTTAAGCTGCTACGTTTCGTATAACATCTCCTAAAGTTATTATAACAGTTTAATGTATTGAAACATAATATTGTAATAGTATATGTATGTAGTGGCTTTGTAGTTAATGTATGTCTGGGAGATGTTCCGTAAATTAAGTCCTTTTGTAGTTTTGTGGTGTACTAATGCTACTTGTAAATAGAGTGATGTTATGTTGGAATATATATATATCCCTATAAGACTTTTGGTGTCAGGGATTGTGGATGTGTTTGCATTTTAAGTGCTCTTAGACAATGGTTCGGGCTGCCACCTGAAGAAATTCAATCTTCATCATATTTTTATAAGAAATAAAATACAAATAAAAATTGAGATCCTAACTCTTTTTCTCAAACAGAGTTTTCTCAACAGAAAGTATATCGTTCACCTTTATTCTAAAATTTCTCAAGACTTTCTGAACATATATCGATTGATCTTAACCACCGAATTGAAGGGGTACAGCTCATCCGTAATGATCTTAGCACCAAACGATAGCATAAACTTGTAAATAAGGCACACGCGTGAGCTCATATATGATGTATAACAACACACATGAATTCATGCACGTGTTGAAACCCACTATCAATATATTTTCCGTATTTCTTAACGATGACAAAATGCTATCTGAGAGACTGCAGCATCCTAAAGTCTCGTTTACAAGGATATCGAAACAATCGTAACTAGATCATTTTGCAAGTCAACCAAATGATTATGGTTTTTTTAACGACTGGATTATGGTATGTATGATAACTTGTGAGCTTACACATTTGTCTAACGTCAAAAAATGAGAAATTTAAGTTAAATGCAATCATTCGTCTTTTCTTATTCCATATATGTTAGACTGACCCAAGTTGCTTATAAAGTAGTACTACTTTTTTTAGAAAAGTATTATGAAATTTGAAGTCATTTCGTACATATAGCCCCTCACCGGGAATCGAATCCCATACCGCTTTCACCTAAGTTGAACGCGTTGCCAAATCAGCTGTCCGAGAGCCCATGCTTACTAATTCAGGAGTTATGTTCTTAAAATTTAGAAGCAAAAAAATATTACATCTGCATATACATAAAAACCCTGCAAGAACCTTTCGGCATGTGTATACACTAAACGTTTTAGTTACATCTTTAATATGATATCACCGCGTATCCCTGAGCCAAATTTTCCTATTTATTTTTATGAATCAGCCAATTTTTCCTGATTCCTCGGTATTTTCCACAAAGCTTTTAAGTATTCCAATCGGTTTTGGAACGCATTGCCATTACACTGGGTTTCATAAAAACATCTGCTAGTAAAACAGCCAGCGGTACATATTACAAATGCGTGTAGTGTAACCGTAGGAGTGAAACACATGGATTAAATTTTAGATGGACTGCAGTACCACCGTCGAATATGTATTCTGACGGAGTAGTACATACATTGGAAGTGCTTCGATAGCTGAGGCGAATGACCTTAGAACATATCCACCGCCGCTAATCGAATGCCCACGTATACAGTGTACGTAATCAGGCGTTAATTTGAGAGAAGCAATTCTGATATAAATATTTAACATCCTCAACTACTGTACCTAAACGAACGTGAATTTGTTCCGGATTACTCTTCTTTAATGTGGTTTTTCACTTTTGGAATCTTATCACTTTACCTCAATCGCTGGAATCTTTAACAAAAGGGGATAGGTATCAACTGAGAATCAACTATAAAACGTAAAAAAAAACTACATGTACCAAGTAGTTAGTACCACTCAGTTGCTTCCTTTATATAACCGGCAGACATTCATATATCCGTTGCGTTGACGATGAGTCATTCCTTTGACAAATCTCTCACAAACGAAAAATATCTATCGATGAAGCGAGGAATTCGTAAGCAAATAAATGTAATGGAAATAATGTAATGGATTTCTTCGAACCTCTTTAATCATATTTAATATGCATTCATCGTCTCGAACCGGATATTTTTTCATTCCATTCCACATTATCAGAAGTATTTCCGGAAGAATCCGTTCGGGGAATAAAGATAGTACAGAACGAGGAAACCCGACGACAGACCCAGACAGAATTCGGAGAAATGATTCAAATTGATATCATTATCATGTCAAAACACTCTCGGCCCGCCCATGTGGAAAATCATAGCGAAACTCGTTAACTTCCCACTCATTCCTCATTGCATGTGGACGCGGAACACCTTCGACCTCCCTTTACCGTCTACTTCGAACTCTCGACGAATAAACAAGTACTAACAATTACCGAAAATCCTTGTGCCTCTCCTTCCTTTTCGAAATTCATCCTCTTTGCCGTAAACTCGCAGAAGCGGTCGCGTGCCGACCGTAAAAAACTCTTTTCCGATTCACACCCTTTCAAACCTCTCCCACAGCCTCATTCGAATGTTCAAGTTATTGCCGAAGCTCTCCTATGCATAAAAAGGAACCATTTCGGATAACAATAGGGGGTAACATATGCGTCCCTTGTGCGTGCGTTGGAAAGGCCGCAGATATGGAGCGATCCAAGCGGAAAGAAGGGAGACAAAGGGAATCGGGCAGATAAGGGGGAGGATGGAATGTTAAAGGAAATAATGGAAAGGTAAACAGAGAGGAGAGAAATATTAAAAATCCGAGATAGTGTGAGGGAATATCGTTTCGCGCAAGGCTGGGCGAAGATGGGTAGAGTGGAAACAAAGATTGCGTACGGGAGTGCAGCTTTTCATCTAAGCTGTGATTAAAAATCGTAGTCCGCCGATACTGAGCGTGTACGCGGGGAGTATCCGAAACGGTGGGGCGCGCGAAAAGTGCAAGCCGAACTCCGCATTAAATAGCACTTCGGAAGCGTAATTTCTACGGCGCTTTTGAATAGATGCGCGATTGCTTGGTAAAATCGCTTGCGGTCGCTCTTCCTCGCCCATCTTTCCACTTGGATGGAATGGGATGCGGTTTATATTGAGTATTATATCACTGACGTATACGAATAAATTCTAATTATCCACCCTACCCTTGCAGTATTTCGCCACGTATTTCTGTAATCCCATTAGTTTCACATGTGGGCCTCCCATGAAGCAGATTTCCCCGCATCATTTATATATTCTTAACCGTTTGCCTTTGGTTTTTAAATGTATTTTACAGCGGGGATTTGCTAGTTCACATTAATACCAAATTACTATTCACTTTACATTAATATTTACGAGAAATTACTCATTAAACATTATTATTGCCTATTAAATCATTGCCAAACCATAGTAAAGTATTTCCACATTAATTCCAAATTGATTATCTAGCAAGAAATTCAATCATAAATAGTAATTTGAATATATAATACCAATAAAATTAAAATATAAAATACAATTAATTAATTATGACGATAATCAATATTTAATTAAGCTAATTAATCTAGCGTGTGATCGATTTTATTCAGAATAATTGCACAAAAAGTGTACTATTATTAAAATACAGACGTGGCCTCCGGATAGCCAAGTGGGCAACGCGTTTAACTTTGCTGAAAGCGGTCCCGGGTTTGATTCCCGAAGGATGCTCATGTGCGAAATGACCTCAGATGTTGAAGCACTTTTATGAATATTACTAAAAAAATTAGGTAAGGAGGTCTTCGGTTGTTAACGCTGCTTCCCTTTAAGTTTTTCAACTGAGGAAAGTTTAATATTAATGAAACGTAAAATTAGGATCTACTTTTAGGATTTATTTAGGATTATTAGGTTTTATTTTAATGAGCATATTTATTTAATTGAAACGTAAAGTCAGAACATTAAATAATGGAGAATCCTTTAAGTTTTTCAACTGAGGAAATTTCAATATTAACGAAACGTGAAATTAGAATCTAATTTTAGGATTTATTTAAGATTATTAGGTTTTATATTAATGAGCATATTTTTTTTATTAAAACGTAAATTCAGGACATTAAATAATGGAGAATTCCCGTCACGATTAGTCAGTAACTATAAACTGTCGGGAGCGTTACGGTCAGAAAAGCAGCTTCTAAGTTGATCAGGATTCCACCCTCTCCGAATTCCTCACAATGTTATGAGATCATAATTCCCGGAAAATTCGTTTTATTTCCCCCAGTTCTTTATAACGGCTTCGCGGTAACACTCCGAATAACGCCATGAAGTGGCCGGGTGTGATAAGGTTTTTCTAATTACTCAATTTCATACCGCTCCGTAAAATCTTTTTAATGCTTCCTCAAGAACCCCTATACTGTTCATCCGATTATTTATTAACATCTCCTACTTTCTGAATCGATCGCATCCAATTTCCTGCAAAGCGTTGCTAGCTGTTACTGTTCCCACGGAGGGGGAAAAGAAGCTAAGAATCCAATTTAGGATGCCGACGAAGGCATTAAAGAGGAGGGTTGTAAGGGCGGCGCTAAGCGAGCATTTACAATAACTCGATTTCGCAAATTACGTAACGCCTTACGCAGCGAAAGAATAGCGGGCCTTGGTCTCTCGCTATTTATCCAAATCTCCCCGAAAATATATTTCACGGCTATCTCATCCTCCATGAGGTTCACGAAACTTTTTCAGGTGGTCCTCTCGAAAACATGGCGCTGGAGAATTATGCGCAGAACGTGACCCTTCAAAGTAACCGGTAATTAACGGCTCGGTGTTAAACAACCTGTTATATATTCCAGCACGATGTCGAATGCGTGAATAAACTCAGCTGTTTTAGCCAAAATAATGATCCGGATTGCATTTTCTAAAACTTCGGCGAGCGATTCATTTCGTCCGTGTACTCTACTGAAGATAAAGCAGGATTTATGATACAGAAGAATTTATTTTCGCTTAGAAGAGTTACCTACACTTTGAAGATCTATTCGAAAAAGTTTAGATCGGACATCGTCGGCGATAAATAAAATGGTCTGAGTTCAGAAAAACCTGAACCTATGATCTATAAAGTGTAGGTTAAAATTTTCATTTTTATAGAAGCATATTTTCTTTCCGTTCCCCTCATTTTGGGTTTCTAGTTTAATGTTTGAGCTTGGAAATAAATAAGGATTATTTTGTATGAGATTCAAGTTTGAAGTTATGCAATTTACGTTTCCGTGGATTGCATTTCTGCGATGGAGTCTCTCCTTTAAATGAGGCAATATAAAAAATGATATTTCTACAGCGACTTTATGCGACTTAAAAGTAATTTAAATAACAGGGAATCGAATTACTGCAGATGAGTTAGTTGTGAGATAACATCGTTAAGGGATCTATACACACATATGTGATTTCACAAAAGGTTGCAGTCGGACCGTTGATTCTAATCCAAGCTGTGATACAAATATAATAAAAGTAATAAAATTATATACATATACTGATATAAACCATACATTAGTAAGTGAAGGATGAATTCAACACAATGTGAACGGAATCAGAGATGAACGAGACGATACTGTTTCCGACTACTATTCAACTCGGTCAAGGTAAAGCACCGCAAAAAAATCCCTTACAATACCAGTGATATAAATTCTCTCTAAAGTAGATACATATATGAATGAATGTGTAATTCCTAATTCCAGTTTGGCCTAAATACGACAATTAAATGACATAATTAAACAGGAGAGACGTGATTGGAGTAGCGATTCGAAAAGTCATCAAGTGATTAAAAAAGAGTAGTTTGATTTAACAATAAAATTCAATAGGTATAGATACATGATCGAAAAACATCGAACCAAACAGTTGAATGTGATGAAATCTACATCCGGGCCTCGTGACGTACGCAGCAGATAACATCTTAATCTCGATTCCAAAAATTTTATGAAAAAAAAGCCACCTCGGCGAGTAGCAATGCTTTTAGCGCATCGCGCGTTTAATACTAGATCCCATTAAAGGGAGTATGGAATGAAAAACACTCTGGGTAAATGAGCCGACGGCTTAATTCGGCCACGTATGTCCTGTCGCAGAACGAGACAAGAATCCGAGGCATGTTTTTCGGCTGTTTCGAGGCCTTACAATGACAACCGAAAACAGAAACGACGACCAAAAGGCGTATTTTCCGCGAAAGCATCGACGCTCGAGGGGAAACATGGCATGAAACACATCCATTTGCGGAGACCAATTGTCACTATGTGTCGCCCTTTTGATATGCATCAATCATCAAATAACTGCAGGTAAACAAGTGCGTCCGAACATAGTTTGCAGCGTAAATGAACCGATTAGATTTGTGATCCTCTTTCACGAAGACCGAACGTAATTATCAGTAAAAGGTTTGGTGGAGTTTGAATGGGAAAATGACCTTGCCGGGAAGTCGTAATGCGTTAAAAATGTAGAAATTCGTGTCAGTGTATTCAGCGTTAATATCAAAGGTCATCTTCTCGAAATCCATATTTTAGGAAGGAAGAATTAAATAATCGCGTATTACCACTTTTAAAGGCATTACTCAAACTTACCATGGAATACAAAATACAATCTTTCTTTATAATGAACAAGAACAATTTGTACTTTTTCCACGAATTTTCACAAAATTTCCACAAAAAAAATTGTGGAAAAAGTACAACAAATTTTTTTTGTGGAAACTGTAAAAATTTGAGGAAAAAGTACAAATTGTTCTTGTTCATTATGGCTTATTTCCACAAGACATTGTCTGAGACTGTGAATTTTATTCTTTCATTGTGTTTGCATGAATTCTTCTTTCCAACAACCATTATCTTTGCATGTTACAACCTTTAGTCGATGCTATAAATCTACAAAGCTCACTACAAATATTTTCCTATCTGATTGATAACAATCCACTTTTCTTAGATATTCTAAATTTTTCTACTCAAAAAATCATTCCCATCATTCGTTTATATTATGCAGTTTTATCGTGTAACTAAAACATTGTTATTCTCTATCTCTCATGTCTTGCGCTTTCTGATAATTCTCGTAGAATATTCATTCCAGTTGGATTGATCGTCGGTGCAACATTACCGAGTGACGTACACGGATGGTCGTAATCCGATAATATGTAGCTATAGATTATGTCATCACTTGTTGTTCTAGATACAATTCAAGTTGTTATTGTCTGTGTCTATTTCCTTGTGACATCTTACGAGGATTCCAAATGAACTGACGGGGATTATCCACAGTAAGACCGTGTTATCCATTAATAGGTCACCGCTTCCAAGTATATTTATTCTGAGTGCATCTTTTTCTTTTCTCCTGCATGGACATTTTCAGATTGTAATATTCTGCACTTGGTTACAGCTCGCGAGCTACTACTGTTATTACTCTTTGCTGTTTAGCACCCTGATTTACATTAAGGCGAATCATTTGCGAATGATGTAATCGACGCAAAATTTACTCACTAATTGTTAATAAAAATTATCTACGAAATACAACTTAAAGAGGACGTACTAATGTATAGATAAGGCTGAATCGTAAGAAATACTTAATCATAGGAATTCATGGAAGAGAATTATGAACAAAAGTATTTGAGTAGACTTGTAAGTGAAAAACAAGAAGAATGTTAAAAAATAAATCTGATATGATCAACCTTGACTCTGTGAAAACTCTCCGTAATAATTGAAACAATGAACACTTCTACAGATATATTTTAAGGTAACTTATTACGCCAATGAATCTTCAAAATGAAAAAAATGAAAAAAGTCAATCTTCAGGCCTTAAAAAATATATCTGTGTAAGTTACTAAGCGTACATTGTTTCATTCATTAAGAAGAATTTAACTTTATGCATTCAATCTTCCATTACTTCTTAAATGCCTCCTGTATTTTGCCGTGCTAGCTTCTATTAGTATAGCATTTTATCATCTACTCCAGAAAACTCGTTGGTGGTATGAGAGAAAAAGCATTGGGGGAAAAAGGAATCCATGCGCTCCATTTTCTCGCATTGGTGAAAAAGAATAGGGAAAGTCAGCTGGTGTTTATCGACGGACTGGGATGAGAATTCGAATAGAACGGAAGCAGAAGAGTGTGTGAATTAGCGAAGCCAAGATCTTGCTCATGGGGAATAAAGAGGGAAAAAGACAAAAGGTATGAGATCGATGATTGAAAAGCTGTCATGGAAAGCTGCTCTACCATAGATCCGTGTTGACGAATTCAACTTCAGATGGTCTTTGTTACATCTTCACCGCTTCCGATAATCTGATTTTCACATCTCACGCCAAAGCTACTCGCAAAAGAATAACATCTCTTGGGTAAATACTGTTTCATCTGCAATGAAATTTCCTGATTAATGTCGGAGTGTTGTTCTCCGGTGTAAGCTCGTTGGAAAATCGAATAACTTCAAGTACAAGGCTTCTATTCTTTTTGCGATGACTAACCGAACTGCATCCTACTCAGCTGTGGATAGGACTGCAATCGATATCAAGGGTTGCAGCTGAACTAACGAGAGCTCGTAATCCTCCTGAACTTTAAGTCCCATTTCGCCTTTTTGTTCCTGTTATGATATTCAATCGACATTCATCTTCCCCTGCAATCCATTTCGAGATTATCCAGAAAGATTAGATTCCCTTCTCAAATTAAATTTACATATTCATTAACCCAATTATGTTTAAAAAATTGAATGTGGTACAATTTATATTTTACGATGAACTTTACGACAACCCTAATACATAACTGAAAGTGTGTGCATAAAAGTTGCTATTTGATATTAAATCAACGATTAAGTTACTTGAAAAACACCGTTACATTATTACAATCAGGATATAGTAGGCTGAAATTCGAAGGCAGATTCTTTATTATAGTAATGTAAAAGTGAATGTAAAAAAAGTTGAACTTTTAGACAGATTTTGACAAAACTTGAACTTTTACAGATTATAAAGGGAATTTTAAACAGCAGAGACGCATATTCAGGGTGAAGATGCTTAGAATGATTAGAAAGTTATTCCGAAACTAATATTATATGGGTTGTTTATTGATAAAGATCGAAAGACATTCATTTTATGTTTTAGTATATCATATATCGAGATTCGAATATCATGAAAATTACGCTTAAATAGCGCTTCAATGAAAAATGATAATATAAATAATCTTTAATAATCTTTTTTTCTTATTCATAGCTCTTCAATGCTTTACAATCAAACTTTAAACTAATTTCCTAACAACTCCTTGTTTAAAAAATATTCGAATAAGTTACTTAGCGAAAGGAAATTTACTAAACTTTGATTGTAATATACGGATGGAAAATCTTGTAAATATTAATGCTAAGCTTGAATATCGGATGCAAAAGTGTAAATGAAAACGAAAAACAAACTTAAGGTATACATAAAAAATATTTCTCGGACGACAAAATTACATATTACGTATTTCTGTTTACTACTTAATTTCGTGAAAATTCAGATATAGAGGACATGTAAATAAAATAGTAAATCCTTGTAATTATCCGTTTTCCTGTTTAAATTAACAGTTTCCGCATAAATAAACGAACGACACCATAATCCACTACTCTGAAATATTTAATGTAGAAGTTATTAGAAGCAAAATTGAGTACAATACGAAAGCTTTGTTCTGACCGCATGCTAAAAAAGGAACAGACAAGTCGTTACTCTATTTCTCAGATATATTCCAAATCTACGAAGGATTAAAACCAACACACACGATGAATTCCATTATGAATGATGAGGAATTAACACTGACGTTTTGGACTTATTGCAACCTTCCTTCCTTTGACCAAAATCATTTTCCCAACGATTTGTCCTTCCTCCTTGTAATCTCAGATTATTTTCAGCGTGCTCCACCAGCTCTTTTGAATTCCGTATTCCTTCATGATTGTCGCCATCCTACGCAAATGTTTTTACCTTTTCAATTATCTAAAGGGCAGGCCTTTTGCGTTGAAACCGCTAAACCTTGTGATCGCGCCAACCCACGAAACCCTCTCCTTAATTACGCCGCATATTTCCTTAAATACAGGGATTCCAACATACGCCTCATCAAATACCAGGAGTTTTTCTTCCTTCTTGTTGTTAAACTTTCACAATCTAATCCCAGTAGAATGTGAGATGCGCTAAATTTATCATTCTTTACTAACTTAACAGGTTAAACTTTAAGCTTTACGAAGGGATACTGGAGAGGTTAGACGCGATAATGAATCGCGTAAAAGCTCAATTAATTATTGAGTCATGAGCACGGAGCTTCTTAGGTCAATAGGTCGCCCGATTCCTTCTCCAATTACTTCCTTCTATGGCTTATTTTTTTCTTTTCGGTTCCGCTTCCGGATATGTAAATCAGTGTATTCCTGTTAATGCTGAAAATTGAATAGAAAATAGTATATTTCTACCTCCGGTATCGGAACTGGGACAATTCGCCGAGGCTATTTCGCTGCCACAGTTTCGCCATAAAGTTGCTTTCGTAACAATGGTTTTCGCCGCAACGATTTTTCATAAATTAAAATATTAGTTGTAGAATGTATGGGAATTTTATCTTTAGCTCAGAATAACATTATTACTTGATGACACCTCGAATGCGAAGTTTTTCTTTCCAAAACGGGAAGATACTACTCCCAGTGACCAGTTCTCAATAAAGGAACACAAAAATAAATCACAATTATTAAATTTCAGTGGCCAGAAGAAAGTCAAAGGAACATGTTCACACAAGAAAGCTAAATTTCGTATGGCAAATAACAGCAAAAGTATAACCAAGCATGCATCATAATCACAATATCTAACACGTAATTAAATATTATAGTCATTGCTCTATAATATGCAGTAAAATCCTTTAGTTCTTTTACGAGCTCGTAATTAGCTGGGATGGGATAGGTGTTCGGTTGGGTGGAGTGGAATCCTCTCAATATAAGGAAAATTTGTTCAATAAATTTACAAATCTGTTCCTTCTTTGATGTATATTATGTATGATATTTGCATCGTGCAAAAATTGAAAAAATTAAATTGAAAGTAATTGATTTATACAAGAATTTGTGTTTTTAGGTATGTTTTAGTGTTTGTATATTCGTTTATGGTGATTGGAGTGTTTTCAAAATGTATTTGGGTGAGCAAATAGGTTTATTTTCGGTATAGCTCGTTTTTACCAATAGATATTGATATCTACACATCCAGTAACACAATCCTATGGACAACTTTAAATTTTACTTCGATTTTTTGACCAAATGGTGTATTTTGAATTTGTTGGTCCATTTTTAGCAGAAAATTTCTCTTTAAAATGGTATGTAATTTATATGTTTTGAGGGAGTGAGAAAGGAGAAAAGCGCTAATCCCTGATAGCGGATGTTTAGAAATAATATAAAAAGGTTATATGATAATCCTTGTATCAGATCGGCTGCAGCAAATTGTCCTAGTACCTCGTCCTATGTCACAGTTCATAAGATAAGACCAAAAAGAAAAGTTAATCTTCGGCTTCGGTATTGTCTACTCCGGTCCGTCTCATTATAATGAAATATTTCCCCTCGGAATACGTAGCCTGAAAGGACATTACGCTGATCATTCAATATAGTATGTTTCATCTAAAATGATTTACTCGGAGACACAGTGGATCATACTCGATTCCCTGAGGTAATCTCCGCAGGAAACTTAATACAGAGACGCACCAATCCACAGCTATAATGAGAGCTTTTATGCTTTATTTACAAGGCCTTCCCATGCGAGTATGACCTTTCCTCATTCTAGCACTGCCATCAAGAATACGAGCTTGGTACAGAGTTTAAAATGATTCACGATTCACCTCATTGGAATAAATATTTTGACTTAAAACTCCCCCACTTAAATGGATGACTGATGAAAAAAGACAAGTAATATGAGGGAAACGTAAAAAATACTACCCGTAAAGATATTTTTTCATTTCTTATTTGTAGAAAAATTATCCTGAAAGAAGTATGAACATTTTTACATACTTTTTAAAGTATTTCTATCGTTAACAATTAAGCATGAAAACTCTAAAGAACGGTATGAAATATCTTTTAATAAACGCCATTATACTGACGGTGAGGTTAAAATATTTTAATTTTAATAAAAGTAACTTTTTACTTAATATAAGTAATAAAAGAACTTGTTCAGTTAATAAAAGTACTTATTCAGCTAATATAAACACTCCGTAGTTATTAAAATCCGTACGCACGGATATTAAACTTTGAAAGTAATTTTTAATAGTGATAAACGCTAAAAATTTCTTTCTGGTGAAGGAAAAAAAAGAATATAAATATTATTTAAATAAAGGCATGTATTCAGTCATGTAATTAATTGCGATATTAATTATCATTATTTTTAACGGGATGAGCAAAGCTTAAATTACAATAATTTAACCACATTTTTCAAAAATCTGTTTAATTTGAACGAAGGAGGAAAGTTACTGAGAGTAATTTCAATCGTAAAACATTTGCGTTATTCTCTGAATTAAACTAATAACATTTCGATATTAAATCCTCCCTTACAAATGAAACCCAGATTTTAATTAACTACGAACGCAATGAAAGACCTTTAAAAGTACCTAATGATTGTGCATCGTACGTTATTGTTCGTTTCTTCCAAATTGCTTTAGCAAATCTTAGATCTTCAATGAGTCACCGTTTTTTTGAATTGTTGACATAAATCAATATTTCCTTTGCCTTATTTGTTAAAAAAACTGAAGCTTGTTACATCGACAACGCATTGCCGTTTCTGTTACAGATTGCAAATAGACTTAAATTAAAATTTTCCATCAAAATGATTTCTTTCTCCTCCAACGTCATCCTCTTCCATACAAAATTGGGTATTCTGCGTTCATTACATCTAAGAGGGATTTTTCATGGATATATCTCAGGTAAAAAGGGTACTAAAACAAATGTAAAAAGAAGCTCTTACTAACTCTGCGATATGCCACATGGATTTTTACCATCTCCCATGTTTTTCATTATCGTTTGAATAGAATATAAAAAACTGATCATTACGACAACCAAGCTTGAATACACGTGTCTCGCGGGGGTTTATCATCTACAAAAGATACAACAAATTGAAGAGATAAATTGAATAGGCCAATCCAACAGAATTGAATGAAAACTTACATATATCCACATAGATAATAATTAGTATGCTGCTTACATTACTTCTGCTTACACTAACTTAGACATTACAACTGATATACTTTCGGAATGAATAACTATGGAGCGTTTTAGATAATAAAAGCTTAAATGTAAATGCTAAATTTAATTTGAACGGAAGCTGGATGGGAAATACTAAAATATCAACAAATGCTGAAATGCTCAAGCTCATTATGCTTCGTTAATACACAATCAGAATCATTTCCATAAGATTAGATACCAAAAGTTGTTATTAAATTTACAAATTATTTTATCGATTCCTTTCGCGTGAATACATTTAAATGCAATCATATTTTTTCAGCGATCATAAATAATTAAAGCTTCTTGTGAATTACTTCTAATGGAAAACACCTAATAATGTTTTTCAAAAATTAAAGTACAACACAATATCTCTCCGTTACACCGTTATTAAATTTGAATTAAAATTAAATGGTCGATTTTCTTAGTAAATTAAATTGATTGAACTAATAATTGGAATTCAAAATACTCTAGCATGTAATTTCCTATTTGAATATTTGCCTATGGGAGGGGTCAATTAACAATTGATAGCTTATATATAGCTTAAGAAAGATAACCTTACGGAAGTCATGAAAATTTTCGTTTCGGAGTGATTAGGAAAAAGGCAGAGGATAAATCGACAAGTAGGTATCTTTCAGGTGGAGGCGAGGAATGGATGGAATTGAAATGCAAAAGAAAAGGATGAGTATTATATAGCCCGAGGGGATCATACGCAGAAATTAAAATCGAGAGAAAAAAGATAGCTAACGCTAAGAATTTGTTAATTAACAGATGGATTAAAAGTGGGATATATATTTGAAGAGGTCACAAACCTATACCAAAGAATGAAAATGAGCTTTGATAATATATCGGAGTTAATTGTATTGTGTTTTAATACCATTGAAATTTAAATTTCAAATATTAGTATCGATCATGGAATAATTAAAATAGATGAAAATACAAATTGAGTTTGCCAAAAGATAAAGCATGTTTTATTACTATTTCATAGTACTATATTATACCGACTATAGAGTTAAATAAAACTTTATCACATTGAAATTGGTACAATTTTTTCCAATGAATCTTTTAGTTTTCTCGTGATTATTAAGGCAGTGAGCAGAAAATCTTCTTTTTTAGTGCAAGTACATGGATTTAGTTACTTGTTTGTTAAGTCGGCTAATATATAAAATTCAATTCGCTAAACATTTAAGATTTTTACTTCGCAAAACACACGAGTCACTCCACAGTTACGTTAAAAGAAGATAACGCTCTAATCTTTTTTCAGTATTTCTGTAATCCATATAAAAAAATTATATAAATATAATAGTGAATATTTTCTCCCCACTGAACGACTCACAGCAAGCAAAATGAATCCACTGCTCATATGCATGGCGCATGAAAAGTGAGACACTTTCAAACAGCCTCACGAGTCGTTTTCTTTTCCGCGTCTTTGGGGATCATCTAGGAAGTGGTTGGTGCATGTGCGTCAGCCCGAGGCAATTCCGCAATTGCAGTCGCGGAAGGGATTCGAACGAGGTGAGGCCTTCCATTTCCGCTTTGCTACCTGCCACCTGCCGTCCGACACCGAAACCAATCGCACATACACGTGCATTGCGCCCAGATACACGCGTGCATAATCCTTTTCTGTTCTATTTCGGAAACACGTTCCGGACTGGGGCCAATTTATCGGATGTCGTCACCCCTGGCCTTTCGTTCCAAAAAATATCGCCCCTAATCTCTCATTCCTTTCGCAACGAACTCTTTTTCCACTTCGATGGACAACTCCAAGGGTTGGAAGCGTTGCCATACTAAAAAATCCGGCCGAAGAGCAATCGGTGATTGATTCCATCCAAAGCAGGTGAAATTCTCCGGCCGAGTCAACGTCGGAAGAGCGCGAATCGATATTCTCCATTTTTCGCCCTCCTTCGACATTTGTGAGAAAATGCCACTCAGGAAATGAAAATTCGGAGTTGTTCGGGAGAAAAATGGCTCGTGAGGTTTGCGCGATTTCCCACGAATTCCGCTTCGATTGGCGAGAAATTAACGCCGGTGTCAATAGCGGAATGGAGTACGTGATTCCCCAACTTAAATAATCCACACACTGCGGCAATTCGATTAACTAGTGTCTGTGCGCCGAGCGGAAAGCGGGGGGAATTTGGGTTATGAGATATTCGTTTCCCCGAACGATCAGCCCCTAAGGTGTAAATAAATCGAAAAAATGGCCTCTTAAAGCGAGAGGAGAGAAAAAACTGACATCGGAAATATTGGAAAAGTTTTATTTCGCGTGGATGACGATAGTATATCATTTGCTCGCCCATTCGTTCCTCCTTTATTGAAATTGCTCGGATCCAAAGGTCGGCCTGCAGAGAGGCACGTTTAAAGACTGTTTCCCTTCTGAAAATAGACGCATGAATTGGTAACGCTCGACCGTTTGTCATCTCCCATTAGCTATTAAACAGTTGGAACGATTGCTATCGCATGTTATGCGGTGACACGCTTATAACGGCCCGTCTTTACGACGTTCTGCAGAAGCTAATTTTGCGAAGAACACGCTCTTGAGGTACGTTTCTTGCTTTAAGCTGTTCGCCTTAAGTGGAATCCATGATCGAATCTATAACGTAATTGAATACGTAGGCAAAATTTCGTGCTTTTTAATGCGAATGAATCCGATATTAAAACTTCATTTTCTTAATGATCAACTTTATTTATAAGCAATGAATATTGAAGTTACCGTAATACATGAGCGTCATCATCAACCCAATACGAAAATCTTCATAGAGTAGTGAGAGCGAAAATTATAAATGACATTTCAATTTCCACAAAATTTCAATCTGAAAATTCCGGATGAAATTAAACTGAAGAAAACTGAACTATCTTTAAGAAAATTTAAAATAGTATTTCTAAGAAATCCTAAAAAAAACTCCTACCGTTTTTCTCGCCATGGTGAGATGATTTAATCAAATTCTCCTGGCTTACATTTTTTCCTGTATTTATTTAATTTAAGCATTTTAGTTAATTGAAAAATGAGCGCAACGAGGTCGCGAGACCTAATTTACGTCTAGAATTCGTGATAAGGCGAGAATCACTTACACTTGTTTGAAATTCTTCATTTAACGACCTTGAGACGCTCCCACTCGGTGAAATATCTTGGAGTAACCCTCACGAATAACTTAACATGGAGTACCCACATCCGTAATATATGTGGGCGAGCACTTAAGGAACTCGGCTTCGTCAAGAGAATAGTCGCGAAGTAAAAGTCCGCCAGCAATGTTACTTTGCGCTAGTTACGCCTCATTCTGAGAATGCATTTAGTGTATGGGACTCTGAAGAAAAGTTTCTTATTCGCAAATTAGAAGAGGAGCAGCGAAAGGCAATACGTTTCGTTAAAATTTGCTGAGAAAAATCGGCGAGTGTTTATTTGCTGCTTCAGAACGGATGGTAATCGTAAGAATATTAAGGATTCAAATAAAAACTTAATCTACGTCATAAACTCAGAGAAGGTTATTTCTTTGAATATGAGGCAGACATAATGTAACTCGTTGTTACTTAGACCGCTCTGATAACGCAAAAATCATCAGGTAAATAGACGATAAAACTAGCCGCTTAGATAATTCATTTCTTCCGAGAAGGATACGCAACAATTATAGATTATGAAAATAGAGTCATGGTATATGCATCCCCTGCCATCAGCCAAAAGGCGGTTTGCAGGGAATGTTGATAAAAATGTACATAACTTGATCATGAGCAATAGTGAGGGATCCAGACATAGGGAACTTCTGGTCAATGAGATATAATGTGTTATTTATTTTCCGAAGGCTCAATCCGTTTTTATTAGTCAATCCCTGAAGTTTTTAATAATCAATCCCTGAACTTGAAGACATCCGAAATATACATCTATTTTTATACTTGGAGAAATTGTAAAAATACAACTTAAATGCAATATTCGGTTATAATGAAAGGGATTTTTACACAGGAAATCCCATGGACGACTTAAAAATAATACCTAACGGATCTGGCACGTTGACCGCGGGTCGTCCGTCTAATTTGACTAATGCAGCCGTATTTGCAAATTTACCTCCAAATATCTACAGGTAATTACATGCCAATAGCTGAATTGAAAAATAATGCATTCTATTAGATCCATTATTTCCGTAACATCTGCACACGTCGCATTTGAAATGTGTGATTAGAAGTTTGAAATTGCGGGGAAAACATAATTAAAATCTGTAAACGGAACAAGTGATGTAGATTGTGAAGAAAATATGAACTACTGATCATCGCCATAATTCAGGTTTTATCCATTCTATTTTAGTCGTGTCTGATTTGTACAGCAATTCATAAGAATCAAATTGATGCTAAAATATCGTATTTGTTGAAAGGATCCAATAAAATAGTTTGGAAATACACTTTAATCGGAATCAGCGTTCAAAAAATTAACTTTATGTGATCAAAAACTTTAATCTTAGAATAGATATTCGTCATTGTCAACTGCATGTCATTTAGCAGACGCAGAAAAATTAAGTATTAGTGATATCTTAGCACATTTAGTGTACTTTTACTTAGCACATAGCACAAAAATTTTTCTCCAGAAAATAAACATTTTGAGAGCATAAAAATGTATTTAAGTATTTTTCTGGTTTGAAAGTAAATATGAATGAGGTACCTTTAATAATTCCTGCACTATCTCTTAATTAATATGATATCGGCCTTTGAAACACTCGAGGAAAAATCATCTTAATATTAAGGGCAAAGAAATAATGATAATAGTGAATGCTTTTGGTAACTCCGAGAGATTAATGCCAGGGTCAGGATAAATGTCATATTTAATGGAGAGGTTCTGGATACGCCAATTTAAAAATTCCGATTCATCTTCATAAGCAACTGAGTAAATAGTTCCATATGATATATTCATTCTTTACTTATCGGATGTGAATGGAGCAAACTGGATAAAATACAGCGGGCATCATGATGTTCAACCAATAATCTTTGAGAAAAGAGTAAAATTCAAAGGAGCTATTTTGATGAAGTAAAATCAACAGACATCAAAGAAATAAACGTGAAAGAACTCGACTTTCCTGGAAGTCATAATTTGTCATTTGTAAAGCACAATTTATTTCTTAGTTTAAATCTTAGAACTGAAATTATAACTGCTTTCAGACTATCAATCTTTCTAGTCTCTTTTCAGCGTATTCAGTTGGTTTTGATAAGTAACTTTAAAATACCGTTCCTCGCATAGTTTTTCTATGCTTAATTTCACACTTCTAAGCAAGGTTTCCGAGCGAGAATTTCTTCCAGTTCGTTCTCGAGGTGTTTTTTGTTTTAACTTTCCAGAATCCCGTAGGAGTAACATCTCGGAGAAGCTTTTAGATGCTCTCCAAACAATACGAACAACTTCATTAGAAAACGAAACAAAACGTTCTATATCGGGGATATTTGTTACAAGACAAAAACAAGGATCGTCTGATCAGACATTCAATGCCCTATATTTCCCTCAGCTGTGCTTTAAAAATAATTAAGCGCTACTTGAAGAGTATTTTGATATTATAACTAACCATCCTTGAATACGTTTCCAGCCAGAAAATTTCATTGCTCCCTCATTTTTTTGTGTTTATTTATTTTTTTCTTTTTTCTGTATTCATACTAGTTTTTTTGTCATTTCCATTTATAACATTCTGTGTTTTCAGTGTTTTTTAAATATCTTATCTCATGTTATCCTTTATACTTAATGTTATTCTTTTATGGACTATTTCTATATGGAGTTTAAAGTGTAAATATGTTCCTTGCTTTTTGATTCCAGCCTTTTCTATAAATTTCAGTTTCTTATCTATCTGTAGGTTTCGCAGGTTTTTCACACCCTCTTCTGGGGTGTTTTCTTGCTGTGGGCTATTTTTCCTATCCTAGGTTTTTAAGCCCACAATATAAATTTCTTCCGTGCACTTTTTTCCTGCTATCTCTTTCTTACAAATTGACGAAGGGTTAGATGTAAGAAGAGACTTTTCAGTCTCAATCTCGCCCGAATAAAGACGATTTATTATTATTATTAAGAAATTCAATTTACCTATATTTTGCGTCACGTTTCTCGCATAGAAATTTCTCATTCTCCGAAAGATTGCGCCAGGTCACGAACTCCCAACCTCTACGGATTATCTCTGATTGGAAATTTACTGTTCCCATTACGACAGATGATCATTCAATAATGATTAAATACGTTATTTCGGGGATTCCCAAGACTCCTCGGGAAATGTGATTTATCGTTCCCGGAGGATTCAACTGTCGGAAATTTGGAAACCCTACCTGTAAGGTCATGTGTAAGGAAATATGCACTAGCATATGCATATAGAATAAAATATTATGTTCACGAAATCAATATGTTCTGGCGTAACTTTGTGGAAAGCTATAATAAATTATACAACTTTGTACTTTTCCACGGATTTTTAATATCGGCAACTGGTTTCGTAAGAAATTCTTCTGAAGATGTAAGAACTTCTTACAAAATCGGTTGCCGATATTAAAAATCCGTAGAAAATTACAAAGTTGTATAATTTATTATGTTCACTATTATCGTTTGCTTCGTACCATAGGTTGTCATATCAGAATTTTTTCCCGTAAAAATGAAGTAAAATCTCAAGACGAGATGCTATAACCCGTAGACGTAATGACTTTAACCAAGACCATGATTTAAGTCGTGAGACGACGCACTCTGACATCTTTCCATTTAAGTCAGTTAAAAGTTAGCCGAGTCGTAAGCAAGAACGTCGGATTACGAAGAGGCCTTCTTCCGAATGTAATTTGTGGGCAAACATCTAGCTACCTTTCCCTCAGCTATCCGGATTGTCATTTCAACGCTGTATTCAAAAACCGCCGTAATACGGCCCTGTAATGGAGAAACCTTTCCTAGAAAAACCTTTTCCACGCTTGGCCGAGCCGACATCGACTTTTCAGACAGAAACCCCTCTGAAAAACACCTTCCGACTTCTGAAGGCAACCGATACCAATTTCGGCCAATGTGGAAGACATCATCCCGCTTCGTCAATACTGTTTTAGAAACCTCTTTGACAAGGCAGACAAGTGTATCTTCACGCTCGCCCTTGGCGTTAGGTGCTTCGAAACGGCCCAAAACGCCGTCTCACAATAGGATTTAATCGATCGCTCGCCCGTCGAACGATGATTCCCATTCCTCGAATACTTCCATATCACGATTCAGTCGATAGCTTCTCCGAGGAATTTTAGACAGTATCATCCACTACGGACTAGTCTGTCATACGATGGTTTTAGGCCCAGGAAAAACATTCTATGGAGACTTATCTAATTGTGTCGCTGATCGCTGAATCGCTTTTTGAATGCAGTATCGGAATATTTTCTAAAGAGAGATATTTTTTAGCTCAAAAATGCTTTTTACTGGATTTTGTAAATGAGAATTCCAGTTTTATTCTCGTAGAAACAGACTCCGTATTGGTTGATCGCACAAATATTTCCTTATTCCCCTCCGTTACTGCAAACTTGTAGATGATTAAATTAACTATTTCTTTAAAAAAATATCACGTTTCTTTTTTAAAATATAAAAATCCAAAACGTTCCTTATTTTATAAAAAACAGTTTGAAATGTTGAAAATATTTCGTTTCCACCAATCATTTCGAAACTGGAAATAGTAAAAGAGGTCGGGCATATTTGAAGAGTTAAAATTCGAATCCGTAGAGATAAAAATAATTTAGTTCATATTATTGGGATGAAATTGTTTTTTCAAGTTAAGTTTTCTTTACTTTACTTAGATACTCAGCTATATTTTAAGGTTGAAATTTTTGAAAGTATTTAAAATACTTTCTCTAAATATCTTTAATCGCAACAGTTTCTTATTTCTATTTATGTACCAAAATTTTCCGCTTTGGAACCTAGGGTTGACCTTTTCCTCGTCCTTAACTCTAATATTATATTTTCACCAATTAATTCAGTTCCATGAACCTATTTAATGATATGTAAATTTTAACAAGCTCAATTTTAGTGGGAGCTTCTCTGCGAATATCCGAAGAGAAATTTTGTTATTAATAATTAATCAAAAGTCCACCCGAATCTATCATGGATTCGTAGATATTATTCTTTTTAAATGTCTGTATCGACACTAGAGTAGTTTTAGAAGCGGCAAAGGGCTTTCAGAGGGAAATTAAACTGCGCAATTTTTCTACTTTTATTATTGTTGATAATTCTTACATTAATAAAAATACACAAATATGCAAAGGGCATCCCTCTATACCAAAGTCCTTCATGTGTTTAGAACGTTTGTACCCATGAAATAAAACCTTAACCTTAAAACAATAAACGATAAAACTAGCATTTTATCTCACCCAATTCCTTCGGAAGTACGTTTTACTATTCAAAAGTGGTTTCTTGGTTGGATATACTCTCTGGTTTTTCAATTATAAAGTTAAATGATTCAGATACATTACATCCTCAAATAATTTCAACAAATTTATTATCTCTGAAAGAAATTCTGCAATCGAATAACTTAATATATTTTTCACCTACCACTGACTAGTTTTACCACAGGTTGAGCGATGCAGCTCCAACCTTCTCTCATACCCTCGCTCCTTAAGAAAGGATAAGGCTTTCTATTGACTTCCCAATACATAAACAGAGCTTCCCCTCTCTTTGAGACGCTCTATATTTACGCCAACGAAGATTCTCCGTCTCGGAGACACTTTCCTCCGAAATTCGACGATATCTTAACGCGGAGCCATCAAGTGTACGCGACTCTTCTCTGTTTTGCTAAATAATCCGCCAGCTCGAATACAAGTTTATTGCTCCAATTTCTTGAAAACGGGACGGCTTCAAATTACATTCCCCCTTGTGCGAGACGAAATATTCAATCTCGTCATCCTCAGACTCTGCGTCTCCTGCGAGGGTGATTTTTCATATTCTTCCACGCAGCCTCTATGGCCACATCCCATTACTCCATCCCTCCAGCTTCCAATCATTCGATTATTCCTTATCTTCCTTCGAATTCTCTGTCCTCTTATTTATTTTCTTCTCCTTGGAAAACACTCGGCGGCATTTCTTCCCTCTATCCTCTCCCTTTTAGTCCCGTAGCCAAAACAAAAAAAATCGGAATCGACATTTTAGAACCTCCATTCTCGGAACGGTACAATTACTAAATAATCTCAACACGATTAGTTAGTCCTAGAACAGAAGATAATTGGACTACGTTAACATTTAAGGGCACTCTTTTACTTGTATTATTTCCTTTTAAATAAACCTCGGAGTCTACCTCTAGACTAATTATGGAATTAAGTGAGCTTAAATGAATTCTTGGAATTCATGCACCTTGATTCATCTCTCTATTTTCAAGGGTTATCAATTCACAAACTGTTCATAAGATAATTAAATTAGCTCCCGTTTTGTGTTACTCCTTCTCCTAGTTGTTTAACAAAGATAGGTATAAGTGGGTATTATACTGCTTCGCATTTTCTTGAGCACTTATTCATGGGATTATTAAACAACTCCTAGTAAGTGCCATTGTTTCATTATTAAATAATAGCATAAGGGCACTTTACTTCTTTGCAGAGGGTCTGGCGGAGCTAATCAATGCCATATATATATGCTAAAATACGTCCGATGGGATTCGCTGCAGGATAAAATATTTAAATGTAGGCGAGTCACAAATGAATGCAGGGATCACAAGGGACTTGATTTTACTGAATATGTTTTGATTCGAGCTGGAAGAGATCGCATAGTCTGGGATAATCGGCGAATCTCTGCCGAGAAATTGCAGCTACAATGGGTGGTTATTTCCGGTCGTTTTTTCTCCCGGGATTAGAAGCGGTAATAAATCTAAACTGGTTTGGTTACCTTGATTGTGAGACTGCACACTCTAAATCAAGCCTCTGACGTGTGCAGGTGTGAAGACAAATCTAAATGCAACTCGAGAGTAAATAAACAGAACGACAATCCTGTAGCTTTTGAGACGGTTCGGGAAAGCACAAAATTGCATTTTTGTATAGCACGAGATCTTCCAGTCTTATATTTACGCTGCACTCCTTCTTCCCTTCCTTGGCCATCTTTTATCCCGACAAATTGCTTGTTAGACCTTTCCAACTACACCTTCCCTTCCTCTCCGTACCCTTTCCTTCCTCGCCATTCAACCTTCCCTTAAGAATTCCCCAGCCTATGGTAAGTTAGTCGAAGGCGTTACGTGGCGAAACCGCAGTATCCTTCTTGCCGTCTTACCTCTCTTTGCTGGTGCCACACCACCTTCCGTTCGCCCAAATCCCGTTATTCTTAAAGGCACGCAAGCCTCGCAAAGTCTGTCTCGGAGACCTTTTCGCAGTAAACTTCGACGGACAGCTTCCGTGATTAATGACATCCCATGGAACAGTGTTTCCCAAATTGAGGAGCCGCGTCCGAATCGTTCGTTTTCCCCTCGGCCGATTCAAAGCCATTTCCTCTCTTTTTTCTGTCGGGGTCGCGTCAACTCTTCCTTCGGTTGGAAACTCGCATTTTTTCATCTCCACTATCGGTCGCGCATTCGATTGATACTTCCAAAAAGGACATAACTTATTTATTTTCGGCTCCACCTGTTCTCTTCGCGATTTTCAATGTCAGCTCGTTTCACGAACTCGCGTGCACGAGCTGTTATATTTTGAATCATGAATAAAGCGTTTCGGTGAGTAAAACTATGCATGGCCTAAAACCCTTCAAAGGGAATAATTCAGCCTGTGAATTGTTGAGAGTTGGGAGAAACGGACCTGAAAAGCTCACTCTTGCCTATATAGTCTCCCGAACTGCATGTTTGATTGTTCTTGCCAGATACCATAGATTGAGTCTCAGTCATATTCTCCTCAGACTTTTTTTAAGTTTGTTTCTCCTTGGGATGTTCTTAGGTGTACCCCTTAGTATGCGAGGTAATCTTGAATCTATTTTCCTTGTTATTAATAGTATTGCTTAAAGTCCTTCGACAGCTGAGATCATTTCGAACATATGAGCCCCTATCGGGAATCGAACCTGGGATCGCTATCACGGCGAAGGCGCTACCCACTTGAATATTTGGAAGCCATTTCTTTTTTGGTTGAGGATTAATTTTGAAAATTAATTATGTAGTTCCGTTTGTAATTTGATGTAAGCTAACTATAGTTCATAATCTTAAGATTATTTTAAACATTTTATGTAATATTAGTAAAGGTTGGGCGGAAGAGAGGCCATACTGGCATAACCCCGCCAAAAGTGTCACATAAATAAATAATTTAGACGTAAGACTATACTCTATGCATATACTATGATACCCCCCAAAAGTTACCAATCCGTTCCTATGGCCTACTAAATGTGAGTTAAAGGATTTGAAATTAGCAATTTTATTCCAAATTAATCCAGTATCCCTCAAACTTCCATGTATTCAAGTATTAAATTAAAGATTTATACTCAATTTGAATTCTATTCTGATGTAATTTGAATTCAATACTCCCTCATGGGGGTTATAATAGTAAAATATAATCTCCTTCTATAGGAAAATTGGAATTTCTTAGAGGACTCCCTTTCTATCCAATCCATAGATCGTCGCGCTATCAAATGTTTAACCATCGTTGTCAATATATTTCAAAATAGTTACTGGATGCATACACACCGGTGAAATGCCTAATACTTTATCTATGCGCAGAATGGGCAGCAATGGGAAACCTAAAATTAAAACGGCCCTTTATCAAAAGACATAATTACATTCTCTGAAATTTCCAATGGAAAGGCAAAAGTTCTCAGTGAATGTGTGATTAAATCAAAAGGGATGTGATTTATTTGTAATGTTTCTCTTCAATTACATTTGAAAGACTATTTCATTATAATCCCCTCTCATAAAGCAACCGTTTTTCTTTTTTAATTTTTTAATTTTAATTTTTCTTCCATAAAAAGGAAACAAGGCATAGAGTGATGAAGGAAATGATTGGACTGTAAAGAGTAAACAAGATGATGACTTTGTTGCCTTGATAGAGCTTCATGAGTGTCAAAATGAGGACAATAACAATTAATGTTTTGTAGCACTACAAATTACATCATAATTACAAAGATCATTGATTGGAAATAATGGTTGGATATCAAATTTGAAGATAATGCAGTCTCTCGAGAAAAAGGCCGTAAGAATTTTTCTGAGAGAAAATAAAATTGTATTATCTATCACAGTTGCAATGGTAGTCGGTTAGATATGTTGTTCGCACACAGAGATTCTATTTTTTTATATGCAAGGCTTTGGTGTAGTTGTTAGAGTGATTGCTTAATGTAAGTAAATGATCTTTGTTGCGGTTATACATTAGTATATAAATTATGTCTGTTTATATTGTAAATTATTTTATTTTTCAATAAGCCGTAGTAAGTGGGGTGTTTGTGTACCAATATTTTGTCTTTGTATATGAAGAAATTCGTAATACTGTTTAAGGTAAATGTGAATGTTGTTTAAATTAACATCGCCAGTTGGCCCAGTGTCATACTTCAGCGGAATTATATGATAAATATAAATGTATGATATCACAATTCATGTAATGGCAAACAAAGTGAAGGAAATTTTTAGGTGCCTACCCACAGAATAAAATTTAGATCAACTTAATCTTGGGGGGGAATTCAAATGAGCAAGTAAATTCAAGCGTGAAAAAGTATAAAGCCATGAAAGAATGATAAATAATGAATGAGCATTGATGTAATTTTGATGCCCAAAATAGCGTTGCGGGCTTGAAAATCTTATGGTAAGTTTCGGTCATTAAGGGCAAATGCATTATCCATTTCGGAGGTATGCATCGCGATTCGATGGAAACTATTTTTCACCGAGCGATTTAGCGCAGGAGAAAATCCCTTCCAACCCGCGGAATTCCAAAATAGAAAACTCCGCTGTTCGAGAATAAAAAAACGCGCTTCGCTTGCTTGTTTTTTCGAATTGGGGAAACGGCTTCATTAAGGTGCGAAGAAAAGCGTGGGAATCGGCCGAGCGCCGATTTAAGAAACGAGCGGAAAAATCAGCGGCAGCAAACAGAATTCAATTACGAAGAAGTGATTTGAAATCGAAATTACCGCTGAATGAGAATGACGAGGCGGAGGAGAGAATGGAGGAAGTTCATGACAAAGGAAGAGTCGAAGGAAGTATTCGCGGGGGAAAATTGATTGATGGCATAACGACTGGAAAAGTAAGAGAGATAAGTGGAAGACGTGCATGTTTAATGGAATCGAACTCGAGGAAGAGAATCGAACAGATGAATGTGACGCAAACGTTCCTTAGGGCCGAGAATATTTTTTGGAGGCCAAGTTAAACCGCGTCTAAGGCGGATTAGGGTTATAACCGGTCTACGAAATGCTGGTTACATCCATCCTGGAAAGAAATCCGCGTCTTAAGCGGTATGTATACAATGTGTTTCCTGTAAAGGGGACCGGGACCGTGAGAAGGCCAAGTCTCAAGTGGGATAACGTCTAAAGCAGGAGCGTCTTAAACGGATTTTACCTTAATTATAACAATATCTGATTTGGTGGTGATAAAAAGGTCGCCAAATTACTAACGATGTAACACAAAAGGAGAATAAGCATGACGAAAGCCAAATTTTAATTCGAATTTACAACGTAAAAACCATCATACCTATCCAACATAGTCAAGTGGCATTTATTGTGGGCGGTCTATGGATCTAATCAGATGCTGCATTATTGACTGTATGAGATGACAATGGATCAGCTAAATATTAACTCAGACAGCTGTCAACTTTTCTCGATAAACATGGGACGCTGAAAGAGAATCGAACCCGGGTTTGCTTTCAGCAAGGAAGACAGCGTTTTCCACTGAAAAGTTGACCTGCTCATTGATATAAATATCGATTTACATATATTATACATGTAAATAGTATTTACATTTATTCACACCGATTTTGGTCATTTTATTGCCTGAGGTTTTTCCGCTATTTTACTACTACGCTACTCCCAACCTGTTTTAATAAAACTCAAATATAGCAGAAACCTCACTAGTAGTAAAGAAGAGATAACATCAACAAAAAAAGAAATAGACTCTAGCTGAAATATCTAGGAATTATACAAGTAATCCGCTTGTCTATCTGAGTAGCAATTTAAGGCGCTTAAGAGTAAAAATGCAAAATTTAATCAAGAAAATGATCCAAGTAGATTTAATAAGCGCAATCCTCCCTTCTAAGAGATTACTAAGAGTAAATGAAAAAGAAGACAGAGATAAAACACTTCAGTTTTTCACTGTCACAAAAAGGACAATTTGTAGGATGTGAAACTGGATGGATTATTCTCTACATATCTTTAAGAAAGACTCACTGTAAAATTATTAGAAATATCGCATTCGTTGCTATGAGTAAAGACTCGTTGAAAACAAAACATAAATTTAACACTGCAGAAGAAATTTTGAGCCTAATAATACTGGCACTCCTGGAATTCCTATCGATGTATTTGAGATCTCTCTTTAAATTAACTTACCCTGATAAGGTAAATGGTTAAAGTAATTTGCGCGTTAAGGTGTGAATATAGTAAAATTTCTATTCAGCTTAGAGGTTAGAGTAGTCGGCCGAAAAACTTAAGGCCCGGGTTCGAGTCCCGGTCCAGACAAAACTTTAACCTGTCTATTTTTCCTTACTCTGATAAGGTCATACAGAGGTTACTTACTTTATCAACTAAAAGCATAACCTGCAATATTCTTCCCGAACTGTAGCGAGATTTGCTCCTTGTGTCTGATGACAGCGGGGTTCGAGCTCGGACCATTTACTTTGTGGGCGTATGCCCATACCAATTGAGTTCACTTATTATTATCTCACAGAGCAGTCTCATAGTGTTTCCAGATACTTCGTTTTCCAAGCGAGAGATGGTTCATACCAAAACGGAATTTGCGAGAAGATTTGCTAGAAGATTCGCTGAATTGTTACGAGAATCTGCTCCAATAGTGGGAGATCCTGGTTCGAGCTCCGCCTTTGTTAGCCCTTTTCTACCCTGGATTTATTCCAGGTCGAACTGCTCAAAGTGCAAAGTTCAATATCCTTCCCTTCCATTCCACTGTCTTTATCGTTTTATTTGACATGTCTGTACAAAATCGAGTAAAAATTCACTTTTTCGCTCTTTGTAAATTTATGCAAATGTTCCTATCTCTCGTATTTCGTATTATTCTATTTGTTGCGAACAATTGCGCAGCCAGCTATTTCATGACAATTTCGAAGCCCAACATCAAATATTTCGCCCGGACCCTTCTTTTTCGTCTGTAAAGAAATGTATCGGAAAAATAAATAATACAACTTGGCATTTAGACTCGATATTTCCGTTCGGTGGAAACATCGAGTCTAAATTCCAATTTCCATTCGATGGACGCAATGAGAGATGCACTCAGTGCACAAATTTGTATGCCTCTCGCTCTGTACTCGTCCAACATTTATCAAGAAAAAGGAGGCACTCTAAGACCAAAAGAAAGCAAACATCTTTCCGAAGTACTTAGATGACAGACTTTTGCTAGACGAATGAATACCTCCAATTATGCTCCGTTCCTATTCCATTTACGGACTCTATTCGAGTCATTCAGAGTCGTTTCCTTTAAGCAATCATTCTTAAGAAATATTCAGGTCCATACGTTGGGTCCTCCCTCAATGCCTAGTGATGTAGGGAACATTCCACTTCCACAGTCGTTTCCATTTGTGAAGAATGTTTACCCTTCTGGCAATGGCATTCAGATTCTCGCATACACTCAATTCATTGTACTGTAACTAGCTGTAGTATAGAAAAATTTGCTTGTTCTTCACTAAAAATAAAGCACAAAAACTTGTTCGGCTAATGAATGCAAATAATTAGGACAGCATTTTTAGCTTTACTTGGAAGAATGATATTTCACGAGGACGGCAAATATTTGTAACTTCCAATCTATCGATTCGGCCGATATGCGGTGGAAATACATAACTGAACACAGATTTTTACTTTTCCACAAAAAAATTTTATTGGTAGTACACCGAAACCGGTAGTTCCTGAATAAAATTTTTTTGTGGAAAAGTAAAAATCTGTGTTCAATTTGTAACTTCCATTACTTACGAAGGTAATGAATTTTGCCAAATAACAAATTTCTTCTACCTAATTTTTTAAATTTATCAACATCGAAACGCCCTGGGAGTTCTATTCCGAGAAGAAGGCAAGCGTTACGAAGATGCTCTCAGACGCAGATTGGGAATCCTTGAAATGAAGGAGACTAGAAGCTAGATTGAGATTGCTGGGTAAATTTAGAGATAGTGCGTTTACACAAGGACGTAATTGATATTATGTGATCTCTCTGCTACTCGGGCCAATCCGATAATGAGAATAAAATAAGAGAAATAGACGCTAGAACAATTCCTTTTAGGGATTCATTCATTCCTAACTATACGCGATGATAAAAGGCTAAAAAAAGTGGCTCGATCGTTCGGTTTTTACAACCCTTTCCACACGCCGAAGTGTGGCTTGGAGGATATTTATATAGATGTGGATGTTATAAAATTTTATTATGATATTTGAATTAGTGAAGTTTCAATGTTTATTATAATAGAAGGAGAAATTAGTGGTTACGTTAGCTAAGAGCAACTACAATTTATGAAGATTATAAAAATGAAGAAATTCGAAGCTTGATACATCTTACATCTTCTGTTACAATAGTAAACAGAGAAGTTATAGAATTCCTACTGTAACAAGTAACTCGTTTTGTCTCAAATACCTCATTAAAATCTTGAGTTTATGTTGTAATAAATAATATCGGGAGCCAGAACACACTAATCTGCGAAAACCCATCTGCAGAAGGTGAAAAACATGGTTCTATACCTATTCGAGTATTTGCAGATACATTTACACTTACGAGTACATGTATATTCAGTGTCATAATTACTGTTTATGTAATTTGTCTGTGAGCATTTCCGTGATGATACGAATACATTTTCGCAACCGGGAGCAAGAAAATGATTTTATTGAGAAAAGAAACGAGGTTATGACTATTCATATTCTCGTAAAAAAGACTATTCATATTCTCAATAATCATAAATGGTTTATAATATGTGAAATTCCATATCACGCGACGGTTACTTCAATAATTTTCGTTCTACCTGAGTGACTTAACTTCATCCCAGCGATTAGTCTTTTCTTTCCCTTTGATTTTCACTCCGTACGAACTTAAATTTCCAATATCTGCGTGTCCTCCCATACTTCGGTTGCAAATTAAGACACGAAACGAAGAAAATAGGTGTTTGAAAGTTGGGGAGTTAGCCGAAATCTTATAGCTCGGCATTAACAGCTCTTCCGTAAATCTAAGTTAGTAAAACAGACTTAATGTAGGCATTAATCCAATGCATTTACGCTGGAATTGCATCATTCAATCCGAAGCTGCGCGTGAATCTATGGTTATACGATACGCGACGATGATTAAAGGCTTAATGAGCATCCTAGCCAACTTTCCGAGAAGGAACCCTTTTTCTACGACTTCTTAAACTAATACTTTAACTCCTGGATCGTGAGCAGGGGATAAACGGGAAAAGAATTGGATCGATAGAGTAAGCAAAACAGTGTGGAAAAAGTAGGTGAGAGGCTGTAAGAGGCTAATATATGGGTCAGCTTGGGAGCAGAGGTTGAACGAACGGGATTATCGAAAAGAAATGGTTTTGTCCAGAGATGGAGAAGAAAGGAATTAGGGCTGTGAATGGAGGGAAAAAGATGGAAAAGAAATTAAGACAATAACGGGACGCAAGGCCGAGATATGGGCTCTACTGGAATGACCTTATACCGTTTAAAGAAGATCGATAGTTATATGGGTTACTTAAAGGAAAAACTGCAGTAAAAGTTGCATCCGCACTTCCGAGAAGTACTCTATGCTGGAAGAAATAAGTAAAGAACTTTAATCCAACAATTTTCACTGGGGAATGTACTTGGTTTTGTAGTCACCATTACTCAGCTACGGAGAGAATTTTCGGATTTAAATCCCTAATGAATTTTCCAAACTGAACTGTTTGGTACGAAGTTGGACAAATTACGAGTTTATTCGAATAAATTTCATGGGTTAAGAGATTTACTGAATTATATTTATATTTATCTTTTCCTTACCAACTTGTATATTTTTAAATATTAGTTGAAGTGTTACTTTCATTTATCATGTCATTTGTGTGTTAATGATGTTTTTGGTTTCAACTACCGATTGATTGCGAACTTACAGTGAATCTGCAAAATAATATCGCATACGTTGTGCATCGTCATTTTTAATCCTTCTCTGCAGTTACTCGACATTTCGCAGAAAATCACTAGGTGCTTTAACTTCCGTGTAAAACATATGTAAAACATCTTAAGTTATTTCTGGTGTTTATGATTTTCACCATGTTTTTATATCTAGTTCATGATACGGGTATCTCTTTTAACATTTTTTAGTTGCAGGTGTTTCACACACAGAGGAAACTTCCTTCTAAGTTCAACTTAGGCTTTTCAAAAACAGCTTAATTTTTCCTATTTACTATGAATGAACTTCTTAATATATTATTTCGCTAATGAATTTCGATTTCCTTCCATTATTTATTAATCCATGAGACCTATTTTATATTGCATATGGGTTACATAGATGAGAAGACTACAAAGTATTGATATCACCCAGAAGATATGTTACTTGTTTAATTTTCTCTAAAATTACCATTTTTCTTTCCAGCGAGCTTGAGCCTGCTTACTCAGTTTTTTTCTGAAAGAGGATAATACCCAGAGTTTATAATTAAACTAGAAGCAGGTAAAATACGTATTACCTACAAAAGAAACCCCTTTGCCACTTAATACTCTCCTAATTAGCACAGTAAAAGAGTAAAGGGCTTTACCGTCTCTCGTACATACATTTTGGTACTTCCTACGATCATAAAAATTAATGAGTTTTCGATTAACTGCATCCCTGTAGGAGATTATATTCCATATTACTTACAAGCTTCAGACACGAGCGTTGGAAAATTAAAACTCCAAGACATATTATAAAGACGGAACTTTACTAAAAAAAGTATCAAAAGCTAACGAATTTCCTAAATATTTTTCTAATATGATCGATTTTTTCTTTGGAGCAAAGCTAATTATCTTTCAAAGAGTTACGGGTAATTAAATCTGAACGTAAATATCTATGAATAGACAGGTGCGTAGGAAACTCCCTTCGGGGTAGAGTAAAACAACTACAAGGAAAAGGTCATTGAGAAATAATAAAGAAAATAAAATAGCTGATACATTACTGATGAATACCTCGTGCAAGGAGAATCTTTAAGTTTCCAAAAGGCCGTGGAGAGAATTAGCGGGGTGGGACGTTCAAAGTAAATGAACTGAAAAGTGGGATGAAAAAATACTAAAATGGTAGGCATAAAAAATTCTTCGTAAGCAGCATCATGACTTCAGTGTAGGCCGCGTGAGATGTAAGAGATATCGCAGTATCCTTACATTAATTAATAATACACCACTAGCGTGATTTTAATGTGTTTACCTGTATGAAGAATAAAAAAAATTCGTACAGGTGAAGCCATACCACATTAGACTTTTGGAAACGTGAAGATTCAGTTTCCGATCCTTTAAAATTATCGATTTTAAATATACAGACGTTGGCAAACTAAATTAACGGTTTATTTATTGTAATAATGATCGTTGTAGACGAAGAAGACTTACAAAAGTACTTTTCTCTAAAAAGCTTTATAAGGTCTTTATTTTAGGCGAGATTGAGACTGAATAGCCTCTTCTTCCATCTAACCTTTCGTTAAAAATAATACATTCATAAAGAGTTCTCTATAGGTGAATAGAGAAATAGAGAAGAAAAATTAAGGAGTGGATTAAAAAAAAACCGAAGGTGATATCTTAGGAAAAATGATCCACTGCAGGAAAACACCCGCAAAGAAGGGGGATGTGAAAAACCTGCGCAAACCTATTGATAGTACATACAAAAAGATATAATAGAAAACTGTGTATGAATAGAGAATTACAAAAGGAGAAGCTCTTAATCTTTTCGACTTCAAAGACATTCAGGGTGTGTAAGTACGCTCCCAGAAGTACCAATATTAACATTTTCAGAATTTAAGTATTAAAATAGGAGCATCTTCATCAGTATATTCCAAATTTTATTTCGCGAGAGATAGTAAGTTTTCCGCAATCATATTGACCGTAATGTCGAGGCTAATTTTAGAGCGTTTGCAAATTTTTCTGCGCCAAAGATCGCACAAATGAGAATGGCTTACCACAGAAATACTGATGCTTGCAAATTTCAACAGATTTTTGAAATCATCAATTTTTCCGTTGGCGAGCTGTTGTAATAGATATAAAAATAATAGTTTCTCGTACTTTGAAAAGAAAATTTTCGGGAATCTGCTGATTTTTCGTTCGCTTGGATTAGAGAACAAATTAATCATCACTTGAACCGCTGTACGAGACACATACCCAATAACTACGCGAAAGTTGAAATTTTGAGATTGTACAAGTTACTATAATTATGATTCCAAAATTTACATTTGTCATCTATATTGCTTTAAATTCAAAAGCATACCTAAGATTAAATTTTCCTTAAATGGGGGAGAAATCATCAAATGCAGCAAGGTTGGCGTAAGACATCTCTCACATCTTTCGAGAACGCATATTCTCCTAGTTTAGTGATAAAACGTAACCTAAATTGTGTATTCTATGATATAACTTTTATATACAAAAAAGTACTTTGGTAAAGCTCACTGACTCATGTAAGCGATTCTCAGGAAATGAATTTACGTTATTTTATCCTCGTATATGTTAGCATATCGAAATATCATAACATATCTTTCATTTTATTCGTAGTTCGATTTTTATCCATCACTGGAAGTACTCTTGAAGCAATACTCATTTTATAAACACAGAAGTTGAGTTCACTATCATTGTCTCCATCGACTCCTATAGGATTAAACTGACAGAGGTCTTTCTCTTCTTGCCAAAGAGTAAAAATGCCCCATAAAAGTTGAAACCCTACCTAGCGGCACAGATGATCCCATTTCAATGAAGGTAAAGCTATCAGTAGTAAATGATACTCATCCCTTTGACGCTGCATCCATGTCTTTATTCTCACTATTATTCAGAGTTGCTTTTCAAAGTCTCGATGGACCGTATGGGCGTGCACAATAATATTCCGCAGGAAACAGCTCAAATGACGAAAACTTAAACTTATTTCCCATGCAGCCTTTGACGCTTAGAAAACTCTATTCCACACTAACCACTGTTAGTACCAACAGCAGCATCACAAACCGCTATCTCCTCCCCGCCGCATTACCTCTCTATGTGGAATTTTATCGACTTTGTCTTTCTTTTTCTTTTTTTTCCTACTATGCGCGTTTATTTTCTTTTCTTGTCAACTGAACTCTTATAGTTTAATCCAGGACATCATATCATAAAATTTGTACGAGTTTATAAAGTATTCAAAGATTTTATGAAGTTCCGGGCTACGGCCAGTGTTGGATGCAGAGTGAATAATGTACTACACTTTCGAAGAATCGTTGGACATTATCCAAATAAATAAATAAAGAGCCGAAAAACATTGTTAACTTGGAGCAAACTAAAGGTTATATATGAAGGATCAGTATATTACATGATTTATCTGGAAATTATTTAATAGTTCACCAGAGATAAATAAGTATAATAAAGTAATCATAATGAGATAATTATAATAAAATGATCGTAATAAAATAATTATGATATTTAATTAAATATAAAGGTAAGAGGCACGTCATGCATCAGCCGCATGTAGAAAACCTGTAGAGATTTGAAAATTCTCGAAAATTTTCAACAAATATGCAATTTTTCCCCCTTTGATTCTTAAATTAGATAACTATAGTTATTTGTAAATAAGCCGTTAGAATGAGGGATATAGTTCTGATATACCATCATTACTAAGACTAGAGACTAAGTATTGGGCTTTTCTTTCTGTAAACGTTTGTAAAACATTCTCATAGTCCAATCATTAAAAGTTAATAAATTTATGCTTAAGACCGATAAGGTTTAACCTGAACATTTTCGATCCCAGATAGCCAAGTGATTAGCGGTTTCGACTTCGATGAAATTTTATTTAATTTAAATTAAACATTATTTATTTATGGAAACCGGCATGTGAAAATTATGAGACTTCACTCAAATTTGATATGGAACGATGAAATTTGAGGCGTAAATTAAGATGATTACTCAATCAGCAAGATTTAAAGAGCCACAAAAATGACTGGATGAAATATTTAGGATTAATTATTTTTTTTCTATAGAGAATTAGATAAAACTAGATCGTACAATGTTCTGCTATCTTCTACAAATCTATTCTATATCTTCTATCCGATACCTTAATAGCGATGTTTTCAACTGAGATCAACTAACTACATTCTGATGAGATTGAATTTCAATTTTATCACTTTACCTTGCACAGAAACACATATCCGACGCAAACTGAATTTATAACCAACATTTTAAAGGATTGTTTTAAATAATAGTCACCTAAATTAGCAGAAGCAATTTAAGAAGCGTCTAAAAAAATGTATTTTCTAAACTCATGAATCCGATGGATCCGCCGATTAAGTATGACTATAGGAGTATTGAAAATAATTTAATAAAGAGTATGTTAAAAATAATCACCTATATAAGCATAAGCAATTGTAGAGACGTCTAACAAATTTATTTTCTAAACTCTTGTATCTGATAGAATCGCCGATTATGTATGACTATGGAAAGAGGACGGAAAACTCAAGCACTTGGTGACATGCAAAATATTCCAGTCTCCTTGAGTGGGTTCTCTCAACAAAGCCTCCTTTGCAGAAATACATCTTAGGAGAGAAATTAGGCGCATTGAAGCAAGTGGAAAGTGCTAGTCTGAACGGAGCCCTGCTTCCATTGAATTCGGATTTCCCATCCCTCGGATGAGAGCGAAGCACTTGGTTTTGTCATCCCATTTTCCCACTTTGTTTACCTTTTAACTCCACAATCCCCCAAATCTCGACCAATTCCAACTCTTGTCCACTTACCATAGGGTAAATAGGCGTTTTATTGGTGCTACGAGGAAAATAGAATTCCAGAAAGCCTTCTCAACAGGATTTCCGCCTTTACTCTAAAACTCGGCTATTTCATTCATAACATTTCAAAGAAGACTTCTTAAGGCGTCATGTGGATATATCGAGCTTCAAAAAGTTACTACTTCAGTTCCAATAATTAGGTCGATATTAAAGAAGTTAATTTAATTCACGTATCATAAAGTAATCCAACCTTTTCCCAAGTAATTAAATCACCCACAGTTCACTTTTCTATGAGTAAAAGAATATTAGGAGGCAGGATGGAAGTCTTTAGAAGAAAAAAGGTTCAATTAGAGATTTAATTTACTTAACAATTTCAAAGAGAGTACGTTCAAAGAAGATGTAGCCGATATTATGCGTCTTCCTTGTTACATAGGCCGTTCTGATACTGCGAGAAAGATCAAAGAAATTGATGCTAGAACCAATCGATTTTAGGATTAATTTTTTTCCGAGAACGATGCGCCAAAATAATCGACTAGAAAAGTAGAGTCATGGTGCTTGTCCCCCCTCCCAGATACCAAAAGGCGGCTTGCTGGGTACATATGTATATTAAAATGAATTAAAAAAAATAAATTTTACTTTAATTCTTTTATAGAAGTATTCAGATACACAACTGCATGAGTTCGTGATTTCTCTGTGATAATTCTTCTTAATGAAGACAGTTTCGCCAGCTATCCCGAAGTTCGCAGGATAGCTTTCTAAACTGTCGTCATTAAAAAGAATTATCGCTGTGAAATCCCGCACAATATGCAGTTAATTAGTAAACAGCGCCGCGGAAACTACGCAAAAGAACAGAAAATCGTAACTTTTCTCGAGGAAAATTTACATCGATAATTGTCCCATTGGATATCAAAGCTGGTAGCACGATTGGCAAAAGCGGTCTTGGGTTTGATTTCTGGCTGTGGCCATGATGTTGATACAGAATCGTGAAAAGATGAGAAACTCCCGAATTTAATTGGGAGCGGATCCGAGAGATCAAGAAAAGCGGGAGAGTGGGAGTCGATGTACTGCCACGTGTCACAATAAGGGATGTCGGTTTAATTGGGTAAAATTGAAAATTTCGTAAGATGCAACCCGAAAAAGGCTTTGGACCCAGAAAAATTTCGCTAAAAAGTAGCTTAAAATGACATATCTTAATTTTGCTCCTAAGAGAAGGATATCTGCCCGTATAATTAGCTATAATAATCTCTTAAAATGCAGTCCGAAAAAGGCTTTATACTCAAAAAAATATCGCAAAAAAGTAGCTAAAAGAGCATATTTTAATTCTGCTTCTAAAAGTAGGATAACTGTCAAAAAACCACACAGATCAAATTAATATGAACATTAGGTCTTGTATCAGCTGCTCGTAATGCTATAGCTTGGATCATCTGCCTGTTTCTTATTAAAATACTTCTTTAAAGAAAATTATTAAATTATTATTAAATATAATATTTTTGACATTTTTCTTAGAATATTTATATTATATTTTACTATTTATACTATGAATTTATCTACAAATTATGAAATTATTACTATATATAATAAAAAATATTACAAAGAAACATTAAAATGGCCCACCCAGTATTTTATTTTTAAAATAATGGGGCTCCTGGAAAGCCAAGTGGACAGTGCGTTCGACTGGTTTGAAATGTTCCCGGGTTCGTATCCCGGTGGGGACCCATATGTGCGAAATGATCTTAGGTGTCAAAGCACTATTTGACAATAACACTTCTATATTTAAAATAAGTCAAACGCTGGGAATCTCCTTGTTACCTTGACCAAAAAATCGGTCCCAGATTCGATTCTCGGCGGGAGTCCATTTGTTCGAGAATACAGAAACACTTTTAAGAACGCAAATGTAAGTTAAATATTCTAAGAGTACTTAGTGGAGGGTTAAAATATCAGAACATACTCCTCTAAGTGGTATGTCGCTAAAACAGAAAATGTTCCCAAATCGCTAGATTTCGCGACAAAATCGCTGAATTAGCAACTCTGCTAACGGTGAAAGCCGCCTAGCTAGACCACATCCCTCAAAGGGCTAGCGCGACACCGAATTCTAACTAATTAACTATTCCACTTTAAAAAAACGAAGCCTCTCAAGTGATCAAGGGAGCGATTTCGTTCATGTATTCAAAGGAATTTCCCCTTTTCCAAAAACACCACAGAGTTTCCTGTGCATAATGTACGCGCCGACGTAAAGAAAACTGACATAAAATAAAATCCTCTGCCCAGCGTAGGCTTAAGCCGTGTGGTCGACGTAACCATTAACCAACCAGTATAGATAGCATCTTCATTTTACTTAGCCTTTCATAGCCGGATATCCCCGCAATCCATGTCCTGCTCCACGCCGTCGTGGTCGCTGACATCGGTGAATAGCCCATTCTCTCAATATCGCTCAAAGCGACGTCAATCCGGCAACGCACCTTGTTTTTTACCTTCCTCCTGATTCGCATGATCTTTTCTGCTATCCTTCCTAATTCAGTCACTTAACGTGGCCGTTTGCCCTTATCTGATATGCTCTCCGTCACAAGCTGTTCTCTTACCACGGCATTCTCGCCTCTATCTCGTTGTTTCACATGCGATACTCTATAGCGAGGCTTCTCAAGCTTTTTCTTTTGACTTTACGCCGAAGAAAATTTAACGACCTCCCACAATGTAATTGCAGTGCAAATATTTAAAGGTCATAGAAATGTTACAATTTAAGAAGACAGCGTAGCCTGATATTTGTGAACATCTAATTTTACATTATAGCTGGGGTGTAGCGCGTATATTTCAGATAATTTAGTTACTATACCAAATTTTGGCTACCCCCGGTAAATAGATTTTCCACCCTTGTTTTAAAAGTTCCTGCACTATTCATTTTCTTGAAGCTGATTCTTTTTTTTAATAATCCACGCAGAATTAGTTACACAAGAAATTGAAAATGATTGAATGAAAAACTCGGGGAGAAACTACGGTAAAGTACGGAGCAGAGAAACCAGCAGAAAATAGATTTGATTTCTGAATATACTTCTGGTAATTTATTAATTATACCAAATTTTGGGAAACCCAGCTCAATAGATTCACGACCTGTGGTTTAAGTTGCCCTACTTGCACTATGTATTTTTTGAAGCTGATTCTATCTCTTTCATCAATCCACGTAGAATTAGTTATATGAGAAATTGAAAATTAATATTGATAAACGGAGATCTCGGGGAGAATTAGCGGTAAAGTACGGAGTAGAGAAACGGGCAGAAAAAAATATGATTTCTGAATAAGTTTAAGACTTAAACAAGAAAAAGAATACGGAAGATTAAGTAGTCAAAAAGTCAGAAGGACAACTTTACTACAAAAACTTGGAGAATATAGAACGGATAAGAATAATAAAAACGAGAATATTCAACTTAGTAGGTCAATATTTGAGCATAAAGTGCTTTGTCAAAGGAGCGATTGAGGGAAATTTAGAGAGCTGGAGGGCTATTGGAGGAAAGCGTTTAATTGATGGGAGAGCTTGAAAAGGGCAGAGTTATTGGGATCTCTAGAGAGGAGCTGAATGCTGAAAACTATGGGTCTATCACTCACCACGGAGCTCATCATCCAATGCAGTATACCAATTCTGATGGTGATAATTTCAGTGGAAAGGACCGAGTATTTGTTAAGAATTGGAGAAATAAAGGCGAAATTCCAGCTGAAACAACCTTCATTATCTCATTTATTTCTTCAATAACATGATTACTTACGCTACATGTCATAATAGAATACACGTAGAATAAAATATGGTTTAAGAGGGAACTGACCCATTCGTAGATCATTTCGAAGAGTTTTGGAAAGTTCCGTCCAGAATTTTTTCATATTAATAATAAAAACATGCACAGAGTGAAAAACACAGACAAAAAATATTTAGAAGCGCAAACGGAAGATCACTTCATGACAGAAAAGTGACGTGTCGAAGACGTAAATGAGTATAATTTCTAGATATTTCCTCTTTTCCTTAGTATCGCTGATGTAATTAAGCAGACTTGAGAAACTCATAGAAATGTTACAATCTTAAAAGACAGCCTGATATTAGTGAATATCTAATTTTAAATTGTAGCTGGGGTGTAGCGCGTATACTTCAGATAATTTATTTATTATACCAAATTTTGGCAACCCCCGGTAAATAGCTTCTCCACCCACGTTTTAAAATTCTCTGCACCATTTATTTCCTTGAAGCTTATTCTTTTTATAATAATCCACGTAGAATTAGTTGTATGAGAAATTGAAAATGGTTGAATTGAGCCATTCATAAAGCACTTTACAGAGTTTTGGAATGTTCCGTCCAGAAATTATTCATATTAATAAAAACAACATGCAAGCATAGGGAAAAACGCATACAGAAAAATATTTATAAGCGCAAACGGAAGATTAATTTATGATAGAATAGTAACGTGTTGAAGACGAAAATGAATAACATTTCTACGTTTTTTCTCTTTTCTTTAGCATCGCTGATGTAATCATGCAGACTTGAGAAAATCTTTGCACCTACAGCATGATGAGTATTTTCCATTTATTTGGTTTCAGGGTTATAACGTTTCTATTTTGCACATCGCAGCCATTTTGAGGACAATCTTTTGCAATTCATCAGCCCACGGCAGGTTTTCGCCTTCCGGCCGCCGTCCTTCCTGTCCTTTTTCACCTCATCTATCTTTATGATCTACAAACGTTTCATTTCAACTGACATATCCCGGATACGGAGTTGATACCATCCCAGAGGACAATATCTCAGATGTTAATCTCTCATCATTTACTGAATTTATCTTCTGTTCGCCTGAAATATCGGCACCTGTAGAACGATTCTTTTCCGCTATGAATAATGCGCATTCTCTCGACAGAGGGTCAAAAGTTTTCAGTAATTTAACGAAAAATGAAAAAGGCCGATTTTCTCTAAATGTTATCACCTTTTCCCTTTTTTAGTTCCATATATCCACCTTTCGCGTCTCACCTCTATTTTCACAATAAAAGATGTCGACACAAATCGCTCGTAAATGAAACATGACCACATGCTGAGTACACAGCCTTCTGATATTGAACTAGTAGTGAATTCAACTATTAATCATAATTGCCATACAACTGAACATGAATTCAAGAATTTCAAACAATTCCAAAAGTCGTTCACATTTACTTGATATCTTAGGTACTTACGGTAAGGTATGAGAAATTTCATACCATCTAAGAATTAGAATAAGTAGTCCAAACTTTTTTAATACAATTCGAAGCTAATAATTCATCCCGTAACTAAAAATTTAACCACTATTTCATCGCTCTCTTTCTTTGAATAGCTCTGAAAACAAAGCCCAGCATTCTCATAACTAAATATTGCCTTTTCATCAGTTTCTTATGAAGCTTCTTCTTCCTTCGCAGCTGTGCTTTAACAATTCACGCAGATTCTAGGCATTATAAATTTCCTAAAGGATTTTCAAAAAAGTAACTTTAAAATTCCGCTTCTCGCAGTGTTCTGCTTTAACAATTTCTTTTCTTAGTCACTTACGTTCGTCGACCCTAGGGTAACAGTTAAAGAAAAAATTATGCGCGGAGAGAGGACAGGATTATGCGTTCATCATATCCATTCTCTCGTTTTAATTGGTCGGTATGATGAAACTCAACAATGCTGTATCACCTGTAGCGAATCTAACTTCGTACTGAATCAACGGATCCACCTTACAGCTATGTGAAGAGGGAGGTTTGTGCACCGTGTTACCAGTCTTGCTACATCGCGTTCCAGTTTTCTCAGCTGATAACTGCAGTTGAATCTCGTTATTTAAGCTACAATCGTAATTTTTATCTCCAAATGAGCAAACAACGCATAGAGACGAAGTGGAATGAGACTATTCTTGTAATACAGAGAAAACTTACCTGGAGAAATTCTCATTCCAATGCCGAATAATGTAAAAATCTTTAAAAATAAGCTTAAATCTATTTGCACACATTAGAATGTCTTAACTTAATATCACAATATAATGTCATGTGGTACTGTGGCGTGCAGACTTCTCATTATATTATATAATATAACTTAATTATAATTAATAATAATAAAACTTAAAAAATTAAGACTATATGATTTATCTACCATGTATGTTAGCTCACAGAGATCAAGTTAGTATATTGTACATACTATATTATTATTACCATCTGCTTTTCTGTGTTCTTATGTATGTAATGTAAAATGTTGTACCAGTAGTGAATTTAACAGGACGAATAATTTTAGGATAATTGTATCATTATGTTAAATGTATGTTTAGGTATATATCATTATGAAAAATTCATTGTACATATCATTATGTAAAAATACGAAATGTTTTTGGAGGGTTATCCCTTCCGTCTGAGGGCGAATGCCAGGCAATGCTATGTATTAAATGTTATGCTACCCTCCAGTGCTGCCACCTGGCCAGAAGGCCAAACTGCAGCGTAAACACCAATGAATAAATAAATAAAAATAGGATTTCACTCCCGAACAATACTTCATTACTCGCTAGAAAAACTGGAACACAGTATAATAATCCGACAAACCTTTTGCACGCTGATGAAAAGAGAAAGATTATACACTTCTGTTTACCTTCGTTTGCTTCATTAAACCATGAATATCCCTCCATCTGGAGAAATTGAAACAGAAATGGGAATCGAGAGATGCGTCGGATCAACTGTGAGTCTCCATACGAATCCCGCAGGAGCGGTCACCCTATTAGCGGAGCATCGGCTTCGATATCGAAGAGAGATGCAGCAGATTACTCGTTCTCCTGTAGCACGCAGAATGAATTAAATTCGACGCACAGCACTCACACCAAAGCAACTATTAGCGCAAAACTCATTTGCGGCTTTATGGACGATTCCTATCAGCGTTTTCCTCGCCGGAATTGCCATCAATCGAGTGCAACGATAATTAAATCTGTTATCAGTCATTCCGTTCCGAAATTCGTCGATGGAATGGAATAAATTTAAATTTCCGGAGAAATCGAGTGTTAAATGACCTCATCGTGCGATAGTGCGGGGGCGGGGAAGCTTTTTCGTTGGATGGCCGCATGTTCTGATGGAAACGAACCATTCGCTGGACTTTTGAACCGTGTTGCTTATATGCTGATGGTCCACCATTGAAATTCCAGCTAGAAAATCGAGTTTGATGATTTTCCAAGGAAAGAGGAGAACGTTCTGCATTCTCCTCTTTTTGAGACTACGATAGAAGCTGAGGAGCAAAAAAATCACTCGTGTAATTGGATTAAGGGAAAAGGTTGTCCTCCGTTGTAAGTAGACGCCTACGAAAGGGGTCCCAGGTGCAAATGTCTTCTTACAGATATATCGTTTGTTATCTTCAAAATAAAAAATGCTCTTGAGAAAGCGGCCTCTATAAACTGGGTGTCCGGATTTCAAGCACCTAAGGAGCCCCCTCGTGGGTTATGTTGGTGGGGATTGTTTTATGTTATCATTGTTATTATTTTATGGTTATTTTTGTTGTTATTATTTTACTGGTTATTGTTATCATTTTATTGTTATTGTTATCATTATTTTATTTTATTGGCATTAAGGTTATTTTATTGTTATTTTATTATTATTTATTGTTATATTTATTATCATTTCATTGTTATTAACATTTTTGTCATTGTTATATTGTTATTGTTGTTTTCATTATTATTTACTTATTACTACTATATTCATATCTTGCCTTATACTTAGAATATCATCTTATAAAAGAAGCGGATACTGAAAATATTTTCCTTTTAAATTGTTTCTTGTGTTAAGTTCCTCATTCCGATCGAAATGCTGAAAATGTTACGAGAAAGCTAAGCGATGTTCAATTTAACTTTTGAACTCAAAACACATCACATCCTTTCCTTTTTCGCGCGTGAACTAACGGAACAAAGAATGAATAAAGAAAGTTTATATTTACAAATGAGAGTTCGCAATTAAGGGTAATTATAAACTTTTATCGTTTGAAAACGTAAAGGTAAAGACGTTTTATTTTACGTCCAAGCTTGGGACATTATGAAAATTTTGCTACTCTAAAGAACATCAAAGAATATAGAAAATCATGATTGAAATGGCAGTGAAAAATGTACGGTGCTGTCTTGTATTCAAACGTCTAACTCCACAAAAAGTGTAAGGCAATTTTGAAATCATTGGGAGAAAGTAAATGGGTTTGATTATGACATTTGTAAGCCGATCATAAGATTAGAAAGAGCCAAAGAAACATCAGGTTTCCACCAGAGTACACGTTATCAGAACGTCTGCCTTTCCCCACAAATTAGTGATATGGAGCATCATATGATGTAAAATGTATTTATGTATGTAAAAGATGTATATTTCGTTCAAGTTTCTGTTTGCCCTGAAGTGGCAGAAAATTCTTAAGCCCTTCGAATAACATATGGATAAAATTGATTGAGAACACTTGTATCACGTTGCTGGAAGAATGGCAACTTACGGATCCAAGTTTATCTCATTTATATTCTTCTCTATATTATTCTTCTATTTTATACGGGAAAAAGATGTGCTCCGAGGCAATAAGAAATGCCTTCGAGCCTTTTCAATATTCTTACTTATTGAGAGAAACTCGACTGGTTTGCCGCAGAATCGTCATCGAGTTATAAAATTTGCGAGAAATTCGCAGAGTAAGTGGCATTTATTTGTGAATATAGAGAACTCTGGCCGAATTCACAGAGAGAGAACTTCTACCATTTCATTTTCTTCAGCATCACACCGCAAAAATTAGACATATAGCATCTTTGGTGATGTTTTGTTTCTTATGCGATATTAATTTTTAATATCTCTTAGATAATTGTATAATAAGATTCATACTTAAAATAAGGTATGTAGTGTTATATTTACACTATAAAAACTATCTAATGATGCAATATATAATTATACTTTTTAAAGAAGTGGTAGTTTCAAAAGTCCTTAAACAAATGAAGCCATTGACACATATAAGCCCTCATCGATAATCAAACTCGGTATAGCTTTTACAAAAAGTGAACTTGTTACCTACTTGGCAATCCTTGAACCCAGTCTTTAAAAAGAATCAGAAAGTGAATTAAGTCTCTTATTTTAGAGTTTGCTTCTTTTAATAATCTAGTCGGTTCGATTGAGACGTTCTTTCAAAATGAAGCGAATATGTAAAACGTATACACCTCATTTAATACATAAGAAAGTAAACATTAATGTATTGTTATAGAACTAAATTATAAGCTATTAAGCCTTTAAGCTATATTCTCGAATACATAATATTGGGGATTGTACGGTAATTAGAGTATTTTGAAAGTTTACATCCAAGCCAAACTACATGATCTGGGATCTATTTGAGACTACAAAGCCTTTCTAAATAAAAGTTTACACACAAGTAGTAGTGGTAGAGTATGATAGCTAGATAAAATAGGTTATGAGGACCATTCGATAAGTAATCCTGACCTTAGAGGAATAATAGCGATAGAGTACATTCGAGAGAAAAAGAGGAAATTAATTTGCCCCAATTTAACAAGAGAAGAAGGAAAAGAAAAAAGAATTCAATGCTTCTAAATTCCCTTGAAGCCAGAAATTTTATGCACTGGTATCACCGTAGAGGAGAACAAGAGACGAAAACGCTCTCGTTAGCATGGAATTAATCAGAAATAAACTACTTTACGAGCTTCTGGGCGGAAATGTAGAAAAGGCGATGTTTGCTTCTCGTTTTTTGGGAGCAAGGGATATAAAGATGAATGAATTAGGAGCTTTGAGGATCTTTTGATTTCGAACACTGCAATTTGTCCCTACTTAGCTAAAGTCTTCATTCAATGAATTTACGCTATATATTCGGAATAATAATGCACAAGAAGTTCGAGTTTCTCAAAGGTATTTTATAAAATAGTAAGGTAAGATCACATTTTTTAAATTTATGGTATTATTTCTGCACTGATTTCTCAAAGTGTTTTGTCTTTTCTTTAAATAGAAAGAGACGTATATAATAGTAAGCGGAGAGATGTTAACCATCTCCAGAAATGTAATTCACCCACTAATGCTTATTGAGAAACTTTCTTTTTATGTTTCATCCAACTCATGTATGATTGTAATTGACACGGCCAAGCCTAACTTTGTGGAATGGTGCCATCACGCTAAGGAAAAGAACACACTTTGTAAATTCCACAGAAATATAATGAAACCCTCAATATATTTCTGGGGAATTTAAATAGATTAGTCAAAGTTGGGGAAAAATTCAAATATTTTCATCCAATTTTCGACGGATAAAAAACCAAGAAATAAATTTTATCTGCCTACTACTGGCAACGACTGTGTTTTGAGAAACAGTCACAGTTTCTCATAAAAAATTGACTACTAAATTGATAGCATACGTAGAAGCACTGCAGATCGGGAAAATGTTAAACGCTAATGAATCAACCTCCTTGAGAGAGATTTTATGATACCGTACATTCTGAGACTAAGTCGAAACCCTTACGGCTCCTTTGAGGAATTAAGATTTCTTCGGAATAAGACTCTATGCTCAGATATAAGCCACGGTCCGAAAAACAGTGCTATGCGAAGAGTTAATCTCAGCCTTTATAATCTGCCAACAAGCGCCTTTTTAACTTTTAATGTAGAGTAGCTGAAATAATTAGGAAAAACGGTAGAGACCGCGAATAATCAAAACCACAAACGGCAAAACCACGAGTGGGGGCGCACACGACCAACAAAAGAGCTTTACGGCCAGGGACACTTTAATATTCTGTAAAAAAGTACTTAATGGGAATGGCTGTATGGTTCTTTTTCCTCGCTCGCCCCTCTTGCCTCAATCCACCCGAGATCAATTGTGAAAAAGCCGCACTGGTGTAAATATCCATGCATCATGCGGAAAGATTTGAACGACGTGAACATTTTATAGTTGCTCTCATTTCGGATGGAATAGTGTTAGTGATTATCGAAGTCTGCTTTTTTAATTGGTACGAGTTTTAGATGCGTTTACTCTCAACGAGAAGGAAAGTTTGGCCACCGTGAACTCAACGCATGCTGCTGAAACGTATGTTCCAAATTCATACCAACATACATTGCTCGGTATTAGTACTTGAGATATTTTTCATGATAAAACCTCCATATGTTGAGGCTGAATTCTTAATCAGTTCAAGCAGTACTGATAGATGTTTCGGATGCATTATGATGATGCTGATTTTCACTTTTTAGATTTACAAGACTCGAATCCAAAAGAACTCTTATTTACCTTGATTTATTCTTTTTACATTTATCTTATTTAAATAACAAATATTCTAGTATAGGTTTCCTCAATTTTAAAACGAGAGATAAATGAGTTCTGAAAAACTGTCGATCTAAACTGATTCACGTTAAACGAACATGTATAAGCTTTACATACCATGGAAAAACATTTCCAAGGGAAAATAATTACTATATTTATTACCTTTGTACAGACTACTCAAAGGAAAGAATACACGACTAGTTTCACAGCATGAGAAGAAAAACAAGTTCTGAAAAACTGACGTTCTAAACCAATTCTCGTTAAACAAAAATATACATAATCTTTACATACCCCTGAAAAACATTTCCAAAGGAAACTAATTACCATATTTATTAGGACCATACAGAGGAAACAACACACGCTAGTCTCAATACATGAGCAACATTTTCAAGTCCTGAAAATGAAACTTGAAAATGAAATTGAAACTAGCCAACTGTTATTTCCTCTATGTGGTCTGCGCAAAGTTAATAAAAATAATGATTAGTTTCCTTTGGAAAAGTCATTCCTGTGTCTGTCATTTCGTCATGGAATACCACAGAGTGACTTTCAAATCCGTTGACTTTATTTATATATACTCTCATCGGATAATAATATGAATGCGTATTAAAGCCGGAAATTAGTTCGTGTTATGCAAAAATGTTCAGAAACGGCTACTCGTGTTCTTTCAAATTTCGTGTTGAATGAACTCTTGTTTTAATCAGGGTTTGCCTGTTGTAGGATTCCCGGTGGGAACCAAATCCGAGACCGTGCAAAATGACCTCAGCTGTCGAAACACTTTAACATTATCATAATCACGATTCATTAGCTATTTAAGAAACAAGAATAAAACAAAGACACTAAGAGCTCTGATGGATTCGAGCCATTTAAATCGGAAAATTAAAAACCAATTAAACCAATATGTATTTTGCAAACAACTCTTAGTACGAATGAAAATGATTAATCCTTGATAAGTAGGGCTCGTTTCATATAAAATACGAGTCAACGAACGCAAGGCCAAACTATTTCTCTGAAGTCGAACGCGCTACCCACTTGGCTATCCGGACGTACACAAATAAAGGTTAATTTACAGAACGTGATAATTTAAGAGTTTTCATTCGAGGTGTGTAAAGCCCTTAGAAGTTTATCCCGCAGTCAGCATATAAAATCCGTTTATAGCTGAGAAGATACGCAGTTGTTGATTCTAGGACTGCGGATGATTGGTCCGATCATGAATGATACGCCCAACGCTGAATTTTGAGATATTTGCCCTTCTCCACGTTTTATACAGTCCTTAGCTTCTCGGAAAAGGCCTTAAAGGGAAGGTTCTCCTTAGTCTCGGGGACTTCTACCCAACTTTCCGCCTACTGTCGGAGCCACCGCTGGATATATCTTCAATCAGACTGCCATATCGCCTTTATCTTATAGCTACACGAGTTTTAATGGATACCGCTGCTACGACTCTCTGTCTTCCAGATTAATCTAACACTTGCTACTGCTCCTGTTCTAATTGCCATATATACCCGCAAATAAAAATCATTCGCGTATAAGACGCTGCAAAGCTTACTACTTCTCCTGGGATTATACTCTTGATTTGTTATAATAGATAACATGGAAAATATATAACCATCCTTTAAGACGCACTCTGATTTTAACCTTTTTTGTGAAATAATGAGTATTTTATACAGGTACTAGCTGAAAAGCCCGTAGATTCTCAAAGGGGAAACAAAAGTATCTATCTACCAAATTAATTGCGTCTCAGAAGTTGTTCTGACTCATTTTTAAACTTAGAAGATTAGCATCCCTTTTCGATGAATTTCTCTACGTATTAGAAAGAATAGCATCCCTTTGAATATTTTATCTCATTTCATTTATATGTTTTTGGTCTATCTATAGTATATACGCTAATAATTTTTCTCTATCTTTAACCATATCCCTAGGACACCAACGCTCAGCATTGAAGGTCAAATCTCAAAGAATAAAATCATTCCGCGTTAATGGACTATGCTTCATCCAACGTCATGAAGAGATGGCGTAAATCTTATTACTTAGAGGAAAGGCGAGAGCTTTTTCGACTTTTGCATAGAAAAAGAAAATTGGTGATAATTCATTTTGAAGAGATTCAGCATAGAATAAAATTGATTTCCGATGGAATATCACGAAGAGCGCGCGTCATTCTCCCCTAAGGAATACGAGATTACGTGGTCTCTTCATGACGCTGGAAGAAGTACAATAATGAAAATTCTCTGACGACACCTATAGTAAATAATGAGAAAACCTAGCTCTCGTAGTTGAAATTAAATCCAGTAAACGTAAGCTCACTCCAACGGACTCGAAAATTTCACCTCGATAACTACTCCATTCAGACCAAGATATTCAAGAAGAGCTCATTTAGCGAGTATAATATAAACTGTCGATAAGGTATAGGTTTTTGTGCAGAGAGCAAAAAGGGAGCGCAGGGAAAATGGGGTCAAGAGAGGCAAAGGATGTGAATTAACAGTCCTGATCTTCAAATGGAAAGAAACCGTAAAGCTTAAGTAGGCCTGGATCTAAAACAAGAAGAAAAGATAGGGCGAGGCTTTGTAGCGATGGAAAAGGAGATGAAGAAATAAAAGTGCTGAAAGAGATAATAAGGGATCGCGGAGGAAATGAGGAGAGTGGTCAAGAGGATCTGAGAGATGAAATGGGGAAAGGAAGAAACGTTGGAAGGTTAGTGTGTGACTCGGAGATTGCCGGGCTAATGATAATGTCCATAATTTGGAGGCTTAGTGTTCTTTTCGAAGCAAACTTCTCTTACACGCACAGCTTTATTACGCCCAAATGTTTACGCCGATTTTAAAAATTGCTGCGATAAGGACCGAGCTTTGGTGAGGGTCGCACTTTTCTAAGGCCTCAAAATGATTGTACCTAATTTCTATAATTCGACTTATGGAACGATCACCTTGCATAAGAAAAAACTCCGAGATAATTGAACTTGCTTTGATTGCATTTTCATGTACCACACGGAAAATAAAATTCGACAGTTAAGTCGGTTAAGGGGCTATATCGAGTAGGAAGGAACCATCTTGGAAAGAAATGTATAATGTAATGGAGGCAGAAGCTAAGATGGTAAAGGATAAGGTTGTGTCGGAGAACCCTTGTTTTGCCGATAATAGAGGCTTTCGAATGTTATAGAGAAGATACTTATATCTCAACCCAAACAAAATCTAAATACAAAATTTTCTCAAGTTCATGGGCACGATTTTGCTTACTTGTTTCGACTCCGTTGGAGAATTTTTCCCGATTAACCTTCCAAGGAATTCACTTTACTTCCTTATTTTGCCTTCACCTAATGCTCTCCCCTAAATCTAAACATAAATACTTCGCCCTGATGCTTCATTTCCACTAGATGATACTGAAGTATTATTTTTCATAAGGTAGGCGAAAAGTTATAAAAGCAATTTCTAGCTCGCTGGAGTTTTCCTTATCTGAGTGGAAGACAGCAAGATAAACACCCATTCCATGATTTTTATGGGAATCTTGAAAATCGACCTTCTATATACAACGCAATATTACTAAACATTCTGGTAAAAGATGGGTGATGACCTACTTGACTGGATTTCCCTGGAGAGCAAATAGGGCACTAAATTTTGGAAGTATTTGGGACAAAATGAATCTTCAAGCTTCCGAAACTTTTCATACGAGCATAGATAAGAAATCTCCAATTTATAAGCTTAGAATATCCCTGAAGAAACAATCTGCACGGTTTAAAAACGTGTATCGTCATAACAAAATTTTGGCCGTACCAAATACCATTTGCTGTAAAAATGCTGATCCTGAAGTTCAAGGAAAATTGCCACTCAAAGATTCTACGACTCGATACCTTTGCCATATCTTTAAATTGCCTATGACGAAGGGTTAGATGTAAGAAGAGACTAATTAATCTCAATCTTACCCTAATAAAAGTTTTATTATTATCATTATCTCCCGAAATTATTACCTCGAAAAATTCTATAGAAGCGGCTCAAAGCTCAGAAGATTAAATTAGTTGAGCTAATCTGAACCCAATAAAAGTCACTTTACTTTAATTATTATCTCTTGAAATTAGTATCTGAAAAACATTCTATGAAAGCGACTCAAAGCTCGGAAGATTAAATTAATCCTGAACCAGGACCTGAACGTAGTTGGATTGTTGAGATATGAAAATTTCCGTATGATTCCCGAAAGTTGTGTTAAATTTTCTTTTCAAATTCAAATTTGTTAAATGTTTCGAATTTTATGTTGAAAATACCGTGAAAACATCTAAGCGATGCAGTAAGTATCACTTAGTAGAAAAAGAAATTTAAAACATATAAAGTTTACTTCCCCAACAATTTTGAAAATTATTTTTCGTTCAGTGATAAAAATATAAGTGTTGTTGAATTCAACGAATGATTGATTTCTATTTCTTAGTTACTCTATGTATATGTCAATCTGATAATTCAAATATACGAAATTATTAATTAATTTACCAAATACTATATAAGTGCTGCCAAGCATCAAAAATATATCCTGTGCAGTCTCTTTATCATGAAAAGTTGTGTCCTGCTGCGCTATAATGACTGTTGGCCAGTCCAAATATCATTTAAAACTTCTATAATCATAACATATAAGCAAAAAGTATAAAAGTAATTAAAACTAATTTAGATAGACCATTTCAACTCATATCCATTTCTAATTTCCCTCTCCGAAGAGCACTTCAATGAAAATATTTAACCTACTTTTTAAGGGGTCCTTTCACCTGTAATTCGAAATAATAAAGTAGCGCAAAAGTATCGCAGAGAGCTGAATCCGGCGCCAGTGGATCTAAATGAAGGGCGCACTCAAAAACTGCTATTTATCTTCAAGTCATTCGCAACGTTTTACGCGTTTATCAGTGTCACGAACTAAAATGATGTTACGTACCTCATCAAGTAATACAGCGCTCCGACATTGAATCAGTAAGAGATAAATTTTCAATCTCTAGCTTCTCTTTCCTCACATACTGCGTTTACACGGTCCACTTTCAATGAGAAGCGTCATAGGATTAAACGTGATGGACTGGCAGTAAATACAAAAGGCTGATCGCCCGTTTGACAGTTCACTAATAGATTCTCGTCATCAATGAAGAATACAAAGATGGTAATGGAATATGAGGAATCATGGGTACATGAACGAAATTACCGATCATAAACTGCGCGAGTATAAACTTCCAGGTCGTATATTAGAGGAAATCGTTGCGATGATTTGAAAAATTACGAACATATTTGAATGAGAGATTGACATAGAAAAACTATTTTGTTTATATCGTCGAAATATTCGTGAATAAAAGAGAATGATATTGATATATTCAAAATTTAAGCGTTATTATAAAAATAGATCCTGTTTGTACGTAAATCATTACACCACCGATGATTCGAAGCATTATAGGAAGAGAAAATGGAAAAGAAAGCCCTTATATTGCATTTGTTAAAGGGTACTATCTCTTTCTTCAAAATACAGTCGATCATGTTAATGAAAATAATAAGCGTTTATTAATACCATAATTATTATTATATTAAATATCATATTATATATTATAATAAAATAAATGAGTAATAGAAAGATGGTAATATATTTAAAAATATTATATACCACTAAAATATTTACTGTAACGCATTACAACATTGTGGTATATATAATTGAATTGCCTTTTCTAATTTGTTTTAATTGAAACTTCTGCGCAGAAATCCTTCAGCTTGCCTCTAATTTCTTAGCATTCTCAGGAAAGGAAATGAGAAACATCTATCTTCGAAGTCATAGCTATAATGAAATTTATCAACTAACTCTGATGAGTATGATAACTTGATATCGTAAGATGCAAAGATGCGTGGCTGTTGGGAAAATGTCCCAATCATATCCCAGAAAACGGGGATATGTAGACTGAGTAAAAACTTAATAAGATAACATAGAAAATCAAATACATCCACGTAAATGAAATAAATTCACACAAACATGTATAAAGTTATTTGAAATGTAAATCTCATTGTAAGGGAGAGTGGAGAGATGATAGCGGAATCTCGAAGGGAAGATAGAATTTCATAAAGATTAAATAAAGAGAGGAAGAGAGAATCTGTAAATAAGGATCCCGAGGGTCGCACAAAAAGAAGGCAACGGGAAAAAGAGAAGAGACTAATATGATTCCATCTTCGTGGCGCAATCTCTTCTCATACAAATATTGTGTCATTTATTAAATAGAAAATGAGTATTCCTTGACATGAGTTAAATCACTTAAGCACTAACATGAAGATGAATGTTTTGTTAGTATTGTGAGCTAATTTTTACAAAGAGTAAATATAAACTGATACTTTTTCGCATCGTGGTTGAATCATCGTAAGTTTTCTACCTCATGTTATGTTCGTGTGCCTCGAAATTCCTCATTTAACGAAATTTCGTCTCATATCTTAATGATTTTTACCGCCCTTTGTATCTCCAACATCTTTTGCCTTTGTAGTCCCCTCTGTCTTTCCATTGCATTTTTCCTTCCATTACGTTCCTTGAATTCTCCTCTCAATATTTGAGCCACACGTTTCCTCTGCCGTAGCTTTATTACTTCAATCAAAACCCCCTCTTCTCTCAACATCAACAGCTCCTCTTCGTTTGTTTTTCTATCAATCTAACTTACTCTCTCCCTATACTATGCCGCACACACAACTTGAAGACATCCAATCTTTTAATGTTCTTTCTTAAGGTCCCCACCTACACAGATAAACATTCCATACCGAGGATTTTTCCGATCTCTGATTCTCTTACCGAGGTATTCCGTCATCAGATTCCTTCCTTTCTTAAAAAAGATTCTTTGGATAAGTGAACTGAAAAGAACAAAATTGCATCACACCTGCATGGATCGATAATTTATCCTAAGGCTGAGTAGAGATATTATTTTTTTAGATATTTTCATCAAGAATAGAGGAAAAAATGTAAGGGTTTTTACTCAAAGAGGAAGATGACGCTGTTGTAATTACGAATAACGGAAAAAGATCCTTTTATTTAATTACAATTCCTGTGAATGTTCTCAAATTATGTTTCCGATCAGAAATTTCTGCAGTCAATTCAAAGTAACTTTCTTTTTCTTCATTTCTAAGCTTGAACTCTGATACGAGGAAGCCATTTCACAATGTTCCTATTATACTGCAAGAAATCTGTCGATTACAGATTATGGAAATATTTATTCCAACAATTCAGTTATACAGTTTACCAGTGATGATACCAATACAAATATTTAAAGCTAGTGAGCGGAAAAATTGATATTAGTAAGCTGTTGAAATTGATAAATGGACTGAAATTTTTATTCGATCACAAAACATGAGGTAGTAAATTAACAACTATTTCTAAATAATAATAATAATAATAATTTATTTAGGTTTGAAAATATCGTAATTAAAGGAGATCAAATACAAATGAGAATAAGTCAATAAAAAAAACAAAGTTACGATGCTTAAAAATAAATACAAAATAAGAAAATGAGTACTTATAAAGAAAAAGGCTTAAAAAGACATAAGGAAAAATTAATGAAGCAAAGTTGAAAGCTTATATTTTAAAGAAAGAAAAGAGAGAAAAAATTAATCTATATTATTGCTCCAACTCGGGACCTCATTGGTAACCTTCAACATTCGTGAAAGGTTCAAACAAGCAGACATCAAACTAAAATAAAAAATTAAGGCAACGGAAATTAATTAAAGAAGGGAGTCTGAACAAGAGTATGAGAAGTAGGAGACTGAACGAAATGAGAGACACTACGGCGTATCATCTGAAAAAAAAAATAATTTCTAACTTTCCTCCAGGTCATCGATTTTCGGACAACTGCTGGAGAACGTTTTTTCTTGGCTTTCCTTTGATCAAGTTTTCTTGCATTGGGATTTATTTCCGCCAGGACCAAAGCCTTCACGCTCTTAAGACGCTCATTTCCCAGACAAGCGCATTTTCTTCCCCAATGCCCTACAGAAATTCTCCGTGAAAATCGATCCTTTTACCGTTGAATATGGACCCGAAATTGTGAGACGTAGCGGCAGACCCTTCTTCACATCTGTAATCGAAAGTGAGTGACTGGAAAATGTTTTACACCGCTTTCTGAATGGGTGTAAAGCCATGTATTACAAAGTACGATCCCGACGATTTTTACACACTCCAGAAAGAAACGAGTTGCACGATGCATCTTTAGCTAGCCACTAATTAAAGTCTTCAACATCAACATAAATTAACTATTTTTAGATGTCAGAAAAATCGGCCTTTAAATATTTAAGTGTTAATCTAGATCCGTATCTACATTAATACCTTGCAGGTTGTTGGCAGGGGGTGTATAGTAAACACCGAAAAATTTGAGCTACTTTTTTGTTTACTTTACTTTGGTTGATGTTGTCACATATCGTTCGCGGAAAGAATTATGCCTTAAAATGACTTGTTCAAGCATCTATTTCTCTGTGTTTCTATGTTCTGTTAATTCTTAAAATAATAAATGAGTAATGGTACACTGCAACTTACTATACAAAAAACTCAACTTGATCTCGAGTGTGCAGCTATTACTTCAAAAATATAAAATATAATAATTATTCAATATATAAAAAATGAACTAATATCAATTACCAAGTAAAACTGTGGAAATTTATTCATGAAAAATTTAAAATAAGATATATCATAGTTATAAAACACTTAACGAAATGAAAAATAAAATGTTGCATGTAATTCCCATTTGAAATTAAAAGCATATCGTTGGATGGTAAAAACACTTGAGTTTTTTTTTATTCAAGCATAATTTCATTTGATAATGATTGAGTTAACCTACAGGCTTAATAAAAATACAAATTTAAGAAAAGACTGTCCTAAACACTCGATTAGATATCTTTAACTCTCTATCTTTCTCCCTCTCCAAAATTACATATACATGCTCACCTCAAGGGCTTTGCGGGAATCACCTTACAGCTATTCCTTAAACTATTGCGTCATTGTCTCGTGACGCTAGTTTCAAAATGCCCAATGGTTCTAAATAATTAACATAAGCTTCGCGAGTACACACAGTTCTTAGGATTTCAGTACTCATACACAGAACTGTATAAGTAGGACACAATAAGCCTGGCGGTGACTACTAGAGACTAGCGCTGACACATTTTCGGCGACGTATTCTGGACGGAAATTTTTCAGGGCAACTAAATTCTCCGGGAAACTAAATCTTACGAGACGATCCAATTTTCAACCGAATTCTGTTTTAGACTTTTGTTAAAGGCATAAAGAACATACAGATTCAAAGTGCGAAGTTCGACTTTCAAAGTTAGCTCAAATGGAAACATTTACGCCGAATTCTGCTAAAAGTATTGTGGACTCAATTAAGAGATTTTGGAGTGGTATATAATGGTTGAATAATAAAACAGAGATTGGTAGGAGAAAAATGATACATATTCAGCGACTTGTGAAGCAAGTAGAGAATAGAGGAGAGTTATGAAGAACGAAGGCTTTATTTGCTTACTTTGAACGGGGGTGTGCATAATGTTTAATATCTACTAAACAAAAACATCTAATTTGTTTTGTTGAGGTAGCTATTTTCTCGGAAATCTGTTGAAAAAATCTTTTAGAGAGGAAAAAGAAATCCCAAGAATAAGATAGTCATATTCTTTGGAAATAGTATTGTTAAAGATGTTAAGAATAAAACAAAACAATAATATATAATTTACCTTATAATTTTCATTAACATAATTGTTTAAACTCTGTTACAATCAAGAAACCAAGAAAAAACAATAAAAAGTTATAAATATAATATATAATATAAATATAATAAAATATAATACAATATAAAAATAAAAAGTTCCAAATGCCGGGGAAAAAAGTCTTGCATGAGAATAGATTGGATTTAATCCATCGATGGACAGTAAAAAGCAACCTGAATTGCATCACTCGAAGCGTAGCATACCAACACTACAAGTATTCAATAAGAGGATCTATGTAATAGTGGAATCTTGAAGGGAATTAGCGTTTCTGCACTCGAATGGGATATTGTTGGCTGCTTTCACGAGCTTTCTACACGTCCTAATTCGCGATGAGAGTCGAAAATACCGCATTCGCCTAACACATCGATAAGCCGTCTTCCATGGATTTTAAGTGGATCTTCAGTATAGAAACAGAATTAGGCGTAAAATTGTACTTCAATCTAAATTCAAAAATGCTTGCCCTTCGTAATGTTCAAGCACCTGTCCGCTATAGTTCATTTCACGACGAGTTGAAGGAATTCATGATAATTTCACTTACATTCTCAAATACATGTACTGTGGTCAATTCTCCAAATTATTTTCCTACATTTGCTACCACATTTGCTATTAATATTGCTATTGCTATGAGACAACGGGAAGGTACTGTTTATGGAACACAATTTGCTCGAGACTGTAAATGTATGTTACTTACTCTAAAATAATACGTGTCCGACCGTTCGACTCAATAGACATATGTTTATACTAAATTTGCATAGAAACAATGGAGCTAGACAGTCTCCCCATGCACGTGTATTACCATGTAGATCATGAAATTTTCTTTGCAGGAAGATATTTTTCCAATGTTTTGCAAATAACTTATTTTACCCCCATCAAATTTCAACTACCTTATTTATTCTTTACCTTTCCCGTTAACTTTTATTTAAATACATGTTAGATTGGAAATCCAGTAATAATGATATGTAGAGGGTGATAGCGAGGAAAATGGCGAATACGTTATAACAATAATGAAATTGTTAACTCAGATAAATATCGGATACAAATTCTCAGCCTAATTCATAAGCATAATTGCCTTGGCCCATGTCGTATTGGCCCCAACGGGAAACCACCAGGTAGAAAGAGATATCGACCCTTCCTATCACTTATATTTCCTACACGGAAAATTCACTATCTACATGGTAATGGACGTGTAAGGCAAGATTGCCTACCTTCGAACTTCATATGCAAATTTTACCTAAACAAAGGTCTATTGAGATGAACCCTCGAACACCTATCTATTATTTTAGAGCAAGGAACACATCCTGATAGTCTAGAACGAATTTGTGATACACAAAGATTATATTCCCTTGTAATTACTTAAAAAGTGCCTTAGCAGTTGTGGTCATTTTGCACATATGGACCCCGCCGGGAATCGAAACCGGGACAGCTTTCACCGAAGTCGAGAGCGCTACCCACTTGTCTATCCGGAAGCCCCATTTCCTACTTTTTCAGGTGACAATTATTATTATTAATATATTGCTACAGTTTGACATTTGTCAGGTGGCAGCCACAAACATCGTTAAATTACACACCCTTATACACTTATAATAATATTATTTGTAATTGTTTTTTTTCTGGTTTTTTTCGGAGTTCATGAATTGGTGAACTAAAGAAATATAAATCGCTAGTAAGAGTGCTAACAGTTATCCAATCTATAATTTATCCAATATATTATTTTAGAGCAAGGAATATACCCCGGCAGTTTCGTCTGAATTTGTGTTACGCAAATAGTACATTCCCTTGTAATTACTTAAAAAGTACCTATGCAGCTGTGATAATTTCGACTCCATCGGGAATCGAAACCGGGACAGCTATCACCGAAGTCGAAAGCGCTACCCACTTGGCTATCCGAGAGCCCCATTTCCTACTCTTGGAGGTGACAATTGGTAAAACAAAGAGAAAAACGGCTAGTAACAGTGCAAACAGTCACTCAATCGCGGAATAAACTTTTTATCACCATCCTAAACGCCGAGTTATCCGTGTAGCTGATTGTTCCACCGAATTTATCGAGTGCTAGTGTCTAAGATGCTCACAGCAGAGTTAGTTAGTGTGCGTGTCGTCGCATTCACTCGAAAGCGCAAATCAAACAAGCGTTTCCCTTCCCCGCAGCACTTTGTTTAGGGCCATGCGACTCATTATTCCTCACCATTCACGGAGTGCACTTGGGCGCGGGGAACACATCGGAGAGCAAGTTTTATTTATCTTTGCTTAAAATTGCACACGAGGGCGACGTTTTCCCTTTGTGAGCAACTCCCTTTTCTTACGGATTCATCTCCTCACTTCCCTCCCTTCTTTGCTACCCTTTTTCCCTTATCTCGGCCTCACACTCGCTTTACATCCCACCCGCTTCAAACTTGTACCCTCTTCGCCCGTCTTGTAACCCCCGAATTTTTTGCTCCTAAGTCATATTCTTTTTTCTCCAGTTTACCCAACTTCAACGGCATTTCCTAACGGAATTGCCATCTAAAAATGCCACCGGAAGGGGAAACTTTTTTCTAATCTTGGCCTATAATCCTTCTCTTTCGGGTGGGTAATTTTGAAGGGATCAACTAGGAAATGTTTTCAAACCTTTTCTTTAGAATTTCTCTACGCTCGAAAAACATGCGAGGTGGAAACGTGGTTGGCTGTGGCTTGAATATGAAAGGAACTGATAAGTGAGCATGAAATGATGTATGAGCGTGCCTGAAGCGAAGGAGTTATGGAAGGGCAGGATGGTCTGGAGTTGTTAATAGATGAGGGGTGCTTATCGTGATAGCGTGATTGCTATGTGTGTTTGTATATATGTAGTGGGACGTGCGAGGGACAGCGAACTGATACGAAGAATTGAAAGACGTTACGAAATTCTAAACTTCGTGGGACGCATCAAATGAAGAGGCTAATGGACTTGCGATTACTTGAAAAAGTAAAAGTTGGTTACAGGAAGTTTACACTAATGTAACCCTGACAGCCGCCTTTCATCATGCTGTAGAATTTATGCGTCTTCTATTGATTGCCTTGACTTACAGGCAACGTATTTCATTCGAAGATGAAAGGAGTTTATAAAGGTGGGGATTCTAACATAATTACCCTATGTTATTTAGGACTCTCGAAACGTTATTGTTATGAATGCGTTTCCTCAAAAATTTCAACGTCTTTAACAATAGTTTTAATTATTTATCCCTATGACAACTCCCTCCCAATATCTTGCAACATTTTTGTAACTCTTACCAATTTATTTTTACGAATCTTATAAAAGACTTGTTCTTACACCGGTCCATTTCTTATCGAAAATTGAGCTTGTGATCTGGATCAATGAAATGTAAGTTCCGCATAGTGTATGGATTTCCTTTTTGCTCTTACTTATATTTATTATACGCTTAACGATGCTTACTTTGGATACGTCTGAAACAAAAGTAGCTACGTGAGCACCATATAAGGGAATATACGGAATATAATAAAATATTAGCCATTTAACTACGTGGCTGCTTGGTATGCAATTGTAATAAACTAATGCAGTTTAATAAATAATTGCCTTATTTTAGGAGGCATTGAGACTTAAAAGCTGCCTCTTCCATTCAACCTACAGTCAATTTAACGTAAGTATTTAGTAAATAATAAGGAAAGGTAATTTAAATTGATAAAGAATAAGAAGGATTTAGTTGTGGATTTGTATAACATCAAACTTAATAGAAAGTATCCGCAACATAAAACCATACAAAAAGGCATGTGTGTAAAATCTGCACATACTTGCTGAGGGTAATAACTAAAAGATTTTAAACCAGATACATTTTTCATGAACTAGAAATATAACATGGTAAAAATAAAAAACACACTCTAGTAATACAACTAGAAATAAAATAAAAAACGGATAAAATACACAATTAATAAAATAAAATGAATTGTAAAGATGCTTGGGCAGAACTACGGGAGAGATTCGAAAATCCAAGCTATATTGGACGCGGCGACCATAATTTAAAAATAAGAGAACGCGAGCAGAAAACAGATGTTGCAAAATATTCTTTTGTTAATAGAGGAATAAGAGAATGGAATGCTTTACCTGGAGAATTTCTCATTCCAATGCCAGAAAACGCAAAAAAATTTAAAGCTAAGTTAAGTTATATTAATATCTGAATTAGTATATTAGTAATAACAGCCGTTGCTGGATTGCAAATTAAACTTGTATTTTCTAAAATAATAATTATTTCTTTATTATGTAACATTCTTTTATGAGGTTTGTCTTTTATATTTCACATTGTTTGTATCTTTCATGTTTGTATATTTTATATATAGTACTAAATTGTGTGATGTACTGCCTTCGGGAGGTTTTGGGGGGTTTTCCTCTCGACTTGGGTGAATACCAGGCAGGATATTTTATATTTCCCTCCCCCCACAGGGAATGGCTACCACCTGGCCTCGTGCCTACTCGTAGTCTAACGTATAAATAAATAAATAAATAAATAAAAATAAATCATAGTTAAAGTACTGAGTCATATTCACATGACGTCATGAAAATACGGAGAAAAATTGTGGCAGCAAAAATAGCCACTAAAAGTCAACAACTAATCAATAGTTAAAGCAAAAAATGTCAAATGTATCAAAATAAGCATAAGGATAAAATGAAAAATGATATTTCCACTTTATATCAATTTAAAAATGCGCTAGTTAACTAGGAACACTTGAGCATCATTTGATAATTAAAATAAGGAATATCAAAAGACAGAAATAAATTCAAGTAATTTACGCTGCTAACATATCGAGTTGAAAGAAAAATGATCCTTCTCGTTTAGCCTGCATTTCAAAAAAACAGAAAATTTAAAAGTATCTCGGAAAGTGAATCTACATTTTGTCGTCGTCACTTGTAATCGTCGCGCCTTTTCAAGAGATGAAACAGCGTTAAGTGAGTTCGGATCGCAAGCGGAGAAGTATCTTCTTGAAAATTCCATTCATCTGCGAAGGGAGTTAATACTGCGGCTCATTCGAAAGATAAGTGATACGCTGCTCGCAGATGATGCGTTTCAGCTCTATAAGTCGTAAGCTGGCAAATTTATTGAGAACTGGAACGGTGATAAAGTGGATGAATCACACGGCAAAATCTGGCGATCTTTTTCTCTCTTTTTCATCGGTGGAATCCTCTGTTTCGACTATCGTTCTCCAAGGGAAATAATTGGTACAGAGGAGTTTTCCGTCGGAATATTCACGAGCATACTGGTATCAGGTGCTTATTCTAACGGTTGGATACCAATATGAATTATTATATGCACAAATATGAATTTAGTAAATTCACCAATATATATAAATCATCATAATTAAATTATTTTATCGTAGTAAAAGATTTTACAGGTACGGAATCGACTGCATGGGGCGTGGATTCGTGTTAGGATATAAAGGAAAAAGATGTTTCAAATTAAACTTTCCAAAGCAAAATAGCTATATTGCCTATTTTCTCACTGTCGCTACATTTTTCATAAAAATGGCAATTTTAAGGTAATTATTAAATACGAGCAAAACATCCAGTTCTTCAAGAACTATGTACCATCAATATAAAACATTAAAAATGGCTAAAAACTCTTATATATTAATTGTGTCCCAAGAATGAAGAAGTAATATGAAAGAAATTTAACTCGAATTTCCGGTTATTTAACGTAGCAAACTGAACTTTAAATACAAGTTGAGTTTGAAGGCTCAATAACAGAGCTTTATTCAACTGAGTACGGCGAGGAATGTATTTAAAATTGACTGATTTCGTTCGCAGAATAGAAAGAGAAAAAAGCGGTAAGTTGAAAAAAATTAAAGGTGAGATTCTTGAAAGAAAAATGAGAATTTCCCGTACCGAAATGAGAAAAGTGAATAGATGAATAGCATGTTCGTAACGGAAGAGGCGGGCAAAGAGAATAAACCATGAGTCTTCCCAATTAAGCGAAATTTAACGTGTCGTGACTAGTTCATACATCAAAAGACTCTCGGCCTTTAGTTCTTTAACTTTGAGAAAAATCGATAATAAATACGCAACCTTGCATATGACGTACTTAACCGTTCCAATTTCTCGTCTCTTACGGAAGAAATACCAATTTGGGGAAATTCCATGTAGCTGAAAACTCCAACATCTTTTCTACATGTTCCTCTTAAGTGACTCTACATACTAATGACAGCAAGATTCTTGGCAGGCATCTATTATGGATGTATCATTCTGAAAATTTCTTTACATTTTTATAATTAACATTGACTTTCGTCATCGAAATTGTATAACTGCGTTGAAGCTACATAAATGATCCAAAATAGTATCTGAAACTTCTAGATAAGTCTTTTTTATCTAATTTTTTACTAAGATCTAAATTTTTATTCGCATTCTTATACCTAAGATATGAAATCACGAGTAAAATTTCAATTCTTAATGCAGAATAAGACAAAGTAAAATCATATTAAAATATAAATATTCTTCATCTAATATAAATTCCTATATTAATACTCCACTAATACTCAAAAGTTTAATCAAGGAAATTATTTTTATACATAAATGAGATTAAAGGTAAACATTTTACTGCAATTATTTTAAATTAAATAAAATTTTATATCTTAGTAGCGAATAGATAAAGAACAATCACATTTCATACTATTAAAAATTTAAATCTAAGAAGATTGTAATTGTTATTACTTATGAGGAGAACGCATCATAGCTACAAGAAGAAAAAAATGAAGAGGTCAAAAACGAAAATTCTCTATGGAAACTTTAAATAGCCTTCCTATGACACAACGTCAATCAAAAAGATTGATGACTCTTCAACTACATATCGAAATAAACTAGGAGAGAACCGAAAACTCTCTCCTTAATATCCTAAATTATTCTTCTCGAAGTCTTCATTAGTGTACCTTGAAACCTCTTCGACCTTAGGAAGTGGAAAAGTAACACGTGACTCAACCCAAGACGCGGGCGGACGCTCTACCAACTTCCCCTTTCTGTTCATTATTTCCTTGAGTCCTTTTCAAGCACACGCCTCAGCTGCGCAAATTTATCTCCTGAATAATCAAATAATCTCATCTTCAATCCAGTTAATTTAATTTGGGCGTACACTTATTTCCGTGAAGTCTTGCGGCGTAAAAAGACTTAAATCTTGTACATGCTAAACATGTTCTTAATTAGAAAAATATGTCTCGTACACTAATTTAAAGAAGGATTTCCACGGGTTATCAGGGCAAATCATCTACAAGAAAATATCTTTACGGCTCAGGCCAACTCGGCCACCTGAGACATCTCATAAAAGAAATACGGCCGGCGTTGAATATTATATGCATACTAAATAAATCCAAGATACGCGTCCAGAGATTAGTGGGGAGTCTTCAAAGAAGAGATGAGTTCTGAGGATTAGTCCTCACTCGTGAAAGGGACGATAGCCAGACGAATATCACCTGATATTCCAAGCATCAAATAGAGGAGGGATGCGGTCAGAGGAAATGAATTTAGCCCTTCAGAAAAAAGAGCGAAATAGCGGACGACGTCCAGGAAATGGGCCATCTAAGATAAACGCCTACGTGGAAGTGGAGAGCAGAAAGGATACATTAATTTGCGGATAAGTTATTAGTTTTTGAATTAAAAAGGGACTAGCGCAAAGGTGTTCGTTATCTTAAAAATTGGCACGGTGAATAGGGTACCGTTGCCTTGAAAAAGGAAGGAATATTTAAGAATACAGATCAAATACGCTCGTAGATGATTAATTAAATATTTAGCTCCCATCTACTACACCAGCCGATCAGATAAAGCACGAGAAACCTGGAAATTGATGTTAGATATCTACTGATGTACCAGATTAATTCAGGGAAGCGTACCTTAAAGGCCAAAGGTACACGTGCTAATATAGAAATAGCGGTCATCTGATTGCGGCACGCGCCCATTTCTAGTCTACTGAAAGATAGGTCTTCTTTGTGTTGATGGTCTGAATAGACTTGAGAATAAAAGAGGGTAGAAGGTAAATGGTGCGTAAAGGTCACAGCTGGGAAAATATGACTTCGGAAGGACTTTTAAAGCAAATGCATTTTCATTGAAAATATATTTGGTAAATTATAAGAGATATTCTGTTTAAAGAAGTTCTTAGGAGATGGAATATTAGTTTTATCGGTGAAAATTGGTTGCTTCAATTGGTAAAATGGTTGCTTCAATTATGGTAAAAATTATTCAAACTCGACATTGAATGTGTTAAGTAACAAAATATCTTTTGCTTCGATACAACTGAAACTCACTCAAGATAGGAATTCTTCGAAGAAAGGAGTATGAAATATATTTTAAGTTTATAAAAAAAATCATAGATTAATACGCTCTCTAGAGACAGATTTTATGCTTCCTTTCTACATTTGACGCAGCAAGAAACAAAGAAAAACAGATGATTGTTTGACGTTTGCAAGCACTACCACTACCGAAATAGCTTGTAATAAATTTTGAGAGATTTTGATATGATTTAGCTGATTTTTCTAATGGTTTGCTGGCAAACATAGACAAACGTACGTTATAACTTAACCTTTATCATTTCCCTTCGATTTCCCAAATTTTGATCCAAATTCCTTTAAAAGCATTTGTATTTTATAGAGAGTGTCTGATTGCGCCAAAAACCGTTCATCCAATTACAGCTTACAGAAATAAAAATGAAATGATGACAAAAATTTCTTGGATTCAGCTAAGACATTTAAATCCGAAAAGACAAAAAAGTGGATTGAAAAGACAGTTTTATTGGAAGCATTAACATATTGCCATTGCAAGGAAAATGAAGGTATAGATGAATACCACAGATGTACAATCAGTCGTCTAAGTCAATACCTTGCTTCGACTAAGTGATCACAAAAGAGATTCAGAGAAGTAATCGCGCTCTCCACGATTTCCTCAGTCAGTCCGGCTTTTCCGCAAATTCCCCATACACTCTAAATTACAAACCCATTTGTCATTGTACGTCCTACAGGCCGTTTAACTCTGATCATTTTACGCGTCCCTCTGAGGACTCCTTTACGTTCCCTTCCTTCTTCACAGCCATCCCCGTTTAATTTGACGACTGCGCCACGATTGATGTAAAACTACGACCTTTGGTGCCCTATAAAAAGGCAAACGGATTTGGGTACTCGGTCATCGTAGACCGAGAAGATTAACCGTCGGGAAGTTCGCCTTTCGATGGGATGTTCGAAGCCTATTTCCACGCGATACGAAAGTAATGAACGCTTCTCCGTTGACGTGTGTTGGTGTATTACGAAACCGAGCGGTTCGATCCGAGTCAAAGTGATAATAAAGTGAAAAAGAACCTATTGGTTTATGAGGAAGAAATGATACGATTCAATATATCTTGTAACTTGTAGGGAAGCGAAAAAACATAAAAGAATCATCTAATTTTCTCCGCTTCACGTCTTACTTCCCCAAAAATAATTCTCAGATCAGTGTTTAACTAAACGCAAACGGGAAAGGCTTTGCTTTCCAAAACTTTATGAGAACTGAATCACGAAAAGATATTTTCAAGATCTTTAAAATCGATCAATGATTATATTCACATGTCTAATATGCTTTAAGAGGCCACAGATGTCACAGTGTTGGTACTCCATTAGAGGAAAGAAACCCTTAGATTTTTCACGATGATGTGAAATAACAAGTGTACGGTGATCAAAATTTTATAATCAAAATCTTCGAAGTTGTTAACGAAAAATAGCATGAGAAATATTTAGAACATTATTGACATTTGCAGCTATTCTTCATAGTGCTTGGCATGTTTTAATAGATCTCGGTAGGAGGAAACATCAACAATAATTACGGCGGGCGAATTTTCAAGAGAACATTGAACTGAGTTCAAAAAAATTTACAATTTCTTGATGTCCAATTCAAGGCTTATTTAACTCACTACTTGAAGCTAACTACTACTAATTTTTATTCTCAAGTTGGTGTAATGTAGAGTACATGAAAATTGCTAGATGTAATAAAACAAATTTTCGGAAATATATCATAACGTTAGGAACAAAAAAAGTTCTAGCCGGTTCGCCGTTGGCAGGAGAAAAATCGGAACTGAAGCAAAATGTGATTTTCTCATTAAACCGGAGCGAAAACCGGAACAAAAACATTTCGGGACTACACCCTCATTTATTATTGAACAACTTGACTTTAATTATTAATTCTCTAACAACGTTTACACACAGTAATCACCAATCCAGAATTCGAACCTGGCACCACAACGATTCTTAGCTTGCAAGCTGAACACATCGCTCCGAGGTTGACGGAAATATCTCATCATTTACAAAAGATCGTGGTATCTATAAAGTTGAGATAGGACACGAAAGGATAGGATTAATAATGTTTTTTAAATAATTTTTCATCGGCGACTGAAAGCAATTTTTAAATCGGGATCATCTTGTGTGTTTATAAAGCCATGATTAGATTTTACTGCTCAGCCAAAGCCTTGGGCAAAACAGATGTGAGGGGGCCCTTTTCACTTAAATGAGTCCTCGACTAGTTTCAAACGCAGTTTCTGACTGAGAATATTAATCATTCGACCCGCCACCAACGGATATTACTACCTCAGGACAGGGAATGTTTGTGAACTGCCGTTGCATGCTATCGGTCGTATAGCCACGAGCCAATATGTTTTCTCTTCATGTACGACAATTTACTTCGAATTCAAACAGACGTATTTCCGCAAATTGCCATAGTTGCAAAAAGCTCCTTTTTGGAATGCCTCATTATATTGCTATAGCTCCTTCAATAAATTTCTCAGTTAAGGATGAATGATTAAAAATAATTTCTCAGAACTCAAGAGATTTAACCTCGTTTTTTTATGCAGAGGAAAGCGATCAATAATGAGGTTAAGATTCTACAGGAAGTTCATGAGGATTGAATGAATAATTTTAACTCCACTCTAATGAATGAATACTTTTCAAACTCAAGCTCTTACGGTTCACCAGCGTTCATTGAATAGTGGTTAGATTCACATGAATTATCGAACTATTACATGTCGTTTAAGAGACGTAAAGAGTTCTCAAGAAACATTTCGTAAATATTCTTCTAACTAAAAGCTTACATCGGCATATGATTTTTATATGCACTCTTCTGTGTACCACTAATATGGATTCTCACGGATTATGGAATCCCGGGATTCCATCGGCAGAATTTCCCGGGAAAATCTCGGCCTTTGACGAACTGATTTCTTATGAATTTACTATCTTAATGAAGATTCGTTCAAGTAGAAAAAACAACTCTTAGACAAATCAGTGAAATGATCTCAACTTTATAAATTTTTCTGTCGAAATTCAATCAATATTCCTCCAGCTAAGACAATCTATATTTTCAAGTATCTGTGAAGCCTTTTTTGTGATATCGGTCTTTTTACATGTACCGCTTTCCCATGCCATAAATTTTACATAAAAGTGTTCGCAAATTTAAGCGAGCTTAGCATAACTGGTGTGTTTTTATGAGCCAGTGATTCTATAATGTAATTATATTTTTCTTAATTTTTCTATTTTATTGACATATTGAAATTGTATTTGTAAGATAGAATATGGGACTTCCAAATCTCAATATCTTCAAATAAAGTGCCTATCCGTGCGTCTGTATTTCTTTATCCAACGATTTAAATCTAAATTAAAATGGCAACAGGTACAGCAATATAAGAGGTATATTATGAAATACCGTGACCCAGTTCTTTAAGAAGAAACAACTACATCCATATCTGTGCAAAATTGGCTCAAAATGTAGTCGGTTTGGTTAGCATTTCGGTACCGCATTCGAACGATACTGTATCCGATGGAGCTGCGATAAAGCAAGCGTAAAACTCTGCTCTATGATGCGAATCGTAGCTGCAATGAGAAAGCAAGAGATAGATGCTTCTTTGTTTGGGCCTTATCTCGAATATGCGTCAAGTATGAGGGTTCCTGTGGGTGAGAGCTTCATCCAAGAGCCAGAGAAGTGGCGATGCACGGCTACTAGTTTCGTTAAAAAATGCTACGATAAAAAACCCAAGCGTTCGTAAATGCAGGCCGTGAGTCCTTGGCCTAAAGAAGACCAGCGACTATTCGGAGGATTTCAATAAAGATAGAGAACTATCGTTTTTCGGAATCGAAATGTAGTATGATTCTCTTGTCTCTTCACCCGATGCATAAATTAAAGAAACGAGTAAGGGAACAATCGAATGAAAACAATCGAATAATTCGAATAAGGTGTTTCAATTTTTCACTGAATCCTGATCGAGTGAGTCTATTCGATTGTTCAAAGTGAGTGATTAAAGAGTATTTTAGAAAATTATAGAATTGAAAAAATTATATTTGAAAAGCCACCTATTCTCTTTTCATCTTCTTATGAACTAATATTCGTTATCATAATTGGGAAAGATATGATTTCTATTTAAAATCTAACTTTTATTATTAGTATAATACTCTATTATTACTTCACTATTTTCACAGCTTTCAATTTTCGTACTCTTTATTACCACTGCCCTAGGAAATCGAGTAAATTTATTCAAGTATAAATGGAGGAGAAGAAAAATTTGTAATTTTCCACAAGATTTGTAAAAAATTTCCACAATCTTAAGGAGAATTACAAAATTTTCTTTTCTTTCATTTATATATGGCTTTCTACGAAACAACCCCCAAACCCCCCAATTTATTTTTAAATTTATTCAAATAAACTCAACCGAACAAATGCAAAAACGACCGAATAACTATTGGATTACTTCTTTTAATCGATTGTCCCATCTCTAGTAAGACTCAGGACGATTCACTTTAAAAACTCATATGTTCCTCCAAAGAACCGCGAAAGTAACCTCAGAAATAAATAGGTCACCCACTTGGGGTTTACACTGTCCTCTACAAGCAGTTCGCAGGGGATCAACGTAGATGTTTGATCTGTAGTAATCCGGCTTTTGCCCTACCGCCGTTTTCGTCGGCACCACCTTCCGTTGAAGAAGACCTGTCGGAGAAGAAATCCTCGCTCCCCGCGCCAAAGTAATCAAACTAGCTAATGACCTAAACAGACATTCATTAAGAAAACTTATCTGCTTCCTAAGGTGCTTCCGGAGTTCTAGGAATTCGAGAGAAGGAAGCGCTCCCTCTCACCTTTCCCGTGAAAGGGAAACGCCCGCCAAGAAGGCAGGATGTACATAATTGAGAAAGAAAAGGGAGGACAGATGGAAAAATGAGTTGGGAGGGAAGGAAAGATGCTTGAAAGAGGCCTCTTCAAGTGTGGCCCGAGAGAAACGGAAAAAGAAGACTTACGCTAACTATTCTCGCTCCTTGAAGATGAATTAAGTCTCCGGAGTAATTTTTTCTACTTCCTAATTTAAATAGAACGCGATTCTGACTGCATTAAATTTCTGATGCGTTAAAAGTTTGGAAATGTTTTGGTGATGGAGCGGCATCGTTTAAAAATTTCCAAAATTTGCACTGTTTCATTGCTTCTATTACCGACAAAAATAGTTATAGGGGGTGATGTTAATGCTATGAAGATTTCAAAATTACACTTTTCCAACTTTTCGTGTAATCTTTTGTATGTATCGGATTGTATTTATAATATCGAAACCTTGGCGAAGAGCATTGTAATAATTTCCTAAGATCCCGAAAGAAAGGATAAGATCCTGATGGCAATAAATCATTCTGCTAGATCAGCCATCACTAACGTTTCGAACCTCAAGCGGGATTCAAAATATACAATTTGAACCCCGCAAACATCTAACAGAAAGTTTTTCGAAGTTTTCGACAAACATACATATGATATGTAATAATATAAAACATATAAATATATATAATGGAACAAGAGCAGAAAACAGATATAGTAAAATACTCATTAGTTGATAGGGGTATTAGGAAAAGAAATACTTTACCTGGTGAATTTCTGATACCAATACCGAAAAAGTAATACTGTTCAAAAATAAGCTTAACACTATTTACACGTAGTTTTCAATTTTCAAGATGTCAAATGTAGTATTTATAGTAAATTCATAGGATTCTATATGTAGTCATGCAGTACTACAGTGTTTTATTTATGCCATTATTGAATTATAAGACTATAGATATTCCAAGTAATTTAGAGTAACACTACATGCAAATTATAGTACAGTATGAGAAATTATGATTTTATGTATCATGTGAAGTGTTGCCTTCGGGATGTTTTGAAGAAGTTTTCCTCCAGGCTTGGGGCGAATGCCCGGAAATTTTAAAATTAAAATGGTATGCTCCCCTATAGCGTTGCCACCTGGCCAGAAGGCTAAATTGAAGAGGATATTTAAATTATAATTATAAATACAAATACAATTAAGCTCAATTATGTTTAAATTATATTTTTATAATTTATCGGGCTTTTACTTAGTTATATTTATATATTTCTTTATTTTTACTATATATAATATTATTAATTTAAATTTGGCAGGACATAATGACCTAGAAAAGCCACATTAGTGGCTGGAGTAGATGCACTAACGAAACCCACGGGGAATACCGCCTGGTTAGGCCATATCTCTCAAAGTTAGTCTATTCATAGACTTTCCTTCACAAGTATACATATCTAAAATAACTATGCTATCGTGTTTTAATGCTATTGTAGTCGCTCGTATATCATGAGTTGGTGACTCGAATAGGATTCAGAATTTAATGACATTGTAAAATAAACACAAAACTGCCAATAATGCCAGAGTTTTTACATGTAACACAAAAGGCTTCTCCTGAACTATATTGGAATTGAGGTGACCGCTGTTCCGTAGGACGTGGTGTAATGGTAATTAAACTACCAATTATTGCATGACTTTGGTATATCAAATATATATTCAACGTTTTATTTTATATATACTGTATTCACACGAATTATAAAACAGATCAGAGGAGTTATCAAACTTCTTTGCCCAATTATAGCAGTTTCAACGAGTTGCGTCAGATATCGGTTAAACTAAATCGTTATTTCCCAATACACGAGAGTAATCCTCGAACTCGAGGTTTAATTAACTCATTAAGCTTCTCGATGCCAAAAATCCATTGAATCTGATTATGGAAGTTATTAGCATAATTATTATATTGGAATTCACGTTTCTCCGGTGGAGGAAGGTCACCGTGAAATCCAATGGTGACAATGACGAACACGTTTAAGAGATAAATTTCGTTAGCTCCTTTCTATTTAAATTTTATACTTTTGTATTTACACAAATTGCAAAAGAGCTAACTTTTTCTACTCTCTTGTATATTTCTCGGAAAATGAATTCAAACAAATTGATAACGCTTCAACCTCCTAGCATTCTTTTTTGTCTCTTGTGAAAGTCTGAATACGTGCAAATCTCACACGGATAAATAAAACTGAGAGAGAATTGAAACTTTAATATACAACAGTACTATATGGACATGGAGAGCTTATATTTTTCCTATCCGAAATATGCTCTCTGGAGATTTTAGCCAAAACGTTTTTCATTCACGACAAAATATCAATTTCAAGAACTATCACAGAACTCATCTTTGATAGGTAATATTCACTATGTCACAATGCGAAAATAAATTAAATCAATTGTAGAGAACGATTTTTTTACTCGGTGAGTGATGCATGAAACTTCATAAATAATTCATAATTCATTCATATGGATAGGATGCATTTATAGCTTGAATTTGCGTGAGGATGGAGGGCAATTTAAAGGGCATAATTCGCTAAAGTAATAGACAGATACCTCCACACATTTAATTTTTAACATTTAATTGTTTGGAGATATGTAATATTCAATATATACCAATTAAATTCAAAATAATTAAACATTTTGGAGATACAATTCACGGTTCTGTACGATTATAAAGTATTTCTCAATACCGAAGGCAAATAATTATCATAATAATTTTAACTGATATGATAGAAACCAGGACAATTATATTATTCAAACCGAAAATGAGACGATTTAAAAAATTCCTGGCGTGAATGATTAAACGAATGAGAACTGAGAGAACTATTCTGGATGTGATTGAATTTCTAAAACTCAAAAACTGCATTACACCTACGCGTAGAACTTGTCTGCGTCATAAAAGTGTCATTCGTATTTTCTTGACAGCGAAGACTTCCTTGCGAGCACTTAGTGTAGTTCAGAATGTCCCAAATCTTGCCGAGAATTTATCTTCCAAAGCGTAGGAAACGCTGACAAATCTCCGTGCATTCAGCCTAAATTATTTAAGCTTCGAAAGTGACGAACTCAATAGGATCACTCCGGGATATAGCACCGAACGCATTTCTCATTAAATACATTCAAGTGCACGCAGTAATACAATTACCCAGTGAGCTGAAGCTCGGTCCTAAGATAGATACGATTTTAATTCGATCATAATCATAATGCTATTATACGCAACAAGTAGCTCAAGATGCGAACAGAGGCATCTTTTTATGAAATTAGATATGGCACAAGGGAGACTGTTAAATGACGAGAAAATGAAGTGAGTGAATTAGATTCATTCTTTGAGCAGAATTCATGCGTATTGGTAGAAAACGCTCCGTCAAATGAAGGTAATTATGCGAATGTTAGAGAGAAAGAGATGCGGTACATTTCAGAAGCTAAGAGATCGATATCTAGGTAAATCCGTTTGATACCTCCGGGCAATTACTAATTGGGGCAAAGGGCTTGGTAAATAATTTTGACACATCAGAGAGTTTTCCATTTTACTTAAAGGAATTACAAATGGGAGCAGATATTCATTAATTATTAAGTCAAAAGGTTTTCTTAATTCACTCACGGACGATTCGTGGATACAGAAAGAAATTATTAAGGATTCTGAACCATTGTCAGTTGGTACCGCTAAAACCATTCCATAAGATTATTTCGCAATGAGGGAAAATGGGCACCAAACGCAAAGAAAGGATTCGCAAATTAATTAAGGTGCATGTGATCATATAAACGAGAGCTCAGAGGAAATCTCTTTTCCGAAGGTGGAAAGCGTTACTTTCTTTTCCAACTTTTGACTTCGAAAGTAAGAAGCCCGAAAACTATAGGTCTTCACCGAGGAAATTTAATTTACTCTTTAATATAAACTGTCGTAAGCGCCGTGTGTATTCATCATTTGCTTTCATCTGCTGCTTACTCTCTCTAAGTCACTGAAATGAAATGTCCAATTTTATGGGGCATTCGTTAGTTTTGCATTCACAAAAGGTCGCTCCGCGTTCTAAAGGATGAAATCAACTAGAGAAACCTATGTATGCGTAGATGATTTACAGAGTGTGACATTTCCTACTCATTAATTAAATGGAACATCCTATCACATGATCCTCTGACTCGTTTAGCAGCATGAGAGAAGTGAATTGCATTAATATATTAATGTGTTCAAGAATCCACTTATGTTATATATATTCTTGTATATGTTGAATGTGTGAGTGTATATAAAAGAACTGACGTCGCAAAGTATTCCTTTATAAATAGAGGGGTTAAAGAATGGAATATGTTGCCTGAAGAGGTCTTTAAACCCTTACCTAAAAATAGGAAAGAGTTCAAAAGTAGATGTTGTATATTTATTAAATAAGAGGAGGGAGAAGTGTTATCTTTTGTATTATTTGGTTGTTTATAAAAGGGACGATATGAAAACGATTGACAATTTGGACTTAAAAGCATCAGAGTGTGACAGTGAACTGTAGTTTTTATAATTAGGGGATAAATGTGGTGTAAATGTTATGGTGGGGGTGACAAGATGTGTGTGTAAAGTTCTGATGTAGTGTAGTGATATTTGAATAATGTGTATTGTTGATTGAGTACTGTGTGGGGAGTAATGTTAAGTGTGGGATATTTATCTGTGTAACGTCCGGTGCAGGGATTGGGGTTGTAACTATGTTGTATCTTGATGTTGGTTGGGGCTGCCACCAGAAGAAATTCTACCAGCAGCATGAATAAATAAATAAATATATTATACATGGGTGGTCTGAAAAGTTTCCGACATTTCGCCATTTCTCGACATGTTTTCTGAAGATTTCTGAAAATCTGGGTTCGAAAACTTTTCAGATCACCCTCGTACACGTAAGTAGGAATACAAGTATTGTTGAAAGTGCTTCGATAGCTGAAGTAATTTCGTACATATTGGCACAGAGAATCGAACCCGTATCCGCTTTCACCGTTTCAGGTTGCCTCACCGTTCACCGTTTCGCACACATGACTCTTTTAGGACCCGATAAGTTACCAAAGTTTAAGACCCAATAGTTTTAATTTATTTCTTTTAATTTTATTTTATTTTAATTAATTGGTGCCAATAATAGTCTTAATTTTTATTCTTATAATACATACACAAATCCGCCTTTCATACTCATATTATGTCCAAAATCAGGGGGAAAAGCTTTAATCTAGACAAAGACGAACGTTTTCTATTGCCTTATCCGCTGTATTGAAGACTGAAAGAAAAAATTTCGAACTTATGAACAACACTCGTCATTCCTTTGTACTTCTAATCGGTGTTTTGTTTTCGGATAGGTATGGCTACGAGTAGGATTGAGAGGAAGCAGAGATGACTTCTCGTAAGAAGCAGGGACTTGTCGTATAATAAGCCTCCAATTACACTTGTCGGGTAAACGGAAGCTGAGTACTTGAAACACAACCTCAGTTGAATTTCACTTCAATCGCCACTATGAAACTGGAGATCGCATAGATACGGTCGACCTTCCTCACATTGTTCCACCTTTAATTTAAAAGCGATCATTCCCTCCAAATCTCTGCTTCGAATTAATAGAATGGGACGGATCTTGTACTTTTATTTCTTTCCGTATAACTAATTACATTCTATTCCTCAGTATTGTGAAAGGCAAGTGGTCGACCTTCAAAACTCAAGAGAGAGGTCTCAGATTGTTAAGTGTTTCTAAATCAATAATGAGTTTCGTCCTTTCATCAAAAGTAAATGAAAAGTCGAAGAAACACTGCTAAACTATTGGATTTTGGTCGATATTCCGCCAAAGAATTGAGAATTTCTCCAAAGGAAAGCTATTTGTTCACCTAGGGATACGATTGAATGAATATCCGAATAATACGCATCACTAAAATTCTAACAGACTTGTTACCGTTGCATAGAAAAGACAACAGCGATATTTCAACTAGAAAAGAAACAAATAATTAATAGGGTAAAGAAATACGTGAGATAATGAACCAAAGTCTGGAGGAAGCGTTACTTAAAATTTGGGAAACTGAAAAGGAGATAATATTATATGTGATGAAAATTCTGATGAAGAGGACTTGCGACAAAAATAGTGAGTGTGAAAAAATAGTAAAATAGACCATGCAAAAGAGTCTCAAGCCCAGTCCAATCCTAATCTATGACACAAAATTTATCTACCAAACAAACTAAATTTTTGTGAATATACTCTACATTTACATATGTACCCTACAAGCCACTCTTCGGCGTGTGGCAGGGGGTGCATGCCCCATGACTCTACTTTCCTAACGATTACTTTCGCGTATCGTTCTCAGAAAAAAATGAATTTTTGAATCTACTGGTTCTTACATCTATTTTTCTGATATTGCCCGCAGTATCAGAACGGTCTATGTAACAAGGATATGATTTGATATCTTTACATTGCATACGAAAGTATTTGCATGAATCACACACAATTTAAACAAATTTATTTATTATATTTTACAAAAAGAATATATTCGGGTAGCAGCCACAACAATTGTATAAGAATAACTTAAAAAACAATCCCCTATCCCTTACACCTGAATTCTTATATAAATAAGAATTCCAAAATAACATCACAGTTTACGGATAGTATTCGAAATGAAATAAATAAATGACTGAATGAATAAAATTGCAAAATGTTTTTGCGAAAAAGTTAGAAAAAAGAATTGCTAAAGATTCGCAGGGATGTGCTTCGGGTCCCATTAGTAATCGGCATTTCACGTTCCGCACGCCAAGGATTGAATTCGCTCAGACTTAGTCAGATTTACACGCCTAAAATACCGCTCTAACCCACGCAGCAATTATCATCGATACAGTCAATTATCGAGGATTAGAATGTATTATTATTCTCTCAGCCCATTACATCCCCATCAACGGGTGCTAGGATTCAGAGTGTACGAGCATCCCGCAAAACTAAACAATTAAAAAGGATTCGAAGGCGTCTATTCGCTCCAAGTGCACTCCACTTGCTCTGAATACTGGCGCTGCTCCTCTTAATTAGCTGGTGCAACGAGAGCCTAGCCAACGAGATCCCGAATACCACTTCATCAATGAATCACTCTCCAAAACATATCTGCAACTGCGTCTTAGAGGGCTTCCTTATTCCTCGGTGAGTGCAGCTTCGCTCGTTCGCCGCCCAATTATTTTCAAGAGGAAGGAAATCCCGCTGGGCGGATCTCGTGCGGTCAAGTTGCTACCATTGGGCTATCGAAAGTGGGTCAGGGCGATTAATATGTATTATGTTTGGGAAAGGAGAAAAAATATTGCGGTAGACAGTTTAGCGCGAGGGTCAAGTCGTTTTCTTTCTCGTTCAATGCGAAGGAAATCAAAAAATTAAATAACGACTCGCAAAATTGGGCCACAAAGATCCTTAATGCTCCTCCAGTTATTCAAATCGACGTCAATTTTAATCCACGAGATCTAAGAGTCCAATTATGTCCAAGGGTTTTCTGAGTCCAATAAATGTAATAGTCCAGTAACGTAATAATATGAGCTTTTTATTTATTTCTTAATTTCCCAAAATCTCACTAAATATTCACTTCCCAGAAAATCGCAGGGGGGGACGTAGGTAAAAATGGATGAACGCCCACAACCGTTCCCTTGCAGAAATATCCGATTAACCGGGACTCGATCCCGTGCCTTGGGGTTGGAGCGCTAATATGCTAACCACTCAGCTACCGTTTTCGGCCGATCTTAAATGAAACACCGTTATAATTTACATAGAAACTTAATTTTTTCTACGCGAAATTTCTGGATTCAGAGGCCGGATTCTATCTCTACCACCAACTCATACTAAAAACTTAGGCCTCGAACGGAATCGAACCCAGGATCGCTTACACCGGCGAAGGGCGGACGTGGTACTGATTTGTGTAAGCGCGAACCTCTTTAGTTCATTTTCATCTAATTACTGAAAGATATTAATACAATTAATTTCACACAAAATAACAATTATTTACTGAGATTTCTTAATAATATCTTACGATTTTATTTTACTTTTTTCTTTATTATTTAATATTTATTTATTTTTAATTCTTATTTTATAATTAATATTTTATTAATATTATTATTATTTCATAATTATTATTTTATATATTATATTATTATTATTTTATTTATGTCATTTAAAGCTATGATGTCTTTTGTTTTAGATGTTAGAGCTATTCATTGATTTAGTGTTTTATTTCTCGTTTATATATCTATTATACATGTATAATTGAACTAAATACTATGCTAGTGGTGACTGATATGTTTCTTGGGTATAGCCAAGATAGGCAGTTCATATTTCATCATTTCTTAACCAATACCAACCGCTCGTTTTATTTGATCGATATCTCAGAACCCTCTTGTTATAAGGTCATATCTCACATCTCTCTTCATTCATTTTATCCGCATTCCTTCCACCATTTTTCTAAATCAATCATCAATACATCTTCATTTGAATCGGGATCCTCCTTAGAATTCATCGCCTCCAAAATCGGGACTTCTTAGTCTCGATTCCGCTCTAATAAAGACTTCATTCACAAATTTACTTCCGGGTTCCCGATACTGCAAACCACGCTTCATTTACTGGCACGAGGATCAATCTTAGTTGACTTGAATGAGAGTAGGAAGCAGGAAGCCACGTCGGGTGGAGGGAGTGCGGCGAATGTAGCGTAGAGCGAAAGCAAAACGGTGAGGCCCACTAGTTGTGTAGGGCAGACGTATCGCATGTACGTTGGAAGTGAATGGGAGTGCAGGTAAAAGTACAGCGGCGGTGACGCAGTTGGGAGGGGAGTCGTAGATCGTCGGTAATAATTTACCTAGAGAGACGAGAATCACGTCAGGTGTCTCTCGAGAGAACATCCTTGGAAAGTCCCTATTTTTAATACCATTAATCATACAAATAAAGACAAATTATAGCGATATTTTATCCCTAGATTACTATTTAACTTATGAGAGCCTAATTGAATATCTCCTCTTTCAATTTAGCACCGATGTAACCTGACATATAAGGGAATTCAGTAACTTAAAAGTAAGTTTAAAATATTAAGTAGGTTTAAAAATCACATAAAACTCGGCATGTATGTTCTGTAACAAAATTATGTATAAGGCTTATGCAAACGCTCTCCATTCTATTGGTGATGCTCAGTTATTATGACGAAAAATATGATTCCCCAGCATATTGATGGTCTATTGGATTTGGAACTTGGAAAATATTTGGATTGCTTCTAATTGATCGTCAATGTCACATTTGATGAGGTTCGGAGTGGGAGATTTCATATTTGGATTGTACGTCTATTAATGGAGAAACGGAGAGTCATTATTGACAAAGAATGTTTCAATAGAGTGTGAGCAAAATGTGCTATCTGACTCCAATTAGACTGCGATGAACAATTGAAGCTATTTGGAACTGCTACAATTTTCACCATTGGTGGAGTTCCATTCCAACCAATAGCATTGAAGGAATTTCTGAATATTTCATGAATCTATATTTGTCTATGTTGAATGCTTCCACCTTTTACCTTCCACCACAAGAAATTTTATCGTACATCCGCGGCAAGTGAACCATTTGGAATATAAAATGAGTTATACTATTCAAATTGGGCTGACTAAGGAAATCAAACGAGCTGTTTGGTAACGTATATAAATTGCAATTTTCGATATTTTCAAGCGCATATGTAATCATACTTCTACGTTATTATTATAAAAATACACAGAAAACGATTAAAACGTTTTCATTTATCTATCTACATCAAATATCTATTTTGTTTCCTGAGAAACATTTTTTCGTATTATTTTTTCCGTTTAGGTGTGAGTAAATTGGCGAGAGAATGATAAAAAAGAAAAACATGTACTTTACAGAAATTTGCCTATAACTACAATATTTTAATTCAATAAAATAAATTCATAAAAATAATATTTGTAAAAGAAATCGTCAATGCTTAATTAAAGGTCAAAATCAAATTTTTCATGTGTGAGACTCAGTAAGATAATTAAAAACTACGAAAATTTGATACCATCAGTTTTCAAAATAAATACTGCATTGAAATAGATATATTACGTGCTTTAAGTATTTTTAATTTCATTTTACAAATTGTCTAAATTTTATTCTACAAGATTATCTTAAATTAAACGAAATAATCGATGAAATCGTGTTGACGTTGACCTTACAATGTAAGGCCTCTTATCAGCTACTTATGAAGGTTTCGCTGTTTGAAGCAACGTACTCCTGCTTTGATTAACTGGATCTGGAAGAAAGCGTGGCCCGTGGGACATCCAATACTTGATTAAGCCATTAACAGATCCTATCTGTCTCTGGGACATTACCCAAAAGACAGCTCTCGAGAGCTATCAATTTTCATTTAAGCGTGAGCTACGAATCACAGGCACACTCTGATCGTGAGGAGAGTGCAGTAAAGAAACGCTTAAGCAAGGAAGATGATTTTCGTAAAAAAATTCCAATTTCTTAGATTCAACATTGACGTTTAAATTTAAATTCGCAATAGTTCTTCGTAGTTGAAATAAAAGTAGTAGTCGTATTGATAAAAATGATAATTTCAGCACATTTTAATACCGTCTTATAATAATTTTATTTCCTGATAAATAGTAAAGTAAGGTAATTATTATTATTCGCAAAGGTTTTATTTGTTACTTGGCACGCATAGCCTTTACATAGAATTTCATAGAAACGCCTGAAGATTAGGCAGCCAGTGATTCACACCGTAAATGCGTGTAGTATAACCGTAGGGATGAAACATGGATTCATTTTGTAGTGCTGCCGTCGAATATGTGTCCTAATATAAATTAGTATATTCTAACGGAGTAGTAGTGTAGTATATTCAAAAGTGCTTCGACAGCTAAGGAGATCTTGTACATTTAGTAACCCACCGCGAATTGAACCAGAAACTACTTCCACGAAAGTCAAACGTCTGCCAAGTGGAAAGTTTGACTACCCACTTGGCTCTCTGGGAGTCTCCAGGGTTATTTTTACTATTAATATTTACTAATCAATCACTGCTCCATCCAGTCAATTTCATGAAGAAAAATATTTTCTAATTTTATTTTCGAGATATGCCTTAGAACTAAATGAACGTAATGAGAATGAATTAGGAGAATTTGTGTGACAGTTACAAGTGTAAAATTCGCAGCTAGAGGCGAAATTTTGCGGAAATCCATTCTGTGGAATGAAATGAGGCGATTTACTTCTTCGCATGCTGTAGTTTTCCGGGGAAATTACAGCGTCTTTCCGCATTCTACTAAATAACGGGAATAATTATTGGATAATTACTGTAGAAGGATTAACGGAAGGGCAACATGGCCAGTTTAGAAAGGGTTGTTTCGTTGAATTGTAAACAAAGGAGGTGGTTTGGAAGCAGACTGGCTAAAATAGTGCATGAAGATGTGAATGTGAATGATTGTAAAGGCAGAAGAAGACCGAGTAAATTCATTTCAGAATTTCATTCAACCAAGGGTAGATGAAGAAGATTCTAAATTGAAGGAATGATAAATGTAACGTAAGAAGTTTCAAGAAAAGACAGATATTATAAAAAGACATCAATGGAACTGATGCAAAAGATATGTTCAAGGATCAGAAAGCTTTGAGCAAGTTATTGAATAAAAGAGGCCATTATCATAATCAACCTGAAAAGATACGGTGATTTTTCTGTACGCTGTGACACCTAGCTATTCTAGAAGTGTAACCTAATAGTTGTTTACACTAACAAAAGTATAAACTAAATTTGAAGTTTCAGAAAACTAATAATTTCAAACTTAATGCTTTCTCGAATGTTTTAATCCAATGTTTAGAATTTATTCAAGAACTAAAAAAGGTTTGCATTGAAATTCAACGGGAAAAATAGGAAAATAAAATAGGAAATACGTAAATTTGACACGCAAAATATTCAGTGCTGAAATATTTACAGATCCATACCATCAACTGTTTCTCGGAAATCTTATATTTATTTTCACAAATCGCACTTCAACTACTTTCCTCATCCAAAGATCCTCTGCATGATTCATCAGTCGTAAACTGCAACTGCTGATATGCCTACAGTAACCTGAATGCCACATTTACAATAGAAAGCTGATGGCTTTTCTTAAATATCCTAAAGCGTTTTTATATAAAAAATGTTAAGTATTGATAGTTTATAATGAATAAGGTTTTCGAATTTCAGGCAATATACACATACAATGTAATGATTCTACTCGCAGAATAGTTTCTAACTTTTACACGGTGAATATAATTACATTGGAAAAATCGCTAATTATCCATCTATGTTTATGTTGCTAGCTATTATTATTTGGTTGCTACAAAATAGCAATCGAAGGATTAAGAATGATTGTACTAATACTATTAACATTTACTTCTATTTACAGACGAAACTATTTCTACTATTACCGTTAACAAGTACCATTTACACATTCGCTTACTTTTCCAGTGAGTATAACGTGAAGAAATAAAAAAGTAACAACTTTACTCACACCAAATATTTAAGTGGTACGTTTATGAGTCCAACCTCAAGTCTCAAGCCTGAAACAAATGATACTATCCAACAAATATCTCTAAAAATACTTCCTAAAACTCACAAAGTCATCAGTTAGCATTATCTCCTCGAATCGAAATAAATAAAATTTGGTTGCTATGGACGCTTTTATAAAAGAAACGGCAATCTCTCAGCCTCTTTTCCGGAGTTTACACAATAATAATCGAACCCATGATAACGATGTCGATCGCCTTGGTAACTATCGAAAGGTGTAAGAAATATCCAATAAATTCATATATAGGTGGCGAATTTATGAATACCTTTACCGAAAATGTTAAAATTACAACATAGGATAGATTACAGTTATATCTGTTAACTAAGCCATGGAAATCCGCTGATATTTGCGTATTTTAATTAATAAAGAAAAAAACCTTGCAATTTGGGAAACGTAAACTTGCGTGTATTCTTATGGATATCTATTATGGGCTCCTGGGTTCGAACCGCAGCCATTTCTGGGATGAGAACACTATTCCTGAGGTTATCTACCTCTCGATAAAATAAAAATTTTCTCACATTTCTAAATCAAACTGTTAGTGAAATACAAAGGAGGCCGTGCAGGTTGACGGAAGACAGAATCTTCGAAATTTATTCATAAAAAAGAAAGAAGAAGATTAATCCACATAGACGTTAGATGACCAAAGTGTGGTAATTAATAACTTGACAGCTGATAACAAAATGGTTTAGAATCTTAATTCAATGATTGATTCATTCAAACACTTTTTCATTAATATCTTATGAGAGCTGTGAGAGATAACTTGCGCATCAAACACTTTTATTTCGAATGAATTAAAAGAATAAGGATTTCCAGTCTACAGTTAGTCAATCACGTCAGACTGGGACTCAAAAAAAATCATTCTGGCGCTCCGACGTATTCGACAACCGGCAGAAGCGTGAAAACGTCCGCAATCAGCAAAAATATAATTCCGTGTTTTATTTAGCTCAATCTAGGTCGCCCTAGTTCGGATTCTTTTGCAATTCCGATGCCTTCGTATTATTACAAGATTCCCCATTAATTCAATGAAGCGTTACTTGAATGCAGGGAATGGAACTGAAAAATATTGGCTTCGCGAAGCGATAAAAATAAAGCAGAATGCAAAATTCCAGTGGCTGAGAAATTTCACCCATCAGTCGAAATGAAATATGGCGATGGGGAAAAATTTGCTCTCGTTGCTAGCACCGCAACCGAAACGGATGATAAAATTGGCATTGGGTTCTTTAAACGTGTGGGAAAACAGGTAGGGAAAGGATGGGTTCATTCGAGGTAAGTAGAGGAAGGGAACAAATAAAATATCGACCCTAGCGATGAATAGCAGTCAAGAGGGAAATAGATTTAAGGGAGAACTTCCTTAAGCCGTCTCTCTCGCCTCCATTCTGCACGATTTCAATTCTATGACACGAGCAAGAAGAACCCTAATTTAAGTCAAATAATCATTAGGAAATGAATAAAACGATTTTACGCATCTTACACCCATTGTGGAGGACTTTGTAAGCCATACGTTTAACTTTCTAAATTATGTGTATAAGTAATTATTTATATAACGTAACATATATATTTTGCAATTAATACCATTGATTGAAAGCAAAAACCAAGAAATAAACTACAAATAAAAAGAACATTTATGCATAATCTTCTGTATGACTTACTTTTCAAAAATTTCGGCTAAAATTAAAGTTATCACCAAATTTCTATCTCCAAGAAAATTAAAATTTTATTCTGAATTTGCTCGTATTAAACATTCATGGGTCTTGCCGATCGCTTCATGCCTTTTTTACACGCAGCCTAACCACCGCACATCATGCAAATGGACTCCGGAATCTGATGAGGTAGAGGATTTCTCCCGATTTTTGGAGAACCCATTAAAAGGCAAGATCCATACATACATATGCACATGTCTTACACGCTGTTCCCCTTCACTTTGAGCTAGCTGTTGGCCTCGATTATTCACAATACTTCTCCACTCTTCTCTATCCTCGCAAACACTCGCTTCAAACACTTCCCTCTTCATGCATTCCGTGTCAGCACACACATACCTTCTAGTGATGCGGGATACGAGGTCGTCTCTCATAAGGATCCTAGCTCAGCGTCCTCGGGCCACAACTACCATATCTACGCTTACGTTAACGATTTATGCTCCTGGCAATGTTGCAAAAATTTTCCAATACTGATCTATAGGGCAGGTTTTCCGTTAGCAAGGAACACTTCGTTGGGGTGGGTCGATTTAGCTTTAAGCCGATAAATTACTTTACTCGGTAATGAAGCTAGAAAATTTAAGGTGACAAGGTTACATGATCCATGCTGCAGTTTGGGTTTTGAATATTAGCAATAAAAGCAAAAACTAATAATAAAAATAATTGTAAAAACTTATGAATAAATGAGAAAACTTACAAACAGCGAATTTAAGCATCCCAGAAGAGAAACCTTTCATACGGATTGCCATTACTTAAATTACAAAAGAGACGGTACCTGGCGTAGAAAATTTACCAAGAAGAAGACGAAAGAAAGAAAGTAAAAAAACTTACATTTGTTAATGAAAAGAATTGATTTTTACTCGAGCGTAGAAATCATCTTAGAAATAAATTTGGACAGTTTTTCATGACGAAATTTGCGTGCATTCCTTATGGGAAAATTTTTCAGTCACCTGGAGTAAAATATACGACACCTTCGGAAAAAATATTGCGACTGGAAAGCCTACGATACCTTTGGAAACAATTTTGTGATTGGATGGTATTTTAACTCCTTTCATTAGTTAAAAAAATCAGATTATGAATGTTCTGAAAAGAGCTGTGAATTTACTTTTAAAAAGTAGAGCTATATATTCAAATGGAAATAATGACATCTTCCAAAATTTCTCGGTTAGAACCCATCCTAGTAAGGGCCACGATTTTCCGGAATAAGCTGGTCTACATCACTTCTTATATCGTTTGAATTCTTCACAATAAAGACTCGGACAGGATTTTAAAGACGATAACAATGTTAGTTTTGTTTGGTAGTTTCTACTTCATCACTTTCAGCACCGTTAAAAAAATTTGTTCACCTCCAAATGTTCCACTGTCACTTTGGTATAATGATGTGAATTTGAAAACCAAATGAGTGGGGTCACGTGCTTCAGAAAGTTTCTTGACACCAACTCGTATCGATTGTGGAGCATGTTTGACATTTACGAATCCTTGGACGCATTTGGATGAACTAATATGAGGTAATTCAAACACATCGAAAGAGACGGAGGAGAAAAAGCACTAAACGATTTCTCACTTCATTGGTAGTAGTTGAATCCCCTTACAACGGATATTTATTTGTTTCTTTTCAGATAGTAGTTGAATATTGATCAGGAGTAGGATAGAATTAATCTAAGGGGATACGATAAAGGTGTGAAGGGTGGAAAAAGGGTAAAGTGGATCCAAATGTAATGAGTATAGGAATTTTTAGAAGTATTTTCGAATTCTGTCTAATAAAATGAGAATGGTAATTGTGTGAATTGAGTTTTGCATTTGAAATACCAGGGAAATAATGCATAAAATGTTTGGAATTCATTCTCCTACTCAGGAGTTGAAGAACTATGCTTGTAAAGGTATTGTCGATACTTGTTCCTTGACTGGATTTTTCGGAGTTCCGGTACCTTTCTAAATATTTCGAAATGCATCTTTTTTGGGAGTGTTCCTCTTAAATAATATTTGTGAATAAATTTTCTCTCGGACAAAGATATCACGACATTAAATCAAAGAAAAATAATCAGCTATTGTATCAATGAAAACATTGATGCTTTGTAATTCGCTCATTTCTAAAAATTTTGATTTTGTTTATTAAAATGATTTATTTTGACCCTGAATCATGGCACGTTTCTATGAGTATGAGGCGATAACAATAAATGAACTATTTAGCAACTTCTTCCCCGCGAATAGGAATGGTGTGGCTGCATGAATGCATATGAGTAAATTTTAGTGGGTACTTAGTCGAAGAGAATCAATATCACCCTCAAGGGAAATCTATCAAATAAAAAAGGTCTCACGCAATATATTCCTCTTCAACGTGCGAATAGAGTGACATAAATAAGACTTATGGATACCTCAGAACCCAAAGCCTAAATATCTACCACCAAAAAGCAAGATTTTGATTCCATGGAGTATAGCATACGCCGATTCTACGGTTTCGTCTCTAAGGGATACACGTCTCCTTGTGGAAACGACCCGTCTAAAGCTGACGTGAAGAGACGTTGCTGTGAATTTCCAAAACCATAATTCCCGCAATAATGGATAAGACACCATTTGCGTTGGTTCATCTGAAAATGTCTCATCTTCATCAACTTTCCAGGCTTATAAGAGAGTCGAAACTTAAATTCCCACGGACTACCAAATATAGAATGGAAAAAAAATTTTGCGATCAAAACAGGATAATAGGAAGCTGGATAGAGTGTTTATAAGATCTCTGTAGAAAAGAAATGAAGCCTGCTAAGTAAAGATGAAATAGACGATTTTGGGTTGGGAATATTGCGAAAAAAAAGCACCGTACGATATGATAGTGAATGAAGTAGTGTATATTGAGGAAACCTTACCTGAATTTTTTAATCTCGGCTAAAAGGACAAGAAAGACTTCAGCAATCTCGGCAGGAAAGATTTTGATTAACTGCCTAACATTATTAATCTAAACACTACTGCAGTATGAACTAGTTGGGTGCTAACCTTAATCTCTTAGCTCTTAAATATTAGAAAGTATTTTAATATTTATATATATCTTACATGTAGCCAAGATATTTAAAATACATATTGAATAATGATTTACGATATTCTTTGCATCTACAGTCAAGTATAACCTTTTATACTATCACATAAATCTTTACGGATAGTAAACTCAAAAGTTACCATTACTTAACGAGAAAACATTTCTAATCTTAGTAACTTATAATAAGTCATTATTGATATACATAATCTATAATACAATTATAAGCACTAAAATTAAAATCTTATATTTAAAAACAATATTATTAATTATATAAATTTACATTGTGATAGGTCTTCTTTACATCCTTGTCTTACCTCGTAATTTGTTTTCGGTTATTGCTTGAAGACCTCTTCCAGTAACATTTTCCATTCCATCACTCCTCTGTTTAGAAACTCGCCTTTAACCTTATCAATCCTTTATTTCCCTGATTTGAACTCTTTTGTGATCGTTACATGCAATTTAATATACCCTTTACCAGTTCCTTTCATGCTTCTCGAGTACGATGAAATGAACGCCGATCAATTTACTTCTCTGAGTAGAAGTTGAAATGAAGAACATGAAACTAGAATCAAAACTATTTTACCGTTATATCCTCCACGGAAAAGAGCGAAAAATCCTAACTTCAAACAGTTATTGATGAACTACCTTTCATTTATACTTCAATTAACAGCTCATATTTTGGAAGCAATTTCACAATTAGACGGTTACGAAACGACTGCGTACAAGCGACACTCTTTTGAGTCAAGAATTACTAGGAGACAGCTGATTTTATGCGAGAATATTCGAGTCCATTAGATGTAATTACGAGAGCGGTTAAAAACGTGAAACTATGACTAAGGGGAAGGTTTGTTGACTCATCAGCCGAAACGCGCTCTTGAGAAAAGTAAAAACCGTCCCTCGTCCCGTGATCGTCTCGGAGAACGCCAAGTCGTTGGGGAAACACTCGAAAGAATATCCAGCAAGAAAAGTCAATTAAGAAGATAAGCCAGTATGGTTGGAAGGAGGGTAAGGGAGATTTTGAGAATCCATCTTCAATGGACATCCATCGCGGTGGATTAAAACTCGGAATGGTGGTTCCACGAAAATGTGCAAATATTAATCCCTTAATTAGCTTTAATTAATCCGCATTTTCTCGAATGAGCATCGATTTCTCGAAAGGAGACTACACGCAAGGGCCCGAATATCCGTAACTTAAAAACGCTCGGGTATAATTAAATTTTTTCGGCATGAGCTACAAAACTCGGTGAGGGATTACCGACATTCCTCGTATTCTTACATGAAAATTCACCTTCAGCATTGTTTCATTTATATGTTTAAGCAAGTTTCTCAAGCTAATTAAATAGGAATTTTATACATTCAAAATAAAAAGAATTTTTTCTAAATGTTTCAAGAGTTCACCGTAAACATGTGGATATATGGAGCATGTGTATATATATTTTTATACATGTTTATATAGTTGAATGAATATTCAACAATGGAATAAAATCCTCTAAACAAGTACAATGAATATTCTAAAAATGAAAAGAACAGGCTGTTCGAAAACGAAAGTCTATCGATTGAAGTGTTAAAACGTTAAGACCTCCTGAAAGATATTTTTGGTTTCTAAACATGTCAAATCACAATAGAGCGCATCTTTTGTACGAGCCCAAATCCGACAAAAAGAGAACGCTAAGAACTTCTTTATGGGTAAATCGGATCCCAATGTAAGCGATCTTAAGTCCATTCCAGATTCTATTGCGATAGAATATTCTGCTGCGGAAGAAACGGAAAAAGATCCGAAATGACGCAACTGTCGTGCGTGGCAAGAAATCCATTCTGACGTTCTTTACCTATTGAAACACATACGCGCTAAGAGTTGCTTTAAGAGAGGGAGCTCATCCTAGCAGCATATCCCTTTAAGAGACATCGATTCAGCATAATCCCGTACCTCCTGCATGGCGTTAAAACGAGGTTTATCCAGAATCTTCTATTTTTCAGAGGTTTTGGTTACAGCCGTGAGACGAAGGGGATTTAGTAGAAATGTGGTGGGGGATGGTACCACGATTACCAAACGTTATTTGACAGATTGTGTCCGCTATCCATACTCTCTCTAGACAAATATACGTGAGCCCATTAGGCGACGGAAATGGGATTTCTAATCCCCGGAATACGTCGAGCAGGTGGTTACTTAACAGTAATTATCCGTGAAACTTCAATACAAGGGATTACGATATAGGAAAAAGAGAATCGGGGTAATGCGAAGAATTACGTTTACCAATCACTTATCGAGGATTGAATTCGAACGCTATCGGAAAACTTCGAAGGCGGGTTTTATCCCTCTCTACTTCTAGCCAAAGGCGGAAAAGGATTAAAAAATACGTCCTGTGGATTTCGTGGAAGTTTACAGGCAGCTTATGAGTGAATTGGAGAGATCTGAGATCTCGAAGGGGTATTACAAAAATATCGCAGGGGACGACTTAAGTAAAGGGCGAGATTCACTATAAATAATGAAAGAAAAGCTGTCGAAAGGGTTCGAGATCATCGTATAACGAAGGCTAAGGAGTTTCGAAACTCGAATAACCTCATATATAATAGAAAAGACGGAATTCGACGTCTCCTTTCAGGGGCCAAAGAGAAAAAGATTGTCCCACCACGACAATCGACACGGACTCTTCCGTCGCAGACTATTGTTAACGCGACGGTCAGCATAATTGCATATTAATGTATCGGAAACTCCACTCAGCCGCGTCCTGCCGTTCATACGTGCAAAAAAGTGACGCGATTGTGTGCCCTTTTTTCGCTCGGTATGCGAATCTCCAGAGGAAATGGCATTTCGAAACAGTGAAAAAGGGCTTAAAAAACGTCGATGGGAAAAAATATCGGAGTGAGGAATGGCGAGGCAAATACTCTAGGAAAAGAGCGCGAATCGCAAAGAGTGGGGAAACTTTTTTATTTGGACCAAAGATTCCGCTCGACGCCTTTTTTTGCGTTACACACGCAGCCGATGGCGCTGAGAAAGAAATCGATATGAAGAGAAGAAGGCGATTCTCTGCTGTTTGTGTGAGCCCAGCGCCCTTCCTTCCCGCACACTGTGTTTACATGTATTGGAGGCGCTGGATCGTCAACCGGAAGGACAAAGTGACCGTTTAGAAAAAGACGCATCATAAGTGAAAGCATCTACGCCAGGTGAGGTGCGGAACCAGCGGGTCTTCGGGCGGCCTCCTCCTTTATTCCTTTTTCTAAACAGACTCGGACGTTTCTATTTTTTTCGTTTTGCTAAAGCGTGGATAACGTACGGTGGAAATGAAACGGAAAATATTCTCTCTCTCACACATCACCAAGAATTGAATTCAATTTCGTTCGTCCGTCTCTGTGTTGGGCGATTTGAATACGTCTCCAAGTGCGGTCTGATGGTTTCAGTGCGGTCTTTAGGCTTCATATGCCTCCTGATGAGAAATGTAGCCTTCCAAGGAAGTAAGGGTTCGCCATCACCATTCTATATTCTCTTATTCTAGCTTTAGACACCTACCTATCATTTCTTCAATTTTCATAGCAATATTGAAGGAATGGCTGTATTCAGGATATGATATTTGTTTTCATTAGAACTTGCTACAGTAACTCCATAAAACTCTTCATCTAACCTTGTAATGTGCAGTGCTACGTGAAATTTTGCTGAATGAGGTGTGCATGTAAAGGTTTACATACAAAGAACTCTAGATAAGGGTCATACGGTTGTATTAATGTTAATATACAAGCAATAAAATATATAAAATTATTTCAATCGCCAAATCATTAGACGTGGCATATTTTTTAAATATCTCGAGCGAAGTAATTTTTACTTTCTCTTTTATATAAAAGTACTAAATTTTAACCTTATAATTTATCGATTTGAATTCGAAATAGTACCTAATAATATTTTTAAAGTTTTTTGATGTAATTTTCTACTTAGTGATAAAATTAACCAACGAATTTGCTGGGCATATTTCCTAGTGGCCCACACCTTAATTTATTATTGAGATTATTTTAAGATTATATGAATACAATCTTATATTAATGCCATGTAACTCTATATATGGGATACAATTTAGAGCGAACAGGTAGGATTGATTTTCATTTATGGTCCTTAACGAGAAAAATTCCTATTAAAATTAAATTGCTATCAAAATTTAAAAAAAAATGAAAGTAAAATTGTTGCTATTGCTTAGGTATTTTGATTGATGAACCTGTGCGATAATTTTGTGATCCACCACTTTATTCGTCTGTATTATCTTTAAAGTTCGCAAAAATTACGGTGCTCCATACATTAAAAATATTTGATGAATGTGGCTTATATTTTATGATAAAACGTGGTCTATTTTAATGTTTTTCACCCCAAGTTACTATCCTGAATAGTTTAGACCTCTTAAAATTAAAGAAATCCGTAAATACTCCAAACTGGATGCTAATGAAAGCATCTTCAGTTATCAAAACAAAGGGAAACTCATGAATGGCGACGGTGAGCCCATTCCAGTTTCTTCATTATACTCTCTCCTGAACGCCGGTTCCTGAAAGGAGCTAATCTCGGAATTTTCACTTTTCCACCCTCTTCCCCAACGTCACACCAAAGAAAACCCACTCCTCTCCAACGACATACAGTTAAATACCCCTCACACGCAACTTTCTTTCGATTATGCATTTATTTCTCCTGAGGATTGCGGTGTAGTCGCCGAAATGCGAAACGTGTGTTTCCCTTACGGTCGGGTATCTGCGGCTTCCTTTCCGCTTTCAAGGAATTGGCCCTACGTTCACCGGCATATTCGGCGATTGGAGATTTTTTTCGAAACTCTATCAGCCGATTTCCACTTTCTTTTCTTTCGCCTATGAGGTAGATTTAGAAGTGATTACTCATGATTAATTTTTCAATAGCAAAACTTTTTATAGTTAAAATTCATATTTTTACGTTTTCTTTGAGAAATTTAGTTTCCAGACATTTTCACTAAAGTTTAAAATTTAGGCTACTGCTAGCTACTAAGGGGTACTGGAGACTCCAGCGTTTAATTTTCAGCATGAAATATTAAAATTAAATATTTTATTCAGCCGAAAAATATTTATTACCATATAGGTAAATTTTCAGCGATAAAACAATGAAAAAAATCTGCTTATAACTCTTCAGAGATGGAATTCTTCATTAAAAAATAAGAAAGCCTTGAGGGATGAAACAATTTCTTAATATCTCCTAAATTCGGTATCGCTGCATACTAGAAATGTCAATCAGTGAAAAATCATCGAGGTATTCTAAAATTCTTTGTTATGCATTATCTTCCTTAATTAGCCGTAGTTAATAAGCTTCCTTGTTCCTGTGTCTCTAAGGAATGCCATGGAAGGTATTTCAAGCTAAGCGTAGCTCCTCCATGGAGTCTTTTATTTAGAGCGAGTATTAAAACTATACCGTCATTAGACAAAATTTGAGGAATTTGAAAGAAAATGGATCGGATGACCCAAATTTCGAGAGGCGTGCGATGTATCGAATTTCCCGTAACTTCATCTAATCTACCCATTGAGATCCTCTTATCTTCATGAATAGAAACAATCACATGAAATACTTCTTATCATATCCTCTCACGTTCAAATTAGTTACGTTATCTAGCTAAATAAAGGAAATAATTAGTTGAATGAAACAAAGGAAACCTATAATTAGAGAGTGCAAAATTGACAGTGAAACAGACTACGGTTAAGAACCTCTATCTTTCACTTCCTCTTACATATCAGTAGAAATAAGAAGTAAAAAAACAGAGAAAAATTATTGAAACAATAATACCCTCACGGTAAAAAAATGTTTTTAAAGAATAAAGGTGTGAATAGCCAACAGAAATCTTAAGTAAATATATAATCAATGAAATATCATAAACCAAACGTCTGTAAATGAATTCAATCGTAAAAATAAAGATAAACCCACAAGCAGTTAACGAAAAATTGAAGCAAAATCAGATTTTTATCTAAAATAAAACAAATAAAATAATCAACTATATCATTCAAATTAGAACAAACCATTCACCATTACCGTCGTACGAAGATGCTACATAAAAAGATAAACTTTAATTTACCGGGAAAGACGAAAAGTCTTTGACAATGACTTTTAAACTGAATTTCGAGACAGCAAAATAAGTAGTAAACACTCCGCAAACCGGAAGCCAAAATACTTTAAAAATCAAAAATTAGGATTTAAAACTTTCGCAATTAACATGAAAGAAGTAAACGTCTTACGCTTAAAAGAACGCAAACATCTTAATCCTAAAATAAGGAGTAAGATGTATTTTATAGAGAATCTAGAAACTCCCCAGAGTGGGAGGGGATGGTGCTTGCCAAAGAGGGGGAGGCGAATTAAAACAATTTCCTTACGGAACTATCTTTAATGGATACCTTGAATGTCATTTTTTTCATGATAAATATAGTAGGCGTATGATTTCAATTCAAGTTTATCGTCAGGTATTAGACAAATTGCTCATACTACAAAGTCAATAAGGGGTGGGGCGATCGCACTTTATGCCCCTCGCCGGATCCACTAATGGTTTCGAGGAAACTCGAATGAATTGTTTGTTCAATTATTCATACAAATAATAATCAATCATTTAAACAGTTTTCAGGACAAAGGCCATTCTGGGAAGTTCACAAATTTTGTGGACTCACTAACCACTCCCATAAACTTCCATTAAAGTTATTCTTCATCCTGTCAATACATAAATACTACGTACGCTTGGGTTGGTCTTGGATATAGATCAATACTTTACTAATTAACCAATACCCTGAGCTGCAAAATTTTCGTTGAATTTCTTTTGCGCCGAAAATTAAAGGAAATCGTTAACCGATTAACACTGGTTTACATTCCTTTTGATAATGAATTGAAAATCCCTAGGCGATACTTTTAAAGAGAATATGATCAGAAAAACCTCTCTATAACGTTACTTGCAAACAAAGTTACGTCTGTAAAGTAAGTTAAGCTCCAAAAGGTCAGCATGAAATTAAATGTGAAAAGGTAGAATAAAGGTGATGAATTCTAAGTTCTGTATTGATTACCCCGAGACAGAGTTCAGGGGACTTGTGACGATTTGAATCTCATCTGGCAGAAATAAGAAATGAAAAAGTTTGTGAGTAAGAAAAAAAGAAGGGAGCAAGAGTTAATGGAAAATGGAAAGTTAAGGAATGCAGGCATAATGATAACTTGCAAATTTCTTTTTAATAAAATATTTATATAACTCGTACCAAAACTTTTAACTAAATGTTTCCTTAACTCGCACCAAAGCATTGTCTAATAAACACAAGATAGGAGATTAAAATATTTGGAATAATATAAGGCTTAAAGCTTGGAGATATTTGCAGTTTGACGACAGTGGAAGATGAGGAAGTTTCGCGAAATGTTTGCTGTGTATTTGGTTTGAATGACTTTTTCTTTTCGAGCCTCATAACGGAGTTTGAAGCATTCCAAAGTCTAGAGAAGTCACATCAGTGTAAATTAAAATATCAAAGGTATGCTGGTTATTAAAATGTAACTTCTGGTATTTGCCGAGAGCTGCTACATCTCGGGCGATTTACTGCCTTCAATCTATTACCTAGCGCTCTATTCCTGACTACACTCCACCTCCCTCATTACCTGCAACTAGTTATAATGAAAAGCATCACTCAAAATGCTTTATTCATTATAAATATTTCTATTTATATTCCCGAATTTACCTCCATTAAACATATGAAAAACATTCCGCGAACAATGATATGGAGGAAAAATCGTGACCTATTAATTTCTATAGAACTCACTAAATTAATTATTAAAAGAGAGTCGCGTATTTAATGTAATATCATTGATGAAAAGCGTAATTGGAAAGATAACCGCAATTTATATTACAAAATGATAACCATAATTAATTATAAATGATTGTAAATATTTTCGAATGAGGAAAATTAAAAGCAACAAGTACGCTAATTTTGCGGAGAGGATTTCATTTTAATTTGTTGAAACGTAATTAGCTGACACAATTCTGATCTAAAATAATTATACAGGATAAAATTAATATTTTTTATTTCTTTTCCGAGATTTCAAATAAAGTTCGACCTCTTTGTCTCTTCTAGTCGGAAGCTTATCGTAAAATACCTTCTAATTTTCTGGGAGAATCAGGAATTTCCTTGTACGTGCTACAAGATTGACAAAGTCTTCATAGAGAATCAGGTTAATAACTATCGAAGCGGATTCAGATACCTAAGACGAAGGAGTTCTTCATTAACTTCCATCTAAACTCTTAATTTTAAGTTCTCTTATACTACAACAAAATGAATCACAGGAAGCACGACTGAACTTTCGGAGGAACAGCCTATTATTACTTCACTGCAAGGAATGCATAATATTCAATCTGAAAATATCTTATCTAGGGTGTAACCTATCTAGCACTTTGCAATTCATTTTACTCGATCTTTTCACCCATTCTCTCCATTACTTCCTTGAGTATTACGCAAGGAGGAAATAGAACCTTGTATCCAATAGCAAATCTCTAGTTAAGTATTACAACAAATGAGAAAAATATGATGAGATATTATGAGATAATACGACCTCACCTAACAAATATCTGATTTCAATTTCCCATAACAATGTTAAAAAATTAGGGATACTAATTGAGATAAACTCAAACGTATTTTATGAAACCCAAAAAACCTCACAAAATACGATTAGACGTTTTCAATCTATCATTTTCCATTAGCTATCGAATTATTACTTTGATGAAACTCAGCTTTATATACTCAGGCACCAACATACTATTAGTTTAGTTTTTCAACAATATAGTATATGCAACGCATCAAGTAACCATCAAATATACATAGCATGTACCAGAAGCAAACTTTGCACGCTACGTTCACGGACTGACAAGAGTGAGTTTTAATTTCCTTATTTTCAAAGCGTTATGCTAGAGTTCAATTAGAGAGGAATTTCGGCAAGACCTGCTTCAGACAAAAATGTAGAGTTAACCGTTAGAGAGCGCAAATATTAATTATTAATTAATAATATTTAAAATATAAAATTAATGGGTTTGGATGGTAAATATTTTAAAGGATATTAACATTAATTAGTTATTTCTTGATATTTTAAATATTTGAATCCGAAGGAGTATTAAATTAATATTTTATAGTCTTCTTTCTCTTATCAAAAATCTCCCGGAAAGATTTAAAGTTGACGATGAACAACTTTTATGTTGTACTACAAATTCTTCGAAAAAATCTACGATATTATTAAAACCGATATTGTAGATAGATAGACCCTTTATTGGCAGAGTTAAGCCCAAGGTGGCCTCCCTTACACCTATCTTCGTACGTCATTCTTACATGTACAAATATAAACCAAAGCAAAAAGAAGGACTGAATTGTGGGAAAAAATATTAGCAACTGAAGGTTGACAAAGAAAAATCCACGTCGCGGTAAAATACATACAGAGAAGGGATGGAAAAAACGCAAAAAAATGAAAAGAAATAAAGAAGCAACATATAAAATAAATACACTAAAATGCAGATTAAAAAAATACAAATACAGAATTATAAGACATAGATAAAAGTTTAAAAGATACCATTCGCTACAAACAAACTATGAATAAGTAAAGAGGAACAGTGAGAAGATAATGAATATAAGAAATGTTACATGAATAATCAGTAAGAAATGATGATATGATATAGCAATAAATATCTTCCCCAGATCTGAATTCGTGTGAAGGATGAACGACTACAAAATAAATTAGAACTTAACGACATCGGAGGGTAGTTTAAACGAAGACTTCTATAAAGCTATTCCTGATATGTTAGTGAAAGAAGAAACAAATACTAGCGATTATGATTAAAACCAGTGATTTGATGAAGGAAGATGAAGTCTTAAAACGACGCAACAAGAATCATTAGTTCATAAGCTTCATTCAGTGTGCACGTGTTTAACTCAAGTGCCCAATTATTATTTATCGGAAAATGTGCCTCTTAATAATTCGAGATAGGAGGGTGATCTTCCAACTGTTCTCAGGGCAACTGCGAATGAGGAAGTGATCTCTCGGATGATTTTCCTACATAAACTTCCTGAAGAACAATATCCAAAATGAAGGAGACTTATTAAAAAACTACAGCTTAAATATTCACGTATCGTTATCGGCGTAAGAGGATTAAAAATCGGAAAGCATTCGGAGTTTTATTGCTATTTCAGCGAGGATTACTCAGGAATTTCGTCTCGATCGCCTACAGAAGGATGAGTTCTTAGTAATTGGTAATTTGTATTTTATGAGAGCAGATAATTATTTTTAAGTAAAATGTCCAGCAATTTTTAAGCTAAGCAATAACTTAGTCTCCTATGCCATTTGTTCAATAACTCCACGTTTAACTATCGAATATTTGTTTAATCAATATTTATTATTTATATTATATATCGGCTATATAAATACACACATTAATATATAACTTATTATAAACTATCAAATAAAATTATAATAATCTAATAATAAAAATCTAATAGTAGTGATAATGTAATAATAATATTCTAATAATAACTTAATTATACTTAAATGATAATTTATTAAAGTTATAATGCAATAAAATTTTATAATAACTTATTAATAATTTAAAAACAATTTAAAGATTATATATTTATAATTTAATGACAATGTATCGATTATTTATTAAGAATAATCTTTTTCTTTTAATAATTTTAACAATAAATTGATTCATCGTTGAGAATTTCCAGGCTCTTTAGTTGTTATTATTGAAAACATAAAGAGAATATTTAAGAGATGCTATAATTAACAAATTTTCCACAACTAAGATTTAAAGTGAACAAACTTTATTATTTATATAGGCAATGTTAACGAATTGTCGGCAATACGAATGCCAACCAGTAAATGGTTCGCACTTTAAACGTTCCAAACGTATGGACGGTTTTGAATGTATTTTTAGAGCAAGATATATTAAATAGATATTTATCTTCGAATAGCAGTTTTTAGGTAATGTTTTCTTTGGAGAAAATAGAATTTCAATAAAACGGAGTTTTAAACAAGAGTAACACCTTCGACAACACATGGGAAGCAATACCAACAAGTATGTGACAAAGTTGCTCATATGTAAAAAGTGCAAATACTTCATTGTATATCTACTGAAAATGCTTATGAAAAATCATAATCTATGATTAAATTCAGTTTGGAATACCTTTGTACCAGAAAATGTATTTTATGGACAGAAATAAAGTTTATGACCTAACTCAGGGGTCAGTATGGTGAACTTGGAATAGTAGTTAAAAGATTAGATCAACGCCTCTTCAATTGCTTCCAACACAATGAGAAGGTTCTCAAATGGATGAAAGGGAGTGTTGATTTCTTACCTTAGCCTCCACGCAAATGGTGGCAAGACAAAGTATCCCGAGGAGCTGCAACACCCTTCTCAAAATCATGGCCACTCCTTCTGAAAGAGAAAAAAGATAATATTAAAATCACGGGTTAATCTAACAAGAATTCATTCGTTCATCAATACACGTATCTGAATTCGTGGGAATCGAACAATTTTCCTCCACGTGCGGAAGTAACCTGATTTCTCAATTTTTCGGTAATTTTTTTGCAGCGGACACGAAACGACGAAAAAATTTCAGATATTTTGGATATAAAATATATGCAATTCCAGGAGTTCTCGAGTTGTCGAGCATTGTAATTTCTGCAACGATACGCAAAACATTCCGCGAGAAAAAATATTTTAGAATAGAGTGGACAAGCTTTTTTTTACCGTTTCTCATATGGAAATCTGCAGCCAGCGGCTCAACTTTTCGAATAATCGCTGTTCCATCGAAATCGGAAAATTCCGCAAATATTTTCACAATGTTGATTTTTCGATGAAAATCCACACCCGACCATTCTCTTGATCTCATGGTCCGAAGAAGGAACGTTTATTCGCGGTTTGCAAGAGGGAAACGGCACGTGCGACGCCTCAGGCTGATGGGTTATCCAATAAGCTTTGTAAGATATGAGAAACGAAGAGATGCTACAGAGACATCCTGAGCTGTGGCTGGCGTGAAAGGACTTAAAACGTAAAGGAATTAACGGAAATTTGGACTTTCGAAAAAAGGCGGCACGGACTAAAAATGTTCCAGTCGTAGTGGGCTTTGTAGAAAGATTTATCGACGTCGATATTTAAAAATCTATTCGAAAATATCATAAAATCTTGATTAACGATAGCGCAAAATGTAAATTAGGCCTCTATGGTCTTTTCTTATCGGATGGACTATATCCAGATCATTTTCTGATCGATCAAAGACTTACTAGTCTAAGGTAATGAAAAAATAACCACTTTCACAGCAGAACTGGTGTATTTATTCACAATAACTAAGCAAAATACTACAGAAAATAATTCTAACCACACGACAGTTATTATAATTATTCTTTTTCACTTGAAAATGACGCTTATGCGTCGAAACATGTCGTGTGGTTAGAATTAATTTCTGTAGTATTTTGCTTAGTTATTGTGAATAAATACACCAGTTCTGCTGTGCAAGTGGTCATTTTTTTATTACCTGTCATGGAATACTACCAAGTGAATAGCCGCTCCGTCGATTTTATTCCTAGTCTAATTTTAAGCAAAAATTTTGTATAACAACAGAACTTCAGAGGAATATTATCCTACGTTTAGTACTAGCAAAGAAGTCGAAATAGATTCCTTAGACGACCAATGATAAATTTATTTCGCATTATATCACCACTATTGATCCCCTTGAGGACAATATACGCGAATGAAAAACAAGTGGAAGAACTTCAAAAAAAGAAGCAAAATACACGGCCAAAATAGATCATTTAAATGTGTGCTCAGAAATAATCTATGACACTATAAAGATGATGAGGTGACGGTTTATTTTAAAATCAAATTAATTAAAAAGAATAATTATGATAACTTGATAGAATTCAATTTCCGATGATAGCTTATAAGCCATTTTCACTTCTGTGTTATTGCTAAAAATTCTAAATACGGAAATAAAAATAAAAAATCAAATGTTAATTTGAATAAAAGCTAGGTCTTTGAAGTGATTAACTAAAGAGTAAAGAGGAATCATTTATTCTGTTTTAGCTAACTGGCTATATTACTTTTACACTTGATTAAATTATTATTCTCTAACATGAACAACATACGATAATAAAACGCGAAATTTTACATCGATTACAGTGGAAGATTTAGCGTCTTTCACAATATCCGTACTTAGCTACTGATTATTAGAACAAAACTTCGAAATCATGCTTAAGGTTAATATCATTTGGATGAACATTTTATTTGGTTAGATGTATGATTGACTAGATGACCAAATGACCTACCGAATAGGAACCGACTACTTCTTAAACAGACTCTTTATTTGCACTTGAGTTTTCTTAATAAGACAATCATGAAACGTTTTCGTCCTCTCTGGCCTCATTTAATTAACAAAAGTTCCTATCACTGATTATGAATAAAGAGGAATGTATCTAAGAGCCATTGGATTACATTGAGAGTATAATTTGAAATGGAGACGTATAATTTGAAATCGTTAATATTCGATCGGTATTTAACGAGTGTTGTCGAATAAATGAATTAACTTTTCTGAACAGTTGCGGAGATAAAAAAATTTATTTTCATATAGTTAATATTCATTATTATATTATACATATGTCATTACTCCATTTATATTATTTTATACTATTTTTTAAATTTTTTTTGTATTTTTACTCATATATTTTTTACTTTACTTTTTGTACTTTTCTTTATCCTTTTTGAATTTTAAAAATTATTTTATTTATCATATGTTTTCACTGTCTTTTCGCAGTTTTTTTTCGGCCCCTTCTTGTGTGGGTGTTTTCCCGCACTGTGGGTTTTTTCTCTATCAACCTTCAGTTATGGTGATTTTTTTCCCACAAATCAAATCTTTTTATTTCGATTTTTTTCTCTTAGTATTATTTTACATCTTGATACGAGGTTAGGTGGAAGAGAGACCCACTCGGGCCTAACCTCGCCTAATAAAGGGTCCAATAATAATATTCATATTGAACGACAGTTTAAGAGAGCTGCTCACCGGCTGCATCTAAAGCATCCATTTACTCCAAAACTTAATTCTCCGTAAGCTTCGTAAGAGAATAGACCGCGATTATTCGCAGATTGAGCATAATATCGTAAATAGAAGCACATCATACGGAAAACGATTCATTAATCCCAATTCCGCGCCCATGACTAAATATGGATATCAATTCCTCTCCAGTTCGCAGAGGAAGGTGGATGTGCGTTGCTTTCAGGGGTCAAGCTTTGAAAAGCAAGCTTATCGCACAGCGTGGGCGTAGGTGATATTTGGCGACAGATGCATTAAACTCTATCCGCGCTCTACTGTGGGTGTGAAATAGCTCTCGGGCTAAACGAGAAAATGATTACTGCCACGCATAGTTGGTCTGCGGTTTTGCGTGCAACTTCCGATTATTGAAAAAGCAAATTTCCCCCCGGGAATCGAATTCGAAGATTTCTTTTTGAAATTAATTTATTCCAGACTCGCTTGGGCGTTTGCAAGAATTGAGTTCAGAGGTGACTAAACTTCAAATAAATGGATCCTTCCGCAAAACTCGCTTCGTCATTGAGTTATCGATGAGGGATGTTAACAACGGATTCTGCTATGGCACATTATCAAACAATTGGTACATTCACACACACACAAATACAATATGTATATACTATAAAACAAATTTGCTATTCCAATTAGTACGGAGTATGTTTTAATCCGTTACTCACGCGATATTTTTTAAGCTGTTATTCGCACATGGTGTTCCTGACAATGTTTTTTGGGAAATCACTTTTTTGATTGATATGTCTTACTAATTTTATTATTCTAATTTTGACAACATTTTCATTGTTTTTCTCATGAAAATAAAAATTTATATTGAATTAAAAATTTTCAATCAATAACATCCAGGCTTAGGTGTCAAAAAATGCGTATTACTTCGAAAAAATTATGAACAACTATTGGTGAAATCTTTTTTTTTACTTTTCTGTCAGAAAAGTTAATATTAATTAACAAAATATTATTTCACAATTCTGATCCTTCCTAACTAAGAATTAAATAAAGTTTGAGGTAAAACCGACCTGGCTGAAACTGACATCATGTAAGAATGTATAAGTATAATATGTAAGTGAAATTAATAAAATATGCAAAAGAATTTAAATAAAACAGAGAGAAATATTAAAGAGACACTACGGATTATTTAGACATGATAGAAAACGGAATCAATTTTAGCTACGCCAAAGTTAGAAACTACCCCAAAAAGTGTGTCTGAAAAATAAATAATGGTGTGACCACCCCAAGGATTAGGATTCGAGTCCTGCCGACTATGATTTTTTCCGTTTAGAGAATGGTTCTGCGTGTCCGTTAACAAAAATTATTAACAAAATGTATTAATTTGGATCACCCTACTTCTTTTAAAGCAATACATTGTGTTCATTATAAAAAGATAAAGTTCTACACTAAAAATATACGGTTTCATTGTAGCTTAATTAACTACATAAACATCGATTGATAGTTATGAAATGGTAAAAGTTACCGCATAAACATATTTCATTCAATTTCCAATCGTCGTCTATTTTAAAATATTCACCGGTCTCAAATATCTAACTTAACTCTCGGGCGGTTCGGTTAAATCCCAACTATACAAGATTGACAAATAAAAAGAATAATCGCATATCATTCATCACATTTGCCGTCGCCAATTCGTCAGGGGAAAAAATGCGAATATTTCCAGGCCATCCGAATAGCGAGTACCAAGTATTTTTTACCGTAACTTGTTAGCATAGCATTTCTCTAACCTCGCTGGCGCCCGTTATCTTCCGAACCGGAATTTCTGCCCGCGGCGTTCGAATAAAAGGATTTTATGGACTTATATATTTTTCGCCGGCCGTAAATCAATCTGCACGACGGATACACTCCCGTAATCCTTCTCAAACAACACGTGAAACACGTGCCGCCGTTTTTTCATCCCTATTTTCGACGCATTCCTTTCGCTGTAAAAGCGCAAATTTGCCGGACGTTTCGCCTATACGTATGACTCCGATTTTCTAGTATCATTCACCTACAGCAGCCGGGATTCATGATCCGATTTAGGTTAGTTGGATAAATGACGTGCGCTCAAACACGCGTGGCACTTTCCGGCCGAACATTTTCTTTGATTGATCGTCTGAACGGAGAAAAACGGGAAATGTACGTAAAATCTTATGAATTATCTCCACCCGTATAGTTGGTTGAGTATAAACATATTTTGAGAGAGAGTTCGGGGGAAACTGGGCAAACTCGGCAAAAAGATAACTTGGCGGCGATATTATCAATTAATACTAAAGAATAAACCAATAATACAATAAGTTTTTTATTAGTTATATTAAAATTCAATTATCTCTCATTAACATTCGAATACCGCTTAAATGTAAAGTTTAAATTTTGTTGTTGAATTAATGAAGTACCTCAATAATTGTCAACTTACATAACGAGAAAAGAGATAAACTAGTACTTTTTCATAGTTTTATTTTCCACTACCGGTTTTAGCGAGTAATAGCCATCATCAGGTGACAAAAATCTTTTCCAAGTACAGGAAAAGTCTCTCTCTTTTATTGATGTGATGGATTTCCAAAATACAACGCCTTCCTCCGCAGATTTTACTGTCAACTTTAATGTTGAAAATATTGACAATGATTTTGTTCCTTCGACATCATGAACTCATTTAAAAAATTTGGTAACTTAATTCTGTTAATTTTGTCGCATAGAAAACTAACATATTTAAAAAGCTAACTGGACTCACTAATACCTCACTGAAGAGAGATTTCTCTTATTAAATTTGCGATGACGAATATTCTTGTATTGATTTGTGATACTGACTTCCCTTAAATTAAGTTTTCATAACTTATTACTCTCTTAATTTAGCGCGGTTCCGTGATACTGCAAAATAAATCATTCCATATTGGCATTCGACTAAAAACCAAATCAAATTTTAACGAATTTTAATTCATCCATAATAACTCCAATTTATTTTATATTGATATATATTTATTGACTTTCGCTCGGATATTTTGCGTCCGCACCAATGAAGCCTGTAGAAAACATATCAGATGTACAACTCCGTCAAAGAGTGGCCGAAACAAGGAAATCAACGATATATTAAAATCCAATGCTTTTTATCAGCAAATTTTTCATACTCTCTGATATGAGCTTCTATTTTCGATAAATTCGCTTTAACTGGATTTTATTTGATACATCCTGATCAACCTAAATTCCTGGATTGATAAAACATTTTCCTCTGTAATTCGTATTTTAGGAATCGAGGAATGGGAGTCAGGTATATGTAAAAAAGGATTGAAATAGTTTCCCATTGTACCCTCACTCAGGTAATTTGAGGCGGGATATCGTCATCGGAACCTCCAATAAGTTGCATCGACTATTGCTTTCGATTCACAGTGAAGCCGAATTCAGATTCCACCGACGCTAAAGCTTCCCTAAACTCAAACCTCGCTGTCAAACTCGCTACGATGCTATTCCATACAGTTCATGAATATGGTACATAGGTATCGGTTACTTCCCATTAGTTGAAATAAGCAAATGTAATCGAAGCAGTGGAGTACATTCGTCGGGAAGAGTTGAGTTCCTTGTTTTCTGTTGCATAGGTTATCAACGAAGAATTCCGATACTGTGAGCAATTACGTAACTAAAGAAAAATCCGTGAAAAATAATAACTGAGGTAGTCCGAGTATTCCTTCCGTGAACTAGCAGCTTTTTGAGTAATAACTCTACGAACATTTCCATGATTTTAACTTTCCATCCATGGCGAATCATATTTTTGGCACTCATATAAGTGAGAATTACATATTTTTGTTGAGATTGCGGTTATTGAAGTCGACCGATCTTTATGATTTTCGCAAAAAAATATTTTATCATAGAGGTTTGAGAATTTCATTCCGATATTTTACATGCCCCCATACGTAAAAATTTTTTATAAACTTTCATTACATATTCTAGTGAAATACGAGGAATATCACGACCGTTCTGATTGCAACTTTATATATCGCGATCTCAATGATCACAGAAAAATTTTTAATCCTCCGTTATTAGTTTTGCAAATAATTCCGCCATACCAACGAATTCTTGTTTAATGAACACATGAATGATTTTTGTAGCGTTTATTTAGGGGAAAACTTAATAACCCCCATCGAAACTGTTGGAATAGATGAAAATATCGAAGGCCATAATTGAAGTTTAACTTCCCCGAGTGGAATATTATTCAAATTACAGGAAGTTTACAGGTATGAAAGTTTTTTCAATATACTTGATACTGAGGATATTTCATATGGTCATTCCCGGACAAGGGGAAAAAGGATAGTAGTCAAATGAGGTCTGCTCCAGTAATCTTTAACTATCTTTTGCTGACAACAAATCGAGGAAGAAATATGCAAATTTCTATATATTTATGGCAACAAAAATAAACGCAACACAAGTTGAATCTGAAGGGCAACCGTGACTAGAAAATGTGGTTATTTTTTCGGGTAAGGAGCGTCCACCAACAGAAAAACTCCATCGTGCTACTTCTAAATTTAGCAGCAAGTCTATCATACGCCCGAGGGTAGGTTGAATCCTTAATTCTCTTACCATTAGTGGCCAGTCCCTGCAAAACGAATAAGGTAATGAGGATGAGATTTCTCACTTAGCCAAATTGCCGTAAGAGGAAAAATTCCTCGAAAGTGCAGTACGGTGAGCTCTATAAAAAATTTTCCACGAGATTCAATAAGGTGAGGCCAAAATGTATGCCAATACTCAGCATTACTCACACCGCAGAAGTTTTAATATTACATCATCCATGAGCAAGATTGAGACAAAAGTAAATTAGGGATAAATTTTCCTTTATCCTCTGCCAAAATACTAATGACAAATATTCCTTCTACAAGATTTAGTAACAAGGACTTGAAAAGCTTTCGAAAAATATAGAAAAGGATTCCACCTTGTAAGTTTGAATGAAACGGTAGCTTTTTGGTGAAGTTTATTTCTTAGCTGAGATCGATCGTTACCTGTGAAAGCGTGAAAATAAGTAGAAGGAAATAGCTTCCACGATGGATGTATATTTACACCGCGTGAACACATTAAAATGCGTCTGAAGCGTTGCGCCTCCAGGAAAGAGGAAATTAATCCCAAAAAGACAGCGGAATGAATTTGATAGATAAATGAAGCCACGGAAAGTTCTCCGACGGATGCAATGATGTTCAAGGAATTCGAATAGACAATTAAGCTCAAAATGAATAGCATTCAATTGATTGTTTCATGGAATGGAAGATGTTATCTCACTTAAGTAATTCTTCCTTAAATTTTCCAACCAAAAATATCCATTGATAGCGCTGTAGCGGGATGCTCCAAAATCTTCTGCAACGTTCTTGCTTTGTAAACTATTTTTCTGCTCTGTTCATGCATCACTTGTTTCAGGAATACATTCATTATTTTACCTTCAATGAACATAGATTTCTATGAAATTTGCATCTTTTTCTCTCGTTCTAAGTCGTTTTTTGTCTACTATCTAACTGTTTCATAGGATTCCTGCAACCTCTTTTCCTAAGCATATTTTCTCTCGTAACAATACTTTCCTCGCAGAATTCCGGTTATTCTTTCCTCACAAAGTAAAGGGTCAAAGGTAAATTTGCGTATAAGGATTTCCTAGTGCACTTAGGAAAATTCTCACTAAAAACCGGACCTAAATATAGTCAGACAGGACCATGACTCGAACACGGAACTTCCATTTCCTTACGGTTGCCTCTGCCAATTAAGCTATTCAGCCACAACATTCGGACTTGTCTACTAAGTCTCCCCAACTATTGAATATTCTGGCGAAATCGCTTGATTGGCAGAACCATCCGCGAAAATCAGGTGAGTGAAAAATCACGTTCGAGTCTCGGTCCTTTTAGAAATTTTTAATGGCCGTTTTTCCTTGGAAATTTTTCTACCATAAGCGATTGTCTGGTCTTCTTTTAATTTCAAATTTATATGTTAGTTTTATGTTTTTCTATGTATCTTCCTTCAATATCCTAAACTTTTCATACTATATATATTTATTATTTTTATAAATTTTAGTGGATTAAGAGAAAAACAGTATAAGCCTGTTTATATTAGTCCGAAATAAATTCGTTCGTATGTAATATGCAATTTCCTATTGTCGTAGTCTGGATTGAGCTTCCAGTGAGCCAAGTTGGTAGCGCGGTCGCGATAGAGGGCCTATGCATGCAAAATAACCTCAGCTCATAATAACTTAAAATACAAACGATGGAATAGAGTTTTTACTTAGGACATTAAGTTGTGCGACCAAACCCAAGTGTGGTTCGGTACTTCAATACCTGCCCGGCAAGTGAGAGACCTTGGTTCGAGTCCCAGCCAAGTCACAATTTTTCACTTCTTGTATAACCTGAAAATATTAAAAATTGTATCTTAATGGTTAAAAAATATTCTCTAGACCAGCTATACCAAAGGCATTCTGCTTTTAAGTAATGTTTTCGTAATTTTCTCCTTTTGTATAACTGCTTACATTTTATTTTCATGTCGATCTCTCTGTAATCCAGCGACATGTGAAACTTTGATGCATTACGAATATACTACCACGCACAGTTTCAAATATCTGAGCTTATTCGCGTGGAAGTAAAACTAGTTAGCATTTATTTAATATCGGCGCGCAAAAACTCCTACGATTCCGACGTTCTCGAGCAGATTTTTACGTTTTTTAAAGAAATGGGAATTTTCCGTTGCTATTTCTCCTCATACACTCCACGTATGGAGATATAATTTCAATCTGAGAGCACCCGAGAATATTTTTTTTTAATTCCCCACGCCTCTTATCCAATGCTGCATTGATCGCCGTCATCAGGTTCGAATTAAGAACGACTCGTCTTTCTCCGTTTCGCTCGAATTAATTTTTCACAAAACAGCACTCCACCTGTGCATTTTCCACCTATTACAAACCAGCTCGCAAATGCATATTGATGAATTTCGCGGGAAATTTACCTCGAGGAAATCACCCATTATCCATTCGTAGAGTACATTTTAAATCTGAAAACATCCTCATAAAAGTCCCCGGGGGAAAAACACAAAAATAAAAAAGCGTGTATTTTACATATCCACCACTGAATAATAGCTGCTTTAGTGATCCTTTAATTCAACGGTTTGATGATTCCCCTCTCCGCCCAAGGATTTCATTCGCCTTCGTACGATTAATTCACGTCTCGATGGACGTAATAGCATTTTCACGCCAAAGTCACTCCCTCTTCGTTTACCCAATTTACTCTCCCACGTTTACCCTCCCTAATTCTGCACTCTTACATCTTCGAAGAGGGCGACGAGGAGAGGAATTGGGTCACCTGTGGAAGTGCCGACCAGAAAATATTAATCGCGCACTAATGCGCTTTAATGCACACAAAAAGTGCAAACATGAAAGGACTTGTTTTCATCGATACACCTCACGCAAATATTCACGCAAAGATATTAAAGTTTCGTTTATCCTTTATGCACTTCGGATATCATTCGCCACTTTTCTACGTGCGAATTGAGATTACGTGTGCATTTCGCGTTGATGACCACAGTTCTAAAAGCATTATATTTTATCTAGCTGCAGTGCCAGATTTCGAAACTTGCCAAGGGGCAGTACTTGCCTAGGGGGAGGGAATCAAGTAGGTTTTCTAACTCATCTCCATTTAACATTTTAATAATCACTGTGCCGTGATAGAAGTAGTAGATTTATGATTTTCGTTCAAAAACTTCTCAGTCTGATTTTAATACAAGCTCTTCATCGTATCGAAGGATAATTGCTAGCAGTGCAAACTTACCAAACAGGGGTGGGCCCTTAGTTCCTACCTGATTCCTCCAATATCTAGCTGATCGCTCTTTCTATTTATGCCTGTAGATATGGTTAGGTATGTTTCAATTTTATAGCAAAATATACATAATAATATATTCTATTAAAAGGTGTCCATGCTATGAAGAGATTGTTGAAAATTGTTTGAATAATATATTTCATCGGTGTATCGAAATTATTTGTTTTTTGGACAAAAATTGTTACAAAATTCGATTTCATAAGTACTTATATTTTATCACTAAGATACGAAGCAATTTAAATCCAAATATAATAAATCGCCTTATATAAAATTATTGATTCATTAAAGTAATCGATGTTTACTTTATTTTATTCTTCTGATGTTGTATTTAGCTATGAGAATTTTATTGGAAGTTGCTGAATGTCAAACGGCGCATTTTGGAAAACTCAAACACCAGAGTACTCGGGTAATTCATACATAACAACTCCATAAGTACTCGTTAAGTTCCAACTGAAAGCCCGATATTTCCGATTCCCAAACTTATGCCCAAACTTAGTACGGTTTCATTTGTCCATATTTTTCCAAACAGAGTAAAATCCGCTTAAGATGTTTTTAAGTGATCGACCGCACCATAAGCGGCATGTCGTCGTAACTGGGTTATCATCAAATAATATACAGAAATTTTTATTCATTCTCAAGCTTTTAAAGAAGTAATTTACATCTTAAAACAGAGAAGAATCATTTAAGTTTGATTTTCTCAAATAATAAAAAACTATTGTATGAAAAAAGTAACAAACTTCATCCCAAAACATAAAAGGAAACTAAAAGTGCTTCTTCCCAATATTTCAAGTTTCCTTTACCTGTTTCAACACCGATTTTTACAACACTTCGCATAATACGCTGAAGTTTATTTATTTCGTCAGTTAACAAAAGAGAAAAATTTACTTAATTGATGCCAAAATAAGAAACTAGAGGGTACATTTTTTTACTTCTAGTGTATACAACATTATGTTTTTCGATCGACTATGCGGTCGATTTGCAAAAGCGGGTTAAAGTGCATCTAGGCACAGGAAAAATCCGCGTTACAAGCGGGTTGCAGAGCATCTTAAAAGGCATTTTTTTCATGTGATGGTTGGACCGGGACCGAAAGAAAAACGCATACTAAACTGGATAGCATCTTATGCATGAGCATTTTAAACAGGTTTTGATGCACGTCCTAGCCATCTAAATTCGTTCGTTTTTCGCATCAACTTTCCACTGTCACTTACTCTCACGTGTGCCCATATCCAGAATTATCCTTAAGCGTCAATCCACAGTTGCCTCGGCTATTTCAGTTACGTCGTAAGCGTATCCTATGGCAGGATGTTTCCCATTTTCATTCCACGTCACTCTCTATTACTGCCTATTATTCCCTGAAAGCTATTTGGTTCCATTTTTGAAACCGTCACTGTCATAACGAAACGGTATAACTTAAGCATTTCCCATCTCAGATGAGAGGTGTGTTTGGTTTCCCCTGTCAAAGGCTCCCACCGGAGATCGAACCGTGGACCGCTTCCGTCAAAGCGTACGCACTACTCGCCGATGTTTCCGGGCGGCAGAACTTCTTCCGCTCTCTCGGGAATTTCGTAACACTTCCTCGTCAGCGAATCGCGGGTCGGGAATAGCGGCTCTTTGTGCTCACGCAGACGCATCGATCTCTTAGAAATTTGCCAAAGCTATCCAACGTTATGTTCCGATTTGAAATTGTTTAGATTTAAACAACAGATTCAGAAAGAAAGGAAAAGGACCTCGGCGTTCAATGACTAAGAGACCTTTATCTCTCAACAGATTCAGGTTTCGCTTCGAGGTTTTCACTAGCAATGAACGCAAAAAAGCATTTACGATACTATATTTATTTATTTATGCTGCAAGTAGAATTTCTTCTGGTGGCAGCCCCAACCATCATCAAGATACAACATAGTTACAACCCGAATCCCTGCACCGGACGTTACACAGATAAATATCCCACACTTAACATTACTACCCACACAGTACTCAATCACAATACAAATAATTCAAATATCACTACATTACATCAGGACTTTACAAACGCACCTTGTCACCCCCACCATAACATTTACACCACATACTAATATAATAGGGACTTTTCAGGCCATGTATATCCCTTAATTATAAAACTACAGTTCACTGTCACACTCTGATGCTTGAATTCTGATGGATGAAGTCCAAATTGTCAATCATTTTCATATCGTCACTTTTACAAACAACCAAATAATACATATGAAAAGAACATGTGTTGCTATAAATGCTTTTGTCTTGAAGCCGTTTATTTCTAGCTTTTTCGAGTGCGTTTGTGCATCATAAAAAATAAATATAGAACAGAAATTCTGTGTGTGAACGTTTGCCATAGATTGAAGTCTACACCGATTGCCCGATTTCTGCCAAACTTTGCAAACAAGTCCTCTGAGATAAGGAAGGGATTAATGTCGCATTATTATTAGCTAATTTTCCTGGATATGAATCCAGATTGCTCTGATAGATTTCCATTAAGAATACATGTGAAATTCACTTTTATCACACTTATTGTTAGCAACGCAGTTATTTCTTCCGCAAAATTAAATTAAAAATTAAAGAACAGTCGAGACGAAATCGAGACAGTTGGTCTTAGATATCGGTTCTAAACAATGTGAAATTTGAAAAGATTCAAAATTTCGTTTTGAATAACTTGTCCGATCGAATAAAGATAATGTGAGAGGGGTAAGATTCTCTAATTTAAAAGAAAAAAATTTAAAAATTTAAATTTATTAATTGCACAATTACTGTCGACTTCTATTTACCCGTTGAGAATCAATGGACACTTCTGCTATTTGAATACAAAGTTGCAGAAGATCGGTGTTACATTCGGAAATAAAGAAAGGTAGTATTTGGTCGGTTCGCGCAAATCAGTTCTCAGAGTTTCCCGAGCTCGACAAAGGGAACGAATTCCTTAATGTGCCAGATGCAATAGAAGAAGAATAATAAATGTAGAGGTACTACAATTCACTTATTACTGATAGAATATAATTTTAAAGTTAGGTGACAAAATAATTCATGTTTATTTCAACCCAACGTTTCGAAACAAATATTTAAAATAAAATAATAAGGGAAAATGTTCACCATTGCTGTCCTCCTTAACTTAAGATAATTTTTAATCTCACAGAGATTAAATGATTTTCTAGTTAATTTGGCATGCTGAACAGCAAAGTGTGAAAGTGAATTTAAGCTGAATATTCCGGAATATCATAACAAGAGACTCGATCTTATTAACTCCGTCCCATGCGTCGCAGCGACAGCTATAGTTAACTTCATTAACATGTGTAGAGTAGAACCGCAATTTATCGATTTAGCCGTAAAAAAAATCAAAAATTTCACATTTTTCTTTTTCTCCTCTCCTCTTTTATACGCCTTATGTATTTTTTCTATCTCTTTTATCCTCACGTGGATATATCATACGAGGTTAGGTGGAAGAGAGACCCACTCGGGCTTAATCTCGCCTTATAAAGGGTCTTATAATAATAGCATATATCTATACTTGTGCTAATTATATTCGCCGTAAGATAGATAAATATAAAATAAAATATATAATCACTATACAAGAGGTAGGTTTCTTTTGAGGACCCCATATCATAGATTAGGAATGGCTGTTAGGAGCTCCGAAATAATGGCTTTGGAAATATATAATACGCTCCCAGTTGAATTAAAGAATATCAAAGGCGAATATTTTTCTAAAAGTCTAAAAAAAAACTTGCTCTGCAAGACTTTTTATTGTAAAAATTAATTTTTGATGTTAATATGTAAGCTAGGTTTTGCGATCTTGTTTATTAAATTTGTAATGTAACATTTCATAAAATATATTGTAATTATAATTAGCTACTTTAATTGTGATAAGGATGTGGTATTTCATTATTGTGCAAGCTGTGTGAGTTTATAGATTGTAGATTAAAAATGTAACTATTTTAATTAGGCAGATTTTTGTAATGTAATTTTTGTAATGACCTGTCCATCACAAATATCTGTTTGATCTGGGATGAATACATTTGTCATTATATCTTAGTTGGTCGATGTAGATGAAACTAGGCTCTAATATCCTATCATAGGTCATGGCTGAAAACAAAGAATAGCTGCGCATGCTCTTCACATCTAGGGGACGTATTTTCCGCGAGTTCAACTAGACTTGATAGGATTCATTCTACGACACTACCTTTGGTCAAAATGGCCACCTGTTATGCTTTCCATTATTCATAAGATCGAGGATGATAATCCTTAAGACTTATGAGTTCGCTTTCCTCCGTCCACGAAATTGGTAGGTGAGAAAGTGACGTGAATATTGGAGGAAAGGGCCTCCAAATTAAACTGAGGGGAAAATGACAAGTTAAATAAGTTATGCTAGGACTCCTCTCACTTCCGGAGCATCGTTAACAAGTCATTTGTAGTGCCTCTTCTAAGCCCATAAATATTTTCAAGAGTCTCTCACTTTGCATCATTTCTAGAAAATCCCCTCCGGAAATTAAATCGCGGCATTTAAAGTTTTCACACATTTGTGAACGCATGCTAGAGCCTTTCGTATAATATGAACTATTACTCCAGTAGTTGTAGTTTCAGGAACGTCAACCTTACTGGTTATTTGCGCCTTGGTCAACGACATCTCAGCTGGATATCAGTAACTCAAGTAAAGTCATATACAACCAATCAATAACCTTACTGATTATAATTACAAATTAGTTAATATAAAAATTAAAAGTGTAAATAGATAAATAAGTTGATAAAATTAATAAATAGATACAACCAAATGTTAAAAACAGTTGCATGACAGATAAAAATCCTGTCAAAAATAGAAAAGTGCTAAATTAAAATGTTTAAAATGACTTGTTAAATTTCCCAGGAAGGGTATTTGTCATACTCCGTCTTATTATTACTCCATAACTGGTACTCCATATCACGCTTATATTTTCCGGTAAATCCAACGTATACACTGCTTATATTTCAGTGGAAAAGCAATGTGAATTTGTGATTCCCGCAAGCTTAAGATGACGGATATTAATTTAAAAATTCAAGTAGGAATGAGTTAGGAACCTGTAAAGCTTCGGTATATAATCAAATCTCGAACTGGCGGTAGAGCTGAGGCTTCCATGTTATCCGAACTGAAAATTTCGAATCGCTGGCAAAACCCATTATTAATATTGATTTGTATGAAAACAGAAATAGTCAGTGAATTTTCTCCTGCGATGAAATAGCAAGGTTCCGAGGTTTCCGGATAACCACGTGGGAAGCACGTTCGCTGCTGGTAAAAGCTATCTCGGGTTTAAATCCAGGTGGAGACTCATACGAGTACGTTCGAAATGACCTCAGCTGTGGAAGCATTTTGAAAATTTTACAACAATTAACTTTGCCTACTTTAATTGTACGCTTTCTAGAAATTTTATATAGAGAATACATGGGTGGTCTGAAAAGTTTCCGACATTTCGCCATTTCTCGACATGTTTTCCGAAAATTTCTGAAAATATTCTGAAGATTTCTGAAAAATTTCTGAAGATTTATAAAAAATTTCTGAAGATTTCTGAAAAATTTCTGAAGATTTCTGAAAAATCTGGGGTCGGAAACTTTTCAAACAACCCTCGTATATCTTGCTAGCACGAGTTCCACGAGGTAAACACGGAGATATTGGATAATAAAATTGATTCCTTTTGATAGTAAGTAATCAATATCAGGATTGCAAAATAACTTTTAATATCGTGCAACGAATAATTATCAGAGATATGTACATCCGAGACATATGTACGCGACAAGCACGTCCCCCTCTAAAACTCCTCTGAGAAATGAAACCCATGAAAACTAGCTCTATAAGTATTATTGTATTTTTTATGAAGCATAGACTGAGTTTAATACGGTTATAAATTCCGGATCGACTTCAAAAACTCTGGTTCGAAAATCTACCGAACCACGATAAAATTTCCGGATAACTTGTAGATATGAAAGAGATGTAAATGGAATAGTAAGCGTTCTTCTCAGCTTCTTTTGATTAGCCGAGCTCCCGCGTTATCGATGTAATTAGACCTCTTCTGAATGTTCCAAAATAAAACGATGTCGAGCGCAGACTTTATTCCGAAGCAGACCAAAAAAATACCAGACAAAGTTTTGAAAAACTTTTATTTGTATGAAAGAGGGATGGAGTGCTATAGAACCTAGAGATATGGAAACTCGTAAGAGCTTTCTATATTTCCCGTTTCTCTCCGTTCTTCCGAGAAGCAATTTCTGCCGTCGGATTCGCCTCCTACTCACAACTAGGGTTTCTAACTACATTTTAGAATGTTCAAGAATCGAGAGCTGTAATCATATTTCCCGAGAATTCCAAATAATCTTCAGAAATAACTTTTTGAATATCACGAGAGAAAAGACTACAACGGTAGGTTTAATTATGTAGCGTAGAAGAGGTCATTCGTCTTTCGGAATATTTCAGCTCTTCCGAAAGACAATATTTAAGAACTTTTCAACGGACAATCGTTTACTGGACAGGGATTATTCGCTCAACCTTCCATTGTAATTAAGTTGACAGAAATCCAACTGATATTTATGAGAATCAAATTCACTTTTTTCGTTCTGCAATTCTGTAGATTCTAGGGACTTGTTCTGTCGTTCTCACTCACCTAATAAAATTTACAGGAAGGCTTGCGATTAGATTGTTAGCTTTTATGAAAAATTCACATCTATTAATAGATAAGTAGAATAAATAATAGAATTCAGGATTATTCATGGATTTCAATAACGAAAAAGACTGAATTAAAGCTAAGAAACCTTACTCTAAGCCGACATAATTTTGCCGAATCATTTATGGCAACCATGCATAGCATAAATTTAATCAAAACCCTTTTGTATCTGATGATCGGAAAATTGTCTTCACTTTGACAGAAAGACGTAAATTCAAAATTGGAATCGGAAAAAAAGAGAAACTCCGGATGAGTTTAATTAAGAAAAGACATCTATTTCAGAAGACTTTGAACACTACACGGAATGCACATTTTATAAGGAATATTACCTTAGTTAGTTTACTGTTCACCAAAAGCTTAATTAATAAATAATGAATGTAATGAATACAAAATTACAAAATTTTCAGAGCTGTATTAAGAAATAATTATAACAGGAATTCTTTGAGTGCAATATTGAGACTATGAAGTCACCTCTTTCATCTGACGCTAGATCATTTAGATAAAGGTAAGGATAGAGGGAAATAATGCAATGAAGTAAGATAAAACAAAGACGAAACTACCGTTTGGATTGAAAAACTAAGAGAGTTACTTGCACTGCAGGAGAACACCCACAAGTGAAAAACCAGCAAAGGCAACTACTAATAATAACTTTTAACTTAAAGGAAATTACTTTCTGAAACTTGTATAGGAGACCTTAGCAATAATATCGTACAATGTAGTGGGAAGGTTTTATATCTACAGAGAACTGTATTGTGTACTGAAATATATTTCCATTACTGCTGAGATTAAATTTTTGATGAAATGTATCTAAGAATATCTAAGGAAATTATTTCTCAGATATTCTTAGATATATTCTGTATGGAACGTTTACTTCTCTTGGTAGGTCTAGCACGCACTAAGAGTTTACTTCCTATTTTTAACTTACTATCCTCTTCCTACAGAAGCGGGAAGGCACGGAAAAGGCTAAAAATTGACGGAAACTTCTTTTAGCACAAGAAACCCGCTCAAAAGTAACGCATCGTATCTTCAATACTAAACTTGATCGTCTGTCTTTGGTTATGGGACGCTACACCATCAAATCCCCTCATGTTCTCTGACATACACCTAAACATCGTAGGCTCTGTCCCTCGCAAAAGGTGGCTCAAGTTCTTTAAATGAATGTCACTTAAAAATTCATGACATGGAATCCTCACACACTGAAATCGTTGCCTTGAAGTCTCCGTACACGGTTTAAGTAATAAAGAATCTGTTAGAATCTGAAGCTGCCAGGGATGTGCCCGAAGCAAATGGCAAAAGTATGTGCTTTGTTAAATTTTTCAGGGGAACGACGAGCAACGTTTACGTGTAGGGTTTCCACATCTCGATTCTAAGAAAACGGGGCATTCAATTTTGAAGAGAGTTCATCCGAAACATGTCCTTGACGCTGGACGATTCAACGAGTTTTTCGAGAAATTTCAGCAAGGGCTTCATTTATTTAGCATCAAAAGTAATTCAATTGTATATTTTTATCGTTTTTCTTTTGCTCCACCAAATCTCCTTCAAGTTAACATTTAAGTCTTTATCGATAAAATCGGAACTCGTTGGTAGGTTGAGTGGAACTGATCAATCCGGGATAGTCCCGGTAGAAAAGTGTTTATAGTAGGTCTATTAACATCACAAAAAATTGTCACAAAAATTTTAGCATTTTTATCTTATAAACTTTTACCAAGAAGGCTTTCAATTTGAATATTCCTCTAAAGTTTCTTATTTTACACAGACTATGAATGAGAGGTATATAAGAATGATACCGTTATTATTTATAAGATTATTTTGCAGATTAGGTGATTAAGATTCTTTGTTCATTTCTCTCACAAACTACACGCGGTTGAAACTAATATGAAAAGTAAGTTGAACAATGTACGCTACACTTGGAATGGCCAAAAGACATCTAGTAAGTCACAAATGTAGGAGTAAATTTAACCATAAAGGTAGTTACATTTACCTTTTGCACACATGCACACCTGAGACTCCACTGAAAGGTAAAGGTGCGTGACAATTCTAAATTTCGATTATTTTTCGTTCAGCGAAAATTTTGAACGGAATCGACAAGTGCAAAACATCAAATCGAAAACAAATTTAAGCGACAGAACGTTTTCTTTACTCTTTTTTCTTTCTTTTTTCAATTAGCTACATAAAATTTGCACGGCATATTTTATGTAAGTACGTTCATAATCAAAATTAGTCGGCCAGGCAAAATGATTGTAATTACGAAATTATATCTAATCCATAAATTTCATTATCATACATTTGCATTGCTATTATAGCGGATGACAACGATGAGCAAGATACAAAAAGTTGCGAGCTCCAGTTTGAGAGCTTTACCGCAAAAAAACGGACAAGGCATCGTGTATTGAATTCATTATTTATTCAAATCGATCGGAAGATTGAATAAATTCGTCGATTTGATTCCGATTCGATTCGGAGTGAAAAATCAGGATCCGTACATCACTGTTTAAAGGATGACACCACTCCTGAATACGTTACACTTATATTTAATACCGAATAAGATAAACGTTACCTTTTAAATGAAACAGTATAGTATATAGTACTGAAAAATTATATTTTTCGAATTTTTAAATTTAATCTCTTCATTTTTTCCGAGTACTAAACGCGAAAAAAATTTACTAGGAAAGTAGAGTCATGGTGCTTGCACCCCCTGCCACACGCCGAAAGGTGGCTTGCCTATGTAGATGTAGATTGTTTAAAGTGCCTCGACAGCTGAGATCATTTCGCCCATGGCTCCCACCGGGAATCAAACCCGGGAATTTCATCTGAAGTAGTATAATGCCCATACTAAGCCTCTATAATATCCCACTTAATCTCTCGTAAAAGCAGTATCCGTTTCCTTAAGATACGAAACACAAAAATATTTCTCCTTTTCGTTAACAAGCCATTTAAAGCCCCGTGTCCTATCACGAGCATCCTCTATAAAACATTACATCATTCATTTAAGAGGATGACTCCCGGAGAAGTTTCTTTCCCCTAGCTCCCCGATTCTTTCGCCCGAAATTTCCTCTCCTAACTCACCTAGGGACTCGATATAACAGTGCCGTAAGGGAGTGCGTGGGAGGGGCGGCTCATTTGTCACGCTCCGACTCTCTTCGAGTCCTAGACACTTTCCACTCCAACTCCTCCTCCTTCAAAAGGATTGACCCTATGGGTCGGATTATCCCGCTTTAACCTTCCCAAGCACCCAATAACGAATGGGCTCCCGGAGGAAGAAGAAATGCTGCGAGCAAGTGGAAGTGCTCGCGAGCGAAGGAAATTAAGGGAGAATTTCGGTGCGAAAGTGATGCCCGCACGTAGTAATCGCTCTGCTCAAAAGTTAATGCAGGAAAGTTTAATGATAGCTGCATTATGTATAAACTCATAAGGTGATGAATGTGTTACCACATCATATTATGGATGCACGCAAAAGATCGCTGAATGGATGAGCGGTGACGGAGTGGTTAGCGTGCTAACATGTTAGCACTCCAATCCAAGGTTCCGGGTTCGAATAATAATAATGTGTATTCCTAGGCGAACGGAGACGTATATTCACAAGGCTAGAAGTGATAATAATAATATGTATTCCTAGGCGGACAGAGGAGTATATTCACAAAACTAGAAGTGGTAAAGTAATAATAATAATAGTAAAAAATCTTCTTTATTGTGGGACGAGATTGAGAAAAGGTTGTCTCTTCTTCCATCTAAGCATTTGTGATTATATAGAGAAAAGAATAAAAATAGTAAGGATGAAGAAAGAGGCATTGAAAGAAAGCGAAGTAATGGAAAAAGGAATATAATATGGGCTTAAGAAACCTAAGTATTATCTTAGGAAATATATGGCTCAGCAGGAAATTACCCACAAACGAAGGGGTGGGAAAAACCTACGAAACCTACTGATAGAAGCAACTAAAGAGAAGAAAGGAAATGGAAAATGAGGAGAAGAAAGGAAGTTGTCAGTAAAACGTCTGGGTAAAGAAATATACGTACAGACTGCACAACAAAAAAATTATTGTTGATACAAAAAAAACATAAATAGTTGTGAAAGTCAACGAATGCCGGCTAACGAGAATTCTGGTTATGGATTGGTTGTGTGTGTTCTTCAAGAATAACAATAACTGACATTGATATAATTGGGATTATCTTCTTATTTGCATTAAAGAAGTTATTATTATTAAACGATCGACGTTGGATATCTGCAGTACTCTGGAAACCAAGAGATGTGAAGAGACCAAGACTAAGACCGAAAGAGATATAACAAGGATATCATAAAGTACTTGACGGTAACATAGCAACGAGAATCTCAGAGAAGAGGGTATCGGAAAACGCTTGGGGGGGCTTTACATCCGGCGTCGGTTTCAAAACGGCTGATGATGTGTGTTAAAGGCAGTACTGATGCCCTAAGAAGCCGCTTATGCTAATGTTGCAACCATGATTTGTCGATATCAGACATCTCATCTAGGATCAATGATAAATTTCGGTATAGAGGTACTCCACTACGGAGAAGTGGCTCGAGTATAGAAGGAAACCTATAGCCTATTCCGGAGTCGCAATCCTTTCTCTAGTGCTTGAAACAAACTCAGGTGTGGGAAGAGGTACTGGAACTCGGCTGTTAATGAATAAGTTGTTCGCAAAAGTCTCCTTTCGCTGAATATATCACTGGGTGTGTAAATGATTAGTTCATTATTTATCTATTATGATAAGCTATAAGTCATTAAGCATTTACTTCCCTAAGAATGGCGGCATAATAGCCGTAATGTGTATTAGGATTTTCCCAGGACGGTAATCCGCGGTATTTTTCAAAGAATCCCCACAGTCACCGGCATATTCGGCTATACAAGACCTTTTCGAACCTCTTATATAAACTAGTATTTAATCCATCACGTTTCTGTTTCAGTAGTTGGGTCTAAGACAGAAAAGAATAGAAAATACTTTCCAATTCACTCAAGATCGTTCCCTACGCGCAAATTATATTTTGGGATACTGAAAACATTCTATGCATCACTCTAGTGCGGTCTGATGATCTCACATGCAGCTAATAGGCCCCACGCAGTAACCTGACGTAGAATTGGTAAGAAAATCGAATTTAAGAGCTAAGTAAACTAAAAGGGAATGTTTTCTACTTTATTTTCAGTTTATACGACCTGAGGGAGCGTTTGGCCTTTCGATGAAGAAATATTTCCCTCCCTTGCAATAGTACTTTAGTTTCGGCAAAGGGAACGAAAGGGAAACGGTTAAAGCATTGGATTCGGAAAGGAGAAGGTATTTGTTGGAAAAAGTACTTAAGAAAATGAATGAACCTAGTAAGGCAATATTATATGGTAAGGATCGAAATACTAGTTCTTGATATAACTATTGCTAAGATGAGAAGAGAATTATTTGTGAAACTATCAGAGAAGGGAGAAAAGAAAACTGTAAAACTGAGTGAGGAATACACAACTTAAAGAATAGAAAAAATGCTGAATGATTCAAATTGGAGTCAGAAAAACGAGAAAAAGGTGATTCCTGAAAGACATTCGTACTGATACAAGATAATCAATACACAAAAGGTTGGTGCTCCTATTATGACCATGCTCCTGATATAGAAATCGCCTTATTTTGAGTTAGAGAACCTAAAACTTCGCTATATTGTAATCTTGTGAGGGGTCCTCCTAGTGGTCGTTCCTATCCAGTTAGGTCGAACAACAGAACTTCAGTTGCTTGCTTTGTGATTACTGTAGGATATCTTTTTTTACAGTGGCAATTCTCCCTTATTTTATGCACATTTTAATAAAACTTGTAATGCAAATATTCGTACTATATTTAGCATTCTATTCACATGTGAGTGGTTAATTATTGATGGCGTATCTTTTACAAATTGTTCATAATCAAATTTCACGAAAATCGTGATTTCGAATCAGGATTCTGACCTACTTCTGATACGGCTATCGAGGTAGCGATATTAAGTTCACCATGGCCATATCAATTTCTTTTCACTTTTATTCTTCCTCCGGAATAAAATTTTTCTTTGTTTGTTATATAAAATAATATCTATCAACGCGATACAGAGGGGATTATGGACTGAAGAAGCAATGTCCAATGCAGTTAAACTGGAAATTCAATGTAAAATCCTGTTTTAAAACTACATTTGATTAACAAATAGGATTTTTTTAATCATTTTTATCCATTTTCCTTTCTAGTTTTTTAAGTTTATTTAATTTCAGCACAACTGTACTGTTAAATTGAAAAAATATCTGTGTGTTGAACATGGAGTAAGGCGATATCATACACGCCTGTTCCTAATATGGCCACTTGGTTGACATTTAGATTCCGTCTTTTTGGACAATTCTGACTCTTTTACGGGGAATAAACGAAGTTCTATCAAGGTCCATTAGCCTAAGAACGATAAAAATAAAAGTGGTTTCGATTTCTTTCAAAAATGGCCTTCCAGGAAATTCTCAGGCTTGGAATGGAGTATCAGAGACACCCACCTTATAATGAACTGAGGAAAGAACTGAGAAGAAAGATGAGAAGCTTAGATCGATATCACTACCGTTACAAAGAATTCCATTTATAACGAGAAACCAAACAGACTGACTTATTGGTATTAAATCGAGGAGGCGAGCTACTGAATCAACTGCTGAAGTATGTGAGCCATTTGCGCATGTTAAGTGAAAACGTCTTGGTAATTCGATGTACGAGGGTGGTCTGAAAAGTATCCGACCTCAGATTTTTCAGAAATATTCAGAAAACTTTCAGACAATTTCAGAAAACATGTCGAGAAATGGAGAAATGTCGGAAACTTTTCATAGTTATTCTTTTCTAGTTATACTTTTCATGTATATGAGTATGATATTTGAGAGATGAATATGAGTAACTGAAATTAGATTGATTTGAGTTGCGGATGGTACATCACGAGCGAATCTTTCTTTCTCTTTACGAAATGTCTATCCATATTCATGATGATATTAACAATCAGCAGAGTTCAATTTTCTTGTTGGTTTTAGTACATTTTTATTCCCATGCCTCTACATTTGAAATCGGCCTAATGAAACATGACGTCTGTCTAAAACACTTATCCACGTACGTTCCATTAAATATTGTTCAATCACTGTTATTATTAGCGTAATGTACATAATTCCGCAATTCCGGAACGCACAATTAACACTCGCTATTTGCTCACTGACCCATGCATCATCCATTCACGAAATTCGTTCTTGCTTAATATCTCGCGATTTGTAATCAGCGTGCAAGTCGATGATCAAATGTTACCACGATAAGAGGACTACACTGTAAACACACTCTGTTATTCACAGAATGCATCACTCAATGCAGAGATATCAAATATCTAATTTCGTTAATTGAATGTGAAATCCACGCCGTTTTCAATGCCATTGTTCGGCTTCACGACCAATCATAATGTAACAAATAAGGATGCGATAGAAAAAATCGAGCCAATGGATTCGATGCAAACATGGATTTCCATTTTGATTAATTAGAACAAATATAACAGAAAACGGGAACAACATTAGCTCCTTGGAGTAGGAATGTTGATTCAAAACAAAAGCCTATTTATTCTCTTCATTGTATTAATTTGCCTTAAAATATTTCCTAGAATTAAAAAAAACTAATTAAAAACCTAAAACGCCCATTTTCTTTACTCTGCTAGATAGCATCACTCAAAAAGGGTTTTGAGTTTTATAGTTAAATATAATATTATTTATAATAACTCATTGGTTTTGGAGATAACGAGATTTAAAAAGAGCCTTTCCTAGTTCATTGATTTGAAAAGTGAACTGCTTTATAGGAAACATATTTGGTAAAATTGTGTTATATAGAAATGTGTTAGGCATATATCGTACCTTACAACATATCTACGATGTCTTAATTTCAAGATTTCATTTCAAGAAAAAAGATATGATTTATTCCGTACATCCTTTTAATCCATTTGAAAAAATTACATTAATTATTGTGAAATTAATCCAATACATACAGTCAAAGGAATTGAAGACCTTTCAATAAAATACGCCAAGGAGACTCACAACAGAACTTTTCCGCGTAACATTTTAACCCCTTACAATCTCCATCGTATAAACTGTTAACACAGCTCCTTGGACTGAATACGATGCGACTAAACACTTCCCGCTAAATTACCTCCCACACTTCCGCGACCACCACGAACCTCTTTGGCAAACCTCTAACCAAAGGTTTTCACCCTTTTAAATGACCACGGATCGAGAATCAAAGCGGCGCCTTCATCGGAAACGAAATTTAATCAATTTTTGAGAAGCGAGCCCTCGGCTACCGACATATTTTCATATGTTCGCATTAAGCTGGATAACTAAGCCTCCGATTTTGTCAAACGAGGGGGTCACATCCCATCATTAAGTCGAGAAAATAGATTAATGCGACTGAGAGCGGACATCTGGCCGAGGCATACGCTCACCTAATTGCCTCACGCGGCCGAGGATTTATTAAATTGCGATTAAAAGGACGCGGGAACACCGTGTGATGAGCTTTTTTTGTCAACCTAATCATGCTGTTCAGTGATGCATTCTAGCACCTCATTTCTCGGCCGTAATGGACCCGTTGCATTAACAATTTTAAATCGACCTCGATATGGGCTTTATAAACGAATATTTCGCAATTCCCTAAACAAACTACGAAATTTTTCGTCTGTTTACTCTTCTCGTTAAAACGAAGCCAAAGGATCTCTTCAACTCTGGGCTTTTCCTCTCTTATTCACAGTTCTACCCGACGCACTGGTGATCCTTACAAGACATTCTTTTCGCAACGCTTTCATATTTAATATCATAGCTTCTCTTCGCTTCCCTTCAGAGAGCTGTCCCTGCGGAATTGTGCATACGTTCTTAACGAATCGATTGGTTTAGATTTTATTCAAAGGGATAGGGAACCATTTCTCATCGAAAGGCCGCATATACCAACCGTACAACCTAAGATAAACCACGTGTGAAACCATCAGGCCAGTTTTTCGTTGCGAATCATTTAATTTGAAATATTTTTTCGTCGAAGATGGACGTGAGGAAATAAATGTTTAGACAGAGTGAAATATTTTTCATATTATTTTTCACTTAGCGGAATTAGTAAGGCTGGGAAATAATTTTATTTAATTGCGGGTAATTTTTACAGAAGGTAACTAAAATTGGGCTCCGTGACAGCCAAGTTCAAGCAGAAACGGTCCTGGGTTCGACTCAGACTTTCGACTACCTTAGCTATCGAAGCACTTTTAACAGTACTACTACTAGTTAACAAAAAGGTAGCTTACAAGAACAAGAAAGGCCGCATTTGGCTTATGATTGCAGGTTCTCCACTTCTTATTATACACAATGGTGTCAAATTGACACCCCGCTGGCTGAATATGGCCCTTCAACAAATTTCGTGCCGTTCTGTAGATTGCTCCTTCTTAAAAGCCACATTCAACTTGATTCAACAATTCTTGCTAACCGTTGATAAATTAAACGGAAAAGGTTAATTGAATTTGAAATCTACCATAAAAATTGAACCACGTTACTCACTTTCGTATGATAGCAACTAAATAGTAAAGCTGTCGATATTCTATCAGCAATCACGAATTTAAAAATACGAATCGGTAATATCTATCAAGCTTGATATAAAGCCATGATAAGGCTGAGATCGATTTACTTCGTCTTTTCTACAGCTTCAAAATGAAAATGCAAAATTTAGTGAAAATTACGAACTACATTGATTTCAATATTTATAACTATGAACATGGTCTGCGAACTTTTTAAGGAAAACTTCTGCGTCCGGCTCCGTTAAGAACTCGTACGTTCCCGATTTAGGCAAGGTAATGATACATACACAGTTCTTTCTTAAGTCTAAAATCTTAATAGTGATAGTTTTGGAAAAAAATGCAAGATTCTTATGTAAAAACTGAGGATCTTTCCTCAACTTAAAAAAGTCCCTTCAACTCCCAAATCCCTTCAATATCCACAAGACAATGGAGAGATTAAACTATCAAATTTAGTTTATCCTACTAGCTGATTAATCCATTGATCTTCTTTCATTACACCTTATAGAAGACCTATCTCAATTCACTTAGCTATTGAGCCTTATATCAAACTTTTTTATCAATTTCCATGTGGAAATATTAACTTTACCATTACATTGAGGAAAAAGCTCAATCAATCTCCGATCTTTTTCATCTTTAGCCAGCGATAAGTATTATTAGTAAATAAATTTCCGATTTCCGTTTTTCTCCAAAAATAGGAGTTTTGCGATTTTTTTCTTAATCCAACTAAAAGTTTCGTCTATTTACATGATACTAAGGAGAATCGAACTTCTGACTCACCCTGAGTTTTTCATTGGATAAAGTTTGGCAGGGAACGTAATTTGAAAATTAGCTTTTTCTTTTCGGACCAAAATTTCAAAATGATGGCAAAATCTATTTTAGAGGCATTAAGATCACTATCAAATGAAGTTCTTACATTCAAGCCCTGTACGAGTAGAAAGAAATAAACTTCAATCCAATCACCCTAAAGTACTAAAAAGAAAAATACTAAAAAATCTTATTGATCATTAAAATTGTCGTAAGATTATTCACATACCGTTTAATACTGTTAATGTTTAATATTGTTGTTACAATTTTTCTCCCCATTAGCTTGACATCTCTTCGAATTTGACTACATCATGTTATTCATTGAATAGTTAATATTATTTCTAGTTATATTATTTAAGAATTTTTTTTTATTTTTGCCATATTTTTATTTCTAGTTCATCATAAAAGTATCTGTTTAACCGTCTTTTAGTTATTACTCTCAACAGTTACTCACACACCTTTGTGGGTGATTTCATAATACGAATATCTTTTCGTAAGATTCACATAGATTTGTTTTAAATACTACCAAACATTTCCTATTTTCAATGCATTCAAACGACCCTTCACTATTATTTGCTAATTAGATTTATTTTACATGAACTATGGTTAATACAAGAGGAGAATTTAAAGTCTCAATTTCACCCAAAAATAAAAACATTTATATTTACCTAATTAGTAAATTAGTAAATATTAGTAACCATTAATTGGGAAATTAATGACGAGGAAACCCGGCGAAACAGCAATTTTACGCATACCTAAATTGGATGAGAGCGAATATAATTGCACATTTCTGAAACATTAGTTTTAAGGTCAGTGTATCAGCACTCTTGAAACATATTACTCAACTAAAGCGATTTGATACCATACCTCATTATAAATCTCACATCATTCATTTACGATAGTAATTGCTCTAATTAGGTTTGATTGGTGCGTACTCGACTAATATCATTCATTAATACGCAGCAAATCTGATTATCGAGCATTATTTTAGAAACATTGCGGGGTCCTCCCTTGTTATCTCTTCCCTTTCCGATTCCGCTTTTCCATAAAAAACTGAACGTGAGGGACTGCAATTAGCGCAAAGTAATTTAACCGATTTTTTATTAAGCCCGTACCTTTCGCATTATTCGATTGTGGAGTACGCGCTCTCATTGCCTATTTCGTCCGCTAGTTTCCTCTACGCCTCGCTTTTCAACTCTCTCCGAATCTATACACTTCCGTGTATCTTTTTTCATATGCCCCTTTGTTCTGCGAAAAGCGTGCTTCCGGTATTTCAGGATATTCGCGCTCTCCGCCAACCTTTTTCGATTCCGCTCCCTCTCTATGAACGTTTTCCTCGTAGCTCATTTGGTAATTCTGCCTCCATTTATTTTCCAACGCTTCCAAACCACCGTTATACACCTCTAGTCGGAGCTCATTTATTAGTCAGTCATGTTGGAATCTCTTCTGTTTTTACCACACGCACTCCTGGTATTCAAACAACAATTAGTTTATTCAAAATCTTTTGCAGACTTACTAAACTTTTGTAAAATGGACACAATTGCAACAAAATATGATAGGGAAAAGAATAGATTAAAAATGGATTTTTGGGATATTATTGGTGTAGATTTTGGGTTTTACATGTTTGGGATACAGGGTATACTTGAGTTTTTGGTATATTAATTTTTATTACCTTGCAGATACATTTTTATTTAATTCCCTTTATTTTATTTGTAATATTCATTTCATTCATTTCGGGGCTATCTACACTCTAACCGCATCCTGTACAGTAGCGATCCTATGACGATATAATAATAATAATGGACTTTATTTAGGGCGAGAATGAGACCATAAAGTCTCTTCTTACATCTAACCCTGATATGTAAGTGACAAGAGCTGAGTCTCTAACAGTGTATGTCATTTAATTATTTACCTACATTATATTTCTGCGACTTACTTTCTGCTTATATTATCAAATAAATTCGGTATTGTATTTTTTCCTAACAATAATATTTTGCTATCTTGGTGGTATATACTTAAAAGTATATATAAGATGGTATATTGTACGACTGTATTGAGTACTACTTAGAAGTATACTACTCAAGTATACTTAAAAGAAGTACTCAGATTGATTACTTTATTTTACTAAAGAATCGATAAACCTGGAAAACGGTTATAATCGTACTCTCTGTAGAATATTACCAAAATAATAAGTCATTAATGTTAATAGAAAATTTGAGGTATATCGCAAGCAAAGTTCTAGATACGTAGATATTCTTAGAGTGATAATCTACCCAGTGTTATAATGTCAGATACCCTTTTCATACGTTCACATCCATCCGCATTTTAAGATAATACTATATCTTTACCTATACGAATAAATAAATTTTTACAATACAACCCCGCAAATGTATCTCCTCACCCTCAACCACGCTACCACACTAGCAACACTAGCAATTATTTCCGATTTTCCACATTCATAATCAACCATAAATGCCTCCCCTCTAATCATATTCCAGTTCCTCTAGGATGCAATCAGGGCTCCCATACAGCATATTTCGTTACCCCAGGCGCCAACCCTCATTCTCGCCAAAGTTATCGGTAAATGGCTGGTGGGTGCGCGCCACCGTGGGTTAAAAGGGAGCAAAGAGATGTCGCAAGTGTGGAGGAGAACACCCTTAGCGACGAAGGAGCCTCTCATTTCCATTCCATTCCGGGCAATTCATCTCCGCACGGCGACGCTAAATCTATCGGGCTCCTCTCACTGGAAGAAGAAGACCATTCATCATGTCCTCCTTGAATAAGTGCGACCCCTATCCGAGATTGGCAAAACACGGAGGAGTGAAAAGGAACGGTGTCACGGAGTAGGCGAGCTAGATTGGTGGGGTACCGATGGAAAATTGAGCTAAGAAATAAAGGGTCTGAGGAGGATTCCTAAGGGTACGCCGTAGTCTAGGGAAGCGACAAGCTATGCAGAAATAATGAAGGGCTCGGATGCTAACGAATATCGTGATTGCTGCTCATGCGAGTTAAGGATTCCCTGGCTCGGATTTCGTTTAGTTTTTTTTTTGACAAATTTGATGGTCCGCTAGGTTTTCAGATGTATCGGCGAAGAAGAGCTGGTGCGCTAGCCTAATATATCTAAGGTTCCGGGATCGAAGTCTAGCTGGGGTCGCTTGTGCTTATTGATTACAGGGGTGTATTGTAAAAGTGGCACAGTTTGAATAAAAATTCATCGAATAAGGACGTTAAGATAATTATCGTGAGAGGGATATTTAGCTCAGGTTTTACTCCAGTTCAACGAAAATATAAAAAAACGGATGTAACTAAAAACGCAACCATACTGTACCAATGAATATGATTTTTGGGAAATAATACTTTAATTATAATAAATTTATGAAGCATAATACGTTGCTTAGATAATAATTTGCTACAATATTTTGATGATGCATATTTTTCATATATTTTTAGTGCAAGAGGGAAAGTCTCTTCCATTTACTTTTGTAACGATCGCGTCCATACTGTGTTAATATTAAATCTACTGGTGTATGAGTGTAACTTATTAATGCTATCCATTTTTCTCATTTCGATAAAAGCGATATTCATAAAATCATGGCACTGCACTTCAGGGAACTTTTTCCATAGATTGTATTCTATTTTAGTGAGGAAAGTAAAGGCGTACTACTATACTCCTCATCTTGTCTAGTTACTTCATTCACTCATTAACATTAGCGGTATCTAACAAAGAAGAGGTTGTGAATCCAATCAAACTTCGGGTTGATTTATTTACCGACAAACATACAGATTAAGTGGTAATATTGGTATAGTCGAACGGTGACGTTTTTTACTCTGATAAATCAACAGAAAAAATACAATAATAGAAAATTAAACGTGTTAAAAGCATTGAACAAGAAAATATTTCACTGTGCGGCTTTCCCAAAGGGAAAATGATCACGACTAAATTTTCCTCAAATTCTCTCTCGATAAACTTGACTTTAAGTCAATATATTGGGTAAGTAATGAAAATAATAGCAATAAAAAGAACTGGTAATACCACAACAATAAACAAAGAAGAGCGATAATAAATTTATATTACATCCATAAGGAGAGTGTACGATAGAGGAAAGTTACTATCCGAATATGATCGGGATAGAATGAAAATGATTCGAGAGATTCTGTAGATACGAAACGAAAAACCAACAAAAAATCGAAATGACTAGCACATTATTGTATCACAGCCTGTCTCATAAAAATGTCGTTGGGGTATAACTTTGGACCTAACATAAACTTCTAAAATACCTTTCTCTAAATTCATATGGACATTTTTCCTTGAGAAATAAACCGCTCCGATACGAAATTACTGCTCGTATAAATTCTCGTATCTGCTCCATTGATTTTGCTACGTCGTCGTTTGGAGAATACCGTTCCATAAAACCGTATATCGAGGCACGGCTATTTATGCAAAAAAAAGTGCGACTTTGGATGCCTTGGGGCAGAAAACGAGTTGAACGCTCACCAATTTATTCCTAACGTCTCCATGAGCGAAGGGCACATCTGCTGAGGTATAAGCATGCTTCTAATTTGTTCACGACCGCACTAACTTCGTTTGGACGCCCCATCATACTTTGGCAATTTTCCACCATCTTCGCCGGCGGATGCGATCTCATGGAAAGTCAATTAATCCAAAACGTGTTACCACGAGTAAAATCACATGCTTTGGAAGCTATTTTAAATCAATGATTTAGAGGTATACAAGCGGAAAATCTAACTTCAATGACATCTCTGCATGCATCGGTTTCCTATTTCTATGACAGATTAAGTGATACTGATAAATTAAATAGGAAATTGTCGTATTCTGATTTAATACTAAATTCTAAAGATAAAATTGGCACAAAACCGCGAGGTTGTTTTGTATCAGAGGATAAATAATAATTCCATGAGCTTTATAAACTACTACCAATGCGAAACCAAAAAGTTCTTTAATTTTAGACTTTGAATCGTTCACCTTTTATATATTCTGTAATTTACTTTATCTAAGGTTTATCTTTATCTAAGAGGCAAGATGAAAAGTTAACCGGAAGAAATTACGACGTAGGAAAGCTTACATTAGAATCGTTTTTATGGTAAATTAATTTAATAATATGTTCCGCATTGACTAGAGAGTATTTGAAAAGATTAACTTGAACTTTGTAATAATGTAATTAATGATCGAAAACTATGCGAGAATTTTCATGCAAAAGGTGCTATTTTAATCAATTACTATCCATTTAAAAATATATCTGAGTGACAGAGGTTCACTACTAGGGAAGAAAAGTCTTACAAAAAACTTCCTTAGACTAACACCCTTCCTTTTTGTTCTTCCTTACACTTTTCTATTTAGCTATTGCATGGAAAAATCCCTTAATATTCCTATAACCTCATGTAGTAACTTGTTAATTTTTACGTAAATTATTCTTCGAATGATTTATATTAATCCGAAAGGAATGCGGCTGCCCTCGGCATATATTATTATCATGATTGACGTGAAGTTAAATGTTTCTATATCGTTATGATGAAATGAAAGGATTCAAAAATTTACCGTACCACTGGATTTATCCAGTGGTACGGTAGTGGTTGTGGTAGGCTTCCATTATGATGAAATGAAAGGATTCAAAAATTTACCGTACCACTGGATTTATCCAGTGGTACGGTAAATTTTTGAATCCTTTCATTTCATCATAATGGAAGCCTACCACAAAGTCAAGGCCAACATAGTAAATTCTGTTTCTATATCGATAAGAGTATATAAATAACCCTTCATTATTTGAAGTGACAAAGTATATGAAAAATAATTAACATGGGAAAAGAAAATCTAATTCCAATATTATAATATCTGACTGATATAAGTACGCAAGAATATATTTTACGTAAATATCCATATAAGTAGCTTGAGTAAAGTTTTATATTCCACAATTAATTCTGGTAATTGATTGCGGTGAAAGGTACTGTGATAATCCTGAACAAAATGAAAGAAGAATTGTATGTGAAAAAGGGCAGAGATAGGCGTTTGCGTGTTCGTGAATATTAGGGAAACATTATCATCATCGAATGATGGATTCGCCGAATAAATTATTGGCATTGTCATCAGTTGCGGATTATTTATTAGAGACACTAAAGCGAGATTACTAATGCCTCGTCAATTTGCAGATTGAGCTTGGTTTTCGTCTCTCACCTAGTAATCACAAAATCCGATTCCGTCAAAGAAAAAACTGTACTGGGGTAACCCTGAAATTGAAGTTGACAACAAAGCATAGAAGAATTACTGGGTTACGCATGTATTTTTCCGCTTAAAGACCAAGTTCATGCGAATACACTCCGCTAATTGCCCGTTGCACAATCGGCTAAGAATCGAGCTTGTTTTTCCCCATCATGGCTATTGCGATTTGTATTTAAGACCGCAATCCCTTAACAGTGATGTTCAACCACTCATCCATCCAAATTTTCATTGCGGAGTTAATTGGATGTAAATCATCTCACTTACGTATTACCTGAGGAGGAATAGGGATTTAGGAATGTTGGTTTGATTTGAGTGCACTCAAACTTCTAGTACGCTTTCAATGAATGAAATTGACCAAATATGCTTACATAGTTTCAATGCGAGGAAAGAAACTCTTCCAAAACCTTTATTAATGAGCTAAAACTTAAATTACATGCGAAAACTTTAATAGCGTGGCTTTAAAGAGAACCCTGAATGCAATTTTATCAAAGAAACTCGCAGCAGTCAGTTAAAAATAAATGGTACGAATACATTTGAATTTATGCGTTTGACAGCGAAAAATATTTCAGATTCAAAAATACCTTCAATGCAGATTTGTCCTACGGCATTAAAAAATATTCCGATGCGTCTATTTCAGCTTTCGTTGGAGCCGAAATAACTAAAACTAGATCAATTTAAAACTAAATAATACGAGAATGGATAACAAATTAATACTGAAAGTTATCCTGCGTAGAAAATCAAAACGATATGGTATCAAAGAAGAGACTGAATGAGTGTTAATTTTTTCCAGGAAAAGATACATAAATTCCTTTTTATGGAGCATCTCTATTTCCGTAGAAATTAATCATTTTTATCATATCAACAGAGAACCACGGATATTCTATAACATTAACTTAAGTATACTTGGGTCTATGCTGAAATCATCTTATGGGTATACATGGATGAATGCATCGCCGTGTATTCATGCGCAATCAATGTTAGCTAACGCTAGAGCCTCCCAAATGTGTGTGTGAGTGTTCAATTCTACTCCGGCGACCTATTCCTAAAAGCGGATGGCATTCATCAAGTCACCAACTTAAAAACGGAAATTATCTTGCTTCCCCGAAAGCAGCTTTCGATTTGGAAAAACGGTTTTTCGCCGAATGGGAGAGAGCGTTAATTCCGGTTCAGAATGGACAACGATTTCATTTGTTTGCACCGAACAACACACCCAGGTCACCCTGTGTCACAGGCACACCCTCATATCACAGTCTACACACACCATTTCTCCGTTAACATAAATTGGTAAGTTGCCTGATATTAATTCCAAAATTTCAAAAGTTTGAAAGAAGATAGAATAAATGGAACTGAAACTTCTTATTATACAATTTAAGTCGTTCTTTATTACAACAATACTGCTCACATCAGTGCTGCACAACTGCATCAAGACTCGTTTCTAGGGTTATGACAAATATTTTAGCCACTGCAGTAAATAATAATACGTTCGTTATTTTATTAATTTGGATCACGACAAAAGTTATATTTTGTCGTGATTTGTGGGTAATAGTATTCACGATCTAGTGGGTAATAGTTCCAAAAAGCCGATGGATCTGTTTTGGAAAAATTTCATTGAAAAACCTAGACCCATAGAATCAAAAGGAAAAGTTTCATTGAAATTCCTAGACAAAAGTGAAAATCGCTCCTTATCGGACACCAAAAAATGACATAAAATTAACCATTCCAGTCTGATTGTGACTTGTTGGGTGCTTATATGTTTAATTACAATTTGAAACATTTCATACACCGCAGCTCTCAGGGGTAGGCAACATCCGTTATCATATTTGCTGATTATGTATAAATTTGACCCGCAATATTTACAGCAGTCCGAGAATCCTCGGAATATCACGTAGGAGATATTCATTCGTTATTTTTGAACAGATTTAATAAAACGACTCGGTTAATAAAGCGGGATCGGCATGTAAATTTGCGGATAGATAAAACTTCCGATACCGAAAATGTTGAAATTCCATTTCGAATCGGGGAAACTGGAATCGGAGGATTAAAAATGATACGTAATGAAAATTCCTCCAGTCCATTGATGTCGATGAAGAAGCGTTTCCGTTCCCGTTTACGAGCACTCTCTGGATGAGGACCCCTACTTAATAAGCGTATTATCTAATGTTGCTTCATTCAATTAATGCTAGATCAGCTTAAATGAAAGACTCTTGGGCCATCTCTATGACAGAATAGGACAATGGGGTATTGTGGAATTTCGAAAAGCTCTCTCGCTTTGAGCAGCCTCACTCAACGATGAGTGATCGCTATCACGTGTATTGCAATAATGGAGAGCATCTGGATAGCACGTCAGAACAAATCTTCAATTGTTTCGGGGACACTAATCGCTGAGTCAAATCGTTGATGGTTGGGTAAGCTGGGGAGATTAAGGCCGAAAATATATCGTAGAAAATAGTCAGAAGTCTTATTCGCTTTTCTAGGAAAATTGGAGCAATTAAATAGGAATAAATGATTAGGTGAAGTTCTTCGTATTTTCCACAATTTTATTTTAAAAAGACCTGTTTTGTCTTTACAGTCATCATAAGGTATCGGGCGTTCCACAACGTTCGCTCTGAACACTTACAGTTCATAAATAGGAATAAATCAAGTAAAAGAAATTTACATACATACGAACGTCTATATTGGCGAAATTGGGACTGGACAGTCCCATCTTACATGTAACCAATAATGCAAATAAAAATACAAGTATAAATACAAATGAAAATAAAATGAAATACAATAAAAATGCAAATAAAAGTACAGGTAAAATATAAATAAAAGTACAAGTGAAATACAATACAAATAAAGTAAAAGATAGAATAAAATGGAAATCGGTCAAATAAAGAGATAACTAAAATATAACCAATGCATACAATAAGAGAAAAAATAAGGAATAAAGAGGGGTGCTCAGTGTTAGGAAGGGTTAAGTTGTAAAGAAATTTACGCCCTATGTAAATGAGAAATTTAAAAGGGTACAAAGAAAGCTCTGCGGATATTCATGATTTAGTACTCCTGCGTATGTGCAACATGTTTTAGACGGTTGATCCGGATTCAATAATCGCATTTCATGAGAGTAGTCATTCATTAGAATGTATTCACCGTTGTAGTTAAGGATATTGTGCTGTATATGAATAGGTGGTATCGGAGGGGCTTACATTCCATCTACAGTAAATACTAAGCTAAGACTTTGATCCTCTATTCTATAGCAGAGCGCTATTGTTGTTTTACTTTTTCTTTATTTCGCTATAATTTTTATCGAAACGATTTGATAGCCATCGGGATGAGACCATGACCCTACACAAAGTGGCTATTCAACCGCATTTTAATATGCAAAAACTTTATATTCACGGAAATACCTCTTGATATTCATAAAAGGTTCTCCCGTAGTGAACAAAACGTCTGTATAATACCTCCAAGCAACGTATATCAGTTTCATAGTTTAGAATCGGATCCTGACACCAAGTCATGAGAGAATAGCTTCCAGGTTGCGTGAGCTTCCCCGTCATTCACGGTAACTAGCTTCGATTACGCAGGAGATATTATGACCCAAAACACTAAACTGCAAAACGCAAGTGCGCGGAAACTATTCAGAGCTTACTGTTAACGTGACCTTTTGGATGGAAACTGAGATTCGGAGGGCGCGTATTAGCTCCGAGCAGATTCATCAGCCATCAAAACTTTCAATGGCCAAGGGTTACGAAATTTAGCGCGGATTGGATTCCAGACCACGAAATGTTTCCGCCCAAAGGTTTCGGTTTTCCACGCGTACATCGAACAATATGGAATAGATATTCATTAAAACGCCATGACGGCTTCATTAGAGAGCCACTTCCCTAGAACGCTATGAGGACAAGAGAGGCCACTGCGAAATCATAGCGCATCGCTTCTATCTAAATACGTACTTAACAATCCTCATCGGGATCTCACCTATAAACGATTCCTCTCTATACTTAATCTATCCTTGTGACTTTTTCAACTTTGATTTTACTTTTTACTCCCGAAAAATCTGAATGAGTACCAATTAAGTGCCATGGGCTATTCAAGAGACAGTGACATTATCGAAAACTGCTAAAGTTGAAACAGTTCCTGAAGGTTTTAGTATAATTACTATTCTAGGTTAACTTTTCGTATTCACTCTTGGCAAAATGAAAATTACTCTACGAGATCCTACTAACATTCAACAGCTACGTTAAGCTAGATTAACATACTTTGCGGAACACAAGCCTTTGGTGACAACGGATGTATTAACACATGGATAATTTTCACCTGCTTCTCTAAAAGGAATGGGTAATGGGTGATTTTGCACGTGCACCCAGGAAAATTCCCAAGGAAGAATAGAATATAGAAGAATAGAAGGTCCTTGTCCACAAAGTCTGCCGAATGGCTTAAGAGAATGTTCCGGCGAGATAGCTCAACGGACAGAGCACCCGACCGGCAATCGGGAGACCCGGGTTCGATACCCGGTCCCGTCGGACTTTTTTCAAGTCTATTCTTCCTACTTCTCTACCTCAACATTTATATCAGTGCTTATAAAGTACAGTACAATAAGATAAACCTGACTTAATGTTTATCGAATGAAAATAATCACCTCCTTCGATCAGTTTGGAGTACTAAAATTCGTATGTTCCCACTAGTCTTTTCTCAGTTACCCTCTCCATTTTTAACATTCAAAACCTAGACATATCACCATTCTTAGTATCTTGTAACTAACCTTGTGATTCCGTTCACATTCATACTTTCCATATTCCAAAGAAAAACCCCTTCGACACTATCAAGCAAACATTCATTTAGTCTTCATTCACCTATTACCCCGTTAGTTCTGTCTCTCCCGCCGTTTTTATGAACTCTCCGCCAGTAAAACATTTTAAAATCACTCAGTTTATTCACTTGCTTTCCGTAGCAAAATCTAGTTCCTTTTTCATGCGACCAAACGGACGCCAGCGCTCTCATGTAGGCGTTTCCGCCGATCGCTACGATTTTTCACATTCAATCAGCGGGCACATATTGCTCTTCTAATTTCTGCCGCCGCTTTCCCTCCATCTCTGGATGCTCTTCAACTCTTTGAAAACATTCTACGCAAGTTTTAATAGAAATCCATTCCTTCAACATTCTCCCAATAAATGACTTTCAGTAATTTGAGTTTTTCCTGTATCTCCTTCATTGAGGATTCATCCACAAACCATTTTGTCAGCATAGGCGAAATATAGCAACATTTTTAGCCGTTTCTATCAGCCGGTCGTTCTTATAATCCGATATAATTTTGCACATTTTTCATTTGGATGAACGATTGAAATGTAATTTTTTTTTACTCCTGTAGAATCATTTCCTCCCGCGCGATATGTCACCACAACCTTTACAATATTATACAAAACATCATTATTTTGGGCGAAATTAGGGCTGGATATTCCCATCTTCTATTCAAGCCTTTTAACTTTTTACACCTCGAAAGATTAAGGATAACTCTGAGATAAGTTAAAGAGAAAACGAAATCAGTAAGATATCAAGCAAAATTCATAGTTTTTTTTTCTATTTATTCCATTTTTCAATGGTTGCTTCAATAAACGCTACGATATATTGCAAGGTATGAACACAGCCCATCGATTCTCTACAAATATTAATAAAAAACCAAAATTTCTCAACTATTTAGCAGTTAATATTTTTCTACTTTCGTTACCGAGTTGTATGAAATAAGCAAAAATTATAAAAGAAAGACCAACCGTGAATAAATACTGTAAAACTTACTGTGCTATGACCTGATGATTTAATATTATGCTCCCCAGTTGAATTTTCTAGCTTTGCAGTTTCCTATTCGTTAAAAACGTAGAGCATTAACCCAAAATTGTTTTTTTAATTGGCTCAATACACACAGAAAAGAACTACCAATATTTACCAATGTAATGCTTCAGTGGCATATTTTACTACTCAATTTGCAATATGGTAATATATTTATGGATAAATATATTACCATATTTATTCTACGACGGATTGCAAGTATTTGAGGTCATATTCCTAATCAATAGAAACGCATTTCCATTTTTGCTCACCTTTCAGCATGCAGAGGTAGGATTAAACAATCTTCCTTCCTTTGAATTAAAAACGACTATCATAGACTTACTTATTGATTCAAAACTATGTGCTATTCCGCTTACTACCAATCAAAAATAAAAGTAAACTTTTCCAATTCAAAAACAAGACAGGTACAATTACGACCAAATTCGGAAATCTTTTTAACCGCACCTGCAGTTCTCTCCGATTCTACTCTCGTAATTCTGCAAAGTTCTTCAAAAATTCCACGATTAAATAAGACCCGGCGAAAAACGTCGCATGCGCCGAAAAATCGACGTTATTTTAAACGACGAAATTGAGTGTGCTCTCCTCGTTTATACTCCTCAATAGAATTACCGGGTCAATTTCGCAAGCGAAGCAAAAGACGGCTGTAATCACAGAAATTCTTCCATGCATCTCTAAGGGACTGTTTTAAATACTTCGTTTTTATTCGCTCCCCTAGGGGTATTTCGATACGAGAACAACTTGCTTGAAAGCCGTGATGATCGATTGGTTAAACGAGAAAACTTTGTAATCTCCGTTGCTTTTGAAGTGACGACCAGTTTTAAGGAAGAGGCGGCAACTTCGGAATATGTTACCACTTTGTTGGAATGGAAACAAAGGCGATTTGGGAGCAGCTAAAGAAGAATCTTTGGGAAGTGTTTTTCCGTATTCATAAGGGACGCTGCATTGAAGAATCGTTAAGTACGAGCTTCAAACGTGAGGGATAATCTGCAGTAGAGGAGGAAAAGGTAACTTCTCTAGAATCACAAAATAAGATACAAAACAATATTAACCCTTGTTCGATACATTGGGGTGTGGTGCACTCCAAGCCCACTCCGTTATGTAGATTTGACTGAAATAGATTCATTTCGTTATACATTTTTCTTCCATTTTATAATCAAAATCGTATGAATAATATTTTGAAACAATAAAAACTTTGCTTATTTTTATAGTAAAAGAATTTTCAAATTTTCACGAAATACCCTCTTTTGATTTTCCAGAATAGATACCTTTTATTAGAGATTTCAGCAATATACTATTTTATTTCTTCTATTACTATAAATTGTGCAAAATAAGTTTAATTTTTCCATTTATCTTAAAAAATAAGTTATGATTTTTTCATAATAACAGTATTTTTCATATTTGAATTTTTAAAGGTACTTAATTTTATTTTGTTTGTGTGACCCAAAAACTTCACAAAGTAAGCTTCCGAAAAATTGTAAATAATATTAAGTAAATATATTCAATAGATTATTTCTTATACCAGTTTTTGGGGTGCGATCCACCCCAGTGTGTCAAGCATGTCACTCCACAGAAGTGTGTCAAATAAGGGTTAAGTATACTAATAACTGAAATTCCTATCGTTAAATTCCTATCATTGGTATGATTCCGTTTCTGCATCTCACTTGATCTATCTGTCCTTGGCGAATGTTTGCAGAATCTTCCGAAAGCAGAACTTTAAAGAGTAGAGCGATGCGAAAAGGACCTTTCCTTTCAGTGGAACCACCTAATAACTCTCCTAAGTGCGGGAAACATTGAATCGTTTGAGCATATGAAAACTTTGCAAGTTAAAACTAGGGGCGGAGAAAACTTTTTCCGTAAATTTCGCTCGAATAGATTCGAACTTCGTGAAAGTGGTATTATAACCCTACGCTCGCATTAGGATATCTTCCCAATTATAACCAGTTTCTCTTTCCAATGAATTGATTAACAAGTTTTCATTTTGATTCGCAACTTTCTGAATGAACGAAAAATCTTTAGGAATGGAAAATCTGAAGGAAAGCTAAGTGAGACTATTTCCTTCTTTCTTACAAGAACACAAAATCTTAAAACAGCTAAAAATAAATCCAGAGGTCAGTAACTCTAGACCATGCGGTCTTTTACGGAATGCGGATTTTTTGTGACATACTGAAAAAATTAGTAATTTAAATAATTTTGTCTCCCAGTCTTGTTCATCAAGTGAAATCAAAACAGGAAAACTTTTCCAGGGTTTATTCATAAGCAATTGAATTCGTTTCCATCGGACCAAGATAGATGTCGAACTAGCTTAATACAGGGAAAACTCGGCCTGATGTGTTTTTACTGCACCAAGTAGCACATGCGGAAATCTAACCAGAAAAAGTTCCGAAACACTACTGTAACTCACTCTTCCGTAATTTCTCATAATAATATAAATCTAACTATTTAGATATAAAAGTAAAGGAATTAAACAACATTATTTCCACAGCAGGTTTTTAAGGCCTCCTACGAGGTTACGCCTTCGCATATTGCATTTATATATAAAATAGTAGAGATCAGTAAAATAAATCAAATCAGTAGTTTGTTTCCGTCATTTTCACGATATCCGGAAGGCGGGCTTGTTATAAAAAATGAAATCCATACCAAAATTAAAATATTTATCGATTTTTTAGAAACGCATGCAATATTGGAAAAAATAGAACCTGAATCCAATGATTAAATAGACTATTTCTGTACTGAGGCAGAGATGATTGATCTCTCAAAATTTAATTCGGAATCACTCAGTATTCCAAGAAATTGAAATTTGGTCGCATTCCGTACATTGGCTTTTGCATCATACCAACTATTATATTAATTGCATAGGTACATGGAAAATCTTTCTGGAGTTACGAAGTCAAAGAGATCATGTACGTTCAATAGGGAAATAAAGGAGCATTAAAAACTAATGAACTCCGAATTTTATCTAAAACGAATCCATGACAGCACAAGGAAAATTTTTCCAGATTCAAGAAAATTTAAATTAATCCAAAAGATATATCTTGTTATTTCCTATTATCAGAATGAAAATATTCCTTCCACTTAGGTCGGATGATAAATAAAATGAATGAGAAATTCTCGTTCATTAAAATCAATCTCATAGAAACTTAAACTGAACAAAGTCGTCAAAAGGTCAAAACAGATTATGATCGCAAGCTTTGAAAGTGTGCTTAACAAGTAAAAAAGTGTTCCACATCGAAGCCATTTCTTCGACTTTTTGTCGTTTATCAATGTCTGAATGAGTTGCAGAATGACTAATTTTTACCGGAAAGGATAATTACCGATTTCTGGGAGGAATATTGGAATTCGATGCGATGTAACTGCTGTTGAAGGAAGTTATTGGGAAAAAATGACGGAGCAGTGTTCTTCAATTCTTTCTTTTTGGGTTTTCACATAGTTTTCGTGATCGATGTTTATTTTTATGGAACAATATGGTGGACCAATTTGTGCATTATTTGGGGCTAAAGGAAAATAGTTTGTGAAGGCGCGCCGAACGATCGATTCTCATACAATAGGCCATTTTACCGGTGCTTGAAAATAAAGTTTAAAGAAATAGTTGGCCTACACTCTATTATTTTTGGAAAAATTTAGATTTACTTAGAGTTATTCTAATATTACAAAAATTTGAATGTTGCTGCGTTTTCTCTTTGGGATACAAATATAATTTGCTTATCTTTCTCCTGTTACATTATGAATACATATATGTAAACATAGTTTGGAATTAATATAAGAAAGAAGTTGTAAAAATTCACTTCGTATACAAATAGAGGTTAAAGAAAAGATACACAGTATTACACCCGAAAATAATGTACTTTTACTATAAGTTCTAGATTTATTATATATGCAGACTATTCTCTTAAACATTTAAAGAGGCAGTCAATTCTTTTGTATAAGAAACTGGGAGAATTCTTGATAGCACACTTCTTAAGCTTGTATCTCTTTAAGGTAAGTTAATTTTCTGGAGCGAGTGCTTTTCTTGTAAATCTTCTCGCCAAAAGTTACGATTAAGTTGTTCGTATTCTTCAACATCTAAAACTTTGCGCGAAATCCGATAATTCTCATTATTTTTACGTATTGATCAAAGACTGTTACGATTTTATTGATGAATTTTCAAATACGGAGATCAAACAAAATCTGGCGTTTAATCAAAACGTTAACTGCATGTAGTCGCCTATGTGTCGTTCAATTTACTTCTAAAAATGAAGAAAAATTTTCAGTGTGCTCAAAAGAACGTTACCCTTATGCACACATTGTTCGTTCTGCTTTCTAAGGAAAAGTTGATTGGTCACGAAAAATCGGAAAAATCGCTTCCTTGAACCCATGAGTACACTCAAGATAGGTAAGTATCAATTTACGATGCAAAGGAATAAATAATTCCTCACTCTCGATTTAAAGTGTCACTTGGTCGGCAGTGCCGGAGAGAAAATTTTAACAAAGATTATTATATTTTGAGAAAATTTCTGTGATGCATAAAATGAACCTGACTGAAATGATACTGGTTTTCGGTGACCTGCTTTAACACCATCGGTAGGATGTGCAATATTGAGTGGGCTACGCAATATATTACGAGATTCAGGTCGACCTCGATTCCACTTCTTATACAACCTTGCGTGTATATTTTAAAGAAATATCTCAGCCTCTCTACCCCACAGAAGCGCCCCTAGCCACGTCCTCACCATCGCTTTGCCCTTAATTAGCGCTCATTATCACTAAATTCCATACTCACGAACTCCGGAATTTTAATAATAAGGATCAAAACGGCAATCCTCGCATTTTCTCGGAATAAAGGATTATCCGTTCTCAAACTGCGAATGCTCCAATTTTCGGCGAATTTGGGAAATCCTGAGCACCTCGCTCTTCGCTCAGGATAATGCGCTACCGAATAGCCAACCTACGTAGGCAAAATGTTTACGTTTCAAATCTTCAAAGTGCAGATGTTAAATTCCGAGGAGTGGGAGGTTATGAAGGAGTAAAAGATGAGGAGTGTAATTCAGAATCCTCTCTTGGGGGAGATGCGAATCCTATGAATTTCCATTCCATCTTGGCTTAAGATTGAGGAAATTCGGTGAGATTAGGAGGTGCTTATTGAGCAGAAAAATTGTGGAAAGTTAAATGAGGAAGACCTATATAGAAGTAAACTCGAGCCACACAAATAATACCGTAGGATGGAGTTTTTGGGTACTGAATGAAGCGACGGAATAGAAAAGTGATGGAGATGAGGGATCTCGAGAAGAATGCGGCGAAAGTTCAATTTTTCAAGAAGAGATGAGATAGAAAGACCCTCTATTAGCGAAATTAGACCCATTTAGGATTCTCTTCCACCTAACCTCCTATGTCATTATATATTATTCTTTATATATATCTTTATATATTATTTCTAAACATTCGTTTTCGTTGATCAACGCTTTTCTCCCTTCACACTTCACCAAAAATTATAAATGACACACCATTTTAAAGATATTTTTCTGCTTCCTGTAAAAAAATCGACCAAAAAATTAAATATACACCAATTGGTAAAAATATCGAATTAAAATTAAAATTGCCCATAGAGTTGCGATACTGGACGTGTAGATATTGTTATCTATCGATAAAAAAGGTATATCAAAACGGACACTGATACTCTATTTCCCCACCCAAATACATTTCAACCAACACTCCAATCAATATAAATGAATACACAAACACAAAGACATAACTAGAAAAAAACACACCCAAACAGGGCGAAATATTCGCACGGGACAACTAGTATGCACTAATATAAACTAACGCTTTGAGAAAGTTTACAGTGTGGGAAAAATCTTTGCAACTGAAGGAGAACATAGAATAACTCACCTTGCGGGAAAACACTCGCAGTGGGTGGTGAAAAAATCCCCAAAATAGTAAAAAATAAAAAGTAAATATAGAAAGAAAATAAATTAAATTAAAATAAAATAAATAATAAAATTTAAATAAAATAAATAATAAAATTAAAATGAAATAAAAAATAAAATTAAAATAAAATAAATAATAAAATTAAACTGAATCCAGATTTTTACTTTTCCAATCTGTAAAAATCTGTATTCAGTTATGTATTTCTACCACATCTCGGCCGAAGCTATAGATTAAAAATAAAATTAAAATAAAATAAATAACAAAATTAAAATAAAATAAATAATAAAATTAAAATAAATAAATAATAAAAATTTAATAAAATAAATAATATAATGAAAATAAAATAATAGAGTATATTCAAATACAGAAGTATAAAACGTAGAGAAAGGTAATTAAGGATACGGATAACTAAAAGCAGAATAAAAACAGCCGGCAATAGAAGATGTAGGAGAGTAATGGAAAGCAAAAAAGAAGGTGTAGGAACTGGAATGAGATTTGTGATCATGGGCGGGTGGTGGGTGGGAGGCTGAAGTACGCTCGGGGCAGTGGGAGATTGGGTCAAGGGTTACCACGCACCTATTTTCCTTCGTCTCAGACAGTTTTCGCTCAAGTATGCCTTCACTTGGCTTGAATTTTCAAATTTGCGGCAGTACGTTCGAAAAGGGTTACCTTGTTATAGCGGCGTTCTCTTGATCGACGCTCACTCTGTCGACAGTTTGGCTGAAAGTCATCCCGCTAAGCCGAGATTGTTAATTTGCCAGAAGACTTACTAACTTCTTCTTCAAATTGACAGGCCTAATTATTTTCCGTTTCATATATATTCGCGATAGTAATAGTAATAATTTATTGAAAACATACAGGAGAATTCCCGCTCAAATATACTATAATAAATCTATAAATAATGTATTTACGATAGTAATAATAGTAATTTATTAAACACATGCAAGAAAAACCTCACATTTATCATAATAAATGCATGAATAGATAAGAGTTACATAAATAATAGTCACATAAAATAAGACAAGATGGTTGCAAAAGTGGTAGACAAAGACAAAAGATAAAGAATAAATTTTAAAAGTAAAAAAGTATATATTATGTGGATTCATAGAGTTTTCTTATTTCTAATTACGAGTAGAGAATCACTAAAGAAATCCGCCAAGAACACAGAAATTAGTTATTTTCTCTCAAAATATCCTAGGGATGGGAGAGTATTTACAGAAATTGATGGCGCATTAATAATATAGCGTGTTAACAACTTCGGTTTAGCGGGATGTCGCTCTACCTAGGTTTCGTTTTATCGAGTTGTCGGTCAAGTGAGCGTCGGTGAACCTATGAGATTCCGTTCAAAAATTATTTATATCTGCCTCCCAATAAATACGAGTGCCATCGGTTAAGAGATACCTCATTTTTTAATATACTCGATTTCTGCGGTTGTGCGCTGGATATGATTGGATATAGCGTTCTCGGAATCTTCTCCAGCTCAGTTGAGTCGTAGCCTAGAGACTCACTGATTTGGTTCATAAACCACGAAAACGCGAAATCCTACTGGGTCCGATAGCAACTTCCATACTTCATAAATAAATATAAGCAGTGATCATATGAAGGGAGTATCTATCCTCGTCCGTTATTCATACGAAGACAAAAAGGAAATCCTGATTCCTGAAAGTCTTTCCGAAGTCGGCACAAGTTAAACTGCAAGCTAATTATCAATTTTCTCAAACTATTGATCAGCACTTACACCCAGCCCTAATTCCCGTTTTAACATTTTTTACAATTAATCTCAGAAAACTGGCCGCGTAATGAGAAAGAGGATTAGGAATAATTAGATGAAAATCACTGATATTATTTGACCAGGTTCCTTCAATTTCAACGGCGAATGCTGAAAGTATCTCATACATGATAATCGGAGGTACACAAGAGCTAGGAAGTCGCCCGGGGCGCCGAGGTTTAGTGGAGGGGGCTAAAGGTTTGACGTTCGTAGATAGTTAGGTGGAACGTTAAAGTTTCAACGCGGGAGCATAGTAAATTAGGCACTTATTGGTTTCACTACTTATTATTTATTGCTATATTTCTATCCTTTAAAACATATATATACTAAGTTAATCATATTCATAACTATAAACCGGTTTTCCGACAATCTATACGGAGTATATACATTATGGTTTAATCCCAGATTCAGATATTTTTATGAGTCTATCGTCAGTTGTCAACGGAAGCAATCCTACGACCACAAAATTCTGCTGCTCCGTGTTTCATTTTTAAAACTTTTATCTTAACATCGATTACGATTTCTATGAATTCCTCTCAATCCTACATCAATCCATTTCCTGCATTTTAGTGATATTGGTTTAGTATTTGGAAAGTAATGAAATTGCATCACCAAATATAATATCTAGATAATTCCAGATTAACTTAAAAATTTATACTCAAGATAAGCGAATCAAGGATAAAAAATGTGAGTTTCATCTGAATAAGACCTTGCGCTAAAATACCATAGGTTCTGAAGATAACTCTGAGTTTTCTTATTAATTACGCGAGATGGGTTACAAATTAGCCAATAAATGCCCTCAAGAATAAGAACTAGCGAGAAATAATAGCTACAGAACTTAATTCGTTATGATTTTATGGAAAAATTATGGTGAAACTCCTTGAATTCAAACTTCTAAACATTACTTTAACACGATCCAGATTATTAATAAAATCGTGATTAAAATTAAACGGAATCACATCAAATTAACATAAAAAATAATAATTTTTCACGACATGATGGGCGTGTGAGTCGGAGAGGTAATGCAAATTACCCAGTATACTGAAATAGAATTGATAATGCTTCCTTTTCATTCTATATTATGGATGTCCACAAAAAAGCGTCTCTCTATGATAATTTCTAGTGATTATCGAATAGTTTTAAACCGAGAGAGAGAGAAAATAATTAAATGAACGCTCCGGCAAGTTAGAATATAAACAGGATAGAACAATAGTCAGAATGGCAGAAGGCAGTTGTGTGCATAGTATTGGAAAAATGAATAGGACTTTTAAGCTGGGAGTAGCTGCGTATCGTTAATTAACCCGCCATTGATTTCATTCACGTGCTATTGCTCTCATTCAAAATCGACAAATAGCACCCTCAATTGCATCCAGATATGAATAGCGGGAGTTATAACGATTTCTGCGAAACTTTTCAGATAGCGGACTCATTGCAAACTTTGGGAATCGAGTACGTTTTCGTTTGACCCTGAGTATAGAGCGTCAGTCCTGGATAATGAGCTCTTAAGCTGGGCTCACTCCATATTTTCAGATTTCATTAGAATGTCGTCAGGGAAGCCTTATTAAGGGGAATCTGTCCTTGACATGAACCGCCGATCGAAAGCAAACTCTTGAGCGATGAGTGGCCAAGACTATAATTGTCCAGATCATCGAAGGATACCCAATGGAAAAGTCGACCAATTAATGGGTTTGCGCCCATGCTTCTGAGTTCGGATGATGCGTCCGCGAAAAAGACTAATTGAAATTCTTGGCGATCATTTAAAGCTGCATGCCGAATGCAAACGACCCTAAATTCAAAAGTTTCAATTTCGGATAAAATTGATACTTATGATTTCCAACAGCTGTGAATAATTAAATGAGTGATTTTGTGCGCGCTTAAACACATTCATTAATTTAATTTATATATATTATATGTATACATTATTGAAAAGGGAAGGAAAAAGAATAAGTATAGTGAGTGAAATATGAAGAGTAAATCACTTTCAAATATCACATATTTTTGTTCCTCAACATATTTATATATTTATGTAATCACTGAAGCATCAACGCAGCGCAAATATTCTAGAAATCAGACAAGCAGTGTGTGAATGATAGAGGAAATAATGTGATGGCAAACTTATATAAACATTTTTCTGTGAAAAAAGGATACGTGAATCAAGTGGTTCGAGGTAAAGGAATAACGTTACAAAAACTGCTGAAAACGATATAACGAAATAAATATGCTAGCACTAATACTATGAACAAATCTGGATAGCAGGCAACACAGGAAGATAAATGATTTTCTGAAAATAAGAACTTAAAATTTAATAATATTAAGGCTTAAGAAAAACCTCCACATATAAGATAAAATAAGGCAAATGAGGAACGCCAAAATTTACAGAGCTCTATACGTATCTATGGGGTTCTTTTATATCCATAAAGGTGCTTTACAAGTTGAAACGAAAAGAAACCCTCGTTAGTTTGCTTTACGTGTAACAGCTGTAGATATATAGAGAGTCCGCGAACTATTGTGTAATCCACGTTGCAATTATCGTCATATTTTTTAATAATGGGCTGTATTTCGGACAAAGAGAGAGTCTTCCTTTGTTACGTAATTTTGGTCATTTTCACCCAACAATGAAATAATTTTACCAGTTGGACAATTAAGGAAACAACGAATTTTAAACAGCAGTAGAAAGAGACTACCATAAAGCATAACTCCCCAAGGTAACGTACAAAGACCCACAAAACACTGCAATACAACTCTTATTTATTCTGTATCTTTACAACTTGAGATTTCGACGAAAGGAGCATCACAGGGCGACTTTTTAATCTAACGCTCTGCCCTGAGACAAAACTGATTGGAAAGATATTACTCTACCTCAGACCTGCTCTGCAGTGAGGTAATGATTGTTCTGCTTTGCGATATCGTTATTATCTCCCCACAAAATCTAAAATATAGACTTACAAGGAACCTTTTTAAAGACAAGACGTAGATACAGATAATGTAATCAATTTTTGGTTTATTAAAGAAGACGTAAGTTGGCTATAGAGGATTACAGTGCATCTAGAAAAGTGAAAATATATATTATTATAAGCGGGTAGTAGAGCGTCTTAAGCGGAATGTTTACCAGACGTTTCGTGAGAAATGGACCAGAGTCAAGAGAAACCCGCGTATTAAGTGGGATAGCATCTTAAGTGGGAAATTTTAAACGGGTTCTACATTATTTAAATATTGATTCTCGTATATTATTGGAAAATTATTCTCGTCATTATTGTCTAGTATATCTTTCTAAATAACCAGAGTGTAAATCGTGATATACTATTTTTATTTTGCAGAAAATATGAGGGTTTTATGGAAGAATTACAAAGGCTTTAATGAGTAATAGGAATGCTAAGCCATGAATTACAATTGATATGCTTACAGGTAAATGCTGATGTAATAAAAAGAGGCAATTGGTATTATAACAGAAGCTGCCATAAATCTGGATGACCGACATAAATGACAATCTGTTGGACCTTTGTGTGTACATAGCAGACTCCAAATATAACTCTGAACTTCCTCAAACTTTTTTATAGGACAAAATAAAGTGGAACCTAACTCCTAATTAATCGTAAATCTTGTGTCGGCTTATTGGTATGGCGGAATTATTTCGAATATTATTTCAAAAAAGCCAGCAATTCTAACTCTATGTATATCATCAACGGCGACTATCTTCAGCTAAAAAGAGTAAAGACGAAGCTTTGGGTAAATAACTTAGAGATAACAAAATGTTTCGAGACAACAGGAAGTGAGAAGCCGACGGAGAGGAGACTAAAAAGATGAAAAATAAAGTGCAAAAAGGAAGACGGTGTTACTACGCGTTTGTTTGTGAAAAAATAACCGTATCCTGGTTGTCTCAGAGGCAAAGGTTACAAGATATACTTCTTTTTTTTACTTAAAATCGTATTAATATTGAAAAGGTCCCTTTAGGGATACCCGCGAAGCTTGTTCTCCAGAATCACTGCTTGGAAGCTGACTATACAAAAGCTTTATTATCACAAAGCCTCCTCAAGATCAAACAATGAAAGACGAGTCTTGTCTCTGTTCTATAGCTACGGGCTGAAAGAATGTTACTTCCATTTCAGTTTCTTCTTACGAGAAAAAATTCCGAGGCGCAGTCTCGAAGCGAGCAAAAAGTTTTTCGTTGCAGAGAAAAATTAAAAGAAATGCTCAACCATCAAATTGATGACTCCCGCATTGTCTAATTTAAAAATGCAAAACACGCGATATATCAGCGCTTCGGGGAAGTGAAGAGAGAAAGAGAAAAGTCCTTATAAGGACACTGAGATTTCTTGACCTCTGTACTCTAGGTGCTTCATTTAATTCGAACGAAAGAGGCACGTGTGAATGTTTGATATGCCTAATGTATTGAATTAAAAGTAATCACGTATGAATCACTTTACTTTCATAAGTGAATTTAAGTGAAATGCGTTTCGCGAATTAGCCCATTGGCGCGGAGAATTATAACTATTAATATCAATTATTTATTTGAATGGAAGACTGCTCTCGATGGATTAGAAGAATCAATAATTTCCAGTCAGTTGCATTTGAGGAGCGTTCTCGGGCGATAGGGTATGCTATTTGGAAATCTAAGCTCTCTTGAACTGAATAGAGTTGATAGCGTGAAGGAATTTGATTACTACAATGAAATCAACCAACGCTATTTCCATAATCTCTAGCTTGGAAATAAATCAATTAGAGGATGTTAGAAATAAATTTATCTTTGACGCTTATCCCTAGCAGTTACGTTTATATAGTCCTCTTCCACTCTTTCCTACCTTTGTACTCTTCCTTAATTTCAGATTTAACGTCTATCTTTTCATACATTTTCTCTTGCTCCCCAGCTACTGACGTATTTCCTTTGAGTGTATCATCCACCACATTCTACCTGCTTCCTCTCCCCTTAGGAACATAAACCTCCAAGCAAAAACTTTTTTATCACTCTGCTCTTACCGAACTATCACATAAATTAACTCAGCCACCACTTCATATTATACATTTCTTTCACCACTCATTCACTAAAAACCCATTCATTACTAACTCTGACCTGGGACGGAGAGAGTAATATCTCTATAATTTAAATATTACTAGTCCCCGTACGAAAATTTCGCCCAATTTAATTGAAAGCTAATTGATTACACGCAATACGCAAACTAATTGCTTCATACGCAAAGGTGCGTTTTAGGTATATTTTTGTTTTTGTGCATCCATTTACATTGATTGGAGTGTTTGTTGAGATGTATCGGGGTGGGGAAATAGAGTATCAGTGTCCGTTTCCATATATCTCGTTCGTATACATAGATATCGATATCTACACATCTGGTAAGGAAATTCTACGGGAAAATTCAAAATTTTTATACCAAATTGAGCATTTTTTATTTGTTGATCAATTTTTGGCAGAAAAAGAGAAACTTTCTCTTTAAATTTGTGTATCATTTACATGTTTTGGTGGGATAAAAGCGCTGGTTACCGAAACAGGTGCTTAGAAATAATATGTAAAAACAATCGGTAATACAAACTAAATAAGTAGAAATAAACGTAAAAATGTTCGATTCAGTAGTATATCTAGGGGAATAATACAAATAACTTACCTTGGGGTATGCGCATCCAATGAATTGGCGGTGAAAGCTCGGTTTTGCTCGTTATATCCAAAGCAGTCTCTAGGATCTCAGGGCAGGCGGGCTGCCGCGGGGCCCCACTTCATAAAAGAAAAAAATCTCATTTTATTCCAATTTTTCAGGCATTTTATTTCTAAAGCACAGGAAAGATATATTTTGTAACAATTATTAAGGTATAGACATATTTATAGAAAAGGAATACGATCATTCAAATACAAACATTATTTTCCAGCTTTAATTCACACAAAAACCTATAGATAATTTCTGATTTATAAATCTTATCAACTTGCTCATGTGAGAAAGATGTTTACTATAGGTTAACTTATAGGTTTAATATTGCATTTTTTTTCTTTTTCTGATTTTATTTTATTATTGTTTTTGTAATTTCTTTATATAACTGCTTTTGTAATTTTCTATTCATACACAGTTTTCTTTCATAACTTTTAGCTTGTACTATCAGTGGGTTTGCGCAGGTTTTTCACACCCCACTTCTTTGCGGGTGTTTTCCTGCAGTGGATATTCTTTCCTAAGATATCACCTTAGGTTTTTTTTTAATCCACTCCTTCTAAATTTTTCCTCTCTATTTCGCTATTCACCTACACATAACTTTTTATGTATGTAATATTATTGACGAAAGGTTAGATGGAAGAAGAGACTTTTCAGTCTCAATCTCGCCTGAAGACCTTATAGACCTTATAGAAAGACCAAGGTGATCGATAACCAAAATTTGGCAAAAGTATGTTTTGTAAGAAATGTGCGAGAAATATTAATCGTTACCACAAATAGACACTGAAAAAGACTATGAATTCTTTGAAGAAAGGATAATGTCCAAATATATTGGGACAGTCCATTTACAGGAGAAATACCGTGCTTGTTATTTCAGCGTTCGCCTAGTTGCTTCGTCCGATTCGAAAATTAGAGTAGAATAAGGGAGAGATGCGTGAACGAAATCAGTCTCTCCGCGATCGATCCCTGATAATAATGAACCCAGAACGGCGGAACGCTTACGGTTTACAGCGTTCAATCTATTCTCTACGGAGGTCTCATTTACAATTCGGACGCATAAAAAATCATTAGGCCACCCAAAAAATCATTAAGTCGCCCTTGAGTGTCGTATCGTCTAAATTTGACTATTTAATTTCTTTTAATGATTCGCTTACAGGGCCCGGTTCCCATTTACAGTGAATACCAAAACAACAATCAGATATATAAATTACTAGATAAATTCAGACAGAGCACGTTCATAGATGTAGCCGTTCTGATACCGTGAGAAAGATCAGAGAAATAGATGCTAGAACATGTCGATTCAAGAATTCATTTTTTCCGAGAACAATACGCGAAAACAATCGACTAGGAAAATAGAGTCATGGTGCTTGCACCCCCTGCCACACGCCGAAAGGCGGCTTGAAGGGTACATATGTAGATGTAGATGAAAATAACGCAACAGATTTACAGTAAATAATCATGAATGCATGAAGTGAAAATGAAAGCAAATCAAAAAGCAAAGGAACTTAAAGAGACAAAATAAATTGTAAGTGGGATATTATTTGTAGGAATCTAATGCAGATATTCTTTTATAAGGTCTTATATTAATTTAATTTGATTTACAATAAAAATACCCTTACAGATATGAATTTAAAGCTTGTAAAAGCAATTACGAAAATCATGGGAATTAGAGACTAGAGAGAAAATAGGAATTCTAAGGACCGAGATACAGTTTATTGAGATTCTATTTCCATTTTCATACTTATGGGTGATAGTTTAAAGCTCGTGCATCGATGATTGACTCAAAGTTCATTTTGATAAGGAAAAGGTCAAGCAGACCTTGCGGACAGGATTTCTTTGTTTACACCATCTGCCACACGCCCAATTGCTGCTGGTGGAGTTCGTATTCAGTTGTGGCTATCGATTTTTAGAACGAGACGACCATGAAATTCTTCTAAAAAAACTATCGAGATACTAGATACCTATGGGGCGCTCAAAAAATTGAACAGAGGAATGGGTAATGGGTGATTTTTGCACGTTAGGGCGTGCACCCAGGAAAATTCCCAAGGAAGAATAGACTTGAAAAAAGTCCGACGGGACCTGGAACCGTCCCCGATCCCGTCGGACGTTTTTCAAGTCTATTCATCCTTGGGAATTAAACAGAGTTAAAGTTAAGTAAGAAGGCGGCGCAAAAAGACGTAGGAAACGCGGTCGGTGGACAAAAAATCTTAAAGGCGGTCGCAGAAGGGATGGAGCGTGTGACACCTGGTCAATAGGGTCGATATAAAATCCCATCTCTCCCTCCCTCTTCTTCATTTGGGTCGAGAGCACTATCTGCTTAAGGTGCTCGATGTTTGTTTTTTTGCTACCGAATAAGCGATTTTTGCTTTCACTGACGCGAAAAATTGCCCAGTCAGTGAATGTGCTCAAAGAGATCGTTTTTATGAAAGTCACACTTGTCTAGAGAAGTGCCGACGATGGAAAGCGTGCGTAATATATTAAGCAGAGGAAAAGGGAATATTCAGCCCGGATAATGAATCTCTTGCATTATCCCTTACGACATCATTATCCCGGAACGGAAGTTTCCCTTGTGTTTTAATTTCCGCCTCTATGGGTGGCTTGAATTATCGCATTGCGTTAAAATGGGGAATATGCTAACCTGAAAAGCAGTGCCCCCCGACGGGCGGAACGTGGCACAGTGACACGCTCTATGACAGTGCCTCGTTGTGCCCTGACATTTACGCTCCTAACGTGTCGCGTTACTTCATAGGGTAATATAATCGATTGACGATGACTTCACTGGATGGAAATTCACGACTGAAGGAAATAAACACTTTTAAAAATTCCGGAGGGATAAATCAAACATGCGACCGGTTTTGACCAAAGCATAGTTATCCTCAGGTGAGTATTCCTAGGCGAACAGAGTCGTATATTCACAAAACTAGAAGTGGTAATGAAATAATAATAATAAATATTCTTTATTGCCTGCCGACATTGAGCCAAGATTATCTCTTCTTCCATCTAAACTTTTGACATCATGTAGAGAAAAGAAGATAAATAACTAAGATATAGAAAAAAAGTATTGAAAGAAAGCGAAGTAATGGAAAAAAGGAATATAGTGTTGGCTAAAAAACTTAAGTCATCTCTTAGGATACAAATACCCCAGCAGAAAATAAAAAACCTCAAAATCGAAGAGGGTGTGAAAAACCTGCGAAACCTACTGATAGAAACAACTAAAAATTTAAGAGAAGAAAGGAAATAGAAAATGAGGAGAAGAAAGGAAGTTGTCAGCAACATGACTGGGAAAAGAAAAACGAATACAACAACTTACAACAGAATTATACATAAAATTGTTCGGAAAAATACAGAGAAATAAGAGAGGGGTATATAAAAAGGGAGGAAGAAAATTATCTATTTGCAGAATAATAATAATCAAACGTAAAAGTGCTGATCAAATTATCCTGTTGTTGTACCGCGTAATACCCAAAGGTACACCATAAGCTCGTAATTTCACATCATATAAGCGCTTTATGTTCCGAGATTTACTTTTAATCCTTTAATGGGATTCCAGTGCTAAAATATGAAAACTCCCGACGAGTGGTACCAGTATTATGTAGTGGTCAGCTCAATTAGAAGATAGGGCTGAATTAAAATAAATTTTATGATATCGAAAAACCACGATAACGAATTGCGATTTGAATTTTGAAGCCAAATTTCTCAGTAGGTTGACGATGTAACCACGGTGCGAAATTTCGAAAAGAAACTTTTTATGAAGAAATAATCTAACTAATATTTTTTGATTACTCTCAGCAAATAATAAAAACTAATAACTAACAAATAATGAAAAATCTCTCGAACTATAACACCATGTTAGCAAAATTAAACGAAACTGTTACTATTTCCATTTGCCTCGAATATGGATTACGTGTGAAATTTAAAAAGATATGTTTCCACTCCAGGAATCAATCATCGAAAGTAAAACGTAATAGCTTTTGCAAAAATCAAAGTATTTAGGTTTTTAAAATACTGGATGGATTCAGACCGAAAAGCTTTAAATGCTTCCAGGAAAACCTGCTTTCATAAATTGACTCATGCTGAATGAAATACGCTGAGAGATATTATCATCTTTACCTTAAAAAAAACACTAAATAGAGCAATAAATCAAAGGAAAAAAACTAAAAATTATGGAGAAAAAAGTCCAAACTTAAGCTGAATATCAATGTAATATTTAGTATCACATTAACAGCCATGAGAGAAGTATACTCGTAAAAAATCTACAAATATTATAGAATTAAATTTATAAGATGAGTTAAATTTGTAACTTAGTTTAGAAAAATGAGTTCCAATATGCATCGTGTAGTGTCTTTCATTTGATATATGGTGAAATTAAAAGATCATTAACTTCGTTATAGTTGCTAATAATATTCTATTGCTATCGAAAAAAGTCTGTATTAATCGCTGATAATACCGTCTGGCGACATCTAATACCAATCTACAGTGAAAACCAATCAGGAATTGCAACGATTTATTTCTATTCCTATAATAATAAAGGGATTCCGTTAAAAAATTACACTTCAGTCAGACTAAGATGTAACCACTCAGCAAATTGGCCCTCTTTCATTGATAACTTCATTCCGAGCTAAATGGAATCGAAACGTGACTCCACCACAAAATACCCCAACTTATCAATTTTAATTTGATTCCGTATTCAAAAATGAAACCCAAGTCGATATTTTACTTCCTTTCACTTTCCCCCGGAGCGAAATTGTATTGGAAAGAAGTATTGGCAAATTGAGAGTTCTCTTTCGATCCAAGTGAAGTGTTTTGGTATATGATAAAATATATCCGCTGCGAGAGAAATATCGTTAAATCTCTTTTGTTCCAAGTTTCTTCTCGAGGGCGCTAAGGAGAACGTCGTGACTTATCACCGGATTGATTGTTACGAAAGCTATCGAGCATTTCTTTCGGCAGAAGAATTTGATGATCTCGACGCTCGTTTGGCATGCTGACGCTTCTTCTAACACACTTCCGCACCTAATTCAATGAACCTCAAATCAAAATATTTCATAAATAGCAATTCAACCGATGCGGCCTGCATCTTTTAGAAGTCCAACGTCACCATAAATAATATTTATTACATACATAAATATATCTATAAGAAACAGTTAGCTATCTCAGTACATCTACATCTACATATGCACCCTGCAAGCCGCCTTTCGGCGTGTGGCAGGGGGTGCAAGCACCATGACTCTATTAGCACCATGACTCTATTAAATAGTAAAATTAATAGGAAATTAATAAGCAAAGTCTCTAGTAAATCTATAAGTAATGATAGATTATTTAAACAAAAGCTTTGTTTCCTCAATATACATAAAATAACATTATATGACTAACAGTATTGATCTACATTTATAGCACATGAAACAACACCGTCACCATTCATAATATTTACACTAAACAGTAATTTTCCACAAATACCCTGTAGAATAAGTTCGGTATCCTTTTCACTGATTCTATAATATATCTATTTGTGTGAAATTTCCTTATCTGATTCGGAGTCATAAAACAGTAAAATCATAAAAATTGAGAAATATACAATACAAATATTCCAATGGGATATCGGATAGCTATGTGGGCAACGAGTTCGACTTTTGTGAACGCGGTCCCGGGTTCGATTCCAGATGGGAGCACACGTGTGAATGAACTCAGATGTCGAAGCACTTCTAGCAATACCACTTCAATTTGTTAGTTAGATCCCGTATTTGAAATAAAAGACGGATTTGTACTATTCGGATACTACTACAAAAATTGCAAAATTAGAAAACATAGCGAAATAAACAGCACAAATATTCCAATGAGTCTGAATATTCAGTCTATAAAGTTCACTAACTATAAGACTGCTTCTATGTCGAGCGCTCAAATGCTAGTAGATTACTGACAGAATAGACTGACGCTCCTTTGCTTAGTTCTGAACTTCTGTGTAAATCGAGATAGGAAGCTTTGGAAGGCTCAATTTGTTTCCTCGTCGGGCGCTAGGTATGTCTATCCTACGAATACGGGAACTGCGTTGTGTAGGAGTTGAATAGATTCCCAAACTGCGACAATTTTGTCCAAAGTTCACAACCTATGACCTCCTCATCAACAAGGAAAATATTTTGCTAATCTTCCCTTGTAGGGATAACTATAAATTTCCTCCAAGAGAAATTCGAAGCTTTTTAGCTGCAGCAGATCAGTGATCTTGTTTTAAAGTAGTAGTAGTATTGTGTTAAAAGTGCTTCCATATCCGAGGCTATTTAGTACGTGAGACTCCACCGGGAATCGAACTCGGGACCGCTTTCACCTATGCGTGAATGCTTTGAATGCGTTAGCCTCTTGGCTATACGGAGGTCCTTGTTTTTAAAAGAGAGAATGGGATAATGGAAACACGACATATTCTCCTTATTAATGTACATACGAGGGTGGTCTGAAAAGTTTCCGACCCCAGATTTTTCAGAAATCTTCAGAAATTTTCAGAAAACATGTCGAGAAATGGCGAAATGTCGGAAACTTTTCAGACCACCCATGTATTTTTGTTTATATATTTGTAGTTTTTATGCGATATTGAGGTAAAAATTCATTTCTAAATTATTTAATCACGTTTCCAAAAAATCCTAACAATAACTTCCCTTTTGCAATTAGTTATCTCATCAGCGACGTTAAAAAATTTCGACCATTACGTAGCTATTTCAATTATTGATGAGCTTCTAATACGATACCAACTGTCCTTTTACAAGTTACAAGTTTACAAGAATTTTACAAGTCCTTGATAAACTCATGCATGGATTCGCGTTTCTCAAAAAATAGTATGCTAGGTGATACTCTGAAGAAATAGCTATTTATTAACAGACCTGGGAAGTCCTTACTATGTCAAAGATAAGAGAAGACTCTTAAAAGTGACGGGAAATAGTAGAGCGGCATATTGAAACTTTCTAGGCCATTCATGAAAGCGACGTACATCCCAAGAATCAAACTTCAAAATTCAATAGCGACAAAGTTAATTACAAGGTAGATGGGTAACGTACCTCTCTAACGTATCTGAAGGAAGAATGTTTTGTGAAGACCTGTCCGTTGAGTTACCGGGAGACGGCATATACAATGGCGCGATGCAAAATTATTCTCAAAGAGGCACTCGAAAAAGGTAAGACGTCCTTAGAGGAACTTCCCACAATCTTCAATAGTATGTATTTGTAAGAATTCGCGGAGCCATCACGTATCTTGTATGCGAATAGAATTCACAGGCGAAGAATGAAAGAGATGACTTGAGAGCGAGTTTGAGGAAAACGGGGAGAAATGGTGAAAAAAGCAAGAGATGTACCAAAATGATGCTGGAGACGTTTGTTCCCTCAAGGAGCAAAAGTTTTGACGAGTATAGATTTACCCGTCACCGGGAAAAAAACTCCGCTATTTTAGGAGTATTCGCAGCGCTTGTTAAGTTACTTATGAAACATCCTTTGCGGCCAATTACTTCCCATCAAATCGCCGTAATTAAGTAAATGACAACCGAGAACTTCGTAGGAAAATGATTTTAAAACTTGGCACTGTGTCTCTAGGCTAAATTTCCGCATTTCAATATCGATCAGATAAATAGAACAAAGTGGATAAAAGATCCACTATTGGAACCAATTTCAGCTACTTTGATATTGCACGAAAATTACCAATTCAATTATTCGGGTATTAATGGACAAAAACGATTCGCAGAATGTCAACATAGAACACAAAAACATGCGGATTATCATCGAATAATCCACCTTTAGCACCTAAACTCACTCGGCATTGACATTTTAGCGCGTTAATTTACATTATTAAGCAGATATCATGAGCCAGTTACGTTTGATAAATGGAAATTTAGAGGAAGTAATCAGCATTCTACTCAAACATAAAGGTATGTAAGTCATCTGAGATATATGCCTGCTAGTGTCGCTCTCAGTTGATGGTAAACTCAGATGTGGCAAAATACCTCACTTCTTGCATTATCATTCCACTGGAATCCTTTCCTCCTTCTACATAAGACCCGCTTTTCAAACTCACACACCTACAGGGAAGCGTATCTAAATTAGACACACGAACGATCAAGAGCAAAAGTCAGATAAACTGAGCTACAGAACTTGTAAGGCGATTTACTAAGGTACGAAGGAAATTATGAAATCATGAGATATTTGGATGGAAAAATTTTTTCCGCAAAGATTTAGACGATTCGAACTTTGCTTTATTCTTCAAGATCATTAGATCTAACGATGACCGGGGATAATGAGGCATCGAAATGAGGCATAATTTTTTATAGTGAAGATAAAAGAAGGTGGGGGAGGAGAGTTCACGGGAAAAAAAGAGAATTACACAATAGCAAAATAGACTCGTTAAAATATTCCACATGAAGCATTCCTTATGTGATGAAAATCTATTCTTCGAAATTCTCTGAGCTTTTAACTTCAAATTTACTTCTTTCTCTCCTATTCTTCGTTAACCTATACAGTCTTAATCTTCCCCACTGCTTATAGTCTCCAACCCACTCACCCGCCCCTTCTTTTTTTATACTTTTTTTACTCATCTTTGATGAACATTTATTTCGAAATCACTTTAGTTCTTTTAATGCTTCTCTCGGCTTCTCACGACTTTTCATTCTGATTTTATTCTGTAAAAGGAATAAAACCAGCAAACAAAGTGAAGTTAACATACATTTCTTATGGAAACGCTTTGACTCTTCTGGGGTCGATCCGAAGGTAACGTGGTTCATAAAAAGTAGTGTATTATCTGTGACATTTAACATTCTTCTCAGATTTTGATTTATAATAAATCTGTTTCGGATCGGTTAGATAATGACTGTAAAACAATTTTTAATAATCTCATCCATATCATTTCTAAACAACCGTTTTCGGTGACTGGCGCTTTCATCCCTTCAAACTCCATCAAAACATATAAATGACAAAATATTTTAAAGAAAAAGTATCCCGCTTCCTGTTAAAAATAGATCAAGAAATAAAAACGCACCATTTGATAAAAAATTGAGTTCTTATTGAGTATTGAATTTTTGAGTTGTGTTACTGGATGTGTAGATATCAATATCTATCGGTAAAAGGTGTATCGAAACGGACGCTGATACTCTGTTTCCCCACCCAAATACATTTCAACAAACACCCCAATCAATATAAATGAACACACAAACGCAAAAACAAACCTAAAAAACACGACTTCGCGTATAAAACAATTACTTTCAATTTAGTAGGGCGAAATTTCCGCACGGGGCAACTGGTGATATAATAGAAATAAAAGACTAATTCGATTAGATAGCGATTGAAAATCTCCTCTTCTAACTAACCTATTGTCGTATTTTATACAGTTATTAATTCAAAGGGATAGAAAAAATGAGGTGTGGGTGTAAAAATATCTGCGATCAATCTCTTTTTCTAGGGTATATTTTTTCTCTTCTAAAGGTAAAATGTACTGGGCTAATTTTTGTTATAGAAAATTAAGTTCCGATTCACTTATTGCTTAATTAATTTTTTTCATATTCTTTGTATCTCTTGTCACTTCATCACTACTTGTTTGTAGGTAATTTTTATACGGTGAGCTCCGAGATTTTATCATAATGCATTTTATAATATTTTGTGATATAATTCTTCTGTGCTATTGACGTTCTGTCGTCAGACCTTATCCTGATGGAATTTAATAAATAATTTTGAATTAAATAAATAATTCTGAATTAGATAATTTTGAATTAAACTATTTTGAATTAAATAATTTTGAATTAAATAATTTTGAATTAAATAATTTTGAATTAAATAATTTTGAATTAAATAATTTTGAATCAAATAATTTTGAATTAAAGAATTTTGAATTAAATAAATAATTTTGAATTAAATAAATAAAAAAAAATTCCTAACTAGGCCACTCTTATTATCAAACTTCCAAAGTCAAACATCAACAGCCGTGCCCTAATCTGGAACCAAACCTGGGACTTTGGCATTGCAAGGTCACCACACTAACCACTACGCCACCGAGGCCGGGGATAAGTAACCCTGAAAATTGGCGAGCCCAAGATACCCCCTGTAACGCCGTCTTAGGGAAACTAGCAACTAAATGCCAAAGAGAGGAATCTAATCCTTGGTCAGGATGGAAGTGGCGTGATTCAATCTATCCACGTATCTAATGGGGGGATTCCCGAAGTGGAGCGAGGTTGAGAAGGTGAGACAACAGAGAAGAAACAAGGGCGCGAAAAGAAAGAAATGAGAAGTGGCAAAGATTAGAAAGGAGAAAGGAAGAGGGGAAGAGAAAATTGCATTTGCCTCTCTCGATGGTGAAAGCCGCCACAGGGAAGTTAGGAAAATTGGGTCACGCTACAAATGGAAACGCCTATTAAGAGGCAGCGGTGGAAGGCAGCCGAAAAGAAGAAAACGTCCATCACGCCTGAGTCAAATAAAGCTCTCCGATACTCCTGAATATAGATAATTAGGAAAAGTACTGGGCTCTAAAGATTTCGGTTTTTCCGATACAAAGTCGAACGTGATACTTTTTGCCTCGGAATTTATTACCCGTCGCATCTTATTCGAACTTCTCCCTTCATTTTTTGCCCTACTTCCCGAAATATATGCCCAGCTGTACTGGTATCCGAAACTTTCCGAAGGAAATACGGTGTGGCGAATTCTCTTTGGACTGGAGATGACAAATATAATCGGATATTTTTACTTCCAAAGAAATTTTCGTCAAAAATTTCTTCACCTTAGTTAACGGATTTACGAACTGTGTTCCAAGATGAGGTATTTATATGAAAAGACATTTTAAACAGAACTTGAATTCGATACCAAGAAGGCGGAAAGAGACGTGCATCGTCATTTTGTGGGAAAGGAAGGCATTCGTACTTTAGCGAAAGATATGTGACAAGTGCGTCTATTCCTAAAGATATGTTGTGTTCAAACTCGATATCGATATCTCTAACTTAATGCTGACGGAGTGAGTTCTCCAATTCAGTTTTTCTGTCTGAATAGTACTTCGTACGTCTTGATATGTAGTTTTCGAGCTCTTGGCAGATATCTTCTGGTGGCCTCGAAGATTCATTATTAAAAAGCTTCTTTCTTCCTAATTGCATTATTTCCTATTTCCCCGACCATTTTTTACAAGCTCCGAGAGCTTTCTTCATTCTTTATTTTGCTAAAATAAACTTCTTGTAATATCTTCCTGTTTTAGAGTATTGATAAGGTATTGACCGAGTACACGTTGCGCAAAATGTTTCGTAACAAATTCTTTCTAAGCTGACTTCCGAAATTTTATTGCCTTTCCAGATTACTTTTGAAGAAGCTTGGAAGAAACTTTTGAGCCCTTCTCAAAATTACATTTCTTATGATTCCTTGATTGATAGTATGCACTATGTTACTTTAAGGAAAGTGTGTAGTAATTTTTTTGGTTCTTCTTTTGCGTGGTGGTTTTTCTTGGTGGTCATATGCATATATAAGAGCAGCTGTCTTTACTCTTGGCTTACGTAAAATTTATTTCCACCAAAAATTAATACTTTTGACCTAAAAACGTATTTTAGCCTAGTAAAACAAATAGAGCGACGCTCCGTTTCGTAGATACTGTTTTATTTTTGAAACTTTAATTTCACGACGAATGTTCGTTTAATAAAAATAAATATCTACAATTAAACTAAAACGGGAAAGCAACTATTCCGCAGCCTTCATTTAGGATACTTCATAAATATATATTAATAATTAATTTTACGTACATAAACTATTCTCATATAGATGTAATGAAGCGTATAGACCCGCTCAATTTATCAAGTTCCATTCGGAGATAATATTAATAATACTATTCCTTCGTTTTTAATTTGATGAAAATTAATATAAACACCACGAACAGCGGATATCGATTTACATATTATTTACCTAAAGCGATTTACATAAATTTTACGTAAGGCGATTCGCGATAGTAATCCTAAATCAGTTTGATATGACTCGACCAACGGAGGATAGCTACCAAATCGCATCATACGTCCTCAGAGACCAAATACAGCACGCAAAAAGACCCGTCAGAAAGTTCTAATTTGAACTGTTTTTTATGGAAGCTCTTTTAATACTAGAAATGTTATCCTTGATTGGACGAATTAATACTCTGGATTGATAGAAGTCTCTTATAAAGGCTGCCGGTAGGGGTAATGGTTATTACCTAAACGGAAATTTCTTACGAATCCAAGTTTTCCTTCATTTTCCTCCTTCCAAAGCAATTTTCACTCCATTAGCGCATCCGATTGACAATCTTTCGCGGAATTCCGCTCCGCCACACGCCTAATCCACACTCTCACAATCCCATCAATAAGGAAAAAGGGACACCGTTCAACCATAAAGCAAACAGGCTTTCGGAATCGTTGAATACTGTTATCACTGTCAATTACTACGTTCAATTCGAGCTTCGGAAAAACTGATGAGAATCAACCTTGGAACTTGGAATTCCCACTACCAAATAAAAAGTGGTAACATTAATTATTAAAATTAATACAATCGATGGAAGCGGCTGTTATGTTGTGGAACGTCATAATTATAATTAGATAGAGATAAATGTGTACTTCTCCAATAAAAATTTTATTTTCGAACTAACTCTTTTTGTTTTAGATTTAGTTTTCTGTGAACCAGACGATGATCTTGTATCGAAATCGGTAGTTTCCAAATAAATTTTTTAGTGGAAAAGTACACATCTATATCTAACTAACTATTATTAAAATTAAATGAGAAAAACAATATCTGATAGTCCACAATTAATAATAAATAATATGGACTTAAACATCACAGTCTCAGGTCTCACTTGGTGGTAGTGTCTGACAACGAAGTTCCCATGATAAATTTCTTATACTATACCACAAAATATATGTATTTTGTGGTATAGTATAAGAAATTTATCATGGAGAAATATGGAGTTAGTTATATATTTTGTTTTTTCTCATTTAATCATGAATCATTTCCACCAAATATCGCTTGAACTAATTAATCGAAAGAGGTATCGTTATAAATTGGGGAACCTTTCCACGGAAAATTACGTTTTCGCAATAATATCGGAAGTTACTTGTGAGTTATTTCATGATTTTTCATTGTAATGAACTCTCCCAAGGAGAGGAGATGAAAAAAGTGACTGGACCTGTACCTCTGCCCACGATGTTTCCAGAAAGGCATGAAAGAATATCTGAACTGATCAATGATTAGTGCATACGGCTCGGACTCCAACATACTTTTTTCCTGTCCGTTTCTCCTTTCCTAGGTGCACATTTTTATAAGCTAATTCCCCCTTTTCCTTGAATAATGCATTAACTCAGTCATACTGAATTTGAGGCACGTTACAAGCACCGATAGCGGTGACCGCACTGACTTCATCGGATGCTTTACATTGTCATTCACCGCATCAGTATTGGGTTCGCATTGGAAACAGCGTTATTCTTACGAAAAGAGTAATGAAATAACGAGTTTTCGATGTTTTGAATCCTCTGAAAAGGCTGCTTTTCATTTTAAAGGAGAAATAAATTGTATCCCCATTATATCTTATTTCCAAGTTTCTTTGGGCAGGTACGTGGCCTCCAGACAAACATCCTCTTTCGATTGAAAGGAATCAGAATGAGCCATCGGCGGAAAATTCTTTTGCCTCATGTCCATTGGCGTTTGAATCGCTAATAGCAAGGCTTATATGAAAGGGATTCGTAGATTGAACGCGTCTTTTTCTTTGCTGAATGGGTTCAGAAACGTCCATCTCAATTAAATGATGCCAAACAACCGTGAGTATTTGATTGAGTCAACATGCTTCCGAAGGGCTGTACTTTTCCAGGAATTTGGAGGGAAATGGGTGAGCTTCCAATCTAAGTAGTACGTACGTAAGGAAAATTGGTGCATGTACCTCCTATTCACTGGCTCTTGGGTTCGGAATAATGTTTGCACGAAAGGATGTTCGAGAGTTCAGAGTGTTTCATAAATACAAAATGTTCTTACAAATATGCTCCGATCTTTTTAAAGCTTGATAATGATAAAAAGACTTTTATTGTGGCGGGATTGACTAGCTGAAGTTTAAAGTAAAATATAACTTAGAAAACTGAACAGAAGAAAACTACTTTGTGGGATTAAAAACGTGAGTTTGTACTTAGGAAAAAAGATACACAGTAGCAAGAAAACACCCGTAAAAAAACCAACGAAACCTACAGATACTCAACTAATTTTTAATGAGGAAACAGGATCTGAAAGGAAAACTAAGAATAGAGAAACACTATCGGAATGATATAAAAAGTATGTTTGCATAGATGAAAAAGAGAAAAAATAATTATGAATAGCAACAGAAAAAATAATAATATAAATGCACTTTCGTACACAAATACATATAACAGTAGGCTTTGAATACAAATGAAAATAAATAAGCAGTAGAATAAGATAAAATATAAAAACAAACAAAACGAGGAAAAGATAGGAGGAACTATTGAGGAGCAAAGAAATATTGAAATAAATAGTAATGAAAAATGTAAAAGAAATTAAAACTACAGTAAAGTCATAGCTATTTAAGATAGATATTTAAGATATATATTTTAGTTTATAGTGTTTATTTTATACCAGTTTGTTTATATCAGTGGTATTGTTTCAACAGGGTCAACCAAGTTTTAATAAGATGCGGAATTATGACTAATACGGGAAAATTGAATATGCGTACGTACTAGTAGAATTGGATATTTAGAGCCAGTTACGAAAAATCAAGTAAGCCACGAAAAATACTGGTATTGAATGAATTCCACAAATAATTTTTAAAGATGCAGAAAGATATGATGCTGCAACAATCATAACCATAAGCTTCAAACTGAATTATCCTGGATCGACAGTTTTATTATATTTATTATAATTGTTTGTTGCGTAGAAAATGTAATGCGTATCTTTTAAAACGAATCCCACGCGCAATTAATATATGAAAGGCTCACTGAAAGTAAATCAAATAAAACAAACTCCAATGCATGGCTAAATGAGGGGATCGAATGTTTCACAAACCTCCCACTTCATTCCCGTTTTAGTTGGTCGAGGCAGTAGCAAATGGAGTGTGCAGATTTCATCCGAAAATGAAATTTAATAGGCGATATGTCCTTACTCGATAGAGATGCAATTCTATCCATGATGGAGAGACGACGTACATCGGTAAACAAAAAAGATAAAGCCTATAATACGAACGTCAATCAATCAATGTTTCATCGAAATTAAGCACGGTTTCGTTCCAGTTCTTCCATTATTTCATGCGCATCATCAATGCAGATCTCTGTTACCTAATACACGAAATATATTTATATATCCCGATTTAAATGCTTTGAAGAAATTAATTAATTTTTTCGGCGCATAGAAACTTTTTTCCGCTGTTACTCGTTTTATCGATATTAGTTTTAAAACGATGGGCATCGAGATTTTATTCATTTTGCACGAAGTCTCAAATTAATTTATCGTTCAAATGCATTAGTTTGTAAGTTCAGAGTTATGACAATTGAGAGAGGTTGATGGAATTAGGTTAATTAGATCTGTATGTACACACCGTGAATGAATCCTTCCGTATAGCTGTATAATTTCATTCGATTCTCATCATGATACTCTTATTAGGCAAAGAAGAGGTTTTTCCTTGTCCGATTCCAGAGCGTGTTTTTGCCCCTCTTCTGCTGTTTGACACTGGCGTAATGAAACAGAGCGATGGTCAAACACACATTTATTAACGTCGATTCCATTACCATATTGTTCAATTACGGTGATTAATAGCGAAAAGTTAACAATTCCTAAACTCTGAAACGCCCAATCACCGTTCCCTGTTTGTCAGCTGATTAAGTTTCATTAAAATTTCATGAAAATCACTCTTCCTTAATAACACTATTTAGTATGTAAGTCGATAATTAAATATTAGCATGCAAAAAGCAGGCCTAACACTCTGTACACACTACGTTACTGAGAATACCTAGGTATTCATCAGGCAATTTGGTCATATTAAACATGCAATTTAGAAGGTGTTCTGTGATGTACAATGTGTTTATTGGGCCTAGCTATACAAACAGTCATACTTTTTAACTCTGAGCAAATATGCTAGCAAAATTTTCGTATTTAACTACGAATTTTCCTTGTTAATCAAGTTGAATAGAGATGGTGCTTTACCGGAAAAATTTTATTTCCTCGGATGAAATAAAATTAGGAAGTCCATTCTAAAGGAGAAATGATTCAATAAAATTAAATCAATTGCTGCTAATTCGATACCAATATATACTATATTCCAAAGCAAACAAATTTTTAATGGATTTTTTTCATAGCTGTAACTAAATTACAAATTTCCGAGAAACATTACGTCAAAGTTGTAAGTACTCGATTCGTTATGGTAGAGCAGTTTCTAAATGCTTATTATTCAAATTCTGTCCTTCAGCACCTACTTTACATATTGCAATGCATATCAAAACAAAAGTTAAAAGGCTCCAGCGGTCTCGATATCATTCCCTTACAAATGAGAAAAATTGATATTTTAGTGTAGGTTTAAATCTTCTCTGTGAGCTTCTACAACCTGAGAAAAGGTCAAATAAGCTAACCTTTGTAATCGCCTACAAGTCTATCCGGTGATATTAATTTATTTATCCCACACTTTAATTCCATCTTTCTTTTTTAGGACACACCGAAAGATAACTTGACAAAATAATACGTAAATGTGGCGCTTTGAAGGTGTGGAATAATTTATGTCGAATGCAGAGTCTGAAATGTCGCTGAATATTGGCATTCTCCTATTTTACCATAGAAGGGCATAGAAGAGCATCTCTCTACGAGAGATTATTCGCACGAATTCATCCATACACCACATCATTTATTAAACTGTAACTGAGCATAGACGTGGTCCAAAAACCCTCCAGAGAGCAATTTCAACAAGGTGTATCGCATTCCTCTAACATTTCCACACCCAGACCAACTTATTCAACGGTGCGCCCGCTAAACATATTATGAAATTCCATCTAGTACTCAGTACTTGGTAACCTCAACCCTCTCTAAAATCCTCCCTAAACAGGTTATCGTATCCTTCCGTCGAATCCAGCGCTCTATTTCCAGCAAATGGAACACCCCAACCTCTACTTAAGCCATATAGGATAGAGACCGCGTAAGAAAGTCCCTTGTCTCACTTGCTTTATACTTTTACGAGCCTCTCTTTGCCAAAGGCACCTGCCCCTCGGAATTTTCTAAACTGCTATTTCCCGTCAGCTTTGTGAGTGAGGCTAACAAGGATATCCCACGGCACCCAACTTAATGGACGGAGGATCAACATTGAGCAAAATTAAAATTCCTTGCTCTGCAGCATTCCTCGGCTCATACCTTCGTAATTAACGATTGTTTCAGAGAATTTGTTTCGTCAACGGCACGACTGAAGAGCAGCCACTAAATTCCTGATGGTGTATCATATGCGTCGGTGGCCACATGCCGAAAGGCGGCTTGCTGGGTATTAATGTAGATGTAGATGAGCGAATGGATGGAAGTACTCAACGGTCAATGCGCACAAAAGCTTAAATTTCATTAGCAGTTCCCTCCCTTCTAATCCTTGAGTCAACGTCTAGAATTTATCATCGTTTTACTGTTCCGTGTTTTACGAATTTACGCGTGCGAAAATCACTTTCAAGTGTAGGTAGTCCATCAAAAAAGGAGTTATCAAATGATTTCATCAGTTTTGTTCAAAAATAAGAAAGACAATGAAGTGCTCAGAAAAAGAATATGTTTTAAAAACTTGATTCCTATAATCTATGGAAAAACCCTTCACTTAGTGGAATTCCATGGTTAGGAATAGAAATAAAAACACATTGTCGAAAATTCCACTTGAACTTGTTTTAATACAACTTTGTATTTGTTGTATTTTTATTATTATTTTTAGTTGTATTAAAACAAGTTCAAGTGATATTTTTAAAAAAGTTTTTTTATTTCTATATCTAACTTGATACCTATATGGATACTTTTTTAACTTTAATTTTCACCGAAATATCATATCAAGGGACACACAATACACATATTACAAACTAGATTAAATTAGATTTTAGAGTTCTATTTTTAAATCTAGCTCCCAAAATATACTCCAGAAATATTGCATTGACATTAAATTTCTGAGCATTTGAAAGGGCTAATTCTCTTTGGGCCCTATTTATAAAGGAGAATTTTCTGAAACATGAACATACGTAGACTACAATTTAAATTATGTTCTTGACAATATAATAGTAATAAAAATATTTGATATCGTATCCTTTTCGAACTCTCCAAAAATCGATGCCCAAATTTGTCTCATCTATCAAGTTTTCATAAATAAAACATTGCAGCGATGATTGAATATAGCTATTCTTTCAAATAATTCCAACTTTATTTTGCAGAAGATAGCATCGGCGCTGGTTTCCTCAGCGGCATCCGCTGTATCTCATTAATTTCTACACCGCGTCCTTGTTTTTCTAGCCAGTTTGACAGCTGAAAATGACTTTAAATCTTCCGATGTAAATTAAGTCTCGTAATTTATTCGCCAGATCGAAGATCGTCGCATAGAGACGACCTATATTGGGGCTGTTCTTTGAAAATTGGAAAAAATACCAATCAATTCCTATATAATCCATCATTACTGAAAAGAAAAACCAGAATGCGCTATATATAGTCCAGATATATAACAGATATATAGACCATTCTCGAAATTATGCGTCATGAAACGTATTTTAAGTCGAACTACGCATGAATAAAGAAAATTAAATCGTACGTAATTACTTTGATAAGCGAAAAATAAGTCTTTCCATGCAAAAAAGCGGAAATTACGGTGAGGTAAGCTGGAATTACGTTATGGTAACAGAGAATTTTCCGAAAATATAAACCCCGCCTCCAGCCTATTCCAATTAAGCCTACTTCCGTAATAGTTTCCACCTTGTCGCTAACAGTAATTTTTCCAATTTGCACGTGTCAAACTACCAAACACAAACTGCCAAACGCAAACGACCAAAGTATCAAGGGACGGTGGAAAGTCAACGTGCTCGCAAACGCACTTGTTTTAAGAGCTGGTTAACAGGTTATCCTGGACAAGAGCTTTCCGCAGAAAGGATGCATGCATGTGAACATTTCATCCGCTGAAGAAATGACAGGCAATCGAGGAGACGCTTTATTTCCTAAAAGCTTTTACAATTGCAGAATTCGATTTATCCGTCCGTTTAGGGTTGCACCAGTCAATACGGCGCATCCTCTTTCCGCTAACGCCTCATCGGATCATAGAGCTTCTTACAATATTTCAAAATTTCCCAATCAAAGCCCTTTCAATCAAACTTTACAAGCTGCGGTAATTGATTTTACGATTTTGCGATCCCTGCTCTGGAACGGTCACTAACTCAACTCTTTTACGCCATTCGGATTGAAGTGAAGCCGAAATTGAGTAAGGGCAGGCTAATAGGGGAAATTTTTAAAACCGTATGAACCCATTCTCTAAAGAATTTTCGTTCGTTTTATGTTCAATTTTTCTGACCTTTTAAATTCGAGCAGTAGCAAACGTTCATAGCTGAAAATTAGACTAACCTATTTCCAAGCCAAAAAAAATTGAATATTTGCGAGATTCTGCACGATAATGATTGACGTCGCTCTGAAATTGAGATGAAAAGACAAATTACACGTTCCTCGAAATAATATACGGTTTACCATTTTCAAGTTGAGAGGATTTTGATAAATATCAGATTGCACGAAAAAAAAATAGAAATTTTAAACTCGGTGCTGGAAATTAAGAGTGATATGATTCTGAATCAAATTAGTCGCGGAAAAATGTTTACTCGACTCACTGAGCTGGAAGTAAATTACCGATTTCTCCGATCACAAACGAAAGATAACCAGAAATAAAACAATTCGTATAAAATTTAATTCGAATAAAATCTAAAGAAATATATTTCGACGCAACAACAAAAATCGTTCGTTGAATTCCTTTATTGTCTACTACAAATGAAATCTCGATAAAATATATTTCTAAGCTCTCTAATACAATGTAATAAACTCTTGTAAATTAGGTTCTGCAGTTATTTTCTTCGAAAAGCTATCGCGTAACTCCGACTTGTGACAAGAAAACGCACGATGCAAACTCACATTCAATCAACTCAACGTTGAATGTTTGATTACCTGAATATCTCACATATTTCTCATCAAAAACTCATTATTTTTTCATTACACGTATATTGTTGCTTGGTTTCGACCTTTTCATATTTGTATTCTTTTCCCTATTAAACCCAATTATGATCACGACGCACGAAAACCATCGCCATCATACGACGAAATTTATTATAGAAAAAGAAGTAATGAAGATGCTAATGAAGCAATAATGTTTTCCAATTCATTTTGGCGTCTAAATTCGCGTTAATTCAGAATACGATTCAAATCACTGCTGCATATGCAACCGTTGTGACATCTTTGCATTCTTGTTATCTATAGACCGGGGGTTTCCATCTTTTCCCAACGGCCATATTAACTGTTCCAGAAACTTCGAGAACAACGGAATATGTATAATATTTCTCTGCGATTTAAGTGGAACTAATAAATCTAATGAAAACTGGGAAAAAATAAATAATTATTGCGTACAGACGAGTGAATTGATATTGAAATTGCTGCATTCCTATGATATTTTAAATTCACATCCACACAAATACCGTACAAGCTGCCTTTCGGCCTGTGGCAGGGGTAAAAGAGACCAAGAAATGTACAGGTAAAAATTAATATAATTTTTCACGATTCAGAGAGGAATAAAACTTGATTTTACATTTTTCAACATTAACCTTCAGGATGGAAATTCATAAGAGATAATGAAAAATAAAAACGTCTTCTTTTAGACGGAATAAAGTCTTCCTTTAACCCATCGTCAACTAAATCTTAAAAAATAGTAAAAAATTAATAGAGAATTAGAAAAAAATAGCTGAGGATTTAAAAACTTAAAACGAAACTCGGAGAAAAATATCCACGTCAAGAAAACACCCACAAAGAATGAGTACCAGAAAATGCATAAAAATATACGAAACTTTAAACAACTAATTAGCTACTTCGCGCGGAATCTGCCTCCCGTTAGAGATCCCATCTGTAGACCTATATTCTCTCTCCAGATATTTTCTTTCCTCATATGACTGCTAGTCATTTTTAGTATTGTTCCCGATTTCCGAAGTTTCTCAAATTTTAGAGATTTGGAAACCCAAACTAAGACTACGGTTCCGTCCTAAGAAAGGAAGGTATGATAGAAGTTTGCCTGTTTCAAGGTGAAAGAAAACTCAGACGCAGAAACTTCCCCGATGAAAGTGAACAATTGAAAAGCAAGAAGTTGGTGAAAAGGCACCGTGTAAGGGGAGCAATCAACTTAATCGTACATACATCGCGAAAAAGTAGGCTTCCGCTACGAGAGCGTAATTCCAGGTGAGTGTGACAGAAGGGAGTCAAATTGATGGAACTTAGAGTTAAAGTGATGCAAATTGAAAGAGGACCAACGAAGAACGTTGGATTGTATGAACCGAGAAATCAACTTCAGCAATATATCTGAATTAAACAGCGAAGGAAGACAGAAGAGGTTTTCTTGAAAGGAAAAACTGATCACCTTCAGATAACATTCAGTCCATAAAAGCATTAGAAGGTGAAATAAAAGTTTGTAAGACTTGAGGAATGTGAATCGGTGGGAATAAATTAACTGCAGCGGTGATGAAAGCCCGGATAAGAGTGAATTCATGGCGAAGGAAGAAGGCTTAGAATGAACTATGATGGTAAAAGAAGAACTTACAATGAACTATGATGGTAAAAGAAGAACTTACAATGAACTACGATGATAAAGGAAGAACTTAGAATGAAGTTTTCTTCCAGTTTTTCACTTGATAAGATGATACATGAAATTCTACGTTCACCGAAAGACTCAGAAAGACGAACTAATGGTAATATATATGGGCAAAAGCAAAACTCCAAAAAAACATCAAAATAAATATAGCTTTCTTATTGGTTTATTGATGTTTTTATTATTTTTTTCCCATATTGCCATCGGTAGGTCTTTGCGGCCGTACTTCGAGGTGATTCCGAACTCTGAGCGAAAAACTTAAACGCCCAAAAGAACTGTTGCGTCTAAGTATTTCCCGCGATTAAATTAACGATAAAAATACTAAAATCTTTCACCAGCTATCATATTAATCTAAATGAGCAGTTATTTCTAACTCACATACCTGGTGGGATGTAACCCCAAGGTACCCCTCTGGGATGTTGGTCGGGCCTGGAACTTTCCGGTCTCGCGGCTGGTTACCGATAATACCAAAGTGCTTTTACGGAAAATAGCGCTGAACTTTTCTCAGGAAGTTATTGGAGACTGGGATGAACGATTAAGAATATGAAAGCCCGGACTCTCGAAAGAGGGGTCACTTCAGCTGAACTCGCTGCTCGCCTTCTACACTCAGCCGCGGTCGCAGATGAAGTGTTCAGTGCAGCGCGGGTACAGTGTATGTACGTCTCAATAGAGCGCCGACTCGCCGCTGTGGCGCCACTCGCATGCGCGCTCAGTTCAAATTTTCCTGCGATCGTTGCAGGTTATGTATTTACGTATATACATAAAAATACATATCATCGATGGTTAAAAATCGAGAGATTAGTTCGTTACAGCCCTAAAAGGGTCCATTATTTTAATTTAATTTTCCTCGTTCTTCCATAGTAACATATACATTGCTTCTAATCATCTCTCTTATGCTGCCCCCTATCTTCTACATATACTAGTGAATTTCACCGTCAAGAAATGATGGAATGAAATTAATTCATAGAAAATGTACTTATTTATGGGATAATAGTTAAAAATGGGCAATTTTTTCCCCTACATTCATATGACAGACGAGCTCAACAATCGCTTTAGTCTTCAAGGGGACTGGTTACTAGTAAGCACAAAATTGTACAATTCTTCGTCTCTTTTGTCCTAATTCTCGTACTTTTGGATCTAAAACGAAATTATAAGATCATCACAAGAAGTTATACTCGATTCTCTTTATTTTGGTTCTCTTCTCGATTTCGTAGAAACATCACTACCGATGAAATCGCGTTAGAGAAAAAAATCCTGCAATCGATCAAAACGTGCATTTCGTACGACAGTATTTTATAGACTTCTAAAGTGAAAACTATGATATTTTGGGCAAAAATATCGATTTATAAAAGTCATTTGGGCCTTTATCGGATTTCTAAATTTCATACCTCTATCTCGTCAGGAAGTGCGTGAGATTCATTTTCAAATATGGCTTCCATGAATTTCCTACGGGAGTTAATGGTGTGCATAGGCATAGGATATGAGGATATATATAAACATATACACTAGGCCCCTTGGTCTCCAATTGTTCTACGTGTTCTTTGAGACTAGGAAAGAAATACCGTTTTTTGCCTATTTTGCTGGGTTAGAACCAAGATGGCTCGGATAGATTTCCATAAATAATAAGTTTAAACTTCATTTTTATCGGTTTCAGGCTTTGTTTCTTCTGCAAATTTACATTAGAAGGAATATTTTTATGAAATCAAGACAAATACCAAAGAAGGAGAAATTGAATAATGATTCTTATTTCGGTCGTGAAAGATGGTTTTCGATTCGAAATTGCGAGAACTTGTATAAAGTACGGAGAAATTTTGTGAATGTTTGAAGTTATAGCTAAAACGTCCACATGACAACAAATGCAATTTTTGAATCCGGGCTCGTGTTTTTCAATAAGATTTTGGACTTAGACCCAATTTTCAAAGTAATGGTAAGATGTAGTGTCGAGTGATAGACTCGATGAATAGGAGAAAATTTTATGAAATTTTAGAATTTGCACCTAAGAGTCACCTACGACTGCGTAGGCGTGTTTATGAAACATTCAGATATTGATTATGAATAACTACATGTTTCTTCGTTACGATCAAGGAGGCAAGAAAAAAATCATTATTGGAGGTACAGAAAATGTAAAAAAATTGCAGAACTTTAGGATTTTTTTAGCAATCATCAGTTGTGCAAAGAAAATTTTACTGTTTTCAACGATTCGGTCACCATGTGTATCTATATGGATATTCTACTTTGAGGTCTGTCTTTGGTCTAGGTCAATGTTTTTTTTCTGCTCTATGTCTGAATCCATTTTTAATTCCTCATCCATATCCATATTCCGATCGCATGAAGGAATTTCAGAGATCTAAACCGGGAACTTGCTTTAAAATTTAGATTTAGCCAATTCTATAAATTAGTCATTTGCTTCTACATATACTGTGAGCAGCGTCGGAAAGCTATTTTATCTTATTTGAAATATTTTTCTCTTGTACCTATGAATTTACCGTAAATTACTTAAAGTATTTTCTCTTTCAAAACGGGAAAGAATTAAAATTTGACCGTGAACATTTCTCCAGGTCGAGACAGTCAAAAAAATTAGAAACAATGCTAAACCTACTCTCAAACATTCTGAACTGAACAGTCAAACTAATCTCGAAATAATGAAGCGACTTAATAATCGTTTCGTTGAGTAAACAGGTATCTCCGCGTCTCGTTTGTTACAATGGCTATCTATTGTTTTCTCGAGAGTCCAGTAATTGCCAATTAGTACGCTATTCAGCAGTTGTTAATCTCTCGTTGAGAATTAGCGGCCACTTCAGCTAGTAATCTATGTTTCAGGATCATTAGAGGCCACTTATATATATAGGTTTCTAAGAACCGTATCCTCGAACTTCAACTGTCGACAGTTTCCTGGTGAAACGCCTCGTCTTTGCTTTTTTACTTACTATTTTTCTCGTGCCACGTTCGTTTCTAATTTGCAACGGAAAAATTGACAAGAATTCTTTGACCCGCATAACTGAACATGTTCTTGTTTTAACGTTGAAATTGTCTTCTTCGTTACAGCTGCAAGCTATCACTTTGGATTTTTCGGTTGATTTGAGGTCTTCTTCATGCTCTTTTTTATTAAGAGAAGAGTTATATTCGTTCTATTTCAGGGAGTACGCTGCATCATCTACTGTCCGCCTTTTTCTGCTTGATTTCACTCATTTCCTTCTCAGTATTCATACTTAAGAATAGCTTCTCTTGTAACTCTAATTCGTCTGAAATCAAATTGGACTTCGTTTAAACACTTATTCGCTATTCTCTGCATTTTCCGATACAACATTCTCGTGTGAATCATTCGAGCATAAAAAGTCAGGCTGATTTTACCGAAATTTATTTTCATTGACCCAACTTCAGAGCTGAGCAATTTATAAAACTCAACAGGAAGTTTTTATCACTTTTAAATTCGGAGTACTCTCGGATGTCTTATACTTCAACTGGGTAGGTAGGATGAAGAGAACTGTGTATCTCTTTCGGAGATACACTCCCGAAAACTACAAGTATCGGAAAACTTTCAAAATTAAAAGGAACGTAAAAGGTATGGTAAAAATTACCAAACACCGCATGTTTTCTGAAAATTAAACCGGTTTATTACCGCAAGATGGAGATTGCAAACGTTGATCGGTAAACATCGATTTCCTCTTTCCTTTGAGAAGGAAAATTGAACATCCGACTGAAACCGGGTGAACTCAGGATGTCACACGGCAGCTAATGAAAAATGATTTAAGACGAAACGCTTATTCTAAAAATTGAGGGGTTAGCGTATTGAAATGCGAACGGAGGATGAGTGGGTGGGAGAACACGTGCTGTCATCTCAAGCCCATGTCGTGGGACTCAACAAAGCGTTCGGATACGTGACGTGGAGCCCAAGGCGTAGCATCAATTCTCAGCTTCTCCCAAAAGGCCGGCGACAAATGAAGAGAAGATGCAGCTCTACCAAAGGAAGGGATTCCTCACGCAATCGCGTTTTCGAAGACGATGAATTTTTCGAAACTGCACTGTTCGTGAAACTTGGAATAAATGTGGTAATCATAAGAAGAAAAGGGGATCAAAATTATTTCAGACACGTACTATCCTTGATGTCCAATCAATACTTTTCAATCGCAGGTGCTTTCAGAGCGGTTTACAAAGCTGGAGCGGAAGAACGAAAGCAGATTGAAACTACTTTGTAAGCTTAAAGCTTATCTGTCAATTTTACTAAAAGAAGTATTCTTAGAAAAATCGGGGGAAATCTCTCGAGAATCCTAATAGATCCTTGCTTGTTCATGGAAAAATTTTTCAATACAACGTTCAAACCCCTTAATATTAAGATCATTTTATTCACTGTAAGCATGATCTAACAAAAGCCATATAAGAGAAAATTTTGTTACTTAGTAAGATTTTACATCCGTATTAAAACGCGGATTATGGATCCACCTTTCTCTCTTCCCTTTTATCGAAACATATCAAACACACTTACTACTCGCGTTTACAATGAATAAGATTTTACCAGGGAATCAGTTTGAAATATTGTATGACTTCGTTTAGAATATGGTCGGTTTTGAAGGTAGTGTGAAGTTCCCTGAGCAATGTCCAGCGTCTTCAAACACGGATAGCGATCGTAACTAGCCTTCTTCTTAATTTTTCCGCGTTTTTACTTCTTGTTCTCCATTTGATTAATTCACATTCTGTAACATTTACAACGCCTAAATAACGTTTAACATTACGTTCATACGGGTGAATATTCGAAAAAATACTTTAATTACTCCGCTATTAGTAAAAATTGACGTAAAATATGACGACGTACCAATAGAGTTACAAAGGTAGCTTCACTCAGAAAATCAATCACATATTTCTACTGGTTAATGGTATTTTGTTACACTTCGCAAGAACGATCTGATCACCTCGATTAAAGTAGAAAATACTCTGGACCAGAGATTTAATTTGCAATGAAAAGGAAATGAATGCAATTAATTTAATACAATCTAGCATCCACGAGGTAACTGGCGGAGTATGATGCTCAAAATGTGGTACTTTTACCATGGCTCGTACTCCATAATATTTTGCTATTAGCCGAATATCACAAGTGATTCAAAGATAATGATTCCAAAAGCTTAGGCATCTGAAAATTTTTATTGATATTGAAAGATTCAATTTGTTATTTTAATTAGCGTGTGATTATTATTCGCATATGATATGATTTTTCGTCACAAAATGAATACTTAAGCTTGAAATACCTGAGTTTCGTCTGTAAATTTTATACTGCCTAACTCGGTGGTAAGATTGCAAGAACGCTAACTTTCCAACACCAATGTCCGGGTTCGAGTCTCAGTTAAATATTCTGCACAGAGAGTAGTTAGTATTCATCATCCGTTTTGTGTTTGTTGAAAGTTATTAAAACGAATCTAATCGGAAATTCATACATCTGTCTTATAAAAAATAATAACACCTCAATTATACATATCAAAATCAGCATTCTTTACATTGAGTATAAGCCTACTGCTGTCTTATCGCTTTAAAAATTATTCCAGTCTTTATTTATGGCTACATTATTTAAATCCACGTTTAGATAAACTTGTAGCTTGTAGCGCGCTGTATATCATACGAAAGCCCTCATGAATACGAGAGCAAATGTTCAAGCTGACAGCTTTGCCATTGCTTACAATAAATTTAATCTCTCGCGTTAATTTCCAAACGGCATACTGTCGAGAGCGTAGCGGATGAAGTATTGATTCCCTCTCTTAAGCTAAAACTTAAATCTCGAAAGAAAGGGATGAGACAGGCTGGAATTGCCATCTCACATATCTGCTATTCATCATTTAGTAGGGAATACCCATCAACTAAGTAGCACGTTTTGAAATTAACGATAATACGTTTAAGTACTTAACAAGAAATAAAACTCGGGAGATCGATTTCCCAGAGTGGAATTAGCGAATTATCAATGGTGAGGAACTGCAGCTTTCAAAAGAGATTCCTCGAAAGTGAATTAGGGGCAATTTCTTCAGCGAGCTACTTTATAACTCGGGCCGAGATTACTTCGGGAAGGAAGGCTTGATTAGCTTTAATTACCTTCAATAGGGCTGCAGAACGTCTACCCAAAAACTCAAATGTCCTCTGTCTGCATCAGGGATTGTAGCGAAGTTTCAATCTCGAAATCCCCATAACCACCCGTGACAGATTTTGGGAAGTGGTTTTGAGTTGTCTTTGGTGCTGTCATTCTTTTGATTATCTCTACCATTATAAGACGCAAATATTAGTCTTTCCAGGTTATTGAATCCTTCTGTAAGACGCCTCCTTCCCTCATTTTACATGAAATTTTTGAAGATCTATTCCTTTGCATGTCCTAAAATGCAATACAGTGGTACCTTGGTTATCGACGAAAAAAAAACCGTCTTGAGTAACAACGCAGACCTTAACACGCCTGGTTTAACATTTTAAAATATTAAATTTTAAGAAGAAGAAAATTAAATTTTTTATTAATTCATTTGTAAAGAAAAGTATTAAGGTATCTTTGCACATAGTAAGAGCGTGCTCCCAGGAAAATGGACTTCCTGGTCCCGTCAGACTTTTTCCAAGTCCGTTTTTCTTTCAGATTATTCATTTTTCTTACATTACAATTCGGTCATTGGACCAAATTTCCATTTCAAATGGGTTTTATCTGCATCATTGAGACATACTATTGTTGTTGAGGGAACCGAAAGAAATCGAGTATTATATCTCTGCGAATTCGCGCTTTGGATAACGATGGGAATCCTTAATCCTTAACGGATTATCGTCGTCAGTCAATATACCACTGTATTAAACCTTCTTTCATAGCCGTAAGAAATAAATCTACGGGAGATAACAGAAATTCTTTTACGAGAAGTATTCTCCGAGAGGCAGAATGAGATTTCTTTAAACACTCAATGCTAGCACTATTTTCACTCGTTAATGCTTACAATTATAGCAGTACTGTCACGCCATCTCCAAACAGGCAATCCTAAGATCTAAGTCAACAAATGCTTCAATTAGAGAAAGACTTCTTACTGTTGTCACTCTGTCTTACAGAGATGTTCGCTTTTGCATTATCTCTCTCCTCCGTGTAATTATATTTACCTACTAGAATGTATCGTTTTAATGAGTAAAACATTTCAGAAAGTTTCCGCAGAAGCTTTTAAAGGAAGTAACGGAAACAATCATCGCTAATGATTGCATGGGATAGAAAACCGTAATCCTAAGAGAATCACTGCCCCCCACGGCTTCACGTAGTCCAAAGGGATTTGGGGATTCGTGAAGTGAATTAAAGAGATCTCTTAAATCAAAGGTTTCGCAGAGGTTCCTTCTGTTGCCTCATAGCTTTCTCTTCTAGTCCAACAATTGAGTCCAAAACGTACGCCTGCGGTTCGCTAGAGAGACGAAAGGACAGTGATTTCCCGCCCTGTGCAAATCGAACAGACTCGAGCTAAACTTTCTACTCTTGCTTCCTCTCTCACTCCGTCTGATTTGAAGCTATCCCCACACAACTTGTGGTTTTGAGGAAGATAGAAATGGAGATAATAATAATACATGCAAACAGAAATCCTCCTCTTGGAATGGTTTTCATAGAGATGCTAATAAATTACATGCAAAATAAGCGGAACCTTATGCATATACAACAAGGAAAATTATGTAAATTTCAATAACTACGTAATAAATATTTAATATTTATCAGCTGCATAATAAATTATTTAAATTCTACGCACAGATAGGTGCACTGTAAATTATCTAATTTTCGTGACATTTAATGGAAAAACGCAGATCGTGGATTATTGATTTACGTAGTTTATAAATTATGCGATTTCTTTCAACGTAAAGCAGATGATTAACTACTTAATTATTGCAAAAAGATTTCAATTAATAACACATTACGGCATAATCATCCTATGGAGAAAGTATAGCTCTTTACGGATTAAAAACTTCACCCGATTTAATTAAAAGATTTCACCCGCTTAACTACGTCAGAATTAGTAACTTTTATGAAGTAACTATAAAATTCCAGTTACAATACCCAAAGTAGAAATCAAATTCATATTTACGGAGCCAATGAAAATTATGTACCGTGGTTTATATCTGACACTCGAAAAGAGCGTATCGCGGGGAACTTTCGTTCAGATTGCTAGATTCTTCAACATCATGAAGTCATTTGAGACCGCAGGGCTATAATCCGATTCCGCATGAATCAAATCAGGACAACGTATGTCCTTTGAGAGGATTACGAACCCACGACCTTAGTGACCGGGTTACCAAGACACTACCCCCAACGATGCGACCTCAGAACGATTAACTGAGGTTTTTGTAGCCTACTCTGAAGCAGCCCAAAAACACTTGAACCTTTTTCGACCGAAAATATGCCGACAAAAGTCGACCGATTGTTACATTGGGATTTTGGTACATGTCAACCGTGATATTCTCAAGAAATTCTCATATTTATCACGACTAATTTTCGCAGAAATTCAGTCTGTAAGGTATTAAGTCGTGATTTCAAATAAATGAACCTAACGTCTCATAGCACCTATGACAACCCTCCATTATTGGAAGGAATTGCTGAAGGAACATATTTGGCTTGCTAACCAGGATGTAGAATGATGTACTTTGGTCTAAATTTCCTCACGAAGCTATAAGTAGAATGCTATCAGTGGGCCAAGACCACGAGAGCTTTGCATGATGATAATGCGTATATTTTTAATAAAACACGATAAGGAGTGACTAGAATGAATTTTATTATACAGCATCACTAGTACTTTACTCCCTACCATATTAGCACAGCCATGAGCTACTGGTTATAAACCATTTTTGACTAACGCATAAATCTTGTTACCCGCCGTTTTTCCTCATCCTTATAGTATATTTTCCCTACTGTCTCAATAATATAATTATCGCTAATGGAAATAATGTTAATCGATTCGAAAAACTCTCCAATCGCCGAATATGCCGATAAAGATTGGGCCAATTTTTCGGAAGTGGCAAGAAAGCCGCGGATTACCAAGCTTCTGGGTAGCACCCATGACTATGCCCCCATTCTCAAGTGGTAAAGGTTTAATGCATTCTCAATTTACCCCCTTATTCATTAACAGTCGAGTACCAATTTCTTTCCCTTCGGAAATTTTATTAAATTTATTTAAAATAATAATATTTGATTACTTTACATAACGCAGAGATTCGAGGAATTTTCACATTTTTACATTAATGTCATTATCACTTTATCATCCCTTTTTATCATCCAGGACAAAGCTATAGAACCTGCGGCCTTCAGGCTAAATTTGGCCTCTTTGGTCATTCATTGCGGCCTTTTAGTTACTTTCCGAAACAAATATTAAATAATTTGCTTTCCCTGTCTCACTAATGTCACCGTGTGAAAAACAAATTATAAGCGTTCGCTTTTAGCTCACTCGACGTATGAATTAATTTTCTCATATACAATTTCCATGTTACACTTTATGAGTGAATGCAACACGCTTCTAAAGAGTGATGTATCTCGCGCAGCCGAATGGTAAATGTGAAAAAATTCCGATGAAAAAAGATTCCCCAACCATGATCTAAAAAATACTGCCCACTTAAAACTTTCATCGCCCACCTGAAAACCAAATCGGCCACTAGTGGGCGGTGGGGATCAGGTTGGTGAACCCTGAGACACCTAGACGGGTAGATGAGAGAGACATTTTCCCCGATAATGTATCATGACACAAATGACAAAATTCCGCTCGTCGAGGCAACGCAGCTCCGGTAAATAACAGCAAAGACCACAAGTTCTATACGAACGTCTAAACAGAAGTGGGCGGGAAGCAAAAGTCCTATAAATACATCCACAAAAAAATTTCAACACATCCTTAACGGATATCGAGCGCTGATTTTTTCAGACATACAATTCATTGTTATGAGAAAGGAATTATCTCCGTCATAGAAAACTTTTTATATCATCAACAAGAGCGCAAACATCACCATGAAGTTTAAAGTAAGGCATCAGACTACTTACCTTTGGTTACTTACTTAAGTAAGCATTCGGTAAGTAACCTTAAGCCTTGCTTGAGTAAGAAGTTGAGAATAAATTGTTGGACAACATGCAACAGCGATACAACACCGTAACACTTACCAAAGGGATAAAAATAGGAACGTATTAATGCACATCGCGCATCGTAACTCGTTCGACTAAGTGCTCTCCGAAACATTTTCAGCGGTTTGAAAGACCAAGAAGAAGCTTTTTAGAGATTAAATAACCATAGGAGCCGCCTCGGAGATCGTGAAATAGTTTTCTTAATTGAGTGCGCCGTAACTAATAGAGATTCCTGTGTTATGAGAGCAGGAAGGAAGGATAGGAACGAGCGTAAGGGAAGACAACCGCGAAACATAGGAGAGGTAGAAATTCCGAGTGGGATGCGCCTGAGTACTAGGATCGGTAGCAACAAACTGAGTCCTCCCTCTTCACTTCTAGAATCAGTTATATTCCTCGAGAGGGCGGTTTTGAGAGAAGGTGAGAGACGTTGAAAGACGTTACAGGATAATGGAGGGAGATAGGTTAGGGAGGTAGAGTTGTATAAATCTGCGGAGATTGAAATAGAGGAGAACGGGAAGGAAAAATTGGATCCATGTACGAATAAAAGGCTAGAGTGTAAGGAACAGTGATGTGCGAATCGTGCTTTTTCGCTTTCGAATCGAATTCGAGTGGAATTGACTAAGTCCTTCAAACTTCGAATCGAATCGACTGAATATTCGTTTCGATACATGATGCCTTTTCAGTTTTTCCGTATTATTTCTGATCTAGAGCTCGCATTTTCTTTGTTTTTCCTGCTTACCGACGTCATCCGCTAAAATAGAAAAACCAATTTAAGGAAATTTTTAGGTCGGATGTGACTTCGCTAATGCAGTCATTTTTATTAGTAAATTAGTTTTTGTTAGAAGCGTGCATGAAAAAATGTACCGTGCGGATTTCATACAGGAAACAGAAATCAAAACGAGTAATGAAAACACAATGTTCCGCAACTTAAATTTAGATTCTATTCGAAGTTTTGCAGATGTCGGTTCGGTTCGAAGTTTTTTTGTACGAAAACAATAATTTGGTTTGATTCGACATTTGGAATATTCGCGCACATCTAGTTGGGAATACAATTGTAATTGAAAAAGGTGCTGCAAATCAGGATGCCAATTAATGAGGATATCGAATTTTTCAACCTAGCCTTTCGCGAACGCTAGAAATTTTAAAAAATTCTAAAAAACACGTTTTCCTCATCTTTGAAGCCTTAATTTTCATGCATCCCTTTGTGAGAATATCTAATCTGAAAAGCATCGAACTCACGTCTTTTAATTATCTTATTCCACAAACTTTATACCAATGTATTATTATGAAGGATTCGTCTTCATCAAAGCGTATGATAAATTCACATTTTTGGTCTCCGAATACACTTTACGATTCCAGTAACCATCTAAGTCTGCACGGTATAGCAGACACTGTAATTATAAACAACTATTTCAAGAAATTTCACTCATAATAAGAACTCATTCAACGTACTTGGTTATTAAAAAAATCATTTCTTTAACTTCAACTCCTTTTGTATCATAGGTTATCTTCATCAAATTTAAAAGAAAATAAAATTTGCTTACAATAAAAACTTAATCGCAGTTTTTCAGAGTGGAGAATTGAGAGAATATAAGTAAGGGACGATTATAGCGAAAGAGATTCCTGATGAATTCCAGCTATTAAGTTATTTCGCGAAACATAAAAGGTTATCAAGGCTTAAGAACAAAATTATACTTATGAATTACATATGAAATTTTTCCTCTTACTTCTGAACAATTATTGAAAAAGTCGATCTAAAGGAGGTTTGAGGTAATATTTAATACGTTAGATAACACTTTCACGCGTCCTTAGGGGCAATTATAATTTATAACATGTTATTTTTGATAAAATTCATCAATTCATTGCTCCAATTTATTATCATTATTTATATAATCTTTGATCTGGCAAATTTTCCTCAAAAAAAGTCTATCCAGCCACAAAAATGAAACTAACTCCTTTTTAATTGGTCAACTATATATTTATCTCTCAAATAAATAAGATTCGCCGATAGTATATACCACACAGAAAAGATTTCATCTTAAAGAGTATTTTCCTGCATTATTAGTATTATATTTAAATTAATAATGCATTAAATGAAATCGATTTAATTATTAGTTATTGAATAATATAATTTGATATCTATGAATTAATGGTCATTAATTTAAATTCTTACATAGCACTTTGCTCCTATTTCATATATATTATATTAATTTAGCAAAATTAACCTCATATTATTGAATTTATTAAAATTGATGATAGGTTACGTGGATGAGGAACTTTTCAGTAACTGTTTATCCCGAATGAAGACAGTATTTATACATTCATTAATGCAACCGAGTATAGACTGTATAGTTGATAAACAGTGCACGTATAAGTTATTTTTATGCCACTTGAATCATATACGCACGAGTAACTCTTATTTTAATTTCATCAACGCCAATTAATTATGATTTTTAATCTGAACTAATATTATCTTCTCCAACGAGTGCATTCATCACCCATCAATGATACTCGAGAGGATACATCATCCATATTCAGATAAAAGTACCGTAGAACGAATACACAAATTAATTTAAAATTTCTGGCTGGATAAACAATTTTGAATACAATTTTATATATTCCTGTAACTACACGGCTATGATGCATACAATCAGAAATGTGATGCATTGTTGAGAAACGTACATATTATATTGGAAATTTGATGATTATTTTGTTTATTTTGACGAGCTCGTTATAATTATTATCTCTGCATGGAATTATAACGAATTCTTACATATCTCACAATATTTTTATCTATTGCTATGATTTCCTAAGCTCCAAATCAACATAATTGGGAAATTAATGCATTCTAATTATAAATTCAATTATAAGCAACAAAACGTTAACATAACGATTTTGGAAAAATTATGACACGTTCCTCCTAATTTTTATCACTAATTTGACGTCTATAGCAAAAGTGAAAAGTGGAATTTTGCAGAAACTGAAATCGTGTGTCACGGGTAAGAAATGAAAATACTGTTGATCTTCCATCAATTGACTGACAAATAAATGTAAATTTTCAGTATATTGTCTGTGGTAAATATTAACTCCCATCGCCAGAGTTCAAATGATCAAAACCCATCAATTAATCTCTTACGCCTACACTATACGCGCTGGTTAAAATCTACTAATTAATTTACTAATTAAAATTTAATTATTTGTGAGTCACTCTCAATGAAATAGATAAACCATTACTCGCGAATCAATGTCCTTGTTGTTCCTTTGCTGATTAAAATGATCGCCCGCATATAATTAATGTGGAATAACATTTTAGTTTGTATCTAATGACATTTCTAAATTCATTCATCGGTTATACATTTATGTTATGACCACAGTTGGCATTACTGCCACCGTTATTAAACAATCACCTACGTACCTACGTTCTTTAACAAACAGTTATCCGTAACTATGGCACTCATGAAAGTATTTCCTCAAAGCATCACTAATTTGGCTTCATTTACCATGGAATGCTTTGAAGAATGAATCGCTTCGAAACATCATTTGATCGAGGAGGAATTTAATGCATCTAACTTCGAAGTGACTAACTTCATGATATCTGTGTGGCTCTGCCCGTACTTTTCACTTTATCTCCACCGCAAAGATATCCTGAACGGACCGTAGCGGGTTCCTAACCCATCCTAACAATTCAAAAGCATGAATGGGGAAAGAAAAAAATTCACTCAAAAATTACTGAGAAAGGGATCGCGAGGTACAGACCACTATTCAATTATTTTCAGGAATAGGGGTTTCTCCCCAATAGTCCCTCTTTTTTGACATCCGCTATCAGAATTCATGAAGAAACGAAATCGTTCCTAAATTGGATAAGTGTCCGTCACGGGTGATAACAGGCGAATGGATTACTTCTTAATTAGTCGTGCTTAGAACAACGATAATTGGGGCTTGCCACGGTCGATTCGATGACTACCGATCCTGCTAATTACAACCGATATTCGTTGAGGAAATCAGGTTAGGTACTGTTTGTCCACAAAAATTTTATGGGCCAAGGAATTCGCAATGCTCTTGTATTCGTATTTGGATGAGAATAGGATCCAAATATTTTTATTCTAAAACTAAAATTAAGTAGTTATGCGCAATATTTACAGAGGAAAGTCCAAGTGGTTATAGTCCAAGATGAAATTGAAGAGGTAAATCACTTCATACAGTCGCTCGTACAAATTTTTAACCTGCACTTACATGTAAACAACTGATATCTGATTATTTTCATCTTTATAAAATGGAATTAACTTGCATATTTTTATTGATTTTCTATTTATTAGTCAACCTATGGTATAAAGCAAAGGATGAACACAGAAATTAACTTACGTATTTCCCATCATTGTACTAGCGCGTATTGTAAAAATATATTTTGAATCTATTAGCTTACTTGAGTTTCCCTGTTAATTCTTTAATTTAGGCCAATGTAGTAGGAGAGTCGCGTAGAGACGGGCTCCCGGACAGCGGGCTCACAACTGGTGAAGATGGTCCTGGGTTCGATTCCCGGTGGAGACTCATACATGTGAGATGAATTTCGCTGTCGAAGTATCTACCCCATCCTCAAAAAAGGTATTCTCTAATTTGAATTTTTTGACAAGTTCCAACTAAATTTCTATCGACCTCATCTTAACGTCCCCACCTATGTCAAGAAGCACGTTAGTAATCCTACTGATTCGTCACAGAAATAAATGTTGATCGAATTCCATACTTAAAACCAAATATTCTCTAGCAGAAGAGCCCTCGAAATAGAGAAAATGTGATTAAAACATGGACGTTTCGGTTATTGAAATTTCCTTGGTAAAATCCTCTAGAAACAAATTTCGTCGAAAAGATGAATAAAATTGGGAAAATCGTGGAAACGAAAAAGAAAATCTCCCCAAAATATTAAATAAGGATCGCGTTTCACGTCAGAATTTGATCGAGTACCCGTATCAGAGAATTCAATTCAAGTGCCATCGGAGATGACCCTTAATTAGAGACTTAATTTACAATCTAAGTCAATTAGATCAACTTGTGCCGTCGCATTATCGGAACTTGTTCAATAACCGTCGTCCCGCGCATTCAGATGGAGAAAAAATCCCTTCTCGAGCGATCCTGAAATGAGGTCAGGCATCTTCTCCCTACGAACACACGAGTAACTAATTAGGGACTCGATGTTCAATCTTTTTTCGTATACTCGTACGGCATCCTTGTAAGGACAACTCCGATACTCATCCGAGATTCCTTGAAATGTACTCGTGATTTTCGCTGCTAAACATTCGATCCTCTTACCTAGATAATCTCGCCATTGGATTTCACGAGGACTTATTGAAGCCTAAAATTTATGGAGTCCACGCAAGTGCAATATCGGATATTCTATGGATTTAATAGTTAAAAATCACTTGACTCCTTTCCAGCAATTCCTCTCAGAGCTCTCGATCCCCAATAACGTGGAATGTGAGTGGAAGAGAAAATTTTCCTTCAGTCAGAATAGCTTTCCAAGGCTCCCTTCTAAGTCTCTCCATCTCTCTCTCTCTCCGTCTCTTTGAAAAAATTTCGACTGGAATCGCATCTACCGGTGGAAATTCTCGCTGCTGGGGAATGAAAGATATCAATTCCGGAATGCCGCATCGTACGCCCATTGTCGCTCCTCCCAACTCGCAAAATACTTCCCTTTAGATTTCAATAAAGCATAATTTTCTAATCACTTGCTCGTATGTATTTCAAATATTTCCGAAACGCTGAAAGCTATATTTTAATCGAAGAAAAATGTGGTAAAATTATTTGCGAAATCGGCTGAAATAGACGTATGAAATTAGAGCCTTGGGGCATTTCAATCGACATAAAATTAAAACGATGAAAGCTAAGTTATTGACTGATTATTAAAATTACAACCTTTTTTAAAATTGTAAATATGAAATTATTAAGGATAAGATAAAAGACTCCTTAAATATTAAGGTCCTCCTGAGCCATTCAATGGTTCGTTATAAAGCGCCTTGTTATAGTAAGTAAAAAATTTTAATGACAGATTCGATAATATGACATGAGATGATCGTTAGACTATGTCTAACTAGATATTGGAAGAGATGTCTCCAGTTATCCAACTAGATACTTGGAGACATTCCTTTTTCTATAACCTAAGAAGGTATAGATTTTTTGACGTCACATTACAGTTTCTTGGAAAATACCATGCGGTGGCTTAAGAATGAATCGGGAAAAATATACCTTACATCGCTATTATTGTTGTAGACTTATATACATTTGTTATATATGTTCTTAAAGTAATTAATAATTCATACTGGTAACATTTTATTATTATTATTTCCCTCTTCATAATCAAACTCAAAAGTGCAAGGATTTGACACTTTCATCTTTCCCATTCATGGAAAACTTTAATTCAACTTGACACAATAATTGCAATGTGTTTTTATCAAATACAATAGCAAATTTAATTCGGAGACGAAAGTTTTTATCGGTGACTTATGGAAAGAACTAACGGTAAGTTATAGTCGTAATCCGTACGCTGAATAAGGATTTCCTGTTTTTTCACATTTTACACGTATGACGGAAAAAAATATAAGTGGCTCAAAATTTACATCAACTCAGAAAAAAACGTGTTCTTTATCAAATCGTTATATCATTAAGTTAATCCACTTGGTTGAGGAGAAAAGGCCTTGTACCGCTCAACCCATTTGCATTTAGGTGTAATCCTATATTCGTACATGAATTCCGCATCTCAGAGTTAAATGGCTCAGTTATATTCCATTACATTCAAGATGAGACAGAGATATGCCACAGAGGAATGCGTTATCCTCACCACATCATGTGACACACTTCCTGCTTTGCGTCCGTACCGCATATTTAGTTGTGCACCATTTAAAGGAAAACAGTCGCTAATTATAATAAACCATTGTAAATAATTATTTTTGTGCTTCTCTCGATAACTCTATCCTGTTGCGAATAATAAGTATTTGTACGATACAGATAGATATCCCCTATGTAATTTTCATCAATAGTAACATTCGTAGCTACAAAGTTATTATGACCAAGAAAATCTAAAAATTGGGGTATTTTAGAAATTCGATTTCATGAAATTTTTTGTCGATCAAATCCTTACACCTAAGCTTGTAAAAACGTCTTTGGATTCACATTAAAAAATTTCCTCGGAAACGGTATTAGTATTGTTAAAGTGCTTCAACAGCTAAGGGCATTTCGCACGTAGGCTCCCACCGGGAATCGAACCCGGGACCGCTTTCATTGAAGTCGAACGCGCTGCCTACATGGCTATCGGGGAACCATTTTTTGAAATGGATATCCATTTTTCACCAATCAGCAGTAACTTGCGTAGCGTTGGGAAAATTTTTCATCGGAGGGTTATATTTAACATTAAGTAGCGGAATAAACCATCAATCCGCATAAAGAATGGTTGGCGGTTATATTTATAACAATATCGACCTCGGTGACGAATGGCTAGTACGCTTCCTACTAACCCTAAGACCAGGGTTTCGAGTTCCGACTGACAATGGTTTTTCCTGCTTATGGAATGATCTTAGGTCTTTAAAATCGATGCTCAAAGGCATGACTAAGTGTAGAATATTAAGTAATGAAGAAACTGAAATATAAAAATTAACATGGCTTCAATAAAATTTTATATGGAAAATTCAGAGGATTTTCATTTCTATTTGTATGTGTAAGTCAGATGTTATGTGCACATTTCAGTAGTCCAATATATAGATGTTTAGAGGGGGCATTGGGGAGTGAATTCAAATTTTTAAAAATGATTAATCTAAAATCTGAATGGTGAGAAACAGTGAAATTTTAATCGTTAAGTTAACATTGGCAGTATATTCCATTTTAAATTTAATTAATTAATGATATGAGAAATAAAATTATTCATAATAGTGCATTTGATTTCATTTTTAAATGTTCAGGTGTTTATGTGAGAATAATCCATCCTTGTGCAGATTTTTACTATCTGCGAATCGTGATTTCTTGCTAACAGAAAACAGGATTACTATTTAAATAGGAGCATCCTCGAATAATACACTAACTGTATAACTTTAAGAACTGAATTCCCAGGTTTTGGCAAATGTGCTCTATAACTGAAGAAGTACGTCCCCGCTCGATTTAAGTTTAAATAGAAACTCTTAGACTATCTCAGCAGGGAAGGTATTCATCCTGGAAAAAGGATTGCTATCAGGGAGAAGTGAACGATAAGGGGTTGAGATTCCAAGTTCAGCAAGTGGCAGAAATGAGGAATGCGAAACGCTAAAAGTGAATCGTAGATCTCATGGATAGCGTCTCTTGCCAAAGATCGCTCACATTCTGCACATATTCATAGATGAAGAAGCATATAATCAAATATAATTGTGCTACGAGTAATTTTAAATAAACGTAGCAAATTCACAAACAAGCAACTCGGAAATTGATTCTTTCACATTCATATTTCCCCGTAAAAAGTAAGTAAAGATACTGAAATATCTCTAAACATAGAGAAGAAAATAACTGAGATTTCTCGGAAGCCAGAACCTCTCAATTATTTTCACAGTTGAGAGAGCTCTATTCAAGTTTACAAATAATGCTAGGGACTCTGCCTCCAGAAACTTCGTTTATATGATATATAGACGAAATAACCATCAGGATATCAAGGAAGTATAGAATACTTCCCGATCATGTCGATTTTTCGCTTCTCTTTTCCCAAGGGTAAAGTGTATAATTAGCGCATTCAGGGCTCAGAAGACTGACAAATAATCAAATCATAAAATGAATAAGAAATCGTCTTAAAATGAATTTTAAATGAAAAGTTATTATTTTCATTGCTAACTTAAGTTGACTGTTTAAATCAAAGAATTGCTTGTAAAGAAACAAAACCAAAGAATGTGAGATGATCTCGGCCTTGACTTGGTGGTAATTCATAACGATCAATGATAAAGAAATTACTTTAATAAACACTACACCACAAAATAACCCAAAACCAAAGAAGGTTTCTTGCAGTGACTCGACAGAAACTGGGTAAGCATGCGTCAAAATTCTATTCTGATGTCTAATCGTTTATAAGCGAAACATGTTAATAATATCAAATTTTGTGTTAATAATATCAAATTTACTTTTCCTTGCTAATATTCATTTCGGCCTTTTATACCATACTTCTTGGTAAAACACAATAAATTTGTAAAAATATATCAAACTCCATAAAGCTACAACCGTTTTTTCATACAGCAAAATTTAATTCGGCCAAAAATAATGGGGAACCTCGAGACAGGCAAAATAAATGGCTAGCGAGCGTTTGGGTTCAATTTTCCTTTTTGATTTTTCTTGACCTTTCGTTTTGAAAGGTTGCATCCAAAGCATGACCTATGCGCCCACTCTCAAAAAGAATTCTGCCACGATAATGAATATCCAATAAAAAAAGCCTAATCCAAGGAACTCCAGTCATTCCAGATATCATTCCATTCCGCATGGTTACGAAAATGAATAAATCCGAAGTTAGCTCAATGCGCAGGTATGTAGTTTTCGTCGATGCATTTTATTTTACGAATTGCCTTCAATGCACGAAGTAGCCAAACGAGAGGCTTTCCATTTATTTTGGCTAAAATGCAGGAAATGACTGCCGAGATCTGCCTCTGAAATTGAACAATAGCGGTACGAACAAAACCCCTTTAGGCGAACATATTCCGCTTCATCTCCAGCCATACGCCTGTGAGAATATGTACGATTCTTCGGCTGAAATATAAAAAAATATTCACGGTGAAGACGCTCTGCACTGCCACTGCTATGAGAAGAATTCTTCGTTAATTTAAGCTCCATGAGATAGGATTCGCCGCTCTGTATACAATGAAACGGCAGGAAATGTACGTACTACATACAATTACAATGGAAATGTTAAGCATCAATTATCCATAGACGCAAAAGGACCGCCTCCTTTTCCAATGATGATACAAGAATGCTTTTCTCGTATTAAATAATGGGGCGCGTTGAAATAGAGGCACCTAAAGCTCACAGACCTACTTACGAGTGAATTATTTAAATCAGTGTCAAGAGCACAATAAAATAGAATGACTTTGTGAAGGGAAACTTCAGATACACCTTTAGGAATCCAAAACAATGAACCTAATTAGATAGGAAAAGACCAAATTTTATGGATTTAAAGCTGTAAGGTGAGATTTTAACGAGTAGTCTCTTTCATGGAATGTTTTTCAATTTTGTTCCAAATAATCAAGAGATTCTATTAAATATTTGGTTTTATTGAAGAAAAAAGGGGCTTCGATACATGAAGTAAAGACATTAGCAGTTCTTTTTCAACAATCCGTGACTATTTTCTTTCCACATAAAAGAGAAACGTTTAGGAAAACTTTAGGGATATTTATTTCTACTTGTTTTAAAAACGATAGACTGGACATTTTTATAATTATTTTGCTTTATTAGTATCCATATTCTGCAAAAATAGAGTAGAATATATTTCATTTATAATCGACTACCTCAGACTCCAGGTGGACATTTGCATTAACTTAACATTATTCGTGAAAGAATTATAATACTTTTTTCGGTTTCTCCAAATTATTATAAGCAAACAGATTACCGGTTTCGACGTAAGAGCGTCATCAGCAGGAATAATCAGTCCTAATTAATTTATAGAATATATATAGTCATATTATCATATAGTACATATTATCTATAGTATATCTACTTTGTATGATTAATCAGCCCAAGCGTCAAGAATTCCTTTCAAATTACTATGCATTAATACAGCTACCAAGAAATGTATTCATAAATTTCGAATCTGCATCCTCTCTCAAGCCATTACGTATATTTTAATTCCCTACAACTTGTTGCTTAATTTCTTAGGCGTTCTAATTGAAGGAAGTTTTTCTTTCCTTCCTATTGTATTATTCTTAAATCTTAATGACAAGGCCATATGAAAGAAAAATTGGTGCAAAACTTCACGCAAGATAACTCAATTCTATTTAATTAAGGTCTATTCTTGTAGAATAATAAGGGAATATTCGGAATGGAATTGCTAATGCTTTCTTTTCGTGTATATCTAGGTGGTATTAAACTATAGACAATGCTCTAAAAGGAAGTGATACATAAATTATTATTCCATCTGAAACAATATCACCACACGCAGTTAATTTCGCGTAATTACTCCATGTGAGAGAGAATCCTTTCATAACACTTAAATAAATAGAAAATCCCGCCCTCTCACATTGAAGAAACGTATTTAAAGTATAATATAACAATTAGAATACGTATTTAATAATGGATTTCTCGGAGAATGAGCTCCTTTATTTCTGCCACATAAAGGAAACTAATTTACGCCACTCTTCGAGCATTCATAGCTCTTTCATTTTCTAGTGCGCGTGGGAAACATAAAAAAATATTTCCAGGAGTTTCTTCCACGAAATTTATTCACAACTCTTAACACACTGTGAAGCTTCAAAATTATTTCTTTTCTATTTGAACCCACCACAATCCTCAACATTAAGTATATTTGTCTCAGAGGAAAAAATGCGGCAACACACTTATGGGGAATATCGGAGAGATTTATTCATTATTAAAAACGTACTCTAATTTACATTTATTTCCGACAAAGGAATCATACGCTCACGGTTTTCGATGCAATAATGGGAACGATACAAAGACCTATCGCTAACGAATGAGAGAATTAAGTTCTCCTACGTAGAGACAATAGCAAATGAAGATAAAAAGTCCACTCAATCCCGCGAAGTGGATGAATTCATATAGGATGAATGAAGGCTATTTGGGGTATATCATAACGCTCATCCTCCGAATTGAAATTTGAGTGCAAGAAAACTTTGGCCGGAGTTTAGAGGCATGCAAACGGAAACAAAGGACAACGCACCACCGAAATAATTGAGTGCACCGCAGGAATCCCACGGTGGGTCATGATCAACGAAAGAACATCACTTTTCCATCATATCAAAGTCCGCCTATTAATGAAATACATAATCGAAAATCCCCCGGCCTTTCATCTAAGTAATGAACATTGATCGAAAAATTCTCGACAAATTACTCGCAAAGACCTCATCCTATATCTACGCATCTTTTATTAAACATTAGGTTGTTTTTCCCTGCACGAAAACCAATTTTATCGAACTTTCTTTTTGGTGCGGAAATTCCTCGGAAATGAATTCATCAAAACTCTACCTTTTACGGTATCAAACAGCATGATATAGCCATTTACTACCTCACAAAAGAAATTAAAGTTGCAACGCTGAATTTAATTGGTTTATGAACACAGCGAGTAGCTTGGAAGTGGATCACTCCTTTACCTCTCTTTGCAATCCGACTGAAATTTTCAATTGAAATCCAGTTTCCATTTATATATTTTTTTAATTCCAATCATAAAGTACGCAGAGTTTATTTAAAAAGTTATTCGCTCGAGTAAAGGCAATCCAATTTGAAATGGATCTTTCCTAACTACCTAACAGAGCGATGATTGATTATTTACAAATATTTAAAAGGATCATGTATGATTGATCTCTTAAAACTAACGAATTTCTATTGTTCATGTGACAACGATTTTAAAGTATTCACTTGAGTAGAAAAGCTTAAAATAGAAAATTTCAAGAAGAATACAAATTCCTGAGGTAGAACTTAACGATTTAAAAAATTAAAAACGAAGAATAGCATTAAAAATTTGCGATTAGAGGTTGATCGAACTCTTATATGAAATAATAACGTGTAAAGTAAACAGTAAAATTAATCTTGATAAATATAATACATTAGTAGTAAATATGATGCAATTCTTCGTCCTTAGAAATAATTTTAATCATCCAGGAACTAATTAATTTAGATTAAGTAGTTAATATTCTGAGATTTATTTGCATATATTTATAAAAACGTCTAACTGAATTATCAGAATTTTTTTGCATGAATTCGTTTCTTCCATGAGAACTTCTTTGCTACTTTTTTCATTGATTACATTATCATTCATAATCGAATCTTGATTTTGAATATAAATGAAATATTCTCTCGGTCATTATATCGTGAAAATTACTTTGGCTGAATTTAAACTATTTATATTATTATGTTGAAAGATAATAATTTTTAAATTCTTTAGTTATCAGAATAAAACATTCGATTAATTTGTCCGCTTTGTCATTATTCTCTTTCTCTCAGAGGAAACATCTACTTCTTGATGTAAACTACAATATCTCGGCATCTACAAGTCCAATTTTTAACTCATTTATATTCTCAAATAATTGAGAGTAAAATATATTAAAGGTAAAATGTATTTAATACTTCATTTTCTTCCAATCGTTAAAATTATTTAAAATTTAAATCAGACGTGAAAAATCACGTAATTTAGCATAGGCGTCGAAAACTATGCTGTATCATTTTTCATTATATTTCTTTTTACTAACAAATTCTCTTTTTCTCATGCTTATTGCACCCATGATTTTTTTATCACCTCTTCCATTAATATTACGTCAATATTTATCTATATCATATTTTGTGATGTAATTTATTTCTTTAATTTCTATTACTAACTTAAATTGCTATGTTCACGTAAAACCCTTTAAATTCACATGCCTGACGATTAATTGCTTTTTGTAATGAGTTGACTTTTAATTAAAATTCTAATATTTCTATCTTACAGCATGTTTTGAATATGTAAATTGTAAATTTGAAAATTTCCTGATCACACAAGCCTTTTTTTATTCTACGATTAAATATATTATGTTATTTTGTATATTTTTTCCTATCATGTAATTACATCAGTTAAAAGAAAACTGGATTTGAAAATTCAATTTCAAATATTACTGATTTCAATAAACGGATTCGTAAAAAAAGTGAAGGAATCGTAATTGTGTTTGTTTTTTTATGTTAGTTAACTGCGAAATGAACCACATAAAAATAAACGATTATTGTTACAGAACAATAAATTGGCTGAAAGCAAACTATTTCAATTCTTTTACAAAACGTATCTACTCGCATCAAAAAATCTAAATCACCTTCTTGTAAAGTTATATTTATTCATCCGATGTCTGCAACTTCTGTATGAAATAAATCATTGACTACTTGACTCAATCTTGTGTCCTCCCTAAGGTGAAAATAACTTTGCAAAGGGTTTCCATCATTTAGATATCTAACACAGTTTACTGTAAAGGAACAGTTACCATCATTTTTACGTGATGGATAGCTAGTATTTTTCAACGAGAGCGAACCTGTGCCCATTTCCGTAAACTAATGGCTTTGAGAAATAATAAGGTCAAGTTAACTCGTGGAAAAATATCCAACATCGACATCCATATCTACAAATAAACCTTACAAGCCGCATGATAACATGTCAACTTCATGAGCTTCCTGATATTAAATAGATATTTGAATAACTAAGAAACGAAAACATATTATTTTATAACTGTAAATTTACATCAGTGTCGTTCATTATAATTTCATTCGGTCATCTCTAACATTATGAATTACACTAGCTAATCTCATGATTGCGATTATTGACATTAAAATATTAATATGGATTAAACTCCAACATTATAAATTCAGGAATAAGTGTCATCCTCAAGGTTTATAATCTGCTGAAAATGAGTAGATAGAAGTCTCGCAGCTATATAATTACGTTTTCTCCGTACAAAGAGAAGAGATATTTCATCGGCAATTGTCTTATCTATGAGCAATCAATCGGCATACGGACAGAACTAGGAATGAATTGGATGGTTTTGAAAAGGTTAGAAATGAGGCGAGAGAATCAGCAACGGATTTTCATCCAGGAGGGTGAATGAGTGAGGAAGTTGCCTCAGGGTGTACACTGAAGGGGGACGGCCTAATTCCGCTCTGCCTAAAACGACGCACCACTTTCCCACCAAATTAAGTCTCTCAGCAAAATCAGTCAATTATAGGGATGCGTTCGAAAGAACTTCCTGTAATCAAGGAAGGGCTCATAATCATCAGATTAACAGAATGCTTTTTTGCATCATATTGATGTCTCCGAAGAATTCGACGTTTCCAAAACATTTCTTATGAAATTTTAATTTAAGTGTGCTACCTTCTATTATAAATCAAATAGTAACTTCACAAGGCAAACGAATCATTAAAATAGTCAAAACAGATAGTCGGAAATATCTCGTGATAGATTAATTGCCAATGTTCCAAAGGAAGTTGATTGACCATAATGGAGTGTGTGGTTGGGGATGGTCATAAACTTCCCGTCTCAGGGCGGCTGAAACTTGATTCATCTAAAGAACATCCGTCATCGATATATTCTTCTGAACATCGCCCGATGGAAAACACGCTCTCATTCTCTCGCTCTCTATTTATTTTTTTCAGGCTCTTCTCACTGACAAGAAAGAATGTGGCAAAATACAATGACCGAATTTCTGAAATGAGTATTGGTTATTTAACAAATGCCTCTGGCTGGGTCATTATTATTACTCATATGATGATTTTACTTAATATGAATGTATTACTTTATTTGACTTACAATGGCATTACCATTGTTATTTAAAGTTCGCAATGCTGTGCTGTTTTCAATTTCTTAATTCATTATGTAACGTATTTATAAAACATTCTTTCTTATAGAAACATATTTATTTCTGTTTTCTACTTGTGTATTTGAATTTTATGTTTTCCGTTCTATTTTGATGTTCTTTATTTTTGTTGAATAACTATAGTAAGTGTAAATATATTGCGTTATAGGATAAATATAGTAGTATAATTACATTGCATTGGAACTTTTACCGTGTCTCCACCGTTTTTTCCACCTTCTCCACTGTGTGTTCTTTCCCACTATTTTTAACTTCAGTTGCAAAGATTATCCCACACTCTTCTCTTTCCTATCTTATTAATTAATTTTCTTAAATATTAAAACGACATACGAGTCAGGAAGTCAGGCAAATCTCGGGTGAAAGGATCTATCTATCTATCTATCTCACTCTCACTGTGATTATCCGGCAACTCAATCAACTTCTAAAATTAAGTCGATTGTGAAACGCTTTACCGTGTGGAAATCCACGACAAGGAAAATGAGGCATAAAACAACTCTTAACGTATTTCCTCATAAATTTTCAACACTACCGATTTCATCACAGCAGACCTGACGACAGACGAACACCGCCGAAATCGGGAATACTTTAAAAATAAACGGAAATGCGTGAAGTTTTCTTTTATTCCTCCCCTTCACATTTCAAAACACCCGCAATAACTGCGTTTAAATCGAGATGAACTTTTCGATTAAAGTTCACAGTACTGGGGGTTGATATGATCCTCTCGCTAAATTAATCAAAGACCGGCAAATAGATCCGCGATCTCTCCCAATGTGTGAACAAAGAGGATATCAATATTTACCTCCCATAATACTCAATTGTCCTCTCACAGGCATATATTTCAAAGCCCGGCATTCCTTTTTGACTATTCAGCGTCATCCCCCTTTCAGCCTTTGTCGCAAAGTTATTTGCGAGAGAAAAATGCATCGGCGTATAGTAATGAAAGAGGAGAGAGTTCCGGGAATGTAGACAACAGGAAGTGGAAAAAAAATCGAAGTACAAACGCTTTTATTTTTTAGGAGGGATGAGATTTCTCCCGTTTTTCAGAAACACGTCTCTCTCGAATGCCATCCTCGGATTTTTCTTTTGAATTTCCGTACGAGATATTAGAGCTAAAAAACCTTTCGACTAAAATCTTTACCGTAACTCTTTGCGAGTTATTAGAGAGCGATCGTGAAGGGGGAGGAGCGTTCTTCGAATGTTTTTGATCGATAAGAAGACCATCAACGGAATTGGAATCGATATTTCGGAGTCGCACCTTAGAGGCATCACTCTGAAGCGAAGGATTCGAGATTCTGTTCCTAATTGATACGGCTTGAATAAAATTACCGCCGAAAGCGTTATTTCATATGAAAATGCGTATGTTGTCAAGCGTATGATATATCAAAAAATTTAACGCATCAATTCTGCGACGGATAAAAACGGGAATACAAACTTCAGACACCCTATTCCATCTAAACTGCTTGAGGATAGCATCTGACAAAACTGTGGAAACGATACGAAAATGACACTGATTCGAGAATTAATTTTAAAACTAAAGGAGGCAATTATATTCCGGAGGAAATACAGTGATTCCTCCGATAACAGAAACAATTTTTTCTGGATGCTTATTCGTTAGCCAAAATATACTCTGGCCAAAATAATTGTTAGACAAAATCTGTGCCAGCCGAAACAAAATTCCCAAGTGCTCTATCATTTTCTAAATCCTAAAATAAACATTTCAAATCATCAAGAAACCCATAAAAATAATTTATCTGTAAGAAATAATGAGGTGATCCATTATGTTTTAGTCATCACTAAATTTTTCTGACACGCGTACATACGTTTACAATTATTTATCCTTGCATCAGTTAAACTAACGCATATAACTAATTTTGACTTAAAAATATTTTCTCCGTAAACTTCGTATTTGTGCTCATGCTGTATCCTTTTACGTACTTAAATCGTGACTGAATTCGTGTTCTTTTTCATCCCTTTTCATTTCTCGATTATCAATGGGTTAAGGCAGGGCCCAATTTCGCTCAAAATAAAATCACCTGGCTGTATGTACACGTGAACATCCATTAAGCATCTGTCAGCCAAATTCATCAGCCGAAAAATACGAAAAATATCTTACTTAGGAACGTTCATTACCAGGAAGGCTCATTAGCCGTGATATCAAAGTATTTATGTCATATTTTCAGAATATACCTTTATGCCAGCAATTAGAGCGTAAAACATTTCCTCATTGTTGAAAAACCGATGTTTGTTAAGAAGAATTTTTGCTGTGTAAGTCGTATTAAACGTGAGATAACAATAATGAAATTGCGACGTTCATCATTACCAAAGAAATCGCAATTGCTTCATATTTCTTGGAGCTGAAAATGTCGTTAAGAATCATTTTTAATTTTAAATGCATCAAAAAGGATAAAAGTGAATAAAGTTTTGGGAAGAATATGAGATGATGATTTTAAAACCTTTCTGTTTACGTTTTAAAGAGAGGAATACACGTTGGTACCAAAATAAGATGTTAACAAACTGCCTTTCATCCTAGATTCACAAAGTAATAAGCGACGTAAATCATAGGAGAGTAATGAAAGTCGCGATCAAACACGAGGGATGGAATAGCGAGCTTTCTAATTACTATTTAGTTTATAATTACGTACATGCGACTGAATTTGACGGGAAGTTCCCTTATAATTGAAATCTCGTTAAATAATACACCGATGCACTTACTCCTTTTGTAAGTACACATTTTAACCACTAAAATTTTTATTAAAATTGAAATAGGACGAAGCTCGTGACAGAATAAAGATTAATTATTGGGAAATGAAATCATTTTCCTTTCTTGATGAAAATAACCCTTATCCATACGCCTGCATCACGAAATTGAATCATATTCAGCCTTCATTGCTATGAGAGGCAGGTAAAGGTTTCAAACCTTGGATGAACATGCACGTGATGACGGTACATCATATGGCAACATTTCCTTTAGACCCATTCTTTGCCCCTGTACTTTCAAAATGATGGAAACAAGGAATCAGCCACCCCGTACGACATTCATCTACATCTACATAAATACACTACAAGCCGCCTTTCGGCGTATGGCAGGGGGTGTAAACGCCGCCGATTGAGTTACTATTATAGCCTGTTATTATATTGTAATGTTCGCGGAAAGAATGAGTCCTAAAAACGACTTTTTCTGGGGTCTATTTCTCTTATTTTATTCTCATTATCGGATCGGCCGAAGTAAATGGGGGGTCACATAATATCAATCACGTGATCTGTAAAAATCTCTAAATTTGTCAAGCAGTCGCAACCTATCCTCTTATCTCCTTTCTTTCAATGATTCTCAACCTGCATCTGAGAGCATCTTCGTAACGCTTGCCCTTCTCTCGTAGCAGTTCTTAACAAAACGTATTGCTTTGCGCTGAAGTTTCTCGAGTTTACGGGTTACCCGTTTCATCCGCTGGATCCCATGTACTTGCCTCCTATTCAAGATGGGGCCTGACCAAGGAGAAAAAGCATCGCTCTCTAACTTTCTCATCGCATCTATCAATAGTACGCTTTATAAAGCCGAGCTTTTTACTAGCTTTACCGCAGATTTTTCGGATGTTAGAAGTCGACTGCAAAAGTAAATTCATCGAAAACCGCAAATTGAATCAAATACGTCTCAACTTATAATCGGCTCAGTAATAGATAGAGTAGATCCTTGCCCACAAAGTCTCCCGAATGGCTTGAGAGAATGTTCCGGCGAGATAGCTCAACGCATAGAGCACCCGACCGGCAATCGGGAGACCCGGGTTCGATTCCCGGTCCCATCGGAGTTTTTTCAAGTCTACTCTTCCTTGGGAATAGATAGAGTACTTAACTAACATCTATTCACCAAATATATTTACCACTATATAGTACTTAACTAACATCTATAACCACTATAAGTGATATAATAAAATAAAGCCAATGACAAGACATGTGAATTATAAATACAATGTGAACTGAGGAGAATAATGCGCACAGATGAAATGACTGCAACATTTCCTCAAATTATTGAATAAAAAGGTTTGAATTGACTTTGGGAAGATGTAATACTTTACCCTCAAAAATTTCGAGGAAGTAAAACATCCACATGATGTTCTCCGAAGGGACACATAACGAAGCCATTAAAATTATCGCACCCGCCGAGTTGAATCGAAAATTCATTGCACGATTTCAATATCCGAGAGAGAATTTCGAACCTCACGACACCCACCCTTCAGGAATTCTTGCGGAATACAGGATTTTGACGAGTTCTTCGGGGTGGTGCATTAAAATTCATTAATTCTAGCTGACTCTGAGGCCTCTCTAACAGACTCGGCCAAAAACATAACGCCGAATACTTTTCTATCTGCACTAGGAAGTATGAGATGAAATATCTTACATAAATTTCCAGATTCGCCTCGGGGAGGTAGACTTGAATACCGAGAACTCTGCACAAACTAATATACTAAAGTTTACGAAGAGGGCGGGTATCTAAAAAACTTCCCTAAAAATCAAACAGATGGGGTTCCTGCTTTAGAGAAAGAGTAGAACACGGATCCACTTTGAATCGATATCCGTGTTTGATAAGGGAATTGATGCCATTACTACTGGTGCCTCTATTTATTAATAATATCTCCTGAAATTGGAACACCCGTCACTCTTCATAATCTATCGATAGAGATATGTTATTTATCATGCATTTCATTACCTAGTTTCAACGGCAGAAGTTCGACCAAATTAGTTTATATTGAGATTCTTAGCCCCAACCAAAATCTCTATTCAAGAAAGCAGAAAATTAGAAAAGGCTTCCAAAGTAAAAATGGATATCGCAAAAGGTCTGACAGGAACTTTATTCGAACTCCAATCTTTAATTTGCTCAAAAATACCTTATCCTTTTATTTTGAAATGTAAAAATATATCCCGTTTATAACGTGATTTTCACTATCCTCTGAATAGCCTCTTAACCGAGTTTTACTAAAATACGATTTGTAGATTTATCTATGACAGAAAAATTTTTATATTTCCTATCCTAATACACTTTTTGACGAATTTAAATAAATACTAAATAGCTATTATGAAAACTGTCATAGCTACTGCTCCGTACACAAAATAATAATAACAATACACAATAATAGTAAAAGGATTTATAAAATTCTAACAACGATTAATGTATTCTTAAAAGTATAAATTACTCAGACAAATATATCATAAGTTTATTTGCCAAATTTAAAAGATGTATCTGTACGGTTAAAGTTATTTAGAGAGAAATTAATGCAGTGCAATAGCAAGTACTAAAAATCCTCGTTCCTGCAGGTTGAGAATCAGATGTATGTTCAAATAATAAACTATCTTGCCAGAAAAAATCAGACACACAGTTTTAAGAGCCTTTTTCGGAATGTTCTACGGTTCGTCTGACTGTGCGGCACCTTCCGCGGCCAACTATACGGCACCGATTATAAGAGGAACCACCCTTAAGGATAATACAGCGCTGCATAGGCTAATGAAGTTAGTTCGTCCCAAAATCACATTCATCGGTCAAAATCGTTGTTACCCGAAACGTGATTCCCCATAGGTTACTATATATAATCGTCTCATCGTTTTAGATGCTGCCTACTATTGTCCTCGGTATAGAATAGAACAACTCACCAAATATGAACCCCTCTTCAATGGGATGAAAGAGAATGGAAAGCAGAATGAAAAATATCCAGGCATATCATAACTAAAAAACTTTTCGGGTTAACCAAGCAATCAATTCCTCTTTTCCGATCTTCATATTTATTTTTTCGCTCGATGGGGTGGAGCGAGTAAAGCATCGAATCCATCAAATGGTTCACTCGACGGGGGGGAGCGAGTAAAAAACCAAACAGAATCATTCATTTGTTCGGCACCCTAAGTTTAAAGGGAAAAATTGAAGGGTTTAATTAAATTCTTTGACGGAAGCAAACAATCGAATTACTCAATTGCTTTCATCAGTTCTTCCCACCTCTACGCATCCACTAAAAAAATTCGTAACCCGAATCCATATTCGCTGGCTGAGTATGGAAAACAGTGAAATAAATATTCGTTAGATGGGTTAATTATTAGACGAAGTATCTATGTATGTACATGAAAAAGAGTTAAAGTTTACTTTTTCGGTAAAGGCGTGCACCTAGGAAAATCCTCAAAGACGCTTCATATCCTGGAAAGATAGCTTAAATTTTACAACAACCGCACAGTGATAGAAGAACCGAGTTCGACTCCCGTACCCGTCCAACTTCTTTCATGTCGGTTATTCTTAGTTATTTTCCGAGCCACCTTTGCGTGCAATTCCCTTTCACTCTTTCCCTTAACAAGGGCTTCCTAATTAGGCATCCGCATGATTGAAATATTTTACTTAATTTTTCCTTGTTCCCTTGAAATCAAACAATGGGAGTATTCAGGCCAGGATCAAAAAGAATTGCGCATCAACACACATTCCATCGATCCGTAGCTTTCCTGTGTACGAATAGGAAGCGACCCAAATATTCCGAGAAAGTGAAGCGATTAATTTCTTTGATCTTAGAAAAAGCAGCAATGCGCACGACGCAGCCCTGAGAGAAAGAGAGGGAGAAGTGGTTGATGGAGGGAAAAGGTAAAGAAGAAGAAGGTTAACAGAGGCGCTGGGGAAGAGGTGGAGTGAGAGGAGAACGATACTGGAAAGAGGCATAATAATATACATTATATCGGCATATAAAACAAAAGTACGAGATAGGTAAAGTTAGTGAAGGCTGAATGACTCTTCAAAAGTATTCAGTTTTTTTAGTGCCACAAAAGCCAAGGTCATTTTGAACATGCGCCCCACTTAGGTATCGAATCGGAACGGAATCGAAAACTGACACCGAAAAGAACCGTTCTTTTTGCCGGAGTAAAAACCGAACCCGAACCGAAAGAACCGGAATTATTAAAACCGAATGGATACCGGAAACCGATTATTATTCCGATCCGAATTTTGGTTCCCAACAATTCGCATTTTACTAATGCGTGATTAGAGGAAGGATAACTGAAAATAAGTAAATTCGACATGCAGCTAACTATTACTGAGAATAAGTATAAATAAGTATATATATCTAAAATTTAGAGTAATGTAGTGTAAATGAATATAGCAAGAATTAATGAAAAATCATTCAGGAGTATATGATATTCCACTGGTCGGAGCAAATCAAATTGACATTACTTTCACATTTACACATAATTAACATTAATTTACATTTACTTTTACATTACTACCCTGCGAGCCGCCATTTGGCGCAAGGAAGAGGAATTTTAAATAAATGTAGTACGTTCCGGTTTTCAAGTTAGTAATGATAGATTATATGGGAATTAAATCCTAAATATTGTCTATTATATTGCAAGAATAGTCTTTTTCCAGTTTGTCTCTAAGCAGTGTCCTTCGATCTGAAGATTAATATTATGATAAGAAGGTTTAGAGGTTTTCAACTACAGATTTCAGCTATCAAACAGAATAGAAAAACTGGAACGTAGAATACCTAATTAGTTTGCCTTTTATTATCCGAAAAAGTTATTCCTTATAACTATCTGTTCCTTCTATAACTAAGTACGTTTCAATATCAGCCATAGTCCTTATTTTGCTTGTAATTGTTATTATTAAAAACGATTGAAGAACCTAGAAGAACCTAGCGAGCTGCTCCATTAACGTTCCACCCGTACAATGGGTCTACTTGCCGAGCTAATGACTCCATTAATTGTTGCTTCAGATAACTTTTGCTTACTATCTGCAAGCAGCCTATAGAGATGTAGCAGGTGGCGGATGCAACACTGCACTTAGTTTTAGCCTCATTCTGTAACGTATCGATCGCAGGAAAAAAATATCTGAATGTACCGATCAATGCATTTTCCTGATTATTCTTGCTATCTGACTGTCATACTTCGCAATGTAGAGGTATAATATTAACTACAATGGAAACGATAGAGTGGTATACGGGACAATGTATTCGTATACATAAGTATTCGCATAGTCGCGGACCCACTCTCCTGTAATTAAATCGCTACTCTCCGTGATAATCATGTATTTTACATTCAATAATCGAAATGAAGTTAACCAACTGCACTGACTAACATGAAGTGAGTGCTAATGTTAATTTTACAGCAGATCAAAACCTGCAGACTATCTGAGTGGAACCAACGGGTCCCTAGGGATCCATAGACGTTCAGTTGAGAATCACTATTTTAGGAAGTGGAATATAGAGAGAATATGGAATAACATAGACAATGCAGAGAGGGAAGCTATAGCCCATGATCAGCCGAACTCCATTCTACAAGCAACAGAACAGTGCGTTTTCAATTTATCAGAAAATTTCCAAAAACGGATTTGAAAACATTTTTTGAACGACATTTAGCTATTTGGATTCTATTTTCGACCTGTGCTAAGCCTTCCTAAAACAAATATCTAGATCACATTTGCAGTTTTTTCAGAAGCGTTCAACATGGTGGGCGGACTTCGTTTTCCGCTTCCTACGAGCGTTTCGCGATTTAGTTTTCTTATTTTGCGTTCGAGAATAAATTACAGCGTTATCCATTGAAGTTTGAAATAAATGCTATTTCGGCCAACGATCTTTTCGTCGAACGATCTAACTACCAACAAAAAGACATCGCTATTCAAATGTTTCTATTTTTCATACATAATAGCGCGCGTTGGGACCAAGAGTACGTGAATTCAACCCTTAAATTGGTAAGGGAAGAGACTCGCTGAGAAAATACACACACGAATCAAATCGCATGGAAATGCTTTTAGGAAGGAACAGGTCTGTTGTCAGTAAACAAAAGCCTTAGTGTAGCGAAAAAGATACTTTAACCGAAGATTTTTCGTCTTTCCTCACGATAGTCTTTCGGAGAAAATAAAAATGTACGTTATCCCCTCTTTAAGTGAATAGGGAATCATTAACATGCCGTGGTGGTATATGGATGGATGGATTTTTCATTTTATGGAAACTTCATTTTTCTAGAGCGAGGGATGAGGATTATCCGGAAACGGCTGAGTAACGGAAATTAGAAGATGAGTAATGGAGGATGGAGGTACAATTATTTAAAGATGAAATCACGGATAAGATAATATGAGAGGGGTGATGGAGGGATCCGGAATGAGAGTGGAGCTGAAGCGATTATCGAAAATGAAAGGATTAGAAAATTGAAGAAATATGACTGATTTAAGGTCATCGATGTGATCACGATTTCCAGTAGTTAATAGAGTCTGTAATTAACTTTTCGCCGATTTGGGGTGGAATAACCGGGATGCTAACATATTAACTCCAATACCCCTAATACCAACCCTGGCTGACAGCATTATTCCTATTGGAGACGGCAATCGGGTAGCCAAGTGGGCAACGCGTTCGACTTCGGTGAAAGGCGTCCCGGGTTCGATTTCCGGGGGATTGCGAAATGACCCTAGCTGTCGAAGCACTTTTTTCAACTAAATACCTTATTATTTTAAACTACTCGTAACTAATACCTAGGGAATTGCTTAAAGTGTCGGCCATTGTTACTGTTTGACTTCCTACACTGAAAACATCTAATAAATGGATGTTTGTTGCGCAACTGGAATATTTTTAAAATGGAATTTCCGGGAATAAAGCTTTTTTCATGGCACCGCATCTAATATCCTTTACTGCCTTATATATTCAATTTTAAAGGATTAAATCCAAATCCAATTTACCCAGATATTTTTCCTGCAACCAAATTAGTACTGTATATGAAATAGCTAAACGCAATATTCTGTACTGAGAAGAAAAAAGAAAATTATACCTAGCAAGCGGAGGGGTAGAAAAGAATTACTGGAAGAGGAAATATCGAGCGCAGCACATACGTTAGAATAGGAGATATATGGAGGGCAGGAAGACGTGAAAGAGAATGAAGAAAGATAAAAAGGAAAGAAAAAGAAGAATGGAGTTAGAGGAAGTGGAAAAAAGCGGAAAAATAAAGTGAAAGGAGAAAGTGGATGAGGGAAGAGGAAATTGAAAGAGAATGGAGTAAGAGTAGGAATAAAGAGGAGGAAGAAAATTAAAGAAGAAGTAGTGGTAAGGAAGAGAAGAAAGAAATATAAGGAAGTAGGAGAAGGAAGAAATATAAAGAAGAAAGAGAATGAAGAAAGAGAAGGAAGAAAGTGAAAGAGAAAGAAAGGAGAGAAGAAGGACAGAGAAGTAGAGAAGAAGGAAATACTAGGAAGAAACAAAACATAGAGAAGGAAGAAAAATAGGAAGGAAAGAGATGATAGAGAAGAAGAACATGAAGAGGGAGAATATAGAGAAGGAAAGACTAGGCAGAAAGGAAAAAGAGAAGGAAGAAAAGGAGGAAGGAAAGAAAGAAAGAGAAGGAATAAAGAAGATTAAGAGAAGGAAGAAAGAAAAGGAAGTGAAAAGAGTGGAAGTGGAAATAAGCGGAAGAAGAAAGTGAAAGGAAAAAATGAAGAAATTGGATGAGGGAAGAGGAAAATGAAAGAGAAGGGAGTAGGAATAAAGAGGAGGAAGAAAATTAAAGTCGACGTAGAAGTAAGAAAGGGAAGGAAGATATATAAGGAAGCAGGAAAAGGAAGAAATATAAAGAAGAAAGAGAAAGAAGAAAGTGAAAGAAGAGAAATAAGGAAGAGAAGAAGGACAGAGAAGGAAATGCTAGGAAAACACAAAAGAAAAAGAGAAGGAAGAAAAATAGGGAGGAAAGAAAGGATAGAGAAGAAGAAGAAGAGAAAATATAGAGAAGGAAAGACTAGGAAGAAAGGAAAAAAGAGAAGGAAGAAACAGAGGAAGGAAATAATGAAAGAGGTTAAAAAATAAAGAGCAGGAAGAGAGAGGAGGAATAAATGTAAGAAAGAAATATAAGAAAGAGAATGAATAAAGAATATCAAGAAAAGGAAGGAAGAAAAAGAAGAAAGAGAAAGAAGAAAGGTGAGGTAGAAAGAGAGAGAAGGGTTAAAGAGAAAGAGGAAGAAAGAGAGCAGATAATAATCTGAAGTTTTTGAAGGTGCGTGTCAGATGGGAAGGCCACAATACTTGGCATCGTCACGCGATAGCGGTGTATACGATAACCGCGAAACAGCGGAGGAAATAAAAGCAATCGGCCGTATGATAATGAAAGAGTGGAAGATAGGAAAAGGGTTTTTTCGCTCCGTTGCATTCTAGAGGGTTTGCTATTCTCGTATTTGCGAATTTCACGCCGTTAGAGAGGGCGCCCGCGAGAGCAATTGACGCAATCACCTTTATAACGCTGAAGGATTAGAGAGCTCGTCCCGGACCGTGGCGAACTGTATTCTCGGGAGGGCGCAGGGAATCGAGGGGAATCGATCCTGGGGCCTGCGATACGCCGCCGATGCGACAATTTGCATCTGAATTGCCCTCCACTATGGATAGCGCTTTTTAGCCATCGCGTGTTTTTCAATTAATCAGAAAACTGTGGCGGCTTGAATGATGGTGTCCGAGGGATACGATGCGTATGGTCTAGCCGAGATAAGTTACAGGCATGCAATCACGTTCTCACGGAGTGTTACTTTCGCAGTGAGCGACTTGGCAGCTGAGTAGGAAGGAAGGTATTTTAATATGAATTTCAATCGATTTAGGACGAGTAAAAGGGAGGCGTTTTCCTCTATTTTTCGCGCAAAACGTGATAGAATTTCCGGAAAATATCGTGGGAGAACACTGCAGGAACTCCCTTCTCACGGAATTTCGGTGAGAAAATTCTAGAATGCCTCGCTAAGATTGTTGCGATAGTGAAAATTAGAATACTTGGAATAATGTTCTGCTATAAATTGATGATACATTTCCGCGCTATCTCTAGCGACTGGCGGTTATACGGGAGGTCCGCAAACTGCCTGAAAAAAAACTACATTCAACAAATCAGTTACGAATTCATTCCAGAAAGTTTTATGCTATTGTCTATCCCAGTATACGGCAAACTCATGACTCAAAATAGCCAAATATCAACAGTACAAGGATTGAAATGTCTTTTGAGAGCCAAATTTTTATACTCGAACTATATAGGTATATACATAGTCTTTTTTATTACATATTACAAGCTTATAACTTCGCCCCACCCTCGTGAGCCCACATGTGGTATGTTTTGGAAGACCCGCACTGAATAGGCCAAAGAGCCGCATGTGGCTCGCGAGCCGCCGTTTGCCGACCACGGTTAGGAATTCTCTTATCAGAAGGCCGTAGATAAAACCATGAGGCCGCAGATGAAACCGTAAGGCCGCACTTGAGTGACGTGCTGCCTATATTCAAACACTACACCCGCCAAATCCTACTCTGAAAAAGAATTTAATCTCAAAACAAAATAAAAAAACATTTAATTCTAATTTCACTTGCCGCAGTACAGGAGATTCGGAAAAGAAACAAGTTAATTACCTCAATTAGTTACGAGAAAAGAAAAACAACTGCAATGACTGCCTGAAAAAGGCCGCTTGCGGCATGAATGCTGCAGGTTCCCAAGCTATCTATCAAGGTCTACCCTAACGCTCGATTACGGAGCTGAGCTTTTGATAGGAATCAAGGATAAAAGGTGGAAAATTAGTCTCAGTTTAAATATCGTTCCAACGTAATGAATGAAACTAATGGTTTCTGAATTTTTATTACTTTTTACTGCAGGTACTATTATAAAATATCGAGAGCATTTATGCACGAATTCTCCATAGCAGGTGACGTGTTTACCTAACCCTGGTATCGTTCATTACACACTAAGATGTTTAATTTCACATGGGTATTTTCCATCTCTCTCTTTCTCTAATACGGATTTTCCTGAGTAATTCTACCTCTATTATTCATCCAAGTTACTACACTTGCCGCCTTTGAAGATAAAAATTATGACTCGATAAAGATATCTGCCATCATATTGAATGAGCTCTAAAACTTTTCGTTCCGCCATGTTTTGCAAGATTTTTGGCGTTACATTATTTTGGACACTGGAGAAATGCACAAGTAATGGGATCGTTTTCAAATAAATATTAATCATAGACTTTGATTTCTACTGATTATCATGATGATTTAATTATCATATTTCCAAAGCGTCATAAATCTCAATCACCTCAGTGCAAATATAATCGAATGCAAGGTAATGAAAAAGGATATATTTGTACTTTAAGGGGTACACCCGTATACTCTTGGGAAAAGTTGTATTAATTTTAAGTGCTTAGACCGCTAAGGTCTATTCGCAAAAATAAAGCCGCTGAGAACCGAACCCGGGACTTACACCAGAATTACACGCACTGCCTAATTGGCAATCCGGCAGTCCTCTTGAGAATATTGAATATGTTGCATTTAAATCCAGCATTAGGATAGCAACTTTACACATTGAAGAGATGTAAGGAATGTGATACTTATGTGCATAACATAGGTTTGGTCGGAGTATTAACTTTTATTTAACCAATTATAATTTTTATCATTACTGTATCATCTTTCCTTTCTATATATATATATTAAAAACGTAACGGTGTCTGTCTGTCGGTCTGTCTGTCGGTCCGTCTGTCTACAAAAAGCGTTTTTCTCGCCAATGCCAAGAGCTAGAGCGATGCTGAAACGTGCATTCGATGTAGACTGCTGCACCCTACAATGTGGCAAAATTTTCTTTTACCTAAACGGCCACAGTTCGAACCCAGAGAAGAAAAACCGTTCCCATAAGAAATGCACGTAAACCACACTTTTATCGGTTGCAGGCTACGTTTCTTTTGCAAATTTAAATTAGAAACAATAGGCTTACGACATCGAGATAAGCACCAAAAGAAAGAGAAATGAATAGAAATTCTAATTTTGGCCGTGAAATATCGTTATCGAGTCGAAATGGCGAGAATTCGGTTAAAATAAACGGAAATTTCGTGAAATATTGAGGCTATAAACAACGAGTCCCCTTGACGACGAATGCGATTGTTGATACCGAGGTATTGCGTTTTCCCATAAGAAAAACCGTTCTCATAAGAAATGCACGTAAACCTTACTTTTATCGGTTGCAGGCTACATTTATTTTGCGAAATTAAATTAGAAACAATAGGCTTACGACATCGAGATAAGCACCAAAAGAAAGAGAAATGAATAGAGATTCTAATTTTGGTCGTGAAATATCGTTATCGAGTCGAAATGGTGAGAATTCGGTTAAAATAAACGGAAATTTCGTGAAAATTTGAGGCTGTAAACAACCAATCCCCTTGACGACGGATACGATTGTTGAAACCGAGGTAATGCGTTTTTCCATAAGAATACACTATGATTGATATGTCCATATGAAAGTAATGATTAAAAATGAATGATAGTACATGTTCATAGTCCAGATGTCTGGTCCAGACCAAACAACTGCACCCAGAGGGTGCATGCGCGCGGCTAGTCATCTAAATTAATTTTTTAGTTTTTTACTTTTTTCCACGAATATTCACCCTCGTTAGTTCTCATATTTTATTTCTTGGGTTTCTTTCTCCATCTTCTTTGTGGGCGTTCCCTTCGTCAACCTCAAACAGAAAAGATTTTGTCCCACAATCTTTCATTTACTTATCGATTAATATAAATACTTTAACGACGTAAAAGGTAAAGTGGAAGAGAGGCCTACATTGACTTAAAGTCGGTAAGAAAGACTTTATATTCATACCGTTCATAACCTCATTCATTTTAATACTTTCTTATGTTCTCATCTGCAACCTGACCTCTGATCTTCCTTTTTAGTCACTTAAACACTTTCATCCATTCCGCGACGCTTTTAATGCATGTTTGGGCGAATTCGAAGCGTAAGAAGTTGGTACGGAAAAATTTTGAGAAAGAGCGTCCCAAAGTTACAATTAATTGGTCTACGCTGGAAAGGATAGTAATGTAGGGTAAAAATTAGGTGCATAATCTAATCGAAAACATCCGGAGGCGGAAAATTAATGCAACCACTTATATCCGAATTTCCAGTTCTTCGACTTTGGGAAAGAACGTTCTTAATTCCTTACGGTGAGGGAGCAGAAAGCAATTCCAGCGGAGATGGCCTCAGTTGAGAAGATTTTCCTCTTCGCCCACCACAGACAAAATCGGAAAGCTAAACAGGATGGGATAAACGTATATTATGAAATTTGCGTCCTTTTATCTACGATTTAAAAAAATGAGATACGTGCATATCTAAAATCCTAAAAATGAGTTCGTGGGATTGATATCCATACTGTCTCCATTAGTGAGATGAATTTATTAGAGCTCTTGGGAAAATGCCGGGAGAACAGATAGAATTTGTACCAAAAATATGCTCACTACCAAAGGGAACAAAATATGTCAGAAAATAACGCCCGCAAAAACGGGAAAAGAATCGCAACAATTTGCATATTGATTCATATCATTATCATTGCTATCATTTATCATTTATAGTGACCGAAATAAACGGCCTTATATATCGTTCATAATATATTTCCTCCTATTCATAAATATTGCATTATTGTGGTTCCTTTTTTCCCAAAATTTGAATGTCATCCATCTAATAATTATTAGATGATTATCATTAAACATATGATAAGTTATGAATCATTGAATGCACATCGAAATGAAATTACGTCCGCCAACAAATGGGAGATAGGTATTTCTTATTCAGACATTTTTCCGTGAGAGAGAGTTAAAAATCATGATCTACACATAATAATAATATATTATGATAGAGTGATTTACAAAGCAACTCCTTCTGATAAATTGAGAATTATAATTCGAAGCCAGCAAACGCAGTATACGGTAAAACTACGAGAAATATATTTTCCTTTAACTGGGAAAGTCATATCCCCTTTAAAAATTGAATAATGGAGCGCATTTCATGTACGTCTAAAATTCCTATTTCTGTCTGAATTCGAAATCTTCGTGATCCGATGGCGATTTATAACTAGCGATCCCTATGCAATAGTTGTATTTGCTTGAGAAAAGCTCGCACTAGCTTAATTTGGTGACAGTAAGGGTTGTGATTGTATCCCTTACAAGAAGATTTGTCTTAAATACAATCGGGCGTTAGAATTCACTTCAAAAATTAATGAATTCTCGCAACTGGATTACATACTCAACAAGACATTAATACGGATTTCCTTTCACTGTGAGTGATATGTACATTTGAGAAAAATACCTGCACATGGGACATTTTGACTGTGGGATCAAAGACCACGGAATAGAGTATCATGTGATTCCTACCTCCACTATCACTTTAATTTTAAAGAAAATCGAAATTATTCATTAAAAGCTGAAAAAGTATGAAGCTATTTTGTGTGATACCATTCATTCGTTGATAAAGAAAAGATTAACTTCAGTGGTAAACTCTCTTTTATTACCACTCTGTCATGAAAGCTCTGATGCACAATTACCAGTTTAAAAGTCTGCACATAAACTATGATATAGGCGTAGCATCGTTCATGAGTTTATTCAAAAGCAAGGACGCATTATTTTTTAATAGCGATTAAATGCCTAGATATAATGATAGCCAAAAGTGCACTCTTCTTCCTTTAATTTTTGAACTGGATAACACCCCTTTCACGGGGGGAAAAACAGAAATAGAGCGCGTGGTACTTTTTTTTCCTCTTTTCAGGGTCTTTTCAGGACAGCAGTTGTGCGGCATTGGAATATTCATTTAAAAATCGCTCAGCGATCGTTCAAGCGCGCCTCATAAAGACAAACGTGAAAATGAGAGAATAGACTGGGGGAAGAACGAAAAACGAAGGGACGCAAAGAGAAAATACGAAACTTAAAGTTGACGAGGAAAAAAGCCACGTTGAAAGGCTGAATAACCGCAAAAACGCAGTTGAATGAGCGAACATTAGAAAATATAAATGGAGAGCTATACAATCGCAGCAGAGAGGCAATAGATAATATTTACCACAATCTAGTTAATTCACGCACGCTAATAAATGGCATGCAAAGGAATATTCTCTCACTTTTTCGCGCAATTTAGTACAAAATAATTTATCATTACAATGATTTAGCTGACATAATTATGTTACGCTATACCTATGCTGATCCATGCACTTCTTATTGAATTATTTATGGCAATTTCATTCATTTTTAAATAATTCTTTTGCACTAAATTTTACCCTACTTATCCCTAACCTACTTTTTCCAAATATGTTGATATTATTGGCAGACATTCTCATTTTATACTCTTATCATAAATAACATGTTTCCTCTGCGTGACATTTGTTGCATCTTTTATCTGCGTACCATTTTTATGAAACCTTCCGTTCAGTGAATTAATCTAGTATTTTTCTCTGGTTTCATTCCGAAAGTAAATAAAACTGTTGAATGCCTTTCTGTTTACCATTTTTAGTACTCTCCTTTGCCTTTTTACACACTGGATGCATTTTATGTTGATCTTATCACCGTTATTTTACTATTGTTTACCAAATCATATCCTTTTCATTATTTACCAAAACCTATCCTTTTTCTTCCTCCATCAATTCCTAAAATTATTTACAATCTTAACAATTAATAACAAACAATTCTTAACATTATTTACAATTCTGCGTATCACTATACTAGCTTATCTATTCATAAGAGGATTAAGGTAACACGGCGCTTTCCAGTCTGAATCCCGCTCGAAATAAAGTTTCACGTAGGTGTATACGCAATGCACTGCAGAACATGATTACATTAATAGATACGGCTGTAAGTTATGAATTAGAATTAAGTAGGCGGCCATGAAAAGCGTGATCAGGGAGGGTTGAGGTAGAAACCGGAAAAGAACAAGAGTTTAGAAGACGGCAGAGAGGTGAAAAGGTTTCATGGGGACGGAGGGCGGAAGAAAAATGAGCCAAGTTAAACTCGCTCTCGACTAAATCCCCCGCCTATCGATCCCAAAAGAAGCATTTGGTATTCTTCCCTATGCACTAGAGCCACGCCGGGATACGCCTTTTTCTCTCCGAATACTTCTGCAATCCTCTCACCTTCCTCTTTATCTCTTACACACTGTGTATGAGGGAAGCATGGCGTACGCAGCCGTACAAATTTCGTTTCATTGTTGCGAAGAGTGGGCGAAATCGAAATGACGTAATCGGTAGAAGCGGCAACGACGCAAGGGGTGACTCATCTTGCCGTAACACCATTTCATACTGGTTTTCGTACTTAGGGTGACCAACCCGGACACTCCAGGCTAACCCTCCCTACTTCCGGCCTAAGGGTTCGATTATGATTTTTTTCCGGTTTGGAAGTATCTCATGACGTTCAATAACAAGCTAATTTTTTACTTCCTTACCGTGAAATCTATGAACCCATGAAGTTATAAATCTAATATCTAATCTAATCTAACATCTAATCTCTTGTAAGAGCAACCTTAGTAAAGGCAGAATGGTGCGTGAAACTATATTTGAATCAACTTTACCGAAAGTTAAGGAATCTATTGCCAATGAATGGAAGAATAATTGTAAATCCGCTCATTTAATCTAAATCATGGGTAAAAGGAAAAAGTAATTCGTACTTTTCTTAAACATTATAAAATGTATTGGGTACCTCAGTTTTATTTTCTTCTTTTGTAGAATTCTTTGAAGTTTGTTCTACGAAAATTTTACGAAAAGTTCATTTAAAATTCAATCTTTACCATCAAGAAAGAATTGATGTTATCAAAATAATTGTCCTTCCAGCTACCATATCTTGATAAATGGAATTCAATTATCATTATTATTTTATCAATTATATTTCATTTTTCTTACGATACACAATGAATAAAATTGCACCGTTCGTTTTCTCTTGCCTCACTTTTAGTACACGACTGTTACAGTATAAAAATATTGAAGTAAGAGTAACTCTGAGTGATGCCTTTTACTTCATTTCTTTTATGTCTTTAAATACGAATAGGAAAAATTTTCCCTGTCATTCAAATCATTAAATTCACATAATTCATCTTCTCGTTGATTTATTTTTGAAAGAATATAGATTTTCGATAGTGGGTTTTGTTAGTAAAACAGGATAATACAGGACACGAGCTCCATTTTCAATGTGGTCTACATGCATGATGTGCATTTCTCATTGCGGTTTTAAATTCGGATCCATGGATAGCTTTGATATGAACATCGAATTAAACAGACTATATCGAATTAAATAGACTGAAACATTTCCTGATCGAATATCGTAATCTCATGGCGGATCAACATTTTTGCTGAATCGCAAGACAGATGGTTATTTCCGCGTATACTCGGGGAAGTAAAATGATAAAAATCCCAGTTGTATTTAACGTATTTCGTCGTATTTTTCATCATTACGACGACTTTGAAGCTGGTATGAAAAGAAATGCAGCGAGTGTCGACGCGAATAATTTAGAGTAAACATCGAAGCTGAATATTTTACTTGAATATCGAATAAAGCTCTTCTTGGGGGTAATGAAATCACTGGAATGTATAATCATTTACGCCATTCCGTCATTGACGGTAAATCCTTGCGCACGTAATGGCATTCACATAAAATCAGAGTCCTGACGGCTATGGGAAGAATGCAGGTAATGGACTGTTAATTCAATGGCCCGAGCTGGTACATTGCAGAATTAGATTGCAACGCCCAGATCTAAAATATGCTTTTCTGCCGCAGAATTTCACCTATTTCTTAGTCTATTCTTCCGAGTCTAGACCAAGATTTGAGATAACATCATAGCATCCCGCATTGCGCTCCTTTGCCTCAGGTCGCCGTTCCTACGCATTTCTATCTCATTTGATTAGATTATTTAATTCCCCAATATTCCCAGAATTTATTCGATCAATTCAACAACTAAACAATATTAAATTTTAACCTTAACCTTAGCAAGATGAAATGCAGGTAAAAGTCCATGTTTTAACAGAATTATTGTATCAGCTTTAAATTATGACTCCATAATTATTTATAATGAGTTGAAAATAGTCTTCTTAAATTACTGAATCATACTTGTTGATATTTCCAATACATTATTATTACCCAATATTCACCTGTGAATTTGATCGGAAATTTTGAAAAGTCTTTCGTATGGCGAATTTAAAATATTTTTCTCTAAAATGTTGAGATTATTATCACTTACTTAAGCTACTGGAAGATAGGAACTTCTTAAATCATCTCTGAGAGCTAATGACAGAAGCCACTCTACCAGGGCTTAGCTATATCCCAAGAACTTAAAAGTATATCGAAAATGTATCTTCTTAATAAAATTAAGAGAAAACCATAAACAGACTCAACGATTCGTTAAAACTATGTTGACGGAAATGAATAAAAACATCAAACAATAAAATGAATATGGTATGCATTTGCATACCCGTTGGTAGAGCAATGAAGGTTAAACAACTTACTTCTCAGTAAACGAAAGATTTCAGTAGCTAGGAATTCTAAATTACTAAAATTTTAAGCATTAAGTAATTTTAGGCATCAAACCCATGGAAGAGCATTTCCTCAATTTCACTTATATTCACCCATGTAGGACATTATAAATAACGTAATGAAAATATTAAACTTCTAAATAAATAGGCTTTTAGGAAAAATAACGTAAAATTGGTTAACGTAAAACTAATTTTCGTAAAATAACGTGGTTTGTTCCTTATGTCAAAGGACATCACCCGTAAAAATATGAACTTCTTATGAAAGGCTTTAATTTTTCGGAAAAATCATAGTACTCTCGTATAATCAAGTTGAAGATTATCAAATATCTGAGTTCTCTTGTCAACTCTAAATGCAATAAAGTATGATCTTATGATAGTTGTCTCACATACATTAACATCTACGGAAATATCCATCTAGTCACCTTTCGACCTATCGCGGGGTTGCCTATTCTTTAATACCCTAGTCTGTAACTATCTTGGACGAAAAAAAATAACTTTCGAATCTCCTCGTCCTATCACTGATACCCTTTTTGCGGCATATGATCCGCCTATGTAGCGGAGTGGACCTATAATAGCCACTACGTCTATGTGAACGTATTTTCTCTAAGATCCTCGTAAGATTTAATCTCCTTTCCTACGACGATTCCTATTCAGCATCACGAAGCTTACCGTACATAGATAGATATTCGACCAATCATGGCAACTATCTGAACGTGGAAGCTTCTTTATGGGCAACATTTTCGTGCGTTTCGCAATTTTTCCTGACCGAATCCGGGCAGGAATTTCAGCATTTCCTATTGACATCTACGATAAATTTTTTATTCCTATATTCTTCTTTGCGAAGAATTTAAGCTCATGAGAACCACTTGAAGAGGTATTCACAGGATACGAAAATCACTGAATCGGCTAACTCTAAAGGGAAAACTGGTGCTACTGAGGAGGAAAAAATCACATAGTGTGTTGTCCTATTTTCAGAAAATCATCTCCGGAATCATATTACACCCAGCAGGGCTCTACCTAGTAATAAAGCATAGTAAAGTAAAAATATCAAAATTTTTCAACAAATTTTTTCTTACAAAATTAAATCCTGCAAGAATATTAACACAATATACGTGCGAAGCAAAAGCGATGGAAAATCACCTTCAAGCTGTGTATTCAAGAATATTACCTTCGAATTAGGTTATAGGAGGAGTAGGCAAAATCTATACAGGCAGCTCGATGGAGTTTATGATACGATACAGGCGGCAATAGAAGTAAACGTTATACTTTTCCAATCGCTACATACTCACTCGACTGGAGTCTATAAAAGAGTTTTTTTTTCCTTCGGTACAATCTCAGGTTCGATTTGCCATCATAGTGATGTAATTACAGAGCGAGATCCCAGTATAACTTCATTTTATAGCGCGATTTCGGAGACGCAAACCTTATTATCGCTTAAACTGAGCTCCGGTTTTTCTTTTTCGTGCGGAATAAAATGAAAAGCGATGAAGCTAAGCGAACAAGATGCTATGCATTCGTACGACTACCGCCTGCGCTAGCGTGATTATATCCCGGTATCGAACGGTGGACAATTATTAGTATGAGCAGACGTTCTCGTTTCTGCAATGAATTCGCGGTGATTTCCGTGTACCGTGACTGAAAACTTTTAAATTTTCGGAGGTGAAAAAGGATGAGATTAAGTGAGTGAGGCCGAAATTCTATAAAACGAGCAAATTCCCTCCGGGGACAGAAAGTCTCCCCCTTGGAAAGCGGCATTCAAGGGCCCAACCATCAGCGCAATTTTACATAATTTCGAAACTAAATTACTCAGTAATATCTTACCTCGGAAATAAATCTCGTATGTGAGCCGTGACCTTTTATGTGATTTTTATTATTTTATTTCATACTTTTCCAGTAATTGATATTCAAAGATATCAACTATATCGAATATATATAAAGTGTTCTACCATTCGGTAGGTTCATGTGCCCCCTCATTCCCTATTTAATTCCCTCTTCTTCAATTCCCGGTAACTTATCCCACCCCTTAATTCGTCTAATAACTTTTGTCTTTGTCTTCCCCTCTGTCTTTTCCCTAACATCGAATATATAATGATAATTATATGCAGTTTAAAATAATGTCCCAGACAAGAAACAGGTATGAAAAACCTTTTTATAATTTTCAGCAAGGGCATTTGAGTAGCAAGTTTCCTATATTTGAATATTGGAACATCGAAAATATATATACTGAAAATGATTTAGTATTTGAATAAACTCCTTGAGAATATTTTTATCTCTATCAATATTAGACACGATAATGAGATAGAATAATATTATTCGAATAGAGTAAGTGCTGAGAGTGCTGTAATGAACACCAAATAGAGCCCTATGTGACCTTTAGTCTCCTTATTCCTGATCTTGCCTCATCGATAATCACTTGACTATGATAAATTATGATAAGATATTACCAAGTAAAATGACCCGAGAATTCTATTACCATGATAATTAATGTCGTTATAAAGTCATGCCGGTGAAAAATTGAGTCAAAATTCATGAATGATTTAATGCAAATAGTCCCGATAATTTAATCAATTCTTCATGGAGTATAATTAACTACTCGTATCCATCACTCTTTAAAAGAAAATATTACCCTAAATTTTTAAGGGCTTAAAATTTCTTCCCGGCTGCTTTAGTGGTCTCTCGTGACCTACGTCGATTCCTCATTCACGCAATCTTCCTTTGTGAATCTCCTAGTAGTCTAGCACATCTAAATACACAATGATATTTGGCCGTTTTGACGTATGGCAGTGTTCGTGAGGGGATACTGCGAAAATTCTCATGGGGGAAGTAACACATTTACAGGAGTTTTTACCTATTTTTCTGAGAAGTATGCAATTATACTTAATAATACCGAGAACTATGATATAATCAACGGAAAGCAAAGGTATAAAAATGAAAAATTCTGTTACATTAGCTCGTCTCGCCAAAATAAGGTCGCAGAATTCATAATGGGGGTAATAATCACCACTATTACCCTCGCTTTAATACCAGTCCCTGAGTAGGAAATCATGAGGAGATGCTTTATTTCCCCGGAGTCAAATGACTCACCATTATTTCATGGAGCCATCCAAGAAAGTTTCCAAGATAATTAATACATTGCTACCAAATGAACATCACGCGAGAGAATTTGTATCTTACACCTTAGAATAGAATACGACACACCTACGGTCAAAAACAATACCTTGACGAAGAAATAATACCCTAGACGTTAAAAAATGTATTTCTTTGTTCTACTAATGCTATTTTAAAAGTAAACCGTTTAGTAGTGAAATAGAATCTAGAAACAGATTTTTTATAGGAGGAAGCAATGTATAAAACTATGAGAGAGCAATAAAAAGAAATTGCTTTTGTTTAACATTCGAAATCCATTTGAGAAATTGGAACAGAATCATAGATCAGGAAGTATTTTCAGAATAGCAACATTTTTCATGTAAAATTATATCTGTTACAGGGAAAATAATATCTACAGGTAGAAAAAATGTATCTGAGAGGAAATAGTCTAAATAATTTTAAAATCCAACAAGGAAATCAATTTTGTTTACAACAGACATAACCGAAGTTATACAGAGATTTTAGGAATATTGGGGCGTTTAGGATGCGATATGGAAATAGTAAATAGAACTGGTTGGAATCCCTATCTCAAAGGGGGTACTTGATAACAAAATGGCAATTGCAGGTAAACTCAATTTATGAAGAAAGAAGGCCAAGGTCGTTCAGGTGAAAATTGTAATCTGCATAGTCGACTCTTGATGAAAAAGATAGGGAAAATTCGCTGAGGGAATTGCTCACATCTGCATATATTTTCTTTTTCCTCTCCATTTTTTCGGCTTCATTACAGAAAACTAATAACTCGGAATCATCTTACCGATGGACTGATTATTTAATTAACTCATTACTTAAGGCGAGATTGAAAATTTTTTACTTAAAATCAGCCAATGTCTAGGAATACTTATCTCATATTACTAGCTATTATTATTTTATCTTTAAGTCTACCATATTTGATGAATGGATTATATTTCATTTCCCTCTTGGTAGAGAGTGGAAGGAAAAGTATCTTACAATTATTTTTTTCTCTGTCTTTTTCAAGACAACATGAAAGTTACTTGACGTTGATATGACTGACGTTGAGTTCATCATAGCCCCTCCGTAAGGAAACCTGTGAAAAATATTTCATAAATAGGGTCATTATACACACATGGACTAGCCCCCATGATAGTACTTCAGCTGCAGGAGGAATTAAAGGGAATCTTATTCCTCACACCGTCTTGTAAGTCTCATCCTCTTCACCTAGCTTTTTGTAGCTAATGGTAGAGGGTTTAAGGTTTCAACCAACCTTTGCGAAGATTGATATATACACAGAAACTGGTGGAGTGAATTACTACTCTAAATCTATGCTATTAACTCTCAATTCTTCGTGTTTGGCGTTCCTTCCCTCTCTTTTACTCTATAATTTTCCCACGCTTAAATATTAAACCGAAAATCGTCCATAATAGACCCACCCCGGACAAAAATCCAGAATAGTTTGATTATCTTTGTCATAATTCCATCGCATCTTAATTATACCAATGGAACCTCGTTGGATAGAGGCTCATAATAATAACTTATATTAAGTCCAATTAGCTGAAATAAGAGAGCTTGTACTAGTATTTAGCAGCGATGTTTCAGAGGTTATGATTCATTATAGATTCCCGTGCGGTGCGATTAAGCAAGATATATATATACGCATATTTGAAGAGATATTAGGTAAGATTTTGAAGCATGTCTCACGAGTGCTTCGTAGCCATCAGAGAAGAGAAACTGTGGCAGGAAATGCAGAATTATTCGATTATTTACCGGAAATTTAAAAATCGCTTGCGCTTTTGATAAGTACGTCGCTCAACGAGGTCAACGAGTGAAAATTCTGCTCCAAAATTTTTGATTTTCGTGAAAGTTACCTTATTGAATTTTGAGAATAAACGAAAATTCGAAGAATGATAAAATTATTTTGTGGTTTTCGTTCCGCTTTCATTCGGAGCATGACTGACAATCAATACGTGAGCACAAACCCAATTTATTCCGTCTAATTTTTTTCAGTCTACTTCTTTGAAAAACGAAATCATTCTCATGCGATTAAAAAAAATTAAACCTTGCAGTTCCATACGTTCCATTTGAGGTTACTTTAACATCCTTTGGAAACAAAATTAATTTCCGATATCAGCTATCTAAATCGATAGAGGAATAACTTCTGAATAACTTCTGAACTGAAAACGATAGCACGCATGCTATATTGTCGATACCGATACAAAATGATCAACTCAGCGAATTCCGAATTTCAAAACTCTTCTCAATCGCTTGACAGTTTGCGTCTCCTCATCTTTCGTAGTATATCGCAATGCATGAAATCTAATTTACGCTGGGGATTCCTTCGCAAAACATTTAAATCAAAAATGTGTTCTTTTATATTTTTTCAAAGCGACAAACCACAAAAATTCTTAGTGAGATTTCACACGCAGAGGGCACTCGCATACCAACACTGGATATATATAAAATTACTCTCGCTCTTAGCAAGGATGAAAATATTTGCCGATAAGATCGTCAACCCAAAGTCTGATCACAAATTTCGTTTCATCACTTTAATCAGTTTGAGAGGAAAACTTTGGAAGGTTCGAAAAACTCTCTGAACACCGAATGCGCTGGTGTACGTCGGGCCATTTCCCCGAATGGATCAAGGAAACCGCGGATTATCGACTGATTCCCGGAAGGTCTGTAATTCATTAACAGTCGAGTTCCAAATTCTTTTCTTTCAAGAAACCTGTGGTCGAAATTTCAATATGAGAGGAATTTTTGCATACTGTGCTATCCCATACGTGCTTTACCGACCTGAAAAATGATGGAAATAAATATTGGAATTTTTTCATAAATAACTGTGGTCTGTCTCTGTAATGGTATAAAATGTCATCAGCTTCTACAGCGTTCCAGGGGTCAGCCAAAATGCTGTCATCCCAACTAGCATACACTGAAATCTTCAATAGAAAATCTCCAATCCACTTGGAAATTTAAAAAAGCAAAAGTCGCGAAGTACTTCTCATGCCGATACTTATTTGGAAAGGATGGAAATCTCAAAAATAAATAAGTATAAATCTTTGATTTTACTTTCTCGATAAGGAAAAAGAACACAATTCTCGGAGATGTGGCAGACGTGTAAAATATAACGACGGGCAAAATGAAAAGGAAAACTCTTGGTCTCAACTTCACCCAAACAAAGACGTTTAATTATTATCAACTTTTGTTGGCCGCAACCAATAATCGAACCTAGGACCGTCCACATCAAAAGCGGACACGTTACCCACTTGACAATCCAGAAATTTCGAATTAAAACATCGATTTCAGTACAAATTTTCTACGTATTTTCCTCAAAAAGATCCACATAAAATTTTCTAGGAAAGGAATATTTTTCATAATAAATGCATGCACGGAATTTCTCCGTGAGTTAGTAACAGAGATACTTATTTGCGTAAGCTGAAATTCACCTTAACTATCGAAGCATGATTTCGGATATCAGGGGAGATAGACTTTCCTGCAAAAAGGCCTAAACGATGACCCCCGGAAAGTCCTTTGAGATCTGCGCCCTTGACCTCAAGCTGATCCCCATCGCATGCCTTCTGAAAGACACGTCTCTAACTGAGAGCCTTCAACAGAATTTCCCCATCGATACGTCCCGCCCAAGGTACAGTGTCGAGAGGGGGTCAACCTATAGAAGATAAGGAAAGGAGAATGTGACGGGAATAAGGATCAGAGAGGGAAGAAATGGTAGAGTATGGAAAAACTTGAGGATTAAGAAATTTGAAACAGAGGAAAATTGGACACAAATAACTACGAAAAGAAGTAATCGTATGATATAGATGATATTTTTGTATTAATTTTAATGATATTATAATGATATATATTTTAATGATATTAATTTTAATGATAATTATTGATATATGATTATTATTATATATATATTGATATATTATTATTGATATATGAGCTCACCGAAAAGGCGTAGATGCAAACCTTCCTGAAAAACCTCCTTGAGTACATACACATGTAAAACCGGAAACAAATAACTACAAAACGAAACAATCGTAAGATATAGATGAATATTTTTTTAAGTCTTTAATGACATTAGCTCATCGAAGAGGCGTTGATACAAACCCCAAAAAAACTACTTAAGTACATATGTATCCCGTTGATTAAACCACCATGAACCCACAACTACATTTTAAATATTTAACGATAAGGAAGTACGAGCCATAATTTGTAACAACTTCACAGCTAATTGTTTCTTTTCTTTGATCTCATCTCCTAATACCTGATCTTGCAAGCCAGTCGAGACTTAATCTTCTATCACTTACTCATTTTCCAGTCTTATATTAATGGAACAAATTTAGAGGAATCCAAGGCCAGCATCTTATACCTCATGAAATTATTCAGGTACTCTCTTTCAAATAAAAATCTTAACCTTTGATGTTCTCCTACGAGGGTTGACAAAAACACGGTATCCTTCCGTGCAGCTTATTTCCTATCCATTGTCTTAAAAATTCACTGCTTCTAAGGTAGGGCAAAGGTATTTGAGGTATCGAGAATATGAGCGGATGTCAGAGATTTCATTTTTGCGAAGGCAAAAACCCTACTATTTTTATCGCGTTCCTTTATGTGGATAATGGCAGCTTCAAAGACTGAATTAAAATCCCTTTGATGGAAAACAAAGAATGTACTTACCGTATGCGACGTTGAGAGGTGCGGCGAAGCGGCACTGCTAACGGCCTGAAAAAGGAAATAATTCGTTGCAATTTACCAAATCCATTAAAACAGAAGACGGTGTAGGTATATTTAAGAAAGAAGGCTGCGGATTATTGGTACCCTGCGGATCTTGCTTATATTTTAGTTCATGCAAAGGATATCACACAGCAGAAATGCAGGAACAAATTAGTATTAGTTCACTAATTAATACACTAAATTATCACAATATTATTATATTTTAGTTCATGCAAAGGGTATCACACAGCAGAAATGCAGGAAGAAATTAGTATTAATACAATAATTAATATACTAAATAATTACACTATTAATATAATAAACTATTAAAAATCAAAACATAAGCTTCTAATTTAGCAATATGATAAATTCCGTTGTTCAAAATTACACGGATAAGAAGTGAATCAACGTTTACAAGCATTTAAGCTATCTTACATTAAAATTTTTCCCTTCCTTAGGTGCGGAATATTTCATCAAAACTAATTTTAGACAACGAGCAATTAAAGCGCGATTATAAATTTCGGAAATTTCCCTCTTCATTTTTACATTCCAAAAATTCAAGAAATATTTCCGACAGCATTTCCTTTCATCTCAGATAAATACGCACATACCTACCTAAGGACATTATTAGCTTATTCTTCGAGGAATTTTCCTCCATTCAAAATTACATTTGACATTCGCGATAGGATTTCACAGAAGGAATTTCTCCCTTCAATTCCTGCATTCAATTTTCTCGATGAGAGATGAAAAGTTAAAACGGACATTTGCCACGTTTTCTGGAGGTGCTGTCTTTTGGAGGCCAAGATAATTTCCGTAAATATGCGTTTAATCTCGAAAAGATGCGAAAAACGCGATTTTAAAATAATGAGTTTATTGCCGAGTACGGAGTGTCTTTTACAGTCGCCGAAAAAGACTCGCGAGAGCGGATGGTGAACAGAAAATAAGAAGCGATGTAAAGAGGAAGCGTAGAACGAGGAAGATTTTTGTATGAAAATTACCTAGGAATGTGAGTTTAGGTAACCGGAGAATATAACAATCTCATAGAGCTCAACTTCCATAGAGGATGATATACTAAAAAAGCTGTCTCATGATATTGGATTGGAAGTGACTTATTTTAAGATCACTGGAGGAGAAGGATAGTAGTGGATAAAAAATTGGCTGTAAAATTCCTTCCCTCTGTGCTGCCATACATTCCGATTCTTACAAAGCTGAAAAAACTGCTGTCGAGAGAATGTCACGAATGCCTTCCTATCTTTTATATACCACTTAATTTAACAAAATAGCTATCATAGCATACACGTAAGACTACGCAAAACTTGATTGTACTAAAATTTACCTCTTACCGAATGCGTAATGGAATTAAGTTATCCAGCAGATGGTATCTAAGGTTATGCAAGAAGTGGGAGACCTGGGTTCGAGTACCAGCCAAGTCACAATTTTTCACTTCTTGTATAACCTTGGGTTTAGTCGCACAACTTAATGTGCTAAGTCAAAATTCAAATCCATCGTTTGTGTGGATGGTATCTAAGGTTCGAATATAATAATAATAATAATAAAACGTCTTTATTCGGGCGAGATAATTCTAATATAGACCCTACTCCGCTTTTTGATACAGAAAACAATTTTATAAGAATTGAAGAACGTCCAGTTTGTACCACTCACAGAAAAATATTTACAGTTGGATATCCTGGTAAGAAAATCGTCTCTCTAAACTCTTCCCGTGATAAACTGTGAGTAAGTCTTTCGAAGGAATCAAATTTTGTCATCCTACAAGATCCGTTGCAGAAGCAGAAACGCATATGATTCTAAAAGACGAATTATCGAAATTTCGGAAGTATCTCTTAGAACTGCGAGTGAAAAATATTCAGGTTTACGTGGAATGGCAGAGATAAATCATAAAAAGAGAATGCACGGAGAGAGGTTTTCAAAGGGAAAAATCATTTTCAAAGAATCGATATGGAGAAGCGGCTGTTTGGACGGAAACTTTAGTAATTCATTGTTTTCATGTCGCCCACGCCATACGGTCGCGTGGTAACATCTCGGAAAGCATTATTTAATCCTTTTCTAACGACGGCCTGCAATCTATTCCCAAGTCTCTCAAGGTTGACGTGACCTCACTCAACCAATAAAACTAAAAATGCTGTAAAAGACTTTGGGAAAACTCGGTACATACAAGCCTCATGTGATTATTTCTTCGTCTTTGCCCTGAATAAAATATCACAGGTAAGTTTCACCCTACTTTCTCGACTTTATTGTTAGTAATGCTAACTTCTATGATGGAAACAGGAAGAATCCAACTATATCAATGTTTATAATTATCCATTTTGGCGACCTACCTACTTCCCTAACCAATAAAATCTGATAAGCCGGGATTTGAACCCGAGATCATGAAGTTGGAGCGCCAGTAATTTTCCAATGCCAGGGTTAACATCCCTTACGAGTTCGACTAAGGATATTTTATGATTAGAGGTTAATATGATGATAGTAAAATATGGGAATCAAATTCGGTCCCCTTCGCGAATTGAACCCGGGACATCCTTCACCAAAGTTGAACGCGAATCATTTGAGTTTTATCAAATTATCTTTCATTAATTAGCCGATTAAATGAATTCAATTAAAATTCCATTCGAATTTGGCGGATCAATTTCGTGGCTTCATCGAATCTTGCGACCGTAAAATAGGCATCATGAGTCATGAGCACGATTAAATTCAATATTTCTAGAAGATCAAAAAGAAAATATTTTTTAAAGATGTTGGATATTGCACAGAGTTTCATCTCTCGATTCTCACATTCATGCCATAATTTTGCTTCATTTGCTTTTGCCCTTTCTGAAAAATAAATTCAATTATAGAATAAAAGGAATGTATAGAGTAAAAGTATGGAGGCAATAATAAATAACCTAGGGAGTTTAAATAACCAAGTGTGTTTAAATAACCAGAACAATAGAAACTCATACTGCAATTTGAGGCTCGTTCTAACCGATTCACCGATATTTATACAGCATTACACGGGTAAACATTTATTTAACGAGTCAATTACGGGAATAACCAAGTAAATAAATAAACAAGGGTATCATGTAAAGTTTTCTAATCCCTCTAGAAATGGATGAGAATAACATTTTACTATTTCGAAGTTTAATCTAACTTCATAATTAAAGCGATGTTTGACAGTCTGGAGGGAATATGAGTACAGTCATCGTAAATTAGAACAAAATGATTGAATAACGTTGTGTTAATTCATTGAAATTCCGTTGAGGTTAAGGATGATCCAATTAGACTGAATGTCTTGGAAAATTTAATAAGGCAAAGCTAGAGCATAGCGTAGGAGTTATCTGTCAGTGTTGCATCAAGTTATATCTGTTGCCGCAATAGTCTTTTATGTGCTCCAATTAGCTCACAAAGGACCATTAATACCTCTCTATTCGATGAATTTTTTGCCCTAGGTTTCACCCATAGTTTGGATCGGGTTTCTATTTTGAGGTTCGACTCTTTAAAATTCCTGGTGAATACGTTTACGGAGAGCAAAAAAATCTATCCCACGTCAATCTGTGCGTACATCAAACGTATATAATACATAATAAAACAATGAACTCATGGCCATACAACCTTTTCACATTTTCATCTTTTTGTAAATTATTCTTTCTTAAATTTTTTCGTTCCACCGAAGATAACATCGTTAGAAAAATAAATTGGAGCGAAACAGTCGTTCATCCTATGGAAAATCTGAAATTTGGTAAAGATGTGAGCAGGAAATAGATAGCACCAGAGGAACTTTGCAATCAGGCGAACCCGAAATAAAAATAATCCAACCAAATGTCTTGCGGAAAATAATGGGGAGTTAAATATTTTAATGATTTATGTCGTAGAAAAGTTTCAAAATTTCCTCACAAATAGAGAAAACCGTCGTTTCGGTAGGATGACCTTAAAAAATTTATATAATTTGAGCGCTTGATGATACCTGATAAACGAAACTAGTTGCCTTAAATATATTTTTCTGTGGAATTTACTAAGTGTTTTTTTTGCATGATGGCACCATTCCACAAAGTTAGGCTGGAACATATCAATCTTAGAAATAATAATTGTCTATTTTACATTATGATCTGGTTTATGTTCTATTTATGAAATCAACGTACGCTAACATAAAATGTGGTTTACGATAATACTAAATAGTCACAATAAATACTAAATGGTCACACGTAGTATTTGTCAATACATACAAGATATACAAGTCAACCAGTCATCGTCCAAGAAGATCAGAAATACGGACATGGCGACAATTGGGAAACAACGTGAAAAAGAAGAACGGAATTTACCGAGAGATCATATTAGAGATCAAATCTAGATATCTAATTGGAGAAAATAATCGTTATCCGTTCGTCATCTTTTGTATTTCGTTTTTGTGAATTTTCATTAGTAAAAGCCGAATCCGTAACAGAGATTAAACCGCAAAGCGAAAGTGCGGGCGAGTTCACCGCAGTACGAGAAGGGATTAAGTCATGCAGAGATGCGATTACAGGTCGACACCGAAGCAAGGAGTAATTAACGATCTCTACACCTCGCTACTCATTCTTTCCATGATAGCGTTCAACCACGAAGTTAAGTCCCTATCTCTGCATTGTATGTATCAAAGGTTTCTGAAAAAAGTTGGAATCAGCATAATCTAGTATAAATGTAGAATAGAATTTAGAACATCTATATCGCTCAGAGTCTTATGCACAGTTAAATGCTTTCGATAGTACCACTTTCACGTGGGGTTTTGTTCTATAAAAAGCTTCCGCTATCAATGCAATTCATTCAAATTCTCTTAATTATTATTTTTTATTTATTATTAATTATTATCATTTGTTTATAATTAATTACTATTATTTATTATTAATTATTATTATTTACTCATTATTAATCACTGTTATTTATTTCTTATTAACTATTATTATTTAATTCTTATTAATCATCATTATTTATTTCTTATTAATTATTATTATTTATTAATTGTTGATTATTATTAACCCAAACTTCTCAAGCAATGCAATCAACTCAAACCTTCGAGACCAAACCCGGGATCTATTGCATTTAAAGATCACGATTTAATATTCAAAGCCAGTAAAGGTTATATATTCGCTGCATGATCTACAGATTACTTAATTCATAATGCGATCGTTCCTGGGCTAATGAACAGATACTCCCGATATCCCGTCCAACTTCCAAATCGGGACCGGGATCCAGGAACAAGGAAGGGTGACTTCTTCCCGAGAGCGGTAAGGAAGAATTCCCGAGAACATTAAAGAAGGAATTGTCGAGAATGAGGAGATGGTATTCCCGCTTGAAGATCAGAAGACTGGTAAAGAATCGGCGGTGGAAAAGGGGAAATTGTTTGCTGTTGACTGTTGAACGCCAGTCTTTTGTTTTGCAGACGAGAGTTTTGCGGTCACGTGGGTGGGAAGAGGGGGTGACACGATGGATTTTACCGTCCTGTGGAGGCGGACAAAACGATGCCTAGGAGTTTGCATTACTCGAATGAATGCATTTTGCCTTTTGATGACGTCTAGATGGTCCTTTGCGTAGCGTCCCGCCATTTACATGCCCATACCTTTCCTCTTCCAGATAACATCGATATCCATCTACCCCAGAGTTATCCCAAATTACGTCTGATGAAAGAAGACCATTACGAAGTTCTCACTCTAACCCCGGCTGAAAAACTAACTCCCAATCTCTAATAGTCCTTTCAGCAAAATACGCGATACTCTTTCACCGGCAGATGGTGATGGACGGGTTTCGGCGCTCGGCTACGCAACACAGTTTTAAAAAGTAAAAAAGGACGTGCATTCGCAAATTTTAATTCGAAGGGAGTTTTCGGCCGGGGAGAATAAAAACGTTCGGTAATCCGTTGCGATACGCGTCACTCTCGGTGAACGAGATATTCCGTTTCTAGACTTTTACGGGAATTAGTGAATGGGCAATAGGTCGAATCTGTCAATCGGTCGATATGGGTCATTTTAACTCATTCCGCGTCTGTCATTCATCGCTGAAGGTAGATTAAACCGCGTATCGACATAATCTCTAACTCCGCCAACTGCACCATTCATCGCCATCGTATCAAATAAACTAGCGGGATATTTATTCTCAAAACTCGCGCCGAAGATCCACCTTCCAACTATTTTCCGGCCAGATAACCCTCAATTTTTCTCCGCTCTCGCAGCTAAAGTTTTCTGTTTTTTATCGCCCGCGCTCTTGAGTTACGGTGAATCCTAAATCAAAAGAGAGCATTCGATCTATTTGATCTCCCTGCCTCCATTTAACAGCTCATAGATTAGTACCTCTTTCCCTTTCATTGGATTACCGCTGGTTTCCAACGCATTCATCGAAGAGAATCCTCATCATTCACCGGCTCGAATTCAACGGTAATAAAACACGATTAAATTTACTTTATTCGCTAATATATTCGGGAAGAAGAATACTTAGGCAAACAGGCTCCAAGATATGAAGTATATCTGGAAAATGGTATCGAGCCGTGTTTGAAAAAAGTTGTTCGAAGGTATTCCGAGGGAGATATCGATGAGAGCTTTTCATGGAAAATTAAAAGTAGTCCTCTCAAACCCTCCACCTTTCATTACACATACTACAGCTTCCTCTCTTTCGTTTGAAGGTGCGCTTTAAATCAACGAATGGAAAAGAGAAAGTCCGACGTGACCGGGGTCGAACTCGTTTCCTTCAATTGCAAGACGAATGCTTTGACATTAAACAACGCATTACGGTAGGAACATTCACCTCCTTAAACATACAGTAGTGTACCCTCTCATGAAAAGTACATCGTCATTTTTTTCGCTGAATGCGAAGTGTTTTCACTTCATACATTACTCACGTGAGACACTTTCCTAATAATTTCGACATTCGAAAAAATAATTTACCTGATCATCAGGGCCGGCCCAAGGTGTATTGGTACCCATACTGGGAGTTTTCAGAGCCCTTTTTATATTTTTTCTTCAAATTATCTATTTTTTCAAATATTCCAATTTTTCAGAAGATAACTTTGGGGTATACATTTTAATAAATTTCGACTCTAATATATCTCAAAAAAATGACAATTTTATTACACTAATTGTCATCAATTTAATGGCAAAACAAATAAAATAGATTGATGAAATCAGAAAGCTAACGGTCCCTAAAAATGACGACCGCTGCTGATTGTAATATATTAATTCATGACACATTCTATCCGAAATTAATTTTATAAGAAAACCTGAGATGCATCATTTTGACGAATGCTTTGATATATAAGCTAAGTATTAAATATTAAAAATATCTTCACCGTTTATTATTCATCAGTACAATGAGCTCTTTCCCAGTGCACAGCATGCTGCTCTCGATTACTTCCTATAGCAATCCTCCCACTCTCAATATTTCAGCCAATCATTTCAATTTTTAATCAAAATTCTCACCTCTCCTAAAAACTCAAGCTCTTCCTAGTTTGTTTTCCGATCAGCTCGACGTGCCTTTTCCCGTTATAATCCCTTTTCATAGAACATAAAATTCCAATTCTTTCAACATCAATTTAAGTACTGATATCCACTTCATGAACAAGAGACCTATCAATATCATGATATTTCACGGATTTTTCTCGGAAAAATATAGACCACTCATATGTGCTGTGATGATAAAAATAGCATCCATCCAATTTCGTGACATGTGCAAGAAACTTTTATATATTATAAATAAACATCCCTTATCCTTGACCAGCGCTTTTCTTCTTTCACACTCCATCAAAAATATGAATAACACATCATTTTAAAGAAATAGTTTCCTGCTAGCTAAAAATGGGCCAACAAATGAAAATTTGATCAAAAAATCGAATTAAAACTTGGATTTGCCCATAATTTCGTTAGATATCCATATCAATAGAAACAAACGAGGTATATCGGAGAGACAATGATACTCTACCTCAACTCAATTACATTTCAACAAACACTCCAATCACTATAAAACGAATACACAAACACTAAAACATGCCTAAAAACACACCTTCGCGTATAAATCAATTACTTTCAATTTAGTTGGGCGAAAGTTTTGAATGGGGCAACTAGCATCAGATTATTTTTCCACAACATCATCCCTTTCTAGTTAATTAACAATTGCACCAAATAAAGTTACATTAGCGATTCAAATGTTAGTTTGTAAACCTATTTTACTTGTACTCACAATTTCCTCGTTTACAATAATCAAACAGGAATTCAAGATCTAAAACGACTCTACATTCTGAACGGAAAAACCGGGTGCAAATTTAATATACTACAAGTTTGTCATTTATTGTTACCAACGGGAGTGGAGGTGCCTTAAGCAAAATATAAGACGAAAATACAGACCTGCATCATTTATATTTTATATATAAAAGGATAACACCCTAATACCATATAATACAAGGATGAAACCCTTAATATATTTAAATCTAAATGTTCAAGCGTTACTTTGTGGAAATCGATTAGAGTAATAAATAAGTAAACTTGTAATTTTCCATACTATTTTTTTATTAGCGAAATCGGTCGTTAATAAAAAATAGAGTGGAAAATTGCAAGTTTACTTCTTTATTACCTTAATATATTTTCGACTCTCACTCCCAAATTTATCATATCCAGTTACCCAACCAGTTGCCAACTGATAACCTTCCATCAATCCACTGGACCCGATAAAATGAAATTCCTTGCTAACAGTACCACCAAAATTTTGCAGTTCTATTTCTTGTTAACTGAGAACTCTGATTTCAACTTCTTCAATTTGAGAAAAAAAAATGTAATCTGAATAATTTCCACAGATTGTTTGACTTGCATTCCCTATTCACCCTCTTTTCCTCAATTCGCTAATTTATGGAAAATTTTATCTTCCGTGAGAAATGCTTTCTGTATCATCTCGTTCTCTTTTACGGCGAGCAAATTACGAAAATCCGAATGAAACATTATATTTGCCTTGAATAGTTTCTGCATTGAGTCAATTCAATTACAAGGACCATCCCTCCTTCATTAGCACATACTCGAACCCACAGCAATTACTAACCTAAGTTCTCAGCACCAATATAGTGTTAATAGCTAATGCCATCCCAAAGTCTACAAAACAACCTATCGGCACTTCCGCAGCCATCTGAAAAATCCGATCCAAAGGACGGATAAAATCCTTTGAACCCGAGCGACGTGTATCAACGGAGCAAGTACATCGGCCAAAGCAGCCGGAGCTCAAATACGAAAGCCACGAACATGATCGTTGCTTCCGCACAAAGCAAACTACACCCACGACATCATTCGCGCCTCTAGGACACCGGCCGCACGAGCAACTTGCAGCAATTGGACTGCCGGGACATGAGCCAATATCCCGTCGGGCCAACTTTCTGCGGGCCGATCCTATCGAAAGGTTTCCGCACTAACCACAATTGCATTAAGTTCAACTCGTAAACACGTTCGCGAAATCCGTGTGCGTAACGTACTAGGCGAATATCTGAAAACGGCATGAGTTGCATTCGCCCTTCAGACTGTTTTCCTATCCTCTTTCCTCGGTGCACAGCGCGCGGGAAAAAAGAATTTTCGAGGACTGCTATGAGGTTCTATTTGCCTCGTATTTGATACTTATGATCTTCCACTGAAGTGTTGGGTACGCATATCAATCATGCCTACGGACTAGAGACATAAATCAAAATAAAGAGACTTCAGTATAAATATTTTTGTTTTCATGTGAGTTTGAATTTGAAATCACGATAAATTTGATGAAATAAAGGATTTTTGGTAAAAAGAATTTTCGAGGACTGCTATGAGGTTCTATTTTCCTCATCACTGATACTTATGATCCTCCACTAAAGTACTGAATACGCATGTCAATTAGGAATCATACCTAAGGACTTCTTACACGAATCCAAATAAAGAAAATTCCGTATAAATATTTGTTTATATGAAATGTGGTTTTGTATCGGAAATCACGATAAATATGATGAAATATATTTTTTGGTATTATTTTGGTTTTTGATTTAACAATTACGAGAGTCGTTGTTGAGTTTACCTCTGAAATGGAGCTATGGGTAAGATAACCTATTACGTTGGTATTGAGAATAGAAATATTCTATTCAAAATTAATTAATGAGATACATTTAGCCTCTTTGTAGGTGAAAGGTGTGGAAAATATAGCATGTGGGCGAGGGTAGCTATCGCACACGATCTGTGATTGTAAAAACCAGCGATAGTATAATTGTATCTATCCATGATAATGACTAGCCCCACATATGCTTGTGTATGTCGTTGGATAAATATAAATAATGTCATCTAAAGAACAGTGCCAATCTTTTCCGTATGAAGCAAGTTTGGTGAATTCTGATTATCCTTTAAATATTAATGGACAAATTGACACTGGCAGCCGAAATTTTAATTCAAAACTACGTAATGAACGATTGTAATTATGTTTTAACCCAAACATAATAATGTAATGAGTGATTAGCTCATTAGCTCTTAGAATTGTTTAGATAATTGAGAATTTTGTCCTCCGTTTTCCTGATTTTACCCTCCCCATATAACGTGGAAGTTTAAGCGCAACTTGCTATTATTTCAAGCAACATTTAGCTCCGAATATTTTTTCAATAAACCAAATCCTTTACATCTCGAGCTTTAGGCCGATATGCAGTCAATGTAAACGAAATAGGTTAGCTGGAGGAGATGTCCATCTATACCTCCTGATTGAGAGTCTGATAATGATTATAACGATAAAACATTAGCAAAAGCTGCATCTGATGACTGCTGCTAATGAAGCAAATTAGACTCATTTTGGGGGATTTGAGCACGTCATGCCAGCAGTAGTTAAGGACGTGATTGAAATCGATGCTGTATATCAGGAACCCATTATATTGACAAAGTTATCTGATGATAGTGAACGGTATAAACGATGAATTTCGTTAGCGCAGTTTCAATCGATAATCATAATTTTTGGTTTGCATCCAATTTCATCTCATTTATATTGTACGAGTGATGGGATTGATTCTTTCTATGCACCAAATACTTCATGCATTTCAATCGAGTACACAAAAATTAATTAAGCGTTACGAAATACTAGGAGATCATTAGGTTATTTGATCCTTGACGTAGCGCAGTAAATTAATTTTCCCTTTACAGAGGTTTTCCTCGATTTGCCTACAAAACGAAGATTTTAATGCCATAAAATTGCGTTTTTAATCACCTCAGGAAACTGCCGTCCATATAATTGAATATATACTGGTGAGGAGCGAACTTGTTCAGATACAATTTTCCACGAATTGATGAAAATGGGATTTGGGTAAACGAAATAACTTCCTAATTATTTCCATTAATGCAGAGAATACGTTACTTCTGTGAAGCAAGTATAATTGTTACAATACGATCGAGAGGTAAATCCAAGAATCTGCACAATAATTAAAATAATCAAATGGATTGATCGTGCGTGTTCTCAAATATCTCCGCCTTGTTATCTCTTCATTAGGCTTTTAAGCGAGTAATTGAGCCCTTAGTTTTACATATTACTCATAAAATTAAAACGTATGCCGTAATGAATATGAAATGCACATGTAACAAAAATTTAATTTTGATAAACTTTAATTGTGATTCGATTTAATATAGACAGTATTTAATTTTGTTAAAATTTAATTTTAATAACTTTTGATATTTGAAATACTGATGTTTAATGAAGTCCATCCTTGATTGTTTTTAATATCAAGAGTTTGGCTCTGAAAGTAAAATTAATTTAACGCTTTTAAAATGTCATGTATGATAAAATTTTAATAAAGATTGAACTTAATTTTGGTAAAATTTAGTCTTAATAATTTTCGATATTTGAAATACTGATGTTTTATGAAGTACTCCCTCAACTATTTTTTAAACATCAAGAGTTTGATTCTGAAAGTAAAATTAATTTGATGCTTTCAAAATGTCATACATGATAAAAGTTTTTTAAATATTACAATATTAAATACTCCGAGAGAAAGAAACAAGGACTTAGCAGAAATTTGCCGTATTCATTGAGAACCGGAATGAAAGTTATTACGGTTAGAATTCCCCTTAGAAACCATTTAAGTGGGATCCAAGCATACATTTCTACTCATTTCATAGTTTAGATCACTTTTTCTTCTTATTTTCATAACTTATGATTCACTGGTGAAAAAGATCCTCTCGTCCTTTAAACAGAATGGTAGTAGTAGCTGATAATAGCGCTACTAATATAAAAGCGAGCCAGTCATAAAATCAAACCTCCAATTGCGCGTTGGGGCCTCTACATTCTTTTGAGGGAGCGAAATGTGGGTCGCTACCCTGAAAAGGTTGGGAACTACTTCCATATAATGCTGAGAAACTCAGGAACAACGTAAACCCTCCAAAAATGAGATGAAATGTGTGTGAATCGTAAAAAAAGACCTCTCCAAAAAAACTCCACTTCTTGTTTTTTGGCCCTTGAACTGCCACCATGCAAAAACCATAACCTTCGTAAGCATTAACCCCGATGGAGGTCAAGCAGAGCAAAAAATGTCCCAAAGTAAGGAATGAATGCGGAAAGAGAGTAGGACTCGGGTGTGATCTAAGGTTGCCAACTCTTACGGAATTTCCTTCAAGGAGTTGCCCATTCTAAGAGCGAGACAATTACGAGAGATTCAGGGAGAAAAAAGTTGACATAAATCAAGTATTGAACCAAGTTTCCTTATTGCTATAGCCTAGTCTAAGTCTAGCGGTGGGAAACTTCTCTGCTTTCTTCTATTACATGCGGATTTTCTCCGCTTCTTACTTCTTACTTAGCTTTTTGTGATCCATTATTTAAAAAGCGTGATCGAGGTTGACGCGCATATTATAAATAAAAATTATCATTATGTCATTATTAAATTAAGATTAAATCATATTATTAAACTAATACAAAGTTATTATTTAATTATTACAAGATTGTTATTAAGTAATTGTTAAATTGTTAAGAATTTTTATAATTATTTTATGATTATATAATATTATAATTATACTAAATTATACAACTTTGTAATTTATCACGTATTTTTTAATATCGGCAACCGGTTTCGTAAGAGCTTCTTACATCTTCAGGATGTAGTACTGATGTAGTATACTGAAGATGTAAGAAGCTCTTACGAAACCGGTTGCCGATATTAAAAAATACGTGGAAAATTGCAAAGTTGTATAATTTATTATGGCTTTCCACAAAGTAACGCCAGAACATATTGATTTCATTATAATTATATTATATATTACTTGTATAATTCTTCATATAATCCCCGGATTGAAGTTGGGAAACGAACGGAGATGCGCCTTATCCCAGAGGTGTGTCATACTTTTTTATGTAAATTAATACATACCGTCCCTTCCCCACTTTTATACCTTAAGCATCAGCAGAAAACTTGATGCTACTTTTGGTAATATTTTTAGAAGCCGTAGAAGCGTACTTTTTTAGTTTAAATTCCATTCAAAAAGTGATTTAGCCTAAAAATATAAATCGTCTCTAATGAATGAAATTAAATTCTGTGATAAAATAAAGCACTTCTTTAGAGTTTTAAAATGATTATATACTATGCAAATTATGATTTTGAGATACGAGCCTTTGAATGAGAGCGAGCGCGCCGAATTCCGTAGTTTTTACGAAATTTGCCAGTCCACCATTTTATAACTATTCGGACTGACAGTCTAGGAAATGGCAACAATATTTTATCGTTACAGTCAATACTACGGGAAATTTTTAGAAGATCCGAATTTGCCATATATCTTGTTCGGTTTGAGGTAGAATGATACTCTAATATCAAAATTATTAAAAAATTATTATCATTGTAAATATTGCATTAAGAAAAAGACAATAATATGCAGTACAATGTATCTTTCATAACAAATGATTATTAATATGGATAAAACGTAAAACATAAAAACCCATGCATACATTCGCGAAGTTATATGGAAAAAGAAATCCAGACATTAACGTGATGTGACGGCTCAAATTAGATGCAAATTTGAACCAGAAAGAGATTTATTGCTTGCTCGCCTACGTGCAATTGCGCATATATGCTACACTTTTCGGCACGATTAAAGCATCAAAATTCGTTTCACAAAATAAAGTTGGAATCTAAAGGTGCGTAGGAGTTCGTATATAGAGCGGTTCGTAATCCGAACTACCACCTGATTCAAATACACACCGATGCGGGATTATTCAACAATTTTACCGAAAGAATCACAAGGACTTGCATCAGCATATTCATATCTAGGCTCTCCAAAATCCCCGAGAGGTTGGACAAGGAAGTTTATCCTCGTTACCCACGCGAAATGACGCAGAAAGATATACATAGTAATAGAGAGAATGAATCTGCTCGGTTCGAAATTAAATATTCATGAATTTTGACAAAAATAGGAAATGGTGAATGAATATCATCTGGCGATATGACGCGGAGAACGACATGTGCACCGTTTGTAGGTCGATCTTTAAATGCAAAATGGAAAACACCTATCGATCTAGACACGGATGAGGTAGAAGGAATATTTCACGATTAACAAACAGCATATTATCTGATTTGGTGTTTATAGTTCGCCGGGATGATGTGTATTAAATCATTATGACGAATATAACTTGCTAATTTTTGAAGCTAGTAAATTTATCGTTAAAATTTCATTATATAAAAAAAGAACTGTTAGCTTCTAGGATTCGATTCCGTGCATTTTTCAAATCTAGGAATAAAAATTTATTGCTGTAATCAGTGAATTGTTCTCATTATTTATATCAACCTAAAACTTGTCAAAAACCCTGAATTTGGTATAGCAGATTTTTAAGAGACGGATAATTTAGTGAAACTTCGGAGAAACTTAACACGAAATAAACAGATAATTGTTTTATGAAAATGAATTATTGCTCCTAATAAACAATCAGAGTTGGCCTGAGAAAGGAGTAAGCAGGCGATTTCCCCAGGTGCAAAGGATTAGAGGGAATTTGACGTCGAATGTTTGGTAAAGCGCGGAAACCTCTGCGGTCGACAGCATTCACTATGAGTTTCCAATCAAGTAAGTGCATTAGAAAACTTTTCACACAATATTACACCAGCTACTTCTGCAAATTCAGAATTATCATAGGTCGTTTATATAACCTTAGGCTCCCCGTTTAGCTATTACTCTTCGAGCTTTTCTCTGACAAAAATAAACTTCACCAACAATCACTGAATTTAATTTTACCTTTTTTACCGCCTTTTCCGTAACTACACCACATCTGTTTTTCTACTCTTTCTTTTATTTGCTTGGGGTATTCTATTTCTAACTGTTAATAAAGTTTATGCTAATCATTCTGAATGTTGTTTTGCTCCTGCTCTATTTACTTACACAAACAATTGTTATTTCATGTTATTCCCCATCATGTTTAGTCTCGTACCTAATTTTTCTATATCCTCTTGCGAAAGAATGAACTTTGAATATATATATTTGAAATATATCACATAGCTATCTATCATTGAAAGTCTCTTCACATATGTTCTAAGGGAAAAATCCATGGATCATTAATCCTATATAAATATTCTTTGTAAGTTAATTCTGATTTAATAAATTGAATTAGTTTCATATCAATTAATAACTACAACAATGTTATTTTTATTTAAATTTAAATTTTAACGAAAGCATGTTGCTGCACCTACTTTTGATCAGGTTCAGTTAATTATTGATAATTGTTATTATTAATAATCGACCCTTGGTTACATGCATCAAAGAAAACTTTAATTAGTTGTGTGTGGTAAATATGACCTCAAATTTGTTTGAAAATTTACGACCCATTAAAAAGATGATTCAATGGATTCGACCAACCAAAACACAAAAGGTAGACCTTTAATCAAACACACATAGCTTTTTACCTTTCATTTTGTGTGAATATTGAACGTTTACTCGTTCAAATCAAACGTTAACACTTCTCTTAAATTTGCAGCCAACCTTACAATCGAAAATTTTTCCTTGTGAACATGGAGCTACTGATCTCTAACATTCGCGATATTTGATAGAACTCCCAAAATATAGACTACACGTAGTTACATTTGGATTTGTCTGGTTGAAAACAGAAAAACTTTTTCTCGTTAAGGAAAAACCTTTAAAACAAGGGGTTAAATATGCTCGAAATCTGCCTCCAAACTCCTGTGGTTTTCGAAAATGCAAAAATCGATTTCCGACATTTATAGATTCGTAAAAGATTCCTCATAAGGTTTACTTACTGGCGTATTTCAATTATGTCCAAAATGCAGTTCGATAACTTTTTCGAATAGAGGAGCACATACAGTTAATAAAGCTTCCGGAGCTCTTTCAAGAATTAGGAATGCGGAAAAAGGACGTATGACAGCAATATTTCGCGGTGGAATATTGTGGTGGACGGCTCCTGGTATGCGAAAAATTGGTAAATATGCACACTCTGAAATATCTACGCAGCAGCTGAAATGATATATTACGGAATCAGTAAAATTAATATTTATTTTTAAAATTTAGGTCGTAATTTGATCATATCATGCCCATGCGAATGAGTCAGGATTAATATTAAAAATCATAGAATGATTTGAAACTCAATTTTTTCAGAGAGATAAATTCGTATTGTAAAAATTTTTCCCTCTCCTGCTACAGAGAAATAATTAAGAAAATATCATTAATTTAGAATCTATGCAGAAGTAAGAGGATTCCTCTTACTCCAATACGAGCACTTCCATAGGCATAATTATAATTTCCCCAATTTCATTTAATCCTTTCTAGCTAATTCTATCGAATCAACCAAAGCACTACAGAATAAGAAGATTAGTATTGCCTGGTCCATTATTTTTCCGATAAATATTCTTGCAACAAAACTTCCTCCGCTTCCAAGAACCTCCTTCACTACTATTAATTCTCTGCTAATTCCAATTTAAAAAACACTGAACTAGGGATTTTACCATCCATTTCCTGATCCCCTCATAAAGGCTTTCGTCATTATTTCCTTATCCTTCATTAATGCTTCTTTGACAAGTATTTTTCCCCTTCTGACAAATTTTATACACCTCAGATACTAAAAAAAGGCTGCCAAAGTATAAAACTTTGTTCTCGTGCTCTTTTTTTCCTTCCTTAGGGATATCTCGGTAATTTATAATTTTTATTTTGACTCCTATCTTGAATTCTGTTCTTCATTTACCGTATAAACACTACAATACCATTCGGAGTCATAATGAAAGATTATTCGTTTATCCATCTCCCTTATTCCACCTTCACCTTTAACTCATTTACTTAATTATTCCCTATCTCTCCCGCTGGGATCTCATGCATGTTAACATAGCAGTCCTACTTTGTTAAATCCTTAAATTTTGTTTCACTCGCGTCGATTTCTCTTACTTTGTCCTTTGCTGCGATCACGTTCGCGATCCTTTCAGAGCCACAACAGTAAGTATGGGGACTGCATAAATAGGCGAACGCAAAAACGCGTTTAAATTCGCTTTCGGATCATCGAGCGAGAGCCGTTAACCGCTTCTCCATTTTCGCAACCCTTTTACACGGTGTTCTCTTTGATGTTTCCCCAAGTTCACTACCGATGATTTCGAGAGAGGGGCGCTGTGGAAAACGGGGAAGAATTTAATTAGGCTTGGAAGTACGCACGACGGTAAATCCGTTTCCTCGAGGACATTTCCCACAGCTCCGATTCATTCATCCATCATTTTCACCAAGCTTTGACACCCATTCGAGGAGTCGAAGAAATATAAAATGTTAGTTTTCCGCAAATTTTCTATCTCTCTAACGATTCCGCAGAGTAAAGTCGCTTTGCGCCACGGTTCTGGCCACTAAATTTACTGAGGGTATTAGAATTTCCGAGGGTTTCGCTTCATTGCGTAGGATATTGATTCCAAACCCTTGAGTGAGGATAATTAATTAATGCGCAAATGATGAACTGAGGTGCTTAATTTTCAATAAAAAACGAAATATATCCGAATAATTGCAAATATTTCGATAAAGAGGAATTCTACCATTGCGGTTTCACACTAGAATTGAGACAAATATAAAATATTTGCAAAATTATGTTTCACCTCGTGTAGGAAAATTGAGCATTCCATCATGAAAAAAAATTTACAACGCCACGAGACCAATAACGCATGACATAGTTTACCCGCATTATAAAATATCTAAGCTTACTTTAATAAATTACATAATTTAGTTCATGAAATGAGTTAGCAAAGCTATTTTTAAGAAACTTAAATTTTTTGATAAAACCGAAATTTTCCATGATTTTTTACCACGTGACAGCATAAGCTCTTACAGAGGCTTCATAGGCCACTCATACAAAATTGAAATAAATATTCTTAATCTTAGTATTTTCTGCATGAAAAAGTTTCTGTAAACGACCAATTTTGGACTTTAAAACCATCACCAGGTACTTAGACGACAGATAACAAAATTACTCGCATTCAAAATTACCAGTTACTTGAATGTTATTCATGTGCGTATTTTATTAGGTTTATAAAAATGCAATGCATAAAGTCTATGATTAACACAAACTTTGTTATATGACGAAGAATTTTTTCTGTTATCTAAGTACGTTTTACACATCACCTCACCTGATTTAAATTTTGTAAATGTTCAAGCGATATCAACGGAAAGGAACACCTTGAATTTCCTCGGCCTATAACAGGGATCGAACCGTGTTATTTTGATTCTGGTTTTCGCTCTGGTTCAACGAAAAACATAAATTTAGGTTTATCTCCGTCCTATCTCTTTATTCAAACTTAAAAACAATTGGAACAGATTTTTTCGTACCCACCATTGCAATATTTCACCCAGGAGGTATTTTGTGTTAATTACAGATTTTTTAATCAACTTTACCTTAAAATAAATTTTAGAATAAAACAGTCAAAGTTGTTAATTCCATGTCGTAGTTACTCCAGGTATTAATAACTCACGACTAAGTAAAACGGTATTGTTTTGAATTGAAAATAAGATTTTCTGTTTTAGTTCCATAATTTCTTTTGTTGGTTCGGAATCGGTTCTATTCCGATTCTATTTTCCTGGTATACAATAGAGTCCCCAGGTAATCACGGATTCAAAGCATCAGCATAGGATTCAAAATCAAAGAAAAGTTTACCGCCTAAATATCGTGATTACTTGGGAACTCTATTTTGGACAAAGGAATCGAACCGGAACATAACCGAAAACCAAAACAGTAGAGAGATGTAGAGAAAAAAGAAAACTTAGCAATTTTTCCACAAGTTTTTATTTTGCCAACGGACTGGCCATAAGATGCTAGTCATTTAGTGAAACCGGTCGAAAAATAAAACTGTGGAAAAATTACAAAGGTTTCCTTATTCTCTATTTCGATGGCTTTCCACGAAGTAAAGCCCAAACATTTCGATTTTAAAGAAAACAGTTATTTTCGCGAGGGTGAAAACCAAACTACAACCAAAAAAAGAAATTATTGAACCGAAAACGAATTATTGAAATTATAAAACCATTACTTTCGGTTTAAAAAATACCATTTTACCAACTTTTAACTTATTTACTACCATCTTCGACGATACTAAGGCGCTTGTACGACTCTCCTTTTCCAGAAAAAAATAATTACCGAATTTCGCTTTCAATTATTTCCTTTCCGTAAATTTCATTTCCGACGTGTTTCAAGTCCATTCATCGGTACCATTTCATCAAGCAAGTGATGTCTCCCTTCCAATTATTTCCACCTCATTATTCGCGTTGCATTTTATTTCTCTCCGCCATTCTTTAACATTAGAATCTTAACTTCGTTTGACGTCTCGCGGCTTACTCATTCTTCTGCGGTATCCTTTGACGGGAAGTTGCTATGGCTTCTTTGGGCGTTCTTACCCTTTCATTTTTATACTTCTTTTATTAATGTCGCCTTATGAAAGCCGTGGCTGGAGACCCTTCTTAATGCATCTAATTACTCATCGCGGGGAGAACGTTCATTAAGTGAAATTTAATTGTGTAGTAGATGGTGATATCATAAATGACATACTCTCTTTCGAAAACAATATTTAGTTTGGAGCGCGTTTCAGTCACTTTGCACTGATAACATCAGTAGCTCTTTGAAAGGATACAGTATCACTCAACGCTTATGAAACTGAATATGGCAATCATGACGAAAAGAATATTTGCCTTCACAAATAGAAACGTCAGCATTGATATAAATTCTCGTGACTTTTTTTATATGAAGCCGGTCATCGCCGTTATTACATCATGGAGAAAACTGGAATTCTGTCCTTTCTTTTCATTACGAAAAAGCGAAAATTTGGCACGACATCACTCCTTCAAAACTTCTGCGTCATTTCCGTGATTCGAAATATCCGGAAATGAAAAGTCGACAATCACGTCTTTGCCGATAACAAAATCTTTTCTGATATTATTCAAGCAGAAATTAAGGAATAAGTTCTGATCGATACAAAAACATGACCCATTAATGCAACTAAGTAAGACTATGCCGTGAATTATGAACAATGGATTGATTTTTTAGGTAGACTCATAATTTATCGAATTACAAGCAAAATCTGAGTGATTCCAGAATTAGGATGCGAAAATTTTTCCCCGTTTCGAAGTTATAGCCTGCCTTTATCGACTCGCGTTACGATGTTGTGAATAGTGAATTTAACTCTCAAGCTTTAAGGCTAGATCTCACAACAAATCAAATTTGAGGGTCGTAAAAGGTATTTACAGAGGTGGCCGTAACAGCATTGAAGTCCGCCTTCGTAAAGATAGTCACTTGTTGAGAGAATGAAACGTTAGATGCATACATTTAATTTACTGACTTCTTTTATAATCTCAAAAGTAAACGTGTAATCTACTGCGTTTGAATTTTCTTTCTTCCATATTTCACCATTTATTCTAAATCTTACATCTTTTTGTGAGCATCTTTGACAAAAGCCCTAATTCATTTTATGCTACGCAGAACATACTCCAGACTACTGATATCGGGATATGGAGAACTGAAGGGTAAGTATTATTGCCCTTTCCCTTCAAAATGATGGAACATGTTCTGGAGGATATCAGAGTTTCCTATATTGTCCTTGAACTGTTTCATATCTTAGAAGGGGTGGTTTAGTAATTAATCGAAACATTTAAATCATCAAATGATTTATATGTAATTTTTTTTAATTAATGCTGTTATTCATAGATTAACTTTTTGGCTCAGAGACTAGAAGGCGAACTTAAGATCAAACGAAAAAAATACTACCGTGGAACATTTTGTTATTTACTCCTTTATTATTTCTTTACGATTCATATGGACTTTTAAATTATATATTCCTTATTAAGTGAAAAATAGAAATTGGCAAAATCATGATTTCATGAACCGGCATTGGTCATTTAAGAAGAATCTTGATCAAAAACGAAACATTAAATAAAAATATACAAATTTTACGAAAAAATTGGATTTTCGAACAGGAGGAAATATACGATGGTAAAAATAAGAATCTCTGTTGAAGAGATTCATTTTTAATGTGCCTCTTCCGACTTCCAACTACCGTTACATCTAACCCAGTTTTAGAAAAAAGGAATGAAATCAACTTCATGAAATGAAATCAAATGAAAAAAACTTCACGCGGATTTCTTAAGGAAGCTATCGGAAAAATACATACACACGACGGTGATTTCTATATTAGATATAGCGTTTCATTTCGTGAAGGATGCATAATACCTTCACGCCCACCGGTTGCACCGCTGTCGTCCTATCGGAAACGGAAAAATTTCGTCTTTCACGGATGTGGGAGTAAATATAGATCCCAAAAGGATTTGGATCGACGGAAAGGATGATATAGCTTTTGTTCGTGCATTGTGCATTATCAACAGCTGAGAGGAAGGCAACCACGACTCAGATACGACATCCCAAATTAGCGCAGAAGAGGTCAACCTGGGCGAACGCGACTCCCGTCGTGTTCAATGAAAGACGAACAGCGCTTGGGTCAGCCTGCAAGCAATAAAGACAGAGGATCAATCCATAGAAGGGAATTCTTATCCCCATCTCAAAAGGGAGGAAGCTGCATGGGGTACGCAATGTGAAATGAGGATGGAGAAATTCCTCTGCTCGTCTTTCACGGATGTGGGAGTAAATATAGATCCCAAAAGGATTTGGATCGACGGAAAGGATGATATAGCTTTTGTTCGTGCATTGTGCATTATCAACAGCTGAGAGGAAGGCAACCACGACTCAGATACGACATCCCAAATTAGCGCAGAAGAGGTCAACCTGGGCGAACGCGACTCCCGTCGTGTTCAATGAAAGACGAACAGCGCTTGGGTCAGCCTGCAAGCAATAAAGACAGAGGATCAATCCATAGAAGGGAATTCTTATCCCCATCTCAAAAGGGAGGAAGCTGCATGGGGTACGCAATGTGAAATGAGGATGGAGAAATTCCTCTGCTTCTTCCGCATCCATAGAGATTAAAGAGAGAACATATTGAATGTGTGGTGAGAGATATAATGACGTAAACGTTGAGTACAAAACGGACGAATAGAATCGGATCAAATTATAAGATAATCAGAATTTTTAGGAGAAAAATCGTTGAAAAATCTCTCTATCTCTTAAAATCTCATATAGGTGAAATGTGTATGAATACAATACACGCTATAGACACGTGTGTGAGGCCGTGCCTATGGGTGAGGTGACGTCTCTCTCAGGGTTAGCCAAGTGGAATGTTGAGGTCTTCATTGTCTTGAGAGTCGATATTTCATTAGGAAAGATATGAATGATAATGAAAATGAATGATGAATGATAAGAATTTTAGAGCAAGGAGTATTTCAGAGGAGGAGGAATATTAATTTATTTCCGACTAAAATCAAGCAAAATGATCTGGGAATAAAATGAATGGCGGCGGATGACATATCACTTCAGGTGGCGAAATGGCTCGGCGCGATCATTACGACATATACATATATGTATTTTATATATATGATAACAAGATATGTATTTTATGATTTTCCAAGTTTTATGTAACAACTTTCCATCATTCGCCGTAAGTTTTCAAATAGAATCATCTAATACATCTTTTGCTGGGAACATGTCCTCCAGCCATTAAAATTTGATGCTAACATTAAATATTAGAAATTTAGATTTTCAGCTTCGATTGTGTATTGAGATTTGAAATATAAGCAACTCCGTCCAAGAAATTTCCGAAAATTTTCAAAGTTGTTTCGTTTGTAAATTCATCCGCTGATAACGATTCAAAAAGGGACTAAAATTAAGTTAACCTTTAACTCAAAATTCGCAACTTATCAACTTCTGAAATGAGATTTCCAAAAAGGTCTTACGTCGAAAGTGGATATCATCGATTTCTTCAATAATACTTGAGTTAAATACAGGTTAACGAGCCCTAGAGATTATAGCTAACGATATTATACTTGTGGGTCGTGAAAGTTTTTCTAACTAACCTCGTAATTATCTCTAAAAAAACGATCATCGACTAAATCTGTTAAACATCGAAAGTGTCTGGTATAGTTTCTCAGTGTAAGATTTTATTGAAATAAGCATTTGAGACCTTTTATTTGGATTTTAAAGATACATCATTTCATGGTTAAACTTTTTATCTTTCTTAAACCTACACTTTCCAACTCCGAATACGCATTTCTTTAAAATGGATTCATTCGAATAAATTTGTATTATGTATAAAACAGATTATTAGTGAAAAAAATGTCAGTGAAGGTACCTTCTGATATGAAATACTCGAAGTTTAGGTTTGATAAAGGTATCTTACATAGATAAAAATAAAATTTCGTCATCTTTCCTTCTCTTTTCTTTTATAAATTTAATACATCACTAGGATTAAAATGAAATTCCTTGACGTTCATTTGATGGAACCGGCTGCACAAAATTTTCATACACGATATTAATAATGGTTCTAATAGCAGGAAGTGTGAAGAAATAACTACGTGAAGTTCCATGGAAAGGAATTTTAATAAGACGACCTGTGTCGAACTACATGTCCATTATTAGGCCTCAGGAAGAATGTAGAACGTAGTTAGAAACCAGTCTCCTTGTTAAAATTTCTTTACCATGGAACTTCGCATAGTTATTTCTTCACACTTCCTACCATAAAGTTCCAAAAAGTTACGACTTCCCCGATTGACACCTAACGGTAAAATTCTTGGGGTTAAGTCAGCATATGGCCTATAGATAGTATAATACAGAATATCGCTAAAGATGCTTTTGAATGTCACCTGCATCCCACTTCCCAGTACGCCTACTCGAATCATGTCATAACGGTGAATTTTCCTCATGAATTTTACCTTTAGCTAATAAAAGCAACACCCTCAACAGCAGCTCAACTTCGAGCAACTTCTCCTTCCTTGAATTCCACTATTGTGAATGAACGCCTATTTCATCTACTCTCCCCGCTGATCTATTCTCTTACCCCTCCCAAACGCAGTGGTGCTGTACTCATGCAACTGCAATCATTCCCTTAATGAATAGATGGATAGATATTTTATTTACTTTCGGCAGTGAAATATGTCACAGAAAAAATAACTATGAAACTTCAGGGTGACTCTTCGGTAAACCTATATTGAGTTAACTTTCATATAGAAATATGCGCATCGCAAAAAATAAAGTTATGAAATTAATAAATTCTGCTCTTTGACAACATGAAATAAGAGCAAAGCGAATTTAAAAATGATATAAAAATACTTTATTATATTTAATATAAATACAAAATAAATTCAAATCATTCTAATTAGCTAGAAGCTAAGACTGAGTGAGCTGAAAAGTTTTTGCCACATTCCACACTTTTAACGTGAAATGGTAACTAGCTATAAAACTTGCGACAAATATAAACTGAAAGTGTCTTGAAACTGGTAAATTTTGGTTAATTAAATACACATTACCTTTTCTTAAATTAAAACTAATTGCACTCTCACTGATATTTAGCATGTTACCGCTGAAAACAGAATGATTTCAGTAATGTGAATAAAAGAAAATTTGCAGAGGAAGTAATCCCAGATTTATCAAAAGCTGATTAGTTATAATAGTTTATTGGCTATAATAGCTGATTTCCTCTTTACTATTGCTTTCCTCCTTTCCAATCTATGCTTCTGATAATTACTAGTTTGCTTATATAAATATGCTTATGGTATTCTTATTTCGCCTGACGACAGCGATAAATCTCCCATAACTGCCTATCTCCGTAAAATCTGTGGTAAAAATGCATTTTTCGGCACATTTCTTAGATACTATGGGTTTCCGCAAAAGTGCACCTAAAGCCGTCAAAATCCTCGGACACTAAATAGTCCGTGAGAAACCCAAAAAATTCGCCAAAGTGAAAACTCCCATTTCGTGAATCTTTGCATGCGTATTCTTCCTTTTGTATGCGTTAATCTTTACTTTCAATCTCCGCTCTTAATAAGTATGCCTTTATGGCATGCTGGTGAGATTAGATACAAATAAAAACAGGCAGGAGTGAAATTAATCTAATTTTAACTTAGTCCAACTCGAAGCCTTGTACTATTACGATTATTTTCGCAAATTATTATTACCATTTCGTACTTTCCCGGATTTTCTCAATTCCTATGTGTCCCTACTTCGAAACGCACGAAAAAAAATCGAAACCCTTGGTTCCTTCTTTTACTCTACGGCAACTCTGTCAGGCACGCACGCGTAAGCTACTGCGAAGCTATATAAGTATTCCTAAAGACCAAACACAATTCCTATTGTAAGGGGACCGCTTACTCGGATAATTTAATCCGCAAAAAAATAAAGCGTCAATATGACGCGACCGAGACAATGTTGATGCTAAATCTATGTTCATCAAAGACTTCTGAGCTAAGACAACGATGGGAAAGAGTTATCAATTAGTTTTAGGAACAACATACATTTCGAAACTAATATTCAATAAAACTTTATAATTTTATGCAAATGACCTTAGCGATTCATTGAAACCAAAGAAGTTAATCTCATTAAGAAGCACTTAAGGAACGAAAAGATACTACTATTAATCAATTATTATAAGCAAAAATCATAAATCGATTGACTCAAAATATAACAAAAAGTAGAAAAATCTACTATGAAACATAATGAACGAAATCTGCTTATTTCTCCAATCAAACAATCGCCAAAAATATTAATATAAAACTGAAATACTTTGCGATAGATTTTTCTACTGTAAAATTAACCTATGCTTCTCGCGTAAAAATATGATAAAAATCATTTTCACAATTTTTTATAGACTACGGGATGAATATTACCGCCGATAAATTAAATTCATTGCCACTCTCTCTCATACTGCACAAGAAAGGAATCCGCGAAACCACGTTTAAGAAATGTAAGCATTAACAAACTTCTCCTAAGAAATTGACCGTGGCATTATCATAGTCACAATGTTTATAGGCCTATATCTACCACTGTTAATTCCTCTAGGACTGTACTCCAGACTTTCCTTCGCCAAAACTTCTAACAATTTCAATAGAGGCTCTGCCTAATTCATTTCCCCGCTAATTGGAATGCAGATGAGTATCCCAGGAATGCTTTTAGACGTAGTTTTCTAGGGTAATCGGAAATCGATAAATCCCCTCAAAGGATAGATATATGTTTATCACCAAAACGAGTACCTATTCCCTCGGGTGTACTCCATTCATTAAGCCTCGTTTAACTTCAAATGAATTGAAATTTTGGGAAAGTAGGAATTTTGAAATAGGTAAGATGAAAAAGGTTACTTTCAGAAGACAAATGATCGTGAAATATATGTTCTTTATCTCACCATTGTTTCTTTACCTTACTGAATATTTAAACACATTTCTTTTGATCTGCGCTTTTAATACGTATCTAGGGATTTTAAATTTACGTTCAAATTTTGTTGGCATTCGTGTTTGCATTTTTAATACAAATATTTCTCTTCGCATTGTAACTCAATTTCGTATTTTTTCCTACTATTAAAATAGCTGTAAGTTTAGCCTTCGAAAGCGAGAAAGCGGTGAAGCATATGAAAGAGATATTCAGTGACGGATTTACTGCGGTATAAAACTATCAATCGGGGAACTCAAACTGCTGTCAGTACCAATTCGTATTATTTCTTCAAATAATAACTTATTTTTTATTGAAGATTTGGTAGTCGGGTATACGCAAGACGTACACGATTTTTATTTCAACCTTTTTGAAGCGTTCATCTATAATCACTAAGTATTTACCTTAACAAAATCGTTTCAAGAGAGAGTTTAAAAAAGGAACGTCCATTATCCTTAAACAATTGAGATAGAGAATCGAGTAGTGGTGCTGGTAAAGTCTTTTGAAGTTAGATAAAGCAATGGAACTAAAGAACTGAAAAGGAGAAATCTAGCTTTCAAGAAATAAAAACTCAACTTTATTACTGCCATCCAAACATATGTGCGTATTCCGAATATGAAAATCTTTCGCGAAATTATTCGTTGTCAGTTTCTTTGCAGTTAAAAATGTTCCGAACCCAACCCAACCAAATATCTGACTTAACTGACAAACTAAGATGTTTTTATATCTATATATCATTCTTATTATCGTTATGTATATTGTATTTTGTAAAATTTTCAGTTATTCCTTTCTCCAGAAAAAGTGTAAAGAACACACTTTTTTCTCTTTTTATGTTAACCACTTCCCTTTTTATGTTTTTTGTTAGTTAATAAATGTATTTGCTCCTGATACCCGTCTCATGTATATTTCCGCTAGATAATAACCCCAAAAAAGGTTATACCTAAGGGGTAACCTGATTTACATTCTAATATTTTTTCATTTTTTTTATGAATTCTTGCAAGATGGAATGGAATAAATTTAAATTCATTCCTATTATTTATTATACACCCTCTGTAGTCCCACACGCGTTAACTCCTTCGCATATGCACTATTCTAGGCCCTTCACTTTTTCGTGGTTACCAGTATTAGCTATTCATTATTAGCCGGTTTATTTACCCGTGTTCTGATTGTTCGCCAATCAGTCATCAAGAGATGATATATTCTCCTTAATTGGGGGAAATTGTAAACACTATGGTGAGAGGCATAGGAACTCTGTTTTGAAATGAGGGGAAGGGATAACAAGGGTCGAACAGTTCGAGAGAATGTGCTGATAAGGATGATTTCTTTGGTGGAAATTGGAATCCTCCAATTAGATTCTTTTTGTTAACTATTATTGTTGACGAACGCATAAACCACTCTTTAAACAGAAAATCCGATTAGTCGGGACTTGAATGAGGTACCTCGTGATTGAAGAGGTATTCAATCAAAAGGTACTACATTCCTAGTCTAGTCTAGCCACTTCGTCATCGTGGCTGGATGTCTTGTTGTTACGGTAAAGAAGAAGTACACTGGTAATTTTCCACACTGTTTATTACTGTCGACCGGTCCACCAGAAGGTAGCACCGGTCCTTCTGGCACCAGAAGATGCTACTCTGGGTAGCGAAACCGGTCGACAGTAATAAACATTGTGGAAAATTACCAGTGTACTTCTTCTTTACCATAATGGCTTTTCACAAAGTTACGCCTGAGCATGTAGATTTCAATCTTGTTGTTATTTCACTATTCTATGCTGAATGTAGTCGTTCTCCAAGCAAAAGACAATAGTTTTAATGACAAAAGTATGGTGAAAAGCAGAGCGTATATCTTGCTGAAGATCCAAGAATTTCAAGTCAAAAATGTTTCACGCTTTAACCATTTATTCGAGGCGAAACATCATAGATTTCAGTATTTCATTCCTCGTTAAAATATTCGCTGGTATGAATAAGGCGTCCCGTAGAGATTTTCCGATACGTTTTCTATTACGAAGATTAGAATCCATCATATTATTTAAAACCTTTGCACAGATATCCTCAACTGCTGCTGAATATATCTACTGACCCTATTTCCATGTAAAAAATTCCCTCTTCCATTCCGTGCAAATTGAACTTATCTCAGTTTCCACCGTCCTTCGGAGTGCGATAATTTACATCCTGACGTGAAGGACGCATTTTTAAAGTTGGTGTATGAGTATCTATATCATACAAATCTCTCATTTCCTGGCGCATTCAAGCGTCGAAATTCGCAGAAATGTGCCAAAAGACACAGAAATGAAAGAACGAACGAAATTGAAGAGTAAAATATTGAATGAGAGCGAGAGAATGAAATAACAACGGGAACCGTTTGCATAAAGGCAAAATACATCTATATGATACCCCAAGGACGTATAAACTTGTCAAAGCTGACGCGGTTTAACAAAACAAATTCATCCTGAAAATAAAGATGGATGCATTCCGATCAAAGAAAAATTAGCGCGTTGTTTCCTTTTTGAAAAAAAAAATACCTATACTATCGGAGAGAACCGCTGTGAACAGATCAACAACAATTCCTCAGAGAAAAACTAGGTGGAAAATCTCCTCGCGCGGCCATACTTTTCAAATCGTACAGATCGATGTTTTTCTAGGTCACATTTGCGAGGAATACAGCTTAAAATTGAAATATCCGAGACCTCGCTTTTAAAATGTGGGACGTATAGTATTGTTTAAAGTGGAATTTTAAAAAGCGCTTTCCAATGTTGGATAAGGGGCGCAGGTCATCACTTGGGGACATCCTTTCCAGTGATGTACGAATCGCAGTCGCACCGAATTTTAAATTCCGTTCGGCGCTGAGGACGACGAAAAAAATCCACGACGGCTGCCGCAATCCTCTTTAGACAGACTCTGTGTAAATATTTAAGTGGCAACTCTCAAACGAATATCCTAAATGTGCTGCGATGATCATGAAGATCAAAGGATTTTGAGCCGGGTATGTATTCTCTTAGGACGGTGCTTTTTGTTCTATTTCAACGCTTAGGAATTCGCGTATTTATGCCCAGGATGCCTTGCGCGCGAATGTATCAACACTCTTCCACAAGCGATTCTTTCTTCGTGAGATTCTTGTGGTGAAATATGACTATGATTTCCTGACTTCACATCTTCCTCTTCCATATAACCGAGGTGAAAAGGAAAAATACCTTGCGACTGTTTAAACGCGTACGAAATTTCTCTTTGCAGTTTAATGTGTCATAAACTCCAGGTGTACCGCTCGTACTTTGTGTACCGTCATCTAAAATCAACCAAAACAAAACTTGGAATTTCCACAATTGTTTTAACTAAAATTATGGAAAATGCGAAATTTTGTTTCAGTTGATTCTTAAGGTATCATTTTTGTTTACGCTTTTTCTAAGAGGTTACACCTATAAATCTCTTTATCTTAACCATATATCGGTTAAGCATAATAAGACAACCATAGTAATAATAAATCAACCATGTAAAATGTAAAAAAGAAATGAAGATGAAGTTCGTTCAGCTGTAGTTTTACTAATAATATAGTAATATTATTCGTGAATTTTCGTGAAAATGGTCTCTTACTTAAAGTTCAGAATCTTTCGTTAGAATTATTAAATTAAGCAATTCGGGCAGATAGAGCAAAAATATAATTCAAATTAATTACAATTTTCAACCTCATGAGATTCATTTCATTTCATTCATCTCCTGGTCCGAGGGATTTTTTCTTTAACTGATGTGTTTGTAACATGTAAAGTAAGATTTATACGTTTTAATGAGGAAGAATTGCCCTCAACTGGAAATCAAGCGTTAAAATTTTCAAAACTCTCTATGAAGGGACTGTGCCCTAATTTTGTGAGTTGACTTCCATGACCCACCAAGAAAATATTTATCAACGACAAATTCAAACGTTTTCGTTATTTATCTTCTCCATTAATAAATAACATTGCTTATTCACTACAGTGAATATAAATTGAGATACCAAGAAGTCGCGCTAATATATTTGGCGATGCGGTATTAAAACATCTCCGTTATAAACCGTTATCTCTATTAAACCACTATATCATAAATATTAGCAAGCAAATTAAGATCTATTCTTTGCAAAAATTAAATTAATACGCATTATGGCCAGAAAAGATATATTTTACCTGTATCACTTCTTTGTTCTAGTATATTAAACGAGAAACTGATAACTCTAAAAGAGTACATGGGTGGTCTAAAAAGTTATGGGTGGTCTAAAGAGTTTCCGACATTTCGCCATTTCGGGACATGTTTTCTGAAAATTTTTTGAATATTTCTGAAAAAACTGGGGTCGGAAACTTTTCAGACCACCCTCGTAGTCTTTAAAAATAAATTTTACGTTCTAAGTTTTTAAAGATTAGAATTAGTTTTCTTAGAAGAAAATTCACTCTGCCTGTACCAGATATCCTAAAGAAAGAATAAAGCTTAAATAAATATATCTTTATGAACAGAATTAGAAAACGGCAGAGAGAAGTAATCCCAAGTTTATGTCTTTAAGAGACTCAGTCAGACGGAAGAATCCTCCCAACTCATGCCGAAAATTGCATCAACGTTCACAAATGGGGATAAAAAAATCATATTGAATCTCCTTAATAATATAACCGCTCCTACGGAAACCAAGATTCCCTTTTCGCATTTCAGGCTGTAATTCTATTCGTTTACTTATTCCCAAACAGTTCGCTTTTACATATATGAGAGAGATAGACCCACAACACCTTAGTTTCTCGTATCCTCTGTATATTATTTCTAAACATTTATTTTGGGTGACCGGGACTTTTCTCCCTTCAAACTCCATCAAAACATGTGAACGAATGACCTTTCGAAGTAGAAAGTTTCTCGGTTCCCGCTAAAAATAGTCCGACGGATGAAATGAACTATTTGATCAAAAAATCGGGTAAGTATTTCAATTTTTGAGTTTCCTTTCGTAATATATGGGCGTTGTCATATTTGGAGTTTATTGTTTACTTGGCCAAGTTTGATGTAATAAAAATTAGTTTTTCTCATCGAACGGTGATATTTACTCTCAGTCTTAAAATTATCTAAATAGTTATCCCAAGTAATATTATAGTCTATAGCATATACAAAGACCTCGACGTCGTGAGCTACCATATCATTTTAATAATCGGCAGAACGACAGCCACATAAACATAAGAATCTCCGGATATAAAGGTTTGTGTCACACTTTAAGACATCCTAAATTGTCTTTCATTTTAACTACTGCTTTCTTTTAATTCCATCGAATGAATCCCAGGGACCATTTGTGCGAAATTTTCGCACGAGACAACTAGTATACATACATATGAATTGTAGCAGCAGTATATATTCAACATGTGAATACATCATTCTTTTCAAAAGGAAACAAACAACTTATAAAAACTGAAATCGGTACCGTTGGTGATGCAAGTGGCTAGGTATTGGCAAGTGAAATATAAGCATAAAAGGATTGCTTAAAGAGCCGGATCGAGACAAGGGCGGTTGCCCAAGGCGCCGAAGTTTTCTGGGCGCACTATGTTAGGCTATAGTCGAATGTTTGGTGAAATTCGAAATCCCTCCTGGATGCTTTTTCCCTGAATAAATCGATCATACTGCAAATTTAACAATATTTGGAGATTACTGACTGTATAGATGAACCCCATGGAAAGATATTTTATTTTTGTTTAGTCTTGCACTTCAATAAAATTCACAGTAAGAGGTTTTATGGATATCCATTGTGCAGTATGAAGAGAAGCATTGTACTTTTCCCAAAAAACATTTTTTTTCTGAAAAATCTGAAATTCTTCATGTGATACAGATGAAGATTAACTCGTCCAAATATGGTCATGTTTCTTCATTAAAGAAAACATCTTTGTGGATAAAATACAACTCTCTTCATTTAAATGAAACATTCAAGTCATTATTAAAAGGTACGTCTTAGTAAGTTACTTCTATAATCCAATGTAAAGGCTTCGTGCTTACGGATTTAATTAAATAAATAAATGGGTGTTCAGGTATTTTCCTGGAGTTTAATTATTAAATTACATTAATTTTGAATAGAATGTTTAATTAATTAGCGAATCGCAGCAGAGAATATTTGCCGATTGCTATTGTGCATTCGTTTCCTGCTAAATCATCCATTTCCTTAAATTTTAATGAAATAACTTGAGCTGTAATGATGATACCTTGATAAATATTATTCATTATGGAACATAAAGGAAACTAAAGTTAGCACTCTTTCACAAATTTATTTCTTTAAAAACCGAGAGACGCCTGGTTTCGACATATGATCGTCATCTTTAAGGACCAAACACTTTGCCAACAAGCCTTAAGTGGTAACATGAGTGGAGCGAAGGGTAGGGAAGGGGAAAAGGGACATATGCGGGAATGGGAAATGTATTTCAAGGAATGCATGAAAATATGAGGAAGGAGGACTGATGTTTTGTGTGAAGGACTGGCATTTTGTGGGAAGGATGGACTGGAGCAGCTGGGAATGGCAAGGAAAGAGAAGCTCGTTATTAGATTAATTTCTAATGAATACCAAAAATACTGCTCCCGAAAAAATAAACAAGGTAGATATAATGAATATTTTACAAGCACATATATGGATGGGTTAATTGACACTCCTGCTAAGGCAGGTCTTGGTTGCCTATACCCGAAAACGGCTATACTCTGATCTCTCAAATTCTATAAAGTTGGTTTAATTTTGTAGAAAATACAAAGCACATCACCAAATTATTTCTCAAATTCTATGATACGGTCAAACATAGTACATGACATAGATGTCATGCAAAGCCTTATCAAAATATATTTCCTAAGAGTGGTTATGTATGACTGCTATTGCTTTGCCATCTGTTTATTGAAATTGATTTTACAAACTAAAGCCATAGGCACCGTTCGTTAAAAAAGCTAACGAATAGTATTAAATAATCGATATCAACGTAATTAAATAACATTATTTTTATAATCAATTTCCTAATTATAGATCGGGATCATAGATTATCAATCATCACAGCTAGTAGTACCATTATTACATTACAACAATCCATTCCCATAAGATAACATAAAAAGATATGGATGTGAATGAATAAGAACTGTTTTAAGTACTAATATAACTGCAATAAATAACTACAATACAGCTGCTATAGAGGTTAGTAATGGTCGAAAAAATCATCCGCTCCCGAATATTTTCAACTTAAAGGCGGCCAACTGAAAAGTTAATCCATCCTTTGTTAATATTTACTGAACTTCAGCTCCATTTAGTCTATTTTCACTCACAACTTTCATGCGCATAAGAGCTATATACGCTCTGGGCGATAACTGGCATTCTAAACTCCGACGAAGACTTCTTAACTATTTTAATTAATATCCACCATTCATTAGGCAACTTTGATAAGCTATCTGCCTCTCCATTCAGCTAATCCTCTGCAACGAACATCTTCTCAGCGTCTCAAAACCATTTCTCTTTTTTGTCCACTGCTGTCCCGCCTTCTGCGAAATCCTTTTGAGCTGATTCTTGATTTCAGATTTTTCTGATAGCCGTCCTCTTGCAAAAACTCCGCCATCAAAGTTTTCCGACAAAGTTCGAGCGGAAAATAAAATTAATCCTCTCCTACAAGTATTGACATACCATTAATTTCTGCTGCTTCAAATTTTAAATGCGTCGAACCCGATATGTAAAATAAAAGAATCGTCAAAAAGGGAATTTTTCTCTGAGAATGTTTTCCGAAGATAATGCATTCCCCTAATTAAAAACCTAATCCGTCTAAATTTTCCGCATCTTTACTTTCGAGAATTAATTCTCACGGTTTCTGTCCGTTTGATTAACCAAAATTACAAATTACCTTCTCTAATCTTTCCGCTGAGTTGAGACAAGTGACACATCTTCTTTGAACCTCCGCTTGATTTTCTCCGAGTTTTACTCCTTTATCAGCTACTCGCAGAGCTTCCGTTGAAGGATTCTCAGCATTAAGGTCATATAAGTGACTAATAGATATAAAGGTGTCCGTATCTCATTACAATATTTCTGTAATTTTTCAACGTTAATATCAGGTGAAATATTCACGCTTTAAATTGCGAGTTACACTGATTACTGCGCGTATAACTTAATTTAAAATATTATTCAAGGTGAAAGAATAGACCGAAATATTTTGGTTTCCACAGAAAAAGATAAATAAAAACTGACGAATAGTTTCGGCGCGTAAGCGACATTCTTATGTCATAAAAAAAACATCTCAAGCCACGACTTACAAATCCCCGGAACTATTGAGATATGGAAAAGAAAAGAAGAGTTACTCATAAGTGGAGGGAGGCGAAAGGGGTGTTAAGAGTTTTACAGTGGAAATCAGCGGGGAGTGGTACGGAAACAAATGGATGTTGGCTTAAGTGTAGCCACAATGTACAGCTAGTTCCAAAAAAAACTTACCACCTAAGCCGCAACCCGCATAACAGACCTGAAACTCGATGAGAGCGAGTCTAGAGTTTTCCATGCATTCTATTGGCTCTTGGAAGGAGGAGCATTCAGACGGCGCTTTTTTAAACATTGTGAAACACGTTGAACGTATTTGTATCGTCTTTACTAGCACGAAATCTTGTTTAAATTTAGTGTTACTTTTTACTATGTCAGCAGCATAGTATTAAAAAATGAATAAACATCGGATCTCCTTATTTCGGCCTGAAACTTCTGCGTAATTCACCTTTTTCGGGAGACATCGGGTAAACTTACTTTAGCTGCTTCAATTATCCAATAAAAAATTATGTCATTGCAAGATTGAAAAGGATTATATTATTACGTTTTTTATGCTCTTGACGCCTACAGGAGGAACTTTTAAATTTATTTAGAGGAACTTCACGACTATGACGCAAATAGAAACATGAACGAAAACTCTGCAAGGAGATAAAGAATACTTAGGTATATGAACACAATCAACTGTATTTCAACTAATTTATGTTGCAGAAGAAATGCTATCGAGAAGGGGAGCATGAAAAAACTGCGAAACCTACTAATGAAAGCAAAGATGAAAAGAAACTTAATCTGGACGAATACACTGAGAAAGAATCATTTTAAGTCAACCTGGTAAAGAGCTCTGAAAATTAGACCCAAAACATATTACAATAAAGTAAACCAAGTAAATTACGATCAACTACATCAGATAATTACATCAAATATTATAAAAATTTTAAATACCACCAAATCATATGATAGAAAGTAAAATATTAATTGCTGTGATATCATCATTTTCTAAGGTAATCGCTTAAAATTCAAATTGCTAATTTAGTATTTTAGAAAATAACATAGATATTAGAATAGTAGCACTCTTAATTTAAATACTGAGGACTACAATTTTTTTTCACGTATCGAATAAAAAATTAATTTACGACGAAATTAACGCCAGCATTTCGTAACACTTTTCCGAACATATTGTTCATTGCCAGTCCCAGAAAAACCATCCCTTTAATTAAACCAAGTTCATGTTCCTTGGAAAATTATGCTGTCCCAACTTTTATCTGATGCTAAATCTCTTTCTTGCCCCGTGGTGCAAATTTTGACTCGATTTCTTCGCAGTTGAATTATTCTGCAATACAGAGAAGTATAAAATTTGCTTGATACTACAATTAACAGAGCATTAGGTAATTCAGAATATATGCATCAACATGCCATTCTGTTCTTACTTCCATCAGGCATTCGTGATGACAGTATCAGATGAAGCATTATGATTTTGAGATGAGATTTGGCTGTTTCTGACAAATTCGCGTCTGAAGTTTTACCGAGTCTTTCAGAGAGAGCGGAGGACCTCCACCCTGGCCCTAGGAGTATCCCCTATTCATTCCTTTGTTGTTTCTTTTTCTTTTGTTTCGTCCATCGAAAGGTATTATCTATTTTCTCAAAGGAACCATAAAACGGCCGATGGGTGAAGGTGAACTCCGCTCTGAAAAAGAAAACCCCCTTTTCGGCATATTGTGGATGGTCGTATGTATCCGGGGTAGCGAATTTGAAAGCGCTAATGAGGATTACCGACCGCACCCCTGCTGAGCAGGTATCTAAGGTTAGGGTATGGTGGCGGCGACCGATCACAAGTAAGGTGGGAAATTGTAGATCCGCGATTTGTTATCTTCGCCGCGGGTATTCCCTTAGGGAATGAAGATATTCAACTCTATTTTTGAGGTAGACGACCTTTCAGGACTTCTTGCAAGGAATCCAGATGGTTAAGAAACAACAGTTAGTATGGCAAATCAGAACCTTAAGACTGATTTGCATATTGCAGATAAATACCAGGTTTTTGTATACTTGCATATTGCAGGTTTACACGTTAACATCTGGTTTATTTACATTTACATTAATACCCTGCGAGCCGCCGTATGACGTATGTCAGGGGGTGTGAAAACACCCACAACACGATTTCTATTGTTATACTGAAATGATTTTCAGAACTATGCACTAGGTGAAAGTGAGACTAATGATTAATGATCCCTGCTTCGGTTTCTGAATGCCTCAAGTAAACTATATAACCCGAATTGTTTGAATTGTGTATAATGATTAAAAGAAAAATCACCGTCAATAATTATGAATGATGAGTAATATGAGTCATGGAAGAATACGCTAAAAATATAAACCAACGGATGGTAACCAGACTTACATGAGAATATTCCTCTAATTCTCATGATTCATACCTTAGCTGTTAAAATATTCTTGGTTCTATATGTAATCCATTATTCCAACATTCACTCCAAGGACCTTCGTAGCATCATCCTTCATCCTAGGCACATCATAATTCTCTACGAATTTTGCGAAGATGTTTTGAATTTTTTTAATGGTAATGCAAGGAAGATCATTCTAGTTGAAATAGGACCTTCGGAAAATCTGAGTGATAACATAAAGTTGAAAATGTTTGGGTGCATCATATCTGAATTAGTATCTCTATATTCTGCTTTTAAAGTGAATGGCATAAACTGTATTAGCTTATTCTAAATAACTAATTCAACGACAAAAACGAAAAAATAAGTAATGTGCCTATCGTCCATTTATATAAATCAAGCTCCTCGTCAATGATTGTTTATTTATAAATATTGTTTTTTATGCTTTATTTTGTCTCTATATTGAGCTCAAAATTTCGTAGTTTGAAATTACTTGAAAAATTAATTAGAGAAATACCACCTAATTTGTATTCTTTACGCTTACGAGAACCAAATCGTTTAACTTCTCTTACAACATCTATGATACAAAGTAGATAGAGCGTTGAAGATGATCTTACTAGATCGACTAAAGTTTCTATTATAATGTCACTAAAATATGAATTGAAACGTAAATACGGAATTGTAGACACTTCGCATATTCAATGTCGCAGAAACTTGAAGTTTATACGCCGAATACCGATAAATAATATCTCTAAAGTTATTTAGAAGAATACATTGGCTTGCATAGGTAGTAATACTAATGTTAGCGATTTCTATTGGTTTAAAAAACCTCGAAATCTCTTTCCAAAATAAATTGCTGATAAGAAGATGGTTTAGTTACTGGCTTAGTGAACTACTCGAACTTTCTTATAGAATTAAGAGAAGGTTGCTATAAAACATTGAACATCGATATAGTATACAATTTCGGAGATCCTGGGAATAAACTGATGCATGAGAAGGAAATTTCTGAAAGTATGATGAGCCATCGACGTTATATCTTGTATATTTGAATGTTAATCATTTTTGACTAAGATATTACTTAAATTGGATAAATGAGTAGTTTCTCTGGAGGCAGTCATAAACGGAAAAAATATATGTTGGATGAGAAAATTGAGAAGGTGAGCGAGTGGGTTATACTTTTGAAAGAGGTCGTTCCTCCTACTCAAAGTAAACAATTGGTCGACTAGGAAAGCAAAAAATGCGCCTACCTATTGTGATTCATCCAAAAATCTGGAATTAACATACCTCTTACACTTTTGGTTGTTAAATTCATGTGAGTGTATATATTACTGTTGCCGTCACTTCTCACTTCCCTATCTCTATCAAAACAGTCCCTCTCTTGAAGTCCTGGTGAAATCATTGCTTTATTCACTTCTTCCAATCACTCCTCTATCTTGCTTTTCAAATTTGTCATGGAATGTGGAGAGATGAAAAGTTTCTCATAGCCATACATTTTAAATACGAAGGAATATTTTCAATATCACCAATCGATAAATATGTAGATAGACTAGCCATACCAAACCACCACCCATTCATCTCAATCATTAAAATTCTGTCGAAAAATATGAGAGTTACGCAGGGCCAGCCATCAACCGAGGGGAGCAAAATTTCAACATGAGCCTCATATGCGCTTCCCCATGTGATATTACAGGGTTGGAATTACAGGTAAAAAGGCCCTGGGAAAAACTATTTCACCAAGTCCCTATTATTTTGCGTATTTTTAACGTTTTTTACATTATAATAATTGTAAACGTTATAATAAACAATTGAAATATAAATAATGTAGGTAGTTTTGTATACATTCAAAATTAATTGAAAATTTTACATTCATAGCTAACAGTAGCATTCAATGAACATTATGACCAAACCTCATTCGCACTATCTTTTTGTGTATTTTAGAACTTTTAAAGGTGATAAATATAGCGAGAAGAATGTTTAAGAACGTAATGGTTTGTGACTGCAACCATTACAAGAGGAATCCACAGAAGAAATCAAGTTTATTCGATTCACACTTCAATGACACCGAAAAAAATTAATTAATTAATTCAAAATTAATGTGAAAGATGGTAGTCTCGTGTCCGTCATCTTTATTCATTGAGGAAAATCGATTCTAGCACATTTTCTCTCAATTGATTTGGACGGTATAGTAAAAATTCCAACTGCATAGATGATAAAATTTACTGATTTTTTACCGATCGAATTTTAATTTCGATGCTTATCAAATGAAACAAAATGTATCTAAAATACGCAGAGAATGCCTCAAGACTTCATACTATATATTTACTTATTGTTTTTTAATGTAGCATATTAATGTAATAGCCTAGATATGGCCATGAGTGTGCCTTACTTTACTTGTGTAGATTGCATTCACACAGGCTGTGATAAAACTGGTGATCGATATAGACTCCTTTGGTATATAATTTTAAAGGCTAATAACTGCTCTCTTGAACGATGCATAATATTAGCTAGTATTGTATTATATAATACCACCCATATAACCGCAGAGTTTTGCAAGCGAAGGCGTCGAATTCGAGGTCTATACATTTTTGGTCCGACACCGATTCAAACTGCGCGGAAATTTTCTTTCTCTCATCTCAATGCTAAACATAAGCTCAGAGCGGCTCAGAGGCAGATTTTGCGAAAATTTCCTTCGACTTGCTCGTGCCTTTCGCCCTCAGACTCAAATTTTATTAGGGGAAGGGGGTTTGCCTCGGTTTCCTAGGAATAACGGGACCTTGTGTGCGACGTTTCCCTCTGTGCGAGAAGCAACGCTAGAATATATACTGATTCGTTATAATCATTTTATAATAACTGAATTCTTGCATTACGACATCCGTATTGTTATAATACTATTCTGCTAGGCCAATGCCACCAAACTCAGGATACTAATAAATCTTTGCAATATTAACAAAGCAAATAAATCCATTTCAACTCTGCAGGCGGAGTTATGACTCAAGCAGACCATCTCCGCCATGTTTTTCCTCTCTCTCTCTCTCACTTCTTAAGGCTCGCTCGGAGGAAATTCACTGCCTGTTATGCGGGTTGCGGCTTAGGTGGTAAGTTTTTTTTGGAACTAGCTGTACATGTTGGAGTATTTCCATCGTTACCTATTTCCTTCAGTAGATGCGCCGTTAAAGGTCACTCTAATACTGACGAAAAGGGAGAAATTCAGCTAATTATACAACACATATAACCGAATATTAACTCCAATAAATACTTAATACATAAATTGTAATCATGTATACATGTTTATAATTATTTAATATCCCATCTAAAACCTACTTAAGAATATCCAGTCATTAATATCAAGTCTTGTTTCTAGTCATGAATAATTAGTACTCTATTCTTTCGAGGTAATAAGGAAACATAGGTTGATAACAAGTTTTCGTCCAGGGCGGATTATAGCTATTTCGAAGCTTTTAAAAGTGTCAGCACAATCGAAAATGAACCTAAAATATGCATTAATCGAGTTAAAAACGGAACGGAAATAAACTACGGTTCAATCCCCCTTTCAAATAAACATTTTTCCCCATTCCCATCTTTCCATCTCTAAAACTCCCACTCTGCAGCATATTTTATTCATTCAACAGCCAGGGTCCCATTCTCAGCCACCTTCTTATCTGCCCCTCTATCCCAAAGCCGTCTCCTCCATCCACATCTTCCACGCTTCTAACATAACCCACGCTAACCCCGCATCCTTCACCATTAGGCTCTCCAAAATAATCTCCACCCCAACAAAGCCTCCAAAAAAATACTTCTATTAAGAAAATCTTCCGAGCGCACCTTTGCTCCACCAACTTCTTCATCAATCTGTTTTCGTCGATTTTCATTGACCTAGAGTTTCTATCGGAACAGTGCCAGCCACAACAGAGACCAACAACTCATCTCTTTGCAACTCGTCGGCTCTACCGAACGGCAAACTAACAACTAATCCCTTTGCTTCTCTGCCAAATACCTCTCGCACACCATTCGCTTTTCCAATTACTTCATCTCCCTCCTCTCCTTCGCCATCCTTCACGCCAACCTTTTCCTCGGAATCTTCCTTCTACGACGGATCCCTTTTCCCTGTAAGTATATCGCCCCCTTCAAAACAAACGATTTCAATGCGCATTTTTATCTCTGCTTCGGTGCATTTTTGGTATAGAGAGTGAACCCCAGCCTTCCCAATCTCCCGCGCTCAAATAAAATGACTGCATTGGGAAGGGACTTCGCCAGAAAAAGGAAAGCCTTGAGGTAATTCGAAGACGGAAGGAATTTTGGGATGGAGCTTCATGGAGATCGAGAGAAAATAGAAGCAGTGTTTACAACAAATAACGTGAGAAAATATTCGAATTTTTTCAGAAGAAATTATTAAAATTGATGGGACAAGGGTGCTCAGGTTTCAGGGAATCAAACCGTGATTATTTTCGCAGCTGATTTTTTTCCGGTTTGGTAAAACTGCCAAATGCCAGTTCATTTCCTGTTTCGTCCCAGAACCCACTGTCAAATCGCTCTGATATTTTATTCCTGAACGGTATTTATACACGCTTATTTTAATATTGCCATTAATACATTAACTAAACTTAAGAACAAGATGCGTGATATTGAAGAAATAGTCGAAGTATAAGGATAGTTATTTAAATATTGGGAATTCATAGGAAGTAGTTACAAGTGATAATCATACATAACTTTTTTCACAACTAAAATAGAATGCGATACAATAATTGGAGGACATAAAATAGAAATGGTTTCCAGCTTCTTTACAGGTTTAATAATTTTTATTCGGTTACAGTTTTCACTCAAACAAACGTAACGGTATTTTATCGATTCCGGTTTTCAGTACGGTTACGATTCAGTTTCGAATGCATTTTACTCACCTATGAATTCCTGTGGTGAATCAACGAATGAAGTTAACTTTTAGGACCTCCAGATAGCAAAGTAACCGATTTACAATAGAATAATAAGTAGTAATTTAATGGATATTATGCGACCCTCCACTACTTCGACCGATCCGACATTGAGAATAAAATGGGAGAAACAGTCGCAAGAATAAGTCGCTTTAAGGACTCGTTATTTCCGCGAGCAGTACGCGATAATAACAAGCTAAAAAAATAGCTCAATTGTTCGGTGTTTACACCCCCTGCCACACGCCGAAAGGTGGCTTGCAGGGTATGTATGTAGATATAGAAAGTAAGCGTTGGGCTTCGGTGAAAGCTGTCCCGAGTTCGATCCCCGGTGGGGATGATGCAAAATGACCTTAGCACTTTTAAAAATTCTACTATCACAAATTTAAGTCACCGCTTTGTGGCTTCAGTAACATGTTACATGACCGTTAGGTACAACAACTATTACAACTAAAGATTAATCAGATCATCAATTTAATTACGTAAGATGCGAGCGGTACAAAGAGGCTCTTCACTTTACTGTTTTCGAAGTATTTTTCCTTAAGAAAAGGGTCGTGAGAAACGTTACGTCCGAGCATGTTTCTGTAAACTCACGCAAACTCATTTTAACTTTTACAACTAGAGTGCGCTGCTGAAGACATGAGGTCCTCACGAATGAAGTAGTTCCTTCTCAGGACGCACAACTGGCTTTAGCAGACAACGCTCACTTGGAAAATTTTCCTCTACACCGGTTTCATTCGTCTACAAAACTATGGGAAAGAAATATCACCGAGGCTGGATAATCTTGCAACACGAATTCCTCTACGAATGGATAAGCATATGAGTAAATGGGAGGAATTCGTAGCACCAAATAAACGCAATATTCGAACTATTCAGAAAATTACTATAATTTCACTATACATAATTATTCAAAATGATAACAATTTGCAAAATTTGAAGTTAAAATTCTATGCCATAAAAATAATATTAATTAAAAATAATAAAAATAATAAATGACAACGGAAGCATTAATCAATATCGTCTCTAATTTTCAAGTTATTCCTTCAAACTCATGAATTATATATTTGTTTTATTATTAAAAATTGGGATATCATGTTAGGTTTAAAAACTGAGATTAAGTTTTGATTTAGAATAAAGAAGTTTTCAATAGGGTTCCACATGATACTTCTGATTGCTTCCTAACTTTCCTAAAAGAATTACCCATACTATTTTGACCCATGTTATTTTATACATTACGTGAAGACGTGTATCTTACTTAAATGCACATTTCAAGTATTATCTAATTCGGTATTTGAAATACACCTTTTACAATATCTTTTATCAAAAAAGCAAACTGATAGCAATTTTTGACTAAAAACAACACTCCAAAAATTCATTACTAAACCATTCACCAACAAACAGTTTATTGATATTCTTGGATTTTTGTTTTTACTCACAATATCTGTTTATACGGTCGAAATCTCCTTGACAGCAGGAATTCAATTATTTACTTTAAATACCAAACTCCCAAGTAAAATTCGCCCAAATCCAATAAAACTTAGACCAATAAATCCTTAAGATAGTATGCTATAGAAAGAAAGATTACGATGTCTTGGGGGAATGGCTGTAAGTTCGTGAAAATCATACTCAAACTTAATAATATGCAATAACAAAACTTAATAATACAAAATAATATTATAAATCTTTGCATCGAAGTAGATAAAAGTAAGAATTTTCAATAAATATCTAATACACTTCAAAGGAATTAAATAAACGTTTCCCAATTCGGAAAAGTGGCCCGAGAATTTTTCACTTTTGAAATGTATGTCATGACTGATAAACGACGAGAGTAGGGACGTATTTATTCCACTCTTTTCTTCTTTATTCCCAAGAAATTTAATTTTCTCTATTCTGCGATGATAATATTTCTCGCCTCTCCGGAGTACAAAAGCTGGTCTAAGTCAATTTAGCGCGGGGAGGCATTACATACGCTTTGTGGCGGTATGTAGTACGTCATTTCGGATAATTGATTTTCACATTTAGGGGCCTCACGATTCGACGCACGACGCTTTGTCCGCTACACAGAATACTCTTGATTATCATCCGCTGATTTTCTAAATATTCCGCGCATGAGGAATAAAATTCACCGTCGTATTATTTGCCGATACAGTTTCCTCAAACACATGAGCATTGAAAAGAACGCAAGTATGTGTGCTTTCATATTGGCACGACTATTTGTTTGGTGAAATCGTCATCGTTTCGGCTGAGTCAATACTACTGCTAACCTTCCCTCGTCAAATTAACTGAATTTTCTGTAAAAGGGTAATCAACTTCGGTTAAATTTCATCCTAAATGCGTTCTCATTATTTTCAAGTGTGAATAGGGATACACACTTTATAGATTACGTCAAGTAAAATATTTTATTCTCTCAATATTTTCCCCCTTATCGACCTTAATTAAACAAATGGTGGTGCTCACAATATATTGAAGGTAATCCTCCATTTCGAAAATACCTTTCAAACGCTTTGTCTAAAATACAAACTTGGTTGCATGCTCGTAAAGATTCTAACACATTATGGTTAACGAGAAACTTTTTTAAATATTGGAAAGTAATGAAAGCTTAAGAATTATTAAGAAAGCATTAGAATGGATATTTCGCTTACATGAAACAACATCAATTCAGTGGAGCACAACATTTTGTATGCAATAGCTATTAAATTATGCCCAACATGTATTATATATATCAGATACCTTCTATGCTTCGATGTACATTAAGAATGCTGGTTCTGCGATACGTTTTTCTCCATCTTAAAGGGTAATACATCAAAAAATGTTCGAATATCCGCGTAGGATATTAGATATAGATTATAGATACATCCTTAGGGAGAAAAATCAGATTTTTGGGGTCTTATGGGGATCGAACCCGGGCTTTATTATTCTTGACAACGGAAATAGTTTTTCTGGCCATTACTACCACGTAGGTACACGTCATTTTTTCCATATCTCTATGTGACACCGTTTCTAAAAAAGTGGGAGGGACGGACGGACACTACAAATTACATGTAAGGATTATTCGAATAATTTTTCGAAAGTAACCTGAATGTTCACAAAAAATATTTAGCTTAATCAAAAAGTCCTTTCGAAGCTGTAAACATAAAGCTTTCACAAGCTTCACTAAGGCATTCTTATTGCCTAAAAATGTGCAGAATAGCGAGATTCTATGTTAAGCAGTTTCGATGTACATCAATAGCGCCGGTTGTGCGATATCAACGTTTTTGCCTCTCCCAGCTCCTCATATTCGCACGATACGAAGTGGCACGTTCGCGCAAACAAAAGACTGAATGTCGGTTGAGGTAAACAGTTCATAGGGGTTTGCGAACACGATGAGCTGATCGACGCAACGGACCATCGATTGCACCAATTGATTATGCACTTCATATTCTCTAACCATCGCACCTGCGACGCACACTTTTAATTTTGCCGAGTATTTGGAAATTACTCCACGGATTCAACATTCTGTTAATTTAACGTCATAAAAGTGTTTCCCTCCTGTCTGAGCGTTGCAATTATCTCAGTTTCTTTCACAAATTTACTTTAGGTAAATATAGAACTAATTACTAATTCTCTTAATTCTTCCTTCTGTGAACCTTCCCGTCCTATTATTTATATCCTTATCTCTCCATTAATAAACGATTATTAAAATAAGTCAATTTTATCACAAGAAAGAGCAAACAAAATTAATTAAATTAAATCAAAACAGCAAAAAGAAACAGTAATCATAAAACATCTCAAAATAATAAAGAACCAAGTCAAAGTTGAAACTTACTCTACAAAAGTATAGTATCTGAAGAAAAAGAAAGATATGGTATAGTATTATAGAGAATGACTACAATTAACCCTTCATTTACCTCATCTCTATAATAGTATACCACGTATTTCTCCGTCTTTAAATACTTTTGTACAATAACATTCAACATTAACTTGGTTCTTTATTATTATGATATTTATAAATAATTTCTTTTCTATTACTGTTTCGATAGTCTAGTTTTGATACATAATTTTGTTTGCTCTTTCTTGTGACAAAATTGACCTTTAATTCTTACCATTTATTCTATATCTACGTTTTTGTCTGGACGTCGGAATGACGATTCTTGACAAAATTTTCATATATTTTATCAACTTTAAAGTCATTGGAATATGAATAAATAAACAACAATAAAATAGAATCTCCACGAAATTTTCTAGTGATACATACCTTAACTCCATAAAACGAGTCCATTTTAATTTTGCAAAAAAATAAAGCCTGCAATCGGTTTGTCGCTCGCTTCCGTTGGTCTTTTACTAAAAAGTTCCCCAAACCTTCGGAATTTTGTTAAAAATTGTCACAAACATTCCTATTGATATTTAATCATTAATAATTATGATGATTTGGAATTTCTCAAAAACAACTCTGATGTGTTATTTCAACACATTCACTGAATACCCCAAATATTTCCATAAATTCCTCCAACTCTACGGATGATGTACAAATATCGAACTTTTAATCTATTTATTCTTTAAATCAAAAACCGGGCAGTATTTCAACGCGACAATGCTCGAAAAACGTCACGGTGAAAGGCATGGATTTCATTCGTAGTAGAAGCCGTATATTCGTTGCTCTTCAAAAAACGTTCGAATAAATAATTTCATAATAGTACGTACTGCTGCTATATAAAATTTTCGCTTAATATTTACGCAAATTGAAAAGTTACTATGAACGAGGATTAAATAACCGGGCATAATACCAACAACATTATATTTTACAAAAATGGTACCTATAATTACGTTGCTAAAATGAAATTTTGATTGCCACAGAAGCATTACAGAAATAGAAAAAACCTTTACTCTACCTAGATAATTTATATGAATACCTACAAGGGATGATTATTATATCATTTGATACAAAAATATGGATATCAGTCCTTTTAAGTAGTTCGTAATTTGTAATAGTCGTAATAAATTGTGATAAAAACTTATTGGTACTGTTACCGATAAATCTTTGTAATTCTATATTCTGTAAAAAAAGAAACTTAATAATCTTTACCTTTTCATCCAAGGATGGAGTAAGCAGGATTCACTACTGGAAAACTTATCCGCAATTCAGCATTCCGTGGTAATTAAAATGTAGATTGATGTAGGACACTGATCGATTTAGCTTCAAAACTTACAATATTGCTATATCGCAATGCATCATGGTTATAAACACATCCATGATGCTTTGCGGTATAGACAATATGGAGGATGTGGGTCGGTATTACAATGTATGGTAGATGCAAATGCCGGTCTAGCATCGAACCAAGGATCATTAGGGAACGGTCGATTGCTTATATAAAATGTATTAATAACTTCTGTTCACCTGTAGGGTTATATACTTCCATATTTTCGGGAAGGGCATCAAAAAAATATTTAAAATCGCCTCAATGTATTTTAAATGGGAAAATTGTGCAACCTCTTGTCACGGTCCATTTGTGGAACCTATGGTCATTTTGTGGCAGTTCCTTGATTATTAGTGTAGAAAATTGTCTTATTGGAGCTCAGCCACTTCTCTATCATACCGTAATGCCTCAAAAATTTTTAGAATATCTGAGTAATGAATTCTTAAGGGAAAAATCGGATTTTTGGTGCCTTCTGGGGCCCGATTCCGGGTTTTCTTAGTGATAGGAACAATTTTCCTAGGAATTTGCAACTCGTAGGAACAAAAATTCAATTTGTTTTATATCTCTAAACCGTTTTTGAAATACAGTGCAGACGGACGGACAGTACGCAAATTAAGTATTAGGATTAATTGAATAATTTTTCAAAAGAAACCTAAAAGTTCACAAAAAATATTTAACTGAATCATACGGTTTTTTGGAGTTTTATAGAGCAAAAACTGAAATGTATGAACTTATGTATTAGTAACGTTCTGAAGACAAGTCGTAAACAGACTTTAAATATTAGATAAATAATAATAAATAATAAAAGATCATAAGGAAAACATTAGGTTTGATTTGATAAAATTGGCTAAATATTAAATTAATACAATTATAACAATTCATTAATTGATGCGAACCTCAACCGCACATAACTATGATCGGACATCAGCTTATGTAACCCCAATTGAATCTCTATGCAAAATAACCTCAATCTGCACACATAGTTATAATCGATCATTAGCTTCTATAACCGCAACTGATCTATATGCAAGCTCACCATATTTAAATAAATGTAAAAATACTAAAGGCTTCTATCTTTTCATCCTTTTTCGCATTTATTCTTTTTCGCCAAGAAGTGAACCCTATAAGGTTTACCACATTATTGTATCTCTTCTTTCTGATAAGTTTCTGAAAATAACTGACGCACATCTTTCTGCTCTGATTCGTAAAATAATTCAGAGAAAAAGATCGAGAAATTGAGAAATGAAAGTATCTGTCGCGAACTCGGACCTCACATAAATGATATATTATTGAAGTGCGTTTTACCTAAAAGCAAAATCTTGTAGCTCCTGGACGTTCTCTTTCCGCGCATGTTCCTTCCACTGATTAAATTTAATACTGCTTGAAATAAAATATTTCTACCCAACGGTTGCATTTTCGTTGGCGCCAACATGTGGAATTCGAGAATACTTTATAACTTTTCTCTGCGAGATTTACAAATACTATATCTAAACTTACATTCTTCAGAGAGAAGTTTTTCAAGGCATATATTACAAGAATGATTTATTCTGTAATTTCTTGTTTTACTACGAAGATTATCACGCAATAAATTTATGTAACAGTACTTTTTCACATCTTGGCGGAAAAACATTAAGGCGGCTTCTTTCCTTGGTTCTTTTTGAATGGTATGTTAACACAGATATCATTCTTCAATCATTTCTATTTTCAAAATGGCAATATGAAAAGGCATTAGTTCTACCTTCGCTGTTCGATTGTCGCATTTATCATATAAGTAAATTACGAGCGATCTCTTTGGACACTTTTTAAATTTACCAATTAGGACATCCCGATGACTGGAATATATTTCGCTTGTCTTTTGTTAGAAGATAAAAGAAATGTGTGACTTTCATTTGTAGTTGTCTGAGTCTTTTCCATAGCTCTGATATAAAAGTCAAAATTTAGCTATAAAAGAAGTATCATAAATATTTGATTGAGTTACGATATCTTTGTACATGCCAAGGTGAGTGCGATATTGTGACAGTATTTTTGCTTACTTCAAGCGTTAGTATTATACCTCAAGTAGTTCATATTCGATTTATACTCATAGTATCGATATATTAAACTCAATGAAATATAAAATACTAAAATATATTTATGCTGCAGATTACTTGTAATACTGATTATAATCGAAGCTTTCCTGCTAAGTTTCAATGTAGATTATTTTCATACAAACTTTGCATTAAAAGGACCTATGCAGGCGTGTAAGCAATAAATATGAATGGTCTAAATATATTTAATGACAAAATAGAAAATGTTTACCAAAGCAGGAAGTCTAAGAAATTGTAAACTTTCTTAGTGTTCAAAAATACTGAATGTGAAATTCAGGTGATACATCCCCTTTAAAGATCACAATATAAACGCAAAACTAATCCCATTTTCTCGTAGAAGCCCTCATAAATATCGAATAATTAAAGTCTTCACTCTCCCCTTGTTAGCATTCACACGATTTCGCGCCATGTGTTAGAAGCTGTATGGAGAAAGGAGAACCTTGAAAACAGTCCTCGGAAATATCATAACTTTCATCATCATACGTTGAAACTCGTATGAGTAAATGTCCTAGGTGCATTACTTTCTGCCGATGCGGTAAAAGAAGGTAGCGTACGTCAGACTTCGATCAATTCCCATCCTCCCTTTTTCCAATAAGGGTTCTCGGGCGCTTGTATGGCTTGAAACACGTTCTACTACGGACGCATAACAATTGGGGGAGAAAGAAAATTTGTCCACGCATAGATTCCACTGCGATTAAAATCAACGTCAGGAAAATGGCAAAACGGCCCGCAAATTATTCAAGATTAGCCTGAATTAATGTGTTGATGGAATCAAATGACTTTTTAATTAATTTCCCCCGCAGAATTATTTCTACACTACCATACGAAAGCTTTATCATCCCTTCACACTTATGAGCTTTCAGTTTATATTCTTCTCGAGTAGTGGCTGTACGTAATTCTACATCCTCTATTTTCGCTAACGGTTTCGTTGCATTTATTCCCAATATTTGAAGGGTAGAAACTTTTTATTGAACTCGATTTTGAAAATATATGTAAGCCAAACAATTTAATTTAGGAAAAGAATTTTTTTATGCGAAATCTTACAGTAATATCCTTACATACACACTTAGAAGATTTTCTCTTCGGCATTCATCCTACAAAGCATCGAGTTTATATTTCATTACAAAGTTACCTAATACGCTGGTCATTCTATTCAAAATCGCATCCTTTGATATCTTAACGTGAAATCTTCGTGGGAGAAGAAAACCGATGAATTAAAAGAAAACAAATCCTTAAATATTTCACTACTTTTGAGTTTTCTATAGCATAAAACATGACCAGTTTTGTCTAACACAGATTACAAATTCCGTTTCTGGAACCATATTTTGATAAATGTTATAAGACTATAATTTATTTAACATATTTTGATTAATATAATATAAAATATTTTTCACTGGCTTAACTTTTCGCTAGAAACTAAGTTATATCAGAGGATAGAGAAAATAGATCCTTTATCCATTTTTGTCTAGTCCTGCTTATTAAAAACATACAAGCTACCGTGATATTGAACATTTTGAAAAATAGCATCCGCCTAGGCTATTCATTACTGAACACCACTATAAGTTACAATTATACAACCTCAAAAACTCTTTTCAATCCTCTGATTGATCTCTTAAAAAATTCAAAACGATACCGAAGTTGTGCGCAAACGGTGCCAAAAGAGCCTAATCTCGCCAAATTACGCGTCAATCTAACCCAATCTTAAAAGCTGGTGGTTACTCCCCGAGTGGCAAGCTGACGAGCAAGGTGTGAGACATTCCGAATACCGGAAGTGTGTGACTTCATTTGATGGACACACAAGGCGTCGCAGGAAGAGAGCCGAGGAAAGAACAGGTGCTAAGACGGCTGCCGCAGCGGGCGGGGCGGTTACAGACGCGGTCTCCACACACACCGTGACAAGGGATAGCAATCCTCGAGTAATTATTCGTTCTCGGGATTATGCGACTTCCTCCTCAGCATCGATAGAGATTTTGCTTTATGACTGTACCGTTTTGCACTTATCACCGTTTCCGTGTTTCGCTACCTTATCGTATTTTGTGATCTGCGAAAGTTGAATCATAAAAACTCTACGAAAGTCTCGACCGACGTGACTTCCGCTGGCTATTTAAGGTTCCGATTTTATGTGCTGGTAACAATAAAGAAACGATTAGTCGGACTTTAATTGAGAGAAAAGTATCCGGAGTTGGCAGTGACATTACAGGCAAGATGAAGGTCCTGAATAAAACATCTTGGCTTCCGGGAGAATGGCCTCGCCTTAGCACCTTAGCGATAGTCAACTTTACCCTAAGGACCTTTCGTGAAAGTAAACCCACATTCTCTACGATAACTCTCCCTAAAAATTCGATCGTAAACTCACCCGACGTCGATTCATTTATCAAGACTTAAAATGAGAAATAAAATTAGACGTTCTTAAAGCCTTGAATATGCTAATGAATGCATAAAGAGAATTTAACTGTCGTACTATGCACTAAAGTATTATTAACATAGTCCATACTATGCATTAAAAACTTTCTTTTATATTGTCTTTTTATTGACAAAGAATACTTATGCCGGATTTATATTGTATGTACAACAAAATTATTAATAAAGTTTATACAATTCATTCAAAACTTTCTTTTAAGTTCAACTATTAGAGAATACTTATGTATGATATATACTGTAACAGTTAATAAATTTTATAATATTCATTATCCTACATGCTATAATCTATCTCTTTCTTTAACTGTATTTTAAACCTTTACCTATTGTATCTGTTAATTGCTTTTAAATTTTCATACATTCACATTATGCACTAAATAAAATGTTCCACCTTCAACTACAAAGAATAATTATATTCTATAGTATCTTTTATTAACTTTTGTAATTTGTACTATCCTATATTTTATAATCTATCTATCTCTTTCTTTAACTCTTTCCTACACCTTTCACTGGATTTTCTCGCCCCTCCTCACGCTGTGGCAGTTTTCCTGGTAAAAAAATATTTTTCTTTGATTTAAACCATCAGAAATTTTCTCCACGAAACCAATCCGTCCCACCTTTTCCTTTCTATTGCCTCTTACTCAATAAAATAAATGTCTATATTAAATTTAATTCTAATTTAAAATCCGATTCCATTTCAGAATAACTTAAGACATTCTAGCAATGATTAATATGAGGAAGGGACATTATAGTCCCAATTTCGCCAAAAGAAGTGAAGACGCTCAAAAACGACCGGCACACCCATTTCGTTAAACCTCACTAATGAAAGGAGAAAATAGAAAAAACAAAACGGTAAAACACAGAACGAATGTGAACGCCATGTGCCTGGAGATGGTAACATGGTAGAACGTCAACCGAAAGGCGTGCAGACCAGTGTTAGAGAGACACGGTTGAGAAGCGTGGCTTCGGTTTGGGTTAGGGAGAGGGTGGAAGCAGAGTGACACAGGTGGTACACGAGAAGGGTACGTTGTCCTGACGTACTCCATTTACTGAGATAAATTTATAAAATGCCCATTTTGTTTTCCCCCTTATACAAGGTTTGAAAAAAACCCTCTCCGGTGATTGAGACGAGAATTCCTCATTCTATTCCGCTCTACTAAAGGAATAAATAATGAGGTTAAAATATTTAATTCGCGACTACCTTAGTGACCTACCATAGTGTTCGAAATCGTCAAAATAAAATCATAAAATTACGTTAAAAGACTTCTTATAGACCTGACTTATTGTTCCACAAAATTTAGCCACCTCTCAGCTCGATACACTTTTATACCGCAAAATATCTAAGAATACTGTGTACTATTGGAAGTATTATTGTAAATTTTATTATATGATACTATGATAGTTATTTTATGATTTTATTTTATGGTATTACTATTCAATAAATGTCTACAAATATTGTACATTATTGTAAATATTATAGTAGAATTCATGATATGATATTATGATTTTTATTTTATGATTTTATTGTGATATTATACTGTAATATTTCGTTTTTCATATTTGACAGACCATGGCTCCCACTCCAAATCCTAGCCACCGTAACCGAAAATTCTAACCGTGAATAATGAGGAATCTACGTATGATAATCAAATCTTAATTAAGTTCATCCTATGCATAAGTATTAATTTAATAGTTTGGTTTAATTTATTAGCAGTCTGAAAGAGAGAGAGAGAGAGAGGAAGAATGACAGAAAGTGTGCCCCTTTTCCTTACAGAAATACCTATTAAACTATGGTTGTAGAAGTAAAACCTAAAGAAAATTTTATAGTGTAAACGAAGATATTATTCTGCTTAGAAAACCTACAAATGTTCAAGCGAGATGCTTAGTGGAAGGATAAAGACTTACGCTTGCTAGAACATGGACCTTTTAGGGATAAAAGCAATGGGATAGAAATCCGAACATCTGGTAGAAGGAAAAAATACAAAAGAACGCCTTAAGACTTGCATCAGCCGTTGAAAAGTAAATAAAGGCACAAATTTTACATCGGTGAAACGAACGTTTTCGAATTCTATGCCGATGAAGAATTTTCTCTTCTATTAGGCGATCTCTATTCTTATTTAATAGCATTTCCTTCTTCCCTAACAATCCCTTACTCCCGACGGCTTATTATTGCTTCGTCTAGGCATAGATTTTGCATCGCGGAGAAATTCCATTCCAAACGCCCACACTCATCTCGACTAACACCAATTCTCCCCTGACGATTCGCGTGAGAAAACAATCGAAGTCATATTCTAGCGAACGTAACAATTACAAAATGCTGACTGGTTCTTCTCTATGGGAACAATTCGACGAATCCAAATTAAAACACACGTTACAGAAACAAAGTTGGGCTTGTAGAAGACCTCTTGTCACAGTGAAAATATTTCATACTTCCAACATTCGTGTTCCTTGCATTTTAGTACGTCGGCGTATTCAAAGGTAAAAGAAAGCACATTCCCCAATACATATATCGAAGAGGTCTTTCTTTTACGCCCTAAATATCGCTAAAAATATATTTTGATTTTGCTCGTAACCATAAAAATACGTAGGATGTCTTTGCCTTTGGTGAAAGCAGTCCAGGATTCGATTCCCGGTGGGGGCAATGATGTTGACCCAATATCGTGAAAGAAAAGCTTTACTTATTCTGTTTTTCAAAAGAACTCGGTTTTCCAAAAATATCTATTATCATTTTTTTAGCATTTTCACCTCTATTTCCGTTTAGGTCGCGTACTTGGGTAACGCAGGGCTGCTCTTCTACGATCTATTGGGTTAAAAGGTTTTCCATCTTTTTTTCGAGCTGGAATGGGTTAAGCGAAGTCTGCCAGCACAAGATGTGAGTCGTTGAAGAATGAAAAGCATTTGAATGCATACTGAATGGCGGAATAAATGGAAACTGAAGTGTTAGGGTTTTGCGAGGGAAAACTATAAAAATTTGTCCTCCTGAAAGAGTTGTGGTGTTCTAGTTGGATTTTGCGTAGATCGACGGACCCTGACGAAAATTCCTTCCAGATACTCCATGATAATTAGTCATTTTTTTAATATCAGTATTTAGAGTAATAATCTAAGGAACAATATTTCTAAATTTTAAATTAAAAAGAGATGCAACAAATCGACACTACTTTATACTAAGATAATTTTTATTTTTCTATTTATTATCTTATTAAAAAACTAAGAACTAAAATTGATAAAAATTTATACACTTCCACCAGTTAAAAGTAAAATCACACGACGGATCTCGGCATTTGCGGCCACCTCAGGGTTTTACTTATGTTAAATTTCACCATTAAAACCTTCCGTTGCTCATTGAAATTGAAAATTTATTTCAGTAACCGAAAGAGAAACAAAAAGAGTTGATAAAGAATCAAACGGAGCTAATTTCAACGTTTTCTATTAAAATGTTAGAACAAATTTTAGAGCAATAATAGTGAGACTTTATACGAAAGAGTGCAATATTTTAAGAGATAAAATATCTCCGTACCAATATACTATATAGTAGTAGTGAAATAAAGCGTTAATTGCTAATTTTATTTATATAATTACACAATGATTAATCGTGCTACGTAATGGTGACCATATTATATTGTTATCGACGAAAAACTATTATTAACCACAGTAAAGCACCTTTATTTATTTTGGAAATTTAAAGATTTTATCCATTGGATTAAAATGAACTCCATGAAGAATGCTTTTAAAGATGTTATCGTCAGATTTCCAGATGCCAAAGTTCTCTGTCGTATTACTTTGGGTACGCTTGTCATAAGTTTACCACCGTCTACCTTGCTTCTAGAAATATATTGTCTTGACGAAAATTGGGAAAATTACAATACCAAAAACTATAGGGCCCTAATTGTAAAAGTCTACGAGATAGTCTGAAAAATACTTTCTCTAGATCGCGATTGGAAAGTGAGAATAATGTGGTTCCTCAGAGAATAAACTGAAAGATATCATCTTGCAGACGACTCCCCTCAGAGAAATTTTAATCTATTGTTTACGTTTACATGGACGAGAGTAAACATATGAAACTTTCCTCAAAAGGAGCTCAAGTCTCGAGGTCTTGTCTCAGTGGAGTCTGTTCCGCACCAAGAATATAAGAATATAATACGCTTGAGTCTCCAAAGCAAACAACAATGGATTTTTCAATATCATCTCAAAGATTCCATAAAAGGAATTTTCGCTGAATTGGAAAGCCCTCAAGGATTCGCTAGAAATTAAAGGATCGGACGACTTGGAGGATTTAAAGATACATGACAAACATAGGATGTTTTTCCTGCCATATCCTGCCATACGATATAAACATGAAATAAGAATGAATGATCATATAAGAAAGTCTCATGAATGATACTTACCCTAATATATTTATAGTGCTTCGAACAAATCGATCGCCTTAGATTCGGTCCCAAGAAGTGACCTCCTTTACGTGAAATACACCCAAACTTGTCAAAAGAAAATTGAATTCAAATGCAATTTCATCAAAATAAAGTGAGTAAACTATTCTATATAAATTAAGTAAACTTTTTGCTTAATTACTTTCATACTCACCTAAGTGATTAAACGTATTCCATGAGTTATTCCGACTTTAGAAAAATTTAGAGTAGTGAATTTTTTTAATATATATAATTACCGCGTTGATAGTTCCACAATTTATTGCAGACTATCTTTGATAAATATGGGTTTTTATACCAGGAAAATGCGTATTGCGACTGCCGGGAATAATTTATAGAGTGGAACGACTTTAGAAGGTCATCCTTCAAGAACAGGTGTATATTATGGAGTCGATAAATCAAAACTATTTTGGCACTCTTTCTTGACTCACGAACAATAAGTTTATACATTAAATATAAACAAAAAGTTAGTATTTCGTCAAACTAAGAAGTCAAGGGTCCTCGCAAAATCAAGTCGTTTAGGATCTCGCACTTAAATCATCGCTGAAGTGGGGTATGATGAGCAGCAAGAATTTGCCGGCATGGATAAGAAAAAATAGTTCAGACCACTCCGTTCTGCTCCGGCCCAACTTATATCCTTAAAGTTAATTTGAAGAATGATTGATGGGCGTGGCTCTGGTAAGCAACGAGGGGTGTGTCCCCAGGAAGCCATCCGTCCCTTAATCTGCCCTTATATGGGCAACTTTTTTAAGCAAATCACAATACCCAAGTAAACAGACACGCCCTTTAGTCGATGAAATCAACAATTATATAAGTAGGGAGGCGATAATGGAGAAAATAATCCCCGCGGAGGGGTGCGGAAAGGCGAATTACCATATTAATGGAATTAAAATTTCGAGCGGAATGGAGAGTTGAAGAAAGATGATCGGAACGGAAATAATGCGTTTGTAATTGCACTTTCCATTCAAATCATGGGGTCGCGAACTAAGGGAGAAGTAATTTTGCGTTGCAAGTCAAAGGGCTTTAATCGATGAAACTGAAAAAGGGAAATTTCAACTTAAGAGTACTTCCATGTCTGATAGTTCCTTGACGGGGTATGACGCAATGATAACAGGAGCTATAAATATGAAATAGTTACAGGAAAAGATTTATATGAAAAAACTATGTGGTGTTTAGAAATAATTTTAGAGCATAGAAATTTTTAGAAATATAGAACAGAAAATCTTCAGAAATATAGAACAGAAATTTTTAGAAATAACTTTAGAACATTTCCCGTCGAAAAGTATACAGTAGGTTGTCATTAGGTACGTATTTATTAGAGTTATTAAATATAATTTTTGTAAGACTCTAGGTTACATATTAATGCAATAATATACATAAATTGAAGTAATAAGCAAGTAGGCAGAAATAAATGTGTGAAAATTAATACGGTATAGTTAATATGTAACAATATTAACGAATGTTATAACTAACCTATACCAGAAGAATTTTATGTGCTCCATGCTAACAATATAAAATGAACGCAGTGAATTTACATATCACCTATACACAGCGGGATCTTTTTACGATATTTAGAAAACGAAGCTTCATTAGACTACCGCGATAGTAAAAAAAAAGTACCAAATGAATTCTACACCGGATCGTTCGAAGTAATATTTCACCAGAATTTTCAATGTGTTACAGCACTCGGGTCCGAAAAGAAACGACAGCGGAGAGAAAAGTTACAAACGGTAATTAATGGGAGATTCCACTCTCTGAACGTCTATTCAAATGAGTAGGCTTTTATGCATAGTCAAATGTAGATAAGAGCATTGCGAAAAAATACCCAAGTGATCAGAAAAGACGGGGAGAGATGGGCGTTCGCTTCTTTTGTGTGGGAGGACGAGTGAGCGGTGAGAGCTTCATACGTGTGTGCACGGCGCACCATTTTCCTCCGAACTTAAAAGACCAATTGAGTAAGCAACTCTGTGAAGGAGGCCGCGATTTTACTGCTATTCACCTACTCAAATAACGAAATAAGAAACACCTTTCACGCCCACGATAAACACGAGCGCTCGATATTCGTGCACAGGCATCGAGGAAAATCATTTGGAAATTTTTCCGGACAGTGAAACGAAATTTTCCATTCGTTACTTGGAAAAAGGGGATAAGCAGAAGAGTGTTCATGTATGAGTATGCATGTATATTTTTACTGAACTACGTTCCTTGGGAATACTTAAAATAAAAGCAATTATTCATCATGAAATATATTGTTGTTAACAAACTATCATAATGGGCCCAGCTTTAAGCATTACGGAGATTAATTTCTATTTGAATTTCGAATTTTTATTATGCAAATTCTTTACCGGATAGTTTAAGTGATACTGGATAAATTCTAAAAAATAATAAAAATAATCAATGTATATAACAGACTGAATATTTTAAACAATAATTATGAAATTGACAATCGTAACATTGTAATATTCACTATTCAGCATTACACTGCAAAGAATAAGACTCTCCTCTAATATAGCATATAAATTTTCCTCTTTCAATTCCCCTTAATTATGAATTTCCTAAACATCTATTCACAGCACAGGCTAGTTATAATTCTGCCGAATAATCCCGTCGATGGTCCTAAGTTTCAGAGATTTAGTTTTTATAATTATAGCATTACACGCACGAGGATGGTCTACGGCAAAATTATCATCAAATTAAATTAGTTACATATTCATGAAAGATTATCTATCGGTTAAAGGTGATTACGGCCCTCAAAATTTCGATTTATCGGAACACAAAATTATTATTCAATAGCATTTAATTTAACCTAATTGCGAATAGTATTCCCAGACCTCTGGGACATCGGACTACGAAGGAAATTCATAGATTAATTATTTATATTTAAGCGTTTCAGAAAATGTTTGATTCCTTCCCAATTCCTTTTTAGGGTAAAGGAGGTCATAATATGGAATAGCAGGTGCTCCTAATATGGAATATTAACATAATTGTTTAAAAAGCTTATGAATTACGTGTAATTTAAAAATAATATAAAATTGAATCAGTGAGCAAAGAAAGTCGGCGGATGTTGTAAAACTTAATCATACGCAGTTCTTATATATAAAAAATACTTCCAAAACCGTAGAATACATGACATTTTATAACACTTGATGAAGTTTCCAACGATGTAAAAAGAAAACAATGAAGTTTTAAATTGATAATGCTTTTCCTAATCTTGCATTTATGTAACAATTGTTATTTAGAACATGTTAGAAATAAAAGAATATTTATCTGAGTAAAGATTAAAGCTTACAAAAGATGAATGAACATGATGTGGTAAGAGATTGAAAATATCTTGCCAAAATCTCGATAAAACATAAAAATTCGACTGCTTCCCCAAAGATGGTGTATTCCTTCTGGACGAGCGAAAACCCGCCTGAAGACTGAAAATACCATTTTCATCGATGTCAAAAACTAGCTGACCAACAACAAGACTAGTCTGAATACTACTGTGGTATTCTACATATTAGGAGCATATTCCACACTAGGCGCACCAACATGAATTTCAGATGGAAGCTACTGACACAGAATTAATAAATAAATACGCTTCGCTGATTATTAGAATAGATACACGTAGGTCACGATAATTAATTTTAATATCCCCGTTCCCGCCGCCAGCATAATGAAGTTTGCAAGGCAATTAGGCGTAAAGTAGAACGTGAACGAGACTTTTTTTGGAATATGTTAATAGTCGTTCTTTTGCTTTTCAAACAGTTGCGTTATTGGACGTAAATGACGTATTAAAGCCGCAATCGGATACGCTGCGCCTTGGGAAGCAGTGGGGTGCGGGAGAAGGCGGAGAAGGGTGTGGAAAGATGCCGTTTCCACTGGAACTAATAACGAAACCTCAGGGCAGAGAATGCTGTAGCCTTCAATCGATTAAGTTATTAAGGCAGCGCACACTTCCACGATGGCGGTGGAAGAGTTAAATCGAATCGCAATTCGAGAAAGACAGGTTATTGTACAATCGGATGCAATTTTAGATCGTTTAATCATTCGCTCAGCTCGGTATTTCATTACGTCCCTTTGCGTAACATGCTACGAAAAACCAGAAATGCTTTACAAGAATTTATTATACGTATCTCGGCTATACTCATCTAAATATTAGGCAATATATGGAGATATTTACAATATTTTTATGAAAGTAAGTTATAAATTATACTTTTATCGGTCTGTTAAGTAATCAGCTCGAAGGCCGGTTGGATCCACAACACCTCTCACGTATTAAAAAGCTTTGGAGAGGGTATGAGGTATGAGGAAGATGGGGAGTGAGGTAGTTGGCCTTTCTTTCCTTTCTAAGCCAGATTTCATTCAGTGGAAAAAAATCACAAAAGTTAGGCACAATCACACTATGAATAGCACTTTTATAGCTTTCAATAACGAATTACAAAATATAATGCCACTATACGGCTTCACTCATACCTGGTAACTTTATATTATCAAAGGTATAAAACTACAGAGTCCATGAAAAATAATTTTTCACCATTTCTTCATCAAAAGATAAATGAAAAATATCCCTTTTGTCAAGAAATAGCCGGTGTAAACGATCTTTTGCAGCCACTGAGTAAACCTATAAAAATTACACTTTTTATTCTCATAAAATTTCTGCTAATGTAAGCGACAACATTGAGCGAGCTTTCCTTTTCGTTTTTTGTGCATTGTTAAAAATTTCATTGTATCTAACTGTAAAAAAACAGCTGAATTCCCTCCAATTAAATTTTATGTGCAAATTTTTAAAATTTGCCGGTTTTGTGAAATAATTATATCACAAAACTTCAAAATAAACGAGCAAAATAGTCTTGATCTATCCGCAGAATCAAGTTTGTTCGTCAATATATAAATATATATTAATGTTGTAGACTTTCGAATAGTCAAAAAAAAGTGCGCGTTAAAACTTTGGTGAAAGCAATCCTGGGTTCAATCCCCGGACCTTAGATTTCGAAGCACTTTAAAATAAAAACTAAATAAATCTTCGGTCATCTATTTTACCGAAGTCGAGATTACTTGAACCATCGCAGAACGAAGGAGAAGCGATAAACCACCAGTAGAAGTATTAATATTTAAAAGTGCTTAAAAAGTACTATTAAAAAGTACCATTAAAAAAGCCAATTTAAAAGTGATATTCAAAATTCTGGGGTCATTTCGTACTTAAGCCTCCATCGGGAATCGACCCCGGCACTGCTTTCATTAAAGTCTAACACGTTGCCCACTTGGCTATCCGGAAGCCTTGGGGCGGGAACTATGTCGGTGAAATCAGTGCGTCTGTTTGAGCTCATTATTCTGTTGAGCCACGCGATATAGAGCTTTGATCCCACACTTTAAGTGATCTAAGTGTTGACCTCGTTGACTATGATAAAGTATTGGGGATCCTCAAAGAACGTTCCATATTTTGGGGAGGATTGGTATCTTCATGTCACTTCACCTCTCCCTCAATGGAACACTCCGAAGAACGAATCACTGTGCCGGATTCCGCGATTATAGAGCTGCAGGAATTCATGCCATAGCGGAGGATCAGAGAGAGCTTTTCATCTGCGCTTTGCGGAATTTTCCTAGGTACACCGATGCAATCCAGCCTCGTGAGAGGACGTTCGAAACGACCAACATGGGAACGCTCGACCTTGGTTCAATCCCGGTTCCGGGAAATGTCCAGAAAAATAATTTTAATCTGAAGAGTAACTGACGTTTAAACAAGGCCCTCACACAGATTCGGCACCACATAGGTAAAAGTTTCGATGATTTTCATAATGAAGATTAATTGTGAATAAAATATTTTTCGTAATACATTATAATAATACTGAAACTTTTATTTCAATTTTGAAACAGTCCATATTTTCGAAATCAAAAATTGAATGATAAGCTTATAAGGAAATGTTGAACAAAAAATCTCGTAGTAAAGTTCTCGTATGAAATATCCATTTTTGTAAATTTGACGAATGTCAGTTAATCTTCTAATTTATTAGAGGCGGAATACAACTGGCGAAAAGACAACTTAAGAGTGTGCGTTAATTTCAGTTTGATATGTTACTAATGTAATACATATACTATTCTGTTGCATATAAAATCATCAAACCACACTTGAGTTTTGCATCGCCTATATCCAAATAGTATAACGTAGAAATCGTACGAAGGAAAATAATTTAACCGCTAAGAAAACCTAGGAGGACATTTCCCATTTCATTTTTCCTCGAGTTTTAACGAGAATAAGAAACCAAATCATGTAAAAGCATATACTATTTTAAGAAAGAGACAAAAAGGCTGTATTGAATGACCTAAAGACCGCAGGCTGGCCACCTTAGATTTTTTAGACTTTATACTGTTAAGGTATTTTACATTATTTTAAATCCGGACGTCCCTCTGCAGTCGCTCCATATCTTTAGTTCATAAAAATTTAATTTGATGCTGAAATTTTAGACTGCGGTGTTATAAACTGCTTAGAAACCAATACACCTGCACCAATATCATAATCCAGCACGAGTAAGCACTCGATAGGAGTTCCCACGCTTCATACAATGCACTTCTCGTTCACTATATCAAAATGATATAATCCTCCTTTTGGGTACGCGTTTAATATCAACGTTATTAAATCACTCGTGCGGAGATGTTTAATTTTTAAAATTTGAGACGAAATTACGCGGAAATATTCCGGGTTAAACGCTTCCGCGGCGCGACTTTCTAGAAATAATATTTCGCGCGAATAACTCCGTAATTTTTTAAAGGCTGGAAACCTATTTGATGCCGCGAATACCTGAATTCGTGAGTGGCGAGTCCACGGATGTATAGGTACCGGTGCATCATTTCATTAGGAAAAAAGAGGATCGTGGACATTCCCTCGCGTCAAGCGCACCCACAGATAAGCCGTGCGCCACCCACTTAGGGAATCGCTCATCTACACTCCATCCCGATATTCGTTTTTTAAACAATCGCCATTCGCCGAAAGTCAAAAATGCGAGGAAATATTTCGCGGAGCTGTACTGCGGAATTCGAGGAACTTGAGGCCTTCGAAAATAAACAATAAATTCGATGAAGGCCGCTCAGTTTTTATAAATGAAATGACTTTACTGCTTGTGCCGTTCCCTTTTTTTCCGATAAACGAAATGCGAATTAGAAATAAATACGGATCACTGAATACAGAGATGGAGTTATGTTCCGCAAACGATATTTCCTGAAACGTTCCCGATGACGTGAAAATACTTTCGAGTGTGTGCGCGAGAATTCTCGGAAAACGACGATAGCTATTTCAAAAACAAAAATCGTCGATTTTGTGTTTTTTGGGTTCGAATCCAATAATTTGAAAAACACTGAAACTTCCCCAATAAGATAAGCTGATACTGCGGGACCATGAGTCAATCAGTCAAATTTTTATGCGATTATCTTCAACATTATCCGTTGGGTTCTGTTTTTATGAGATCATGTACTCGACCACAAGGATATTTACAGATCTAATCGGTCTGAATAAAATCTATCTATAAGTCATCTTTAGAAAATGAATGAGAGAATCTGGTTAGAAATATTATTGATACCCATAAAGTAATATTAACCTACTGCTGTCTCCTTCTTACATATACATTATAAAGAACGGACTTCTATATCAGTAAAATGGTCTTTTATGACCGGGGCCCTAAGATTTTGCAAAGCCTCTTGAATTGCCCTTGCGTCGAAAACATCGTTACAAGTTAAATAATCGTGCCAATAAACTTCAATTAATCTAATATATTACATTACTATACTATCTGACAATGAGATTGACTCCAAACGCTGATCTTTCTAACTACCTTAAACGGAAAAATATCGCTTACGAAGATTACTTAACGGGATTAAAAATTAAGCATACAATTTATTATTATTAATAAGTCAATAGTAAGTATCAAGGAAAGAATTTAACGAACGAAAAGAAAAATTTAATGACAAATATACCAGAGAACATCGCGTTCTTTCATGCATACTCGGCTAGCATGGACGTGTATTGCGGGGTTGCCTGTACTCCGGTTATCAATTTTCAATTATTTATTGTAGCGAAACTAAGGCCCATTCAGACGAACTCCGTTACACTTTTTCATTACTCTACTTCCTGCACCACTGCAAAAGGTTTCATCAAAATCCCCGGACAAAAGTGAGAGTCTCTCCTTGTTAGTAGAATCACTACATTACTCTCTTCCGTCATAATACATTTAAGTAAGTATTAAGTAACGTAAGTATTTTCCCAGATACAATAGTAAATAATGCTTAAATTATATCAACAGTGATTTTTCAGCAACAACATGTAATATTCATTTTATATCCTTCACCGTACTACATTCTTCTAACAGTTTGAAGTAATCCAGAGTTAATTTTGAAACTTAGATAACATACCTAACATTCACTTCCTAAAGAAACAATTTACCTTTCATATTATTGCCTTTTGAACGAACCTCAAGTTTAGAGTTTGAAATATTCTCAACTTTTGGTATTCTTACTTAAAATTTTAAGGAGCACGACTCTAGATGGACCCGCCTGGTTCTTAATCTTCCTGTGTATCATAAGTCTATAGAGATCTGCATGGGCAAGGTGATTGAGTTTATCTTCGTGTTTGTGCTATGTCGGACTTCCTCGATACATTTTGCCTCATAATAGGATATTTGCAAGTACCCTAAAGGGAATTAATGTGATACTAGCCGCGCGCATGCACCCTCTGGGTGCAGTTGTTTGGTCTGGACCAGACATCTGGACTATGAGCATGTACTATCATTCATTTTTAATCATTACTTTCATATGGATATATCAATCACAGTGCATTCTTATGGGAAAACGCAATACCTCGGTTTCAACAATCGTTTCGGTCGTCAAGGGTATTAGTTGTTTACAGCCTCAAAATTTCACGAAATTTCCGTCTATTTTAACCGAATTCTCAACATTTCGACTCGATAACGATATTTCACGACCAAAATTAGAATCTCTATTTATTTCTCTTTCTTTTGGTGCTTACCTCGATGTCGTAAGCCTATTGTTTCTAATTTAAATTTGCAAAAGAAATGTAGCCTGCAACCGATAAAAGTAAGGTTTACGTGCATTTCTTATGAGAACGGTTTTTCTTATGGGAAAACGCAATACCTCGGTTTCAACAATCGCATTCGTCGTCAAGGGGACTCGATGTTTATAGCCTCAAAATTTCACGAAATTTCCGTTTATTTTAACCGAATTCTCGCCATTTCGACTCGATAACGATATTTCACGACCAAAATTAGAATCTCTATTCATTTCTCTTTCTTTTGGTGCTTATCTCGATGTCGTAAGCCTATTGTTTCTAATTTAATTTTGCAAAAGTAATGAAGCCTGCAACCGATAAAAGTAAGGTTTACGTGCATTTCTTATGAGAACGGTTTTTCTTATGGGAAAACGCAATACCTCGGTTTCAACAATCGCATTCGTCGTCAAGGGGACTCGATGTTTATAGCCTCAAAATTTCACGAAATTTCCGTTTATTTTAACCGAATTCTCGCCATTTCGACTCGATAACGATATTTCACGACCAAAATTAGAATCTCTATTCATTTCTCTTTCTTTTGGTGCTTATCTCGATGTCGTAAGCCTATTGTTTCTAATTTAATTTTGCAAAAGTAATGAAGCCTGCAACTGATAAAAGTGTGGTTTACGTGCATTTCTTATGGGAACGGTTTTTCTTCTCTGGGTTCGAACTGTGGCCGTTCAGGTAAAAGAAAATTTCACCACATTGTAGGGTGCAGCATTCTACATCGAATGCACGCTTCAGCATCGCTCTAGCTCTTGGCATTGGCGAGAAAAACGCATTTTGTAGACAGACGGACCGACAGACCGACAGACAGACCGACAGACAGACACCGTTACGTTTTTAATATATATAGATGGTGAGCGTGTTAGAGCCCGAATTTGCTCTAGTCTATATATCAAGCAAGAGCTACGGCTTTTTTGGTACGTACAAACTTTTTAATTTAGCATTTTTATCGCTCCTACTTGGACTCATATGTCTCCTTCTAAAACGTGCAGTGCAAGCTAAGACTGTCTAATTTAAATTTCCTTATTTTCTATGCTTATTCCTACATTATTATTAATTATTTTTGCAATATGAACAAGCATAGCACTCCACATTTAAACGTTTCTCATCTTTTCCTCGAATTCAGGCTCTCCCAAAAGCTACCCTTTTTCTTGTTTTTAATATTATTACTTTGGGGGAAAATTGTGAATCAAAGCTCCTTTGTGTGTTACGAGGATGTTTTTTCAACTTATGAAACTAATGAATTTAATTTAAATAATAAACATAATGATAAAACTCTATCGCACACTAGGGATCGGATGGATTTAGAAAAAAATTTGTCTCAAAATAAGATCGACATTCGAGCCGGGCTCGGGCAAGAAATTTCAGAGCAAGCAGAACTATAAAACTCGATAAATGAACGAAAGACCTTTTCCCATCGTTTAAAAGCCAAATAATTGAAAATGTAAGCGAGAAATCAATACAATCTTAAGGTTAGACTATATTAGATTAGATGCAAACCTACGTAAGATCCGGTATGACCGGTATTTAACTCTTAGGTTAAAATTAAAATGTAACCCATTAGTTGAGACTAATAAACTAAAAGAATAGAAAGACAAAATGCAATTTTTATTTGCAAAGACATACGGTCATACATTAGATAATATGGTACAAAAAAACCGATATGAGCTAAAAACTAAAAAATATAAAAAGCTAAAAAATAAACTAAAAAAAATAGAAAGACGAAATGAAATTTTTATTCCTAAAGACATTTCGGTTCAGAGTTCTTCCCAAATTTTTCTCCTCAGCTTGCTAATGTCTTGGCCCAAAGTTCGCGACACACTAGAGAATGCGTTTTCCTTCAGTACATTGCATTTTCATCCAAAAAAATATAATACTGAGTGAACCATATAAAATGTTGTTATTTTTGAAATGATGGCCCATTTGGCGATAAAATCTCGATAACTTCAGAGAATATGTAATATTAAATTAGAACCATACGACATTCATAGATGTGCTGATATGGATTAACTTGATAAATTTTTCTACACACTGAACAATGCCCGTTTGCCTTCAGTATATAGCATTTTTCTCGAAAAAAAAATATAATACTGAGTGAATTACAGAAAATTTTTATACTTTCGAAATGGCCTATTTAGCGATAAAATCCCGATAACTTCAGAGCATATATAATATTAAATTAGAATATCGGTACTCAGAGATGTGCTGTCACGGATTAGCTCGGTACATCCCATATTATGAGCTTCGTGTCTAACGATTTGAAATATCTGCATAACTAATCTGTTGCATTCAACTGCGTCGATAAGAGTAGCTAAACGCAATCCATCCATATAAACGGGGTCATTTATTGGAATAATTTAAATGCTCTTCATTGAAATTTGCTCTTTGTCGTCGCCGCGATTTTGCAAACGGAATTTCTAAAAGGAAGTATGGGAGATAGATAAACTCAAATCGATGTAAACTAATTGAGAACCTTCCATCCATCACTGGGAACGAACGATAATTCCAGTGTAGGAATGAATTTTGCGACAAAGCACTCTCAATTTTATATTTTTAATTCTCTCTAAGCTTTCGCGAGAATAAAGGACGCATCAAACGGAGGATTAACGAAATTTGTTCCGAGGATGGGAAATTCTCGCAGAATTTCTGCGATCGTCACATTTTCCTTTTACGCGCCTAGCATTTGAATTCCGGCCTTTTTTCTACGAACACGCAAATCGTGCTTTAAGGGAGTCTATAGACATTTGCATGCAACTCGGTTATAACCGTTTCTAAAGATCTTTACAGAAAAACACGAGCAATAATCTATTTTACAGTTTTAAAAATTCAAAATTTTCAAACATTTCCTTAAAATGTAAGACGTTCAAATATACGAAACAAACATCCACATTCTTTGACGAAATTGGGACTACAAAGCACTTCTTAATTTAACTTGATCTGTCATTTAATCCTCGTCATTGTGCAAAACAAAATACATGAACTGCATTCATATTTTTGACGGTAGAAAAAATTAAATATATACAAAAAAAAGAAAGATTGTTTTAAAGGCAAGAAAAAAATGTAATGTTTTTATCGCAGAAAAAATATATCCACTACAGAAAAATATAAACGTAAAGTAATAGCATCGTATCCCTACAAAACCGCTTAGAACAGACAAAATAAATTTTCGCAAACTATTTATCCATATGTGGAAAAGTAAACATCAGCTTTCAATTCAAATATTTATCCATACTTAATTCCAGAGTTATTTTTCAGGTTTTACTGTAATTTACTGTTTTACTTTACTGTACTGTACATTACTTTACTGTTACTATTTTACTGTTTTACTGCGATAGGAAACCCAACGGAAGGAGAAAATTTGACCCCGTGTAACGCGCAAATTCTAAAAACAGCAGGCAAACGATTGCGCCACTGATTTTTTATAACTTGTATTTACGTAAATAAAAGAAGATGAGCCATTTTTAAACATGGCTTCGACCGAGTAAAATGAAAATGCATTGAAAATATATCATTACAAAAAATGGAAATATACTTATAGATTAAACTTTTCAAAATGGTTCTTATACTTCATAAGATCCATCCGTCAACTCGAGACCATCTTCTACAAGCCTAGATACGTTAGGCAGCAAAAAGTGAAGCAAGTGATCGATGTTACAGAGATTACTTCCTCCAAGCAAAACATTCCGTTCACCTGATTTTCCTTGACAAAGACATCCACGCCACATTTTAAGCAGCTTTTCTGCGTGATCTCATACTTTTCACGCATATCTGACAAATGCGAAGTGAATATTTCACATATTATTATTATTTCTTCCTCTTCTTATTTCTGAACAGGTTTTACTAATACGTTTACATACTGACCCATAAATAAATAAATGTTTTCCGATAAGTTTCATTTGCCTGAATGTAATAATCGATCATACGATTCAGGCATAATAATATTATAGCAGAATGATCCAGGAATACTACCTTTTTCTACAGTTTCTTACTCTCGATGAACTATCGTAAAGTATTTGCATTCTCAGTTAATTTCGTTTTAATTCATCCTATGAAATACCTTTTAAAGACTGAAGAGCAATACTTCAAATAGATTCTACATATAGGTACATACATTACGTACGTTACATTATAATATGCTTTTATTGCAAAATTTTACCATAACTAAGGGACATGTGATTCGCTAATTCTCCTTTGAATGGAATCAGCAACCGTGATTCAAATTCGAATCGAATCAGAATATATTGGAGAGTTGTGTTTCCTTACTTTTGTGCGGAAAACATTATCAAAAACGTGCGTGTTTTGCGTTCATTATAAGTATGTTTAATTAAGATATGACACATTCATTCGGATGGTAATAATCAAATCAAATTTTTCAGCTTTGCGGGTCTATAAGTATAACGGATTATTGGCGTGAATTTAATTTTTGAACCGTTTTTACAGGATTAGGTAAACCGTGGCTTTTTACGTGTTTCAGAGTGGACTTATTGCACTTGAAACGTACAGGCATTTTTATATTTTTCCTCAATCGCGCCCGGTGCGTCAAGTGGGGATAAAGCAAAAAATATTCAGATTACACAAATACTGAATTCGTTTCCTTTGAACGAATTCGTTATTGGACTATTTAAACATAATGACGGAATGCTTCTTTCAGGTGCGGTCTGATGGTTTCACACACGGCCTAATGATAAAAAAGTTTCCCCTGTCCCTATTCTAGAATCTCTTTTCCCGATTTTTCCCCACATCTGACGCGTAATGTAGATTGAAGTACGCAATTCCCTTAAGTCATCCATAAACATATTTTTCTCTGAGTTTATGAAGTAACTTTTAAATTTCTTTCTTCTGAAAATCTTACTCTTTGTCAAGGAGAATTTTGGTGACGGTTATCAATTTTCATCAGTAATTCCTACCGAAACCAACGGCTTTAGGCTTGGCTTTTAGCAACAGTCTAAGCAAATTCTTTCATACATCGAGATACAGTAAAACTCGTTTAAGACGCTCTCGTTTAAGACGCTCCCGCTTAAAACGCTATCCTGTTTAATAGGGGGTTTTCTTCCCGTCACAGTCCCTTTCAGATTAAACAAATGGTGTTAAGTTAAAGAGATACCCGTTTATAACGCGGATTTTATCTTCCTCAGATATGCTGCGACCCATTTTATCCAGTCCGCTGCCTCATTCAATTCCCAAAAAGTTGTTTACATTATCTGCCATACTCTCTACATCAGTTTTGTCTCGGAGAAAAGTTAGATTAAAAAGTTGCGTATCGATGTTTCTTTTCACCGCAATCTCAAGAAGTAAACATATCGAATAAACCAGAAAGGGAATGCAGTGTTTGGTGTGCTGTTGAGTATTCTTGGAGAGATCGTGCTCTGTTACGACCTCTTACCACTACCTTTAAAAAAAAATTCAACTGTCTATCCCAGTAGTGAAAATTGCTAAATTTTAAAATGAAGTAACGAGGAAGCTCTTTGTCGGAAAAGCTTCAAAGTTTCTCGTCATATTTTTCAGAAGGCAATCAGTATTACACATTAATACTTTGTGGGCTTTCTAGATATTTCATCTTCAGCTGTGGCAAATAAAGCAAGCTAAAGACGTACCATTTTCGTTTTGAGGGGTAAAACATTTATTCAAGGAAATGAAAAACTCAACTCTTTAGTTTTCCAACGAAAAAATAAATAAAGATTAAAATTTAAAGTTTTAAACTTTCGTAACCCAGTAATAACGCTATCCCGCTTGTAAAGCAGTTTTCATTTAGTCCTCTGAAGAGCGTCTTAACCGGGTTTTACCGTATATAATCTGATAACCACATTTCGGCTGAGACAGGTGATCCAAGCAACGTTCAATTTGTTTTCCTACTTTTCCTGGCTTTAACTTTCACGGAAAAATTAATTACTGAAACTCTGGCCCCTCATTTTATTTGCCATATCTCGCAGTATTTAGGATTTAAACGTAAATGGTGAGCAATTACTAAATTCATTTCCAGGATGCATTTTCCTACATCTATTTCAACGAGTTTTACGCCTTTTAACGATTCCCATCCTATGCAAAAGTACCTGAAACGCTTTTCGAACAAAAGCGTAAATTTTGAGCAAAACGCTCTTACGCCCGGCCTTTCCATCCGTTGTCATCCGAAGTCGCAGAATCAGTTCCTCAACAATAAAACCCACGCCTGTAAAAATCCATAATGTCAACCTTTTATTTTTTGCTCCGCTAAGCAATAAAACAGCTCCTCTCGAAGAGGTGAAAGCTAATCCGAGCGAAGTCGGGGATTGAGGCTTGAGTTATGGCGTTCAAATGGGAATGGCGGAGTATCTCTAAATTATGTGAATTTCCGCCGCCGTCCCTCTTTTTCGCCAATAAATACGTGTATCCTGGGAGATATGCTCTATCTTTGTATTTGCATTCGGTTAAAAGAATTGGACGCATAACTCCGGAGAAAGAGGTCCCAGCCATTCTCATATCTTGGGGCCTCTCGGACACATCTTTTGAAAAATTCAAAATCTGAGATCGATTCCCATTGTGACTGAGCGAGACTTGGCGGTTCGTGATGAGACTTGGGAAAACAAGAGATGTTTAAAAATATGTTGGCAAAGTGTTACGGAATAAATCGGGTGTTTGAAGCCTTAAAAATTACGCCAACTACATTAAGGCTGACAACTACATTGCCGATGCCTAACTGAAATACGGCTTTTGTTTAGAGAGGAAAATATCGCAGTGGAAAAGAAAATATTTTTAAAAGGTAAAAATGTAAAAATTTGCAAGACTGAAGGTAGTCTAAAGGAAGTTTTCGCGGCAGATTCTTACGCAACTCAAGAATATTTTGAATTTACGGAACGGGTGGAATACTTATACCAAATCCAAAATCATTGGCTCCATATTAAAAAATACACGAAAAAGGTCTTCAACATTTTTAAACGAATTTTATTTTAGCTTAATGACTAATCAATTAACTCCTTAACTTACCAAAATTTACTCCTTTACCAAAATTAGATTAGAAATTTTTTATTATATATATAATTATATTTTATATTAATGAAAAATTGCGTTATTTTTTGCTAAAACATGTCGGAATTGCGTATAAATTTGACAAAATTAACGAACGAATTTTCATATCCGTTTAATTTCATTTAGCATCACCTCTACAGAAATATGAAAAATTATTCTTTCTTTTACTCAAATAAATCATAAATTTAAATCATTTGAGTTATTAATTTCAAACGAAAGGTAAATAAATGACCATTATTGTTGAGCTCTTCCAATCATTCTTTATTGAAAGGAAGCTACAAATATTCATCATTCCACAAAGTGAAATATTAAAAAAAATTCTTACATAGAAGACATTATTTCTAAGATTAATATGTTATTAGTTATAGATAAATATTACACAATTTTCTTAAATATTTTTACTATTGAGCCTAAATACATATACAACGATAATCTTAAATTTTAACTAATATATATCTAAATATACATAATAAATACTAAAACAGTTATATGAGCAATAAAATATAGCTAACACAAAAGCAGTACTGAAATTAGAATTACTCGTTTAAAGATAAAAACTTCATGCAACTAAATCTATATCTACAGCCATCAAAGCGCATATCAGAGTATGGCTCTAATAAAAGACCCAGTAAAAATTGTGCATTCTTCCCATTTTTCCCTTTGATCCTAACTCTTTCCATCATCCTAATCTTATAGCTTTGCCTTTCACGCCTTTCTGAAACTATAAAATACAGTGCGCTTTATTTTGATCGCTGACGTTCCGTGTGCCAAAAGAATTCCCTTCAAATTGTCCACGCACATGAGATTCGATATGAAAGGATCATATTATCGGACTCGCGGTCATGAAGCTGTAACCACGACCGAGAGAACGTGCCCTCATAAGATTCTTTCCTTAATTATTCCCTCCATGAGATTGAAATTTGCCTTTTGGATGAAAGTGAGTCATAAGAATGTTTGAGGAAATTCATAAAAGAAATCTGTGTGAGCCTTTTAGCAAACAGAATAGCTTCTAAATATTTTGTAAAAAATATATAAAATGTTCAAAGAGAACGCGAAAATAATAAGATAATAGTGAAAATATTATTGTCTAGTTTTTCTCAAAAGATTACCTCGAGCGATATTGTTTGTTGACTTTGATTTACTCTCAAAGTTATTTTCATTGGTTTTAACTCTCTAATTAGTCCATATTTAATCATAATCTTTCAAAAATATTACCGACTTTGATAACTACAACACTGCGGAAGCCGGCATGCAATTGAGAGATTTTTAAGGGGTTAATATGACTTTTGTGGTTTCCTTCTAGCTTAATACGATTGCCGAAGCAAATAAAAGCCGTAAAATTAAGTAAATAAAGCCTATTTTAAAACATACTAAGCGCGGATAGACTCGTCTATTGATAATAATTCGCACGCGTGAAATTGTGATCATGAGATAAAAAATGCAACACGAAATGTTATTATTTTCTGAATTACATGTTGACAAATCGGTGGGTTCAATGGAAAAGATATTATAGCGAAATGATTATGAAATGGAGAATTGAATTTATTATGCTTTATAACATAATCAAACACTTATATCGACCTATATCCAATGCTTAAATTTCAAGGCTTGCTTATCTATCGAAGATTGCTTTCCAAAATTCTGACCCTACACGTTATGATTGATAACGCAATGAAATCTATAAACTTCGTACGAAATGATTGTGTTCTTATTGCTTAAATAATCGGCAAATATAAAATACCATTCCGTCAAAACGTATATGTTGTACGTGAGAGTAAACTTTTATGATATTGTCAGCTTACTACCTAAAAAAATGAGCATCAGCCTTTCGGTTGCCTAGATACACTTCTAAGCTACTGGAGAACAACTACTCACCAAAACAATGATACTGTATATAAATTAGAAAATTTCAGTTCCGAAAGTATAAAACACAAATTCGCTGAAATCTACTGAAAATACAACACGCCTGACGATACACAAACAAAATTACTGTCACAATATCAAACTGATCTTCTCTGTGAGAAATAGTAAGACGACACTTTGACAAGTAGCACAAATAATAAACAATTCCAACGTGAAGTGAAGCGGGAACGAGCATAGCGCATTTCTAGGTAATCTAGCGCATTACTTCGAGGAAAAGGGTAAGAAACACGTGACGGATGTAAACATTAAAAGCTCAACTTTTCTCAATGAAAAACAGGGTAAAATCGCTATAAAATTCCCGTATGGAAAGGAAACTATACTTCTCGGACGTGAAAACAAATTAATGACCGAAGAGAGAAAATATTGATCATAGTCTAGCACTCTTATACATAAAAAGGCATTGATACCCCTCAATGAAAACTTTCTCTTACCTTCCCCTCAAAGTGGCGATGGCTTCTCTCTCACCAGGGCTTTTTAGGACTGAGTAAGACGGTTGGATCTTCACTGATGATAATGGTTATGAGACAGAGTCCGACAAGACCACCGCCCAAAACGCCCGACAGCTGACTGTGAATGACTGCTTCTCGGACTTGCGTCTCCTATGTGATCCCCCGCTCGTACCTGACCCAATATTGCGGGTTTACCCTGAAGATGGCATTTACTCATTGGACGACTGGCGCGCCGCGCGTCCAAATGCGGAACTAAGCAACGAACAGACTCTGCGCAACCCTTTTGAGGCGTAAATTTTATGAATACTTAAACCTTGCTGTACATGAAATATCCAAGTGATATATTATTAAAATATTCTCTGCATTAGAAGATGAGTTGCTTGGATAGCCTTGCGTGGCCCTATGACTCAGGATTCGAATTCAGATCGCATCTACACCAAAGTAAACGGATCAATAATTTTTTAGACCGGATCAAATGGCGTGATATAAATTAATTTCTCTTCATTGAATCTGAGTATAAATGGAACGATACTTCTTAACTTCATGTTCTTTATATATTATGTATCATTTAGCACTGTTTTCTCTCTGTATTATGCATTTTCTTCCTTGAAACGGAGTGAAACAAATAATGTGCTAACTTATTTTCATTGTGAAACAATATTGCGTTGATTATTTTCTTAGTGTTACGGCGATAGAATTATAGAAAATTCTTATTCTAAATAAAGTTTTCATAGCCGAAGTCTCATAAACAGCTATTTATAATTATTTAACCATATACATATATTTATATATTATAATAATACAACTTATTTATAAAATCGATAGTTGAAGACGTCACTTTGTGGAGCTACATAACAAGGATGAAAAAACAAAAAAATTCCTTAAGGTTTCACTTTTTATAAAGTTATTTTCTTTTATCTTAAAACTTATTTAATGCTAATGCATTTAAAGAAATGAAATGGTAAATAGGAAATTTAAGGTATTTGTAAACAATAAATTATATCCAGAATCAATATCTCTTAGCATTAGTTGATAATTTATGGGATTTTTTTATTTTGCTCGATAATGCCTATCCTGAACTGGAATGAGACAGAGTGAAGCTAATGTTATTAAGGAGTTCAGAAATCTGAGCATATACAGAATGAAACACTACTTAAAAATTAATTATGAAGTGGTAAATTATCAGCTGAAGAAAAGCAGTTTCTTTGGCAGTGTAATATTTCATATGCAACTGAACTCACTAAATACCTCCAAATTCACCTCATAGATAACACAATTCACTTGAGGAAAAAGGACTTATTTTGTTTGACTGAAATTCAGTAGTTTAAATCAAGCGAAAAGAAATATTCTTGGTATATAAAATATGCTTGAAAAGGGCGATGAATTGTGGGTAAAGTAATCAAAGTCACAAAAATGTTCTTTTGGCAGCTCTACTCTAAATCTTGCACAGCATACAATGTCTGCTGAAAAGGCCTACATGTTTTCAGGACTTAAAAGTTATGTAAGTATTAAGAATACACTAAAAGGTATCTCAGTATGAAGGGAATTTAAAATTCCTTTATTGCCTTTTAATACAAGGAGTTCAATGGTAATATTGTTCAAAGTGTATTGACAAGAAAGGCAATTTTGCCCATGTGCTCTGGAACGCTTTGTCCAAAGTACTCGTCATTAGGTAGCTTGTCCTCATTAGTACTTATGAGGACACGCTGACAGAAAAATGAAAGATAATCAAGATGCAAAATCAGGAGATGAAATTGCTTTGCCAAAGTGCATGCTAACAGTGAAAGTAATCACAATTAATACACATTTCGAGTATATCAAAGTCATATTCAGAGAAGAGTGAGAAGAGTATATGCCCCTCTTAAAAACATAAATAATCTTTTTAAAACAAGAAATCATTTATATCTGTCCTGATAAACTAATACAAATCCTTACACAGGAAAGTTCACATGAAGAAATATTAATAATGTTCCATGTTCTCATAACCACTCTTAAGGATTTACTCAGAGTAAATAACCTCAAAAATCATGTCCATATGTCCCCATTGAAATAATTTCTGGATATAATGCTGCACCCAGGAGGTAAAGAGGAAAAATTTGAAGAAATATGTATAAAAATTTGGATAATAGCAAATGAGATCATAGCATCGTAAAGCACTCTAAAACTTAAGCTTCTTATATGAATGAAAATAATTGTTTACATTCAGATGTTCCTTTGATAAAAAGATCCACAGAATCCTAGCACAGACTACTAAAATGCATATTGATGCATCCTTCACGCAACAAATTGCTGGGCTCCAGGAAGCCACATTGGCAGCGCAATCGATTATGATTAAAGTTATCCTGGATTTGGTTCCCAGCTGTAGCCCAGCAAAATAACCTTAGTTGTTTCAAAAATCAATTTCAAAAATACTAATTACAACAAACTTCTCAAACTCTTATGCTTTTCAAAAGTGATTTTATTTTAAGAAATACAGATCACTACTTGGAAAGAAAATTTTACATTTAAGCATATACAAGTTTTCAATATATATTCTCTCATTACAGGTAGCTGAGAATGAATTTGCAGCTCAGAAAATAGCATTCAGATGTTCACAATCAATCTTATCATCTGAAATTTTAAAACTGTATTGAATACCAAAGTGCTCAACATAATCTATCTTAACAGTCAGAGATTTCAATCTGTTTGTAAGTGCTTGGTTGTTATGAGGATAATATCCATATTAAATAAGGCAATTAACTGAAATGAGTTCATTACTTATTATCAGTCATTGGTCAATTTTTCTCTCATACAAGGAGATAAAATAATCTGCTGTTACAATGATAAATATATTCACCATTGGAAGGCAATTCCATAGCTTTCACTCTATGCAAAGACATTACAACAATTACCATAGAGCCTTGCAATTAATTCTGCCTTGAAAATACGAAATCTCTATATTTCAGTAATATAATTCTCTATAAAATAAAAAGTATACTTCTGTTTTGGTCCAGTATTTGATAGTAGTGGCCTTTGGTTTGATGAGCACAAGTGAACTCATGATATGAAGAGACTTAACCTTAATTTTTCATTTTTTCAAAGTTTTTGCGGCCTGCATTCATTTTATCTTTTTAGTTTACTTTAAAAGTTTTACTTTTATTTTTGCCAGCCTGCTCTAGATTTTAGTTTAATCAAAATCTTAGAGGAGAGGCAACAGATTCCTTCTGTATGAAAGAAAGGTACATATTATGTTATCAGTACAGCAATTACAGAGGTGGATTTGTAGATCCTTTAAGGGAGAAACATCATAACCTTGGAGAAATTCTCACAAATAATTTAATGTGGGATATGACTAGGATAGAGGTGGATTCCACAAAAAGTTAGAGAAAGCATATCTACATACTCTATACTCTTTATTAGATCAACAAAAAGAAATGAAACACTATCGAGAAAACTTCAACTATAAACCCATACCAGAATTTATATTATAAACCCAATGCTCATCCTTAATCTAAATACATCCAAATAGTTTTAAAATACACAAAAGAAGGAACTTTTCACTTTTATATGCCATGAAAATTATTAAATTGACTCAAAAAGCTGGTGATATATGCAATATCTTGTCGGCTGGTGATTGAGAGGTACATCAAACAGTCAATTAGATTTTGATATAGAGCATCTATACACTTGTCACTCTTTGTCAAAATCTTGCGAATTTCCACGGGGAAAAACAAGTTTACAATCACATATACTTACCTAAAACTAGTTGAATATATATTTTATTATCAACATATATATATATATCACTTCCTACAAATTTAACTCTTATCTCAAGAACATGATATATTTACCAAATCCTTCATTTTGAATCTTTCCATCACATTTTCTTTTGCACATAGTCTTTGTTTTATCTTCAAACATTACAAAACAAAAATATATAATCTATATACAGAGCTAAAATCATCATTCCATTTCTCTCCACTTGTAATAAACACAATTTCAGAATGTTTGGAATTCATTTCAGTCAGAACACCATGTATTTCATAATACCAAGCTCTGTAAGCTTGTTTCAGACTATAATTGCTCTTTGCAGCTTGCATACCTTTTTCTCATTAACTTCTCATACTCAACTTACATAAAGCCAAGAAAACCCCAATACTGGTGTCTTACTACAGGAGAAATAATTTCCTCACAATCAACTCCATACCATTGAGTGTAAACCTTTGGCCACTAATCTCACCTTACCTCTGATTAGGCTACCATCACAATCCCTTTTTTCCCAAAACCTATTTACTCTTTGCCACAGACTTGCCGATAGAAAGATCAACCAAAGTCCATCCATTATTTAACATTAAATAATAACTCTTCATGGCCTCATATCTCTTCCTCTCTGGAGATACTAAAGTTTCCAACACAGTCTGAGGTATATCACCTGCAATTGCACAATTCAAATAAAAATCAGTGAAATCTTTTGATACTTTCTCACACTTTCTCCCCTCTTAAACCATATTTCCTCTCCTGTTTCTATCATTGGGAATAAGCTCCAAAATTCAGTCGTCTCCAGCTCCTCTACAGGATGCTGATCTCTATAAAATCACCGGTTCAGAAAAACTCCAAAATAGATGCTTATGAAAGCATCTTCATTCATCAAAACAAAGGGAAACTCATGAATTCCGACGATGGACCCATTCCAACTTCTTCGTTATACACTCTTTTGGACACCGCTTCTTAAAAGGAGTTCCGTTCTCCAACTTCTACCCGTAGGCCACACAAAAAAAAACACATCGCAAAACCCTCCCTCCCACGACAAAGAGTTACAAATACCTCACACTCCACACTTTCTTTTCATTAAGCATTTTACCCCCTTGATGATGGAGGCATAGTCTCCGAAATTCACATTGGGAGTTTCTGAAAACGGTGACCACACCTGGTGATAATCCTTTTCTGAGGAATTGCCCAACGATCGGCATACGGCGTTCAGAGAATTCTTGGTTCTCTTATGCTGATCTCCATTCATCCCCCGGGTAAAGTCTTCGCCCTCTTCACCCAGGAATGCAACCTGCAGTTCCTGTGGAACTTCCAATTTGGGTATTCTTCCTCCTGATATGGCTGGAAACCTGTTTTCTAAAGTAAGAAAACATCCCTAGTATGGAACAATTTAATTGGCTCATATGGATTCACTAACCTGCGCTAATTTTCATCAACACTGTAGCCCACAAATATTTCTTAGCGTTTGGGTCTAATTTCTTCCATCTCCTTCCACACCATATTTTCTCTGGTGTTTTATGAGGAACTGCTCCACTGAATGATCATTCTTAAGGTAAATTGCAGTACTAACAGCCTCTGTCAAAAGTCTTCTGCATAGTCCAGCATCTTCAAGTAAGATTCAGGCTTTATCCATTATTACCCGGTACGCTCGCTCTGCAAAGTTATTTTACTGTGGGGTAAAAGGCACAGTTTTCTGATGCTTGATCCCACACTTGAGGAGATACTGCCTAAATTCACTACAGTACTCTGCACTATTGTCTGAATAAAAGGTTACAATCTGCTCCTTATTTTCGTTCTCTACACCTGCTTTCAACTCTTGGAACTTGCTGAAGGCTCCAAATTTTTTCAGAAGTACACAGTTTTCCTAGAAATTTCCTTTATGAACCTCAAGAAATACTTAGCTCCTCCATAGTAGGACTACAAAAAACAAATGAAACGTTAATGAACGAACTTATACTATAAACCCAAATAAGAATTTAGACTATAAACCCAACAGGTAAGTGCCGACATCTATAGCATACGTAGACGGTGACTTGAGAAACTCGGCTTCGTCGAGGGAATAATTAATAGGAGCGGAGAAAAAAATCCGTGAGCGATGTTACTTAGCGCTAGTTAGAAGCTATCTAGACTATGCACATATGGGATCCTGCCGTAAGCATTGCATAAGAGAATTAGAAAAAGTTCCGCGAAAGGCTCAACGATTTCTCATCACGCTGGCAGAGTGGTTAGCTTGCTACCACTCGAACGTTCCAACACCGTGTTCCCGGGTTCGAATCCCGGATAAACCTAATGGTTAGGGTGGCCATGTGTGTTCGCCAGTTTTTATTGCTATTTATTCCATTGTAAAGACCTTGTCCTGTTCATGGATCTATATAAATAAATAGATTTACTAAGGCTTGCAAAGCAGTAAGCGTTTCCCACGTTATTCAGGACATGCTAGGATCTTACGTAAGTAAGTACGTTTTTAAGAATTAAATTTTAAAGCAAGTCTTTACTCACACTATAAATTCAGAAATAGTACGCTCTTGAAGGACGTTATTTATATCCCTGTTAAATGTGCGGATGTTCGACTCTAAAAGAAAAATCAGGAGAAAGGGATGTTACTAGTTTCCAAAGTTCATTTTCGCCGCGAACGATACGCGAGAACCGATTGGGGAAATAAACTGAAAGATACATCCCTAGCCACTTGCCGAAAGGCAGTTAGCAAAGTATACGAAGAAGTAAAATACATATTTACTTTTACTCACTAAAGTAAAATAAGAAAGTAAAATACATATTTACTTTACTTAGGCTGCAGTTTTGCATTGTAGAAGGCTAGAAGGAAACCAATGTATTATTTGCAGAATCGCTGCAACAACTGGTTTTTATCTTGTGAGATTATTACTTATTTTGTAGTAAATCATTTAAGGTTATATTACTTCATTTGAATCTTAAGGCGGAGACAATTCAGAAAGTACATCTTTCGGAACTAAAAAACAGCTTAGGATAGGAGCATGTAGATCACTTATTGCTCGTAGTGAGTGATTATAATAATAAAGGAACTTTATTAAGACGAGATTGATACTTATTAGTCTCCTCTTACATCTAACCCTCCGCTATATAAAATTTTAAAGAAACAAATAGCTGGAAAAGTCACAGAAGGAAACTAATTTGTGGGTTTAAAAACTAAGTTTTCACTTAGGAAAATATACTACTGTAGGAAAACATCCGCGAGGAGGCTGTGAAAAACCTGCGAAGCCTACAGATAGTTAATTAAATTTTAAGAAGAAAGCAGACTAATCTAATGAAAGGCAAACAAGAACAGTACGTTATCACGTAAATAAATCTAATTGAAACGGAGAAAACAGTTATGAAACACAAAGTAATGAAATTAAATAAGAGAATCTCAAAGAAGAATTAATTAAAGATTTGTGACATGAGGTGGAATGAGGATTACAAATATTATTTGCTCCGTAAAGGGAAATGTGGGAGTAAGAATAATGCTGAGGGAAATTTTCCGCACTGGGGAAGGCTTTTCCGCAATATAAGATATACGATTAATATCCTTGCAGGATTATAAAAACTAAAGTTTTTTATTAAAGTTAAAGATTTCTAACAATTAATATCCTTTCTAACTTATTTTCCTCCTTTCAAAATTCAATCAAGGATGTCAATCGTTAGGAAGGATATTCTACACAGGTAATTAATTTTACCCAATTATGCGAACTTCTATGCAAAGATCTAACAAGGATATTAATCGTTAGATCTTTATATAGAAGTGTAGCATAACTGGCTAGCATAACATAACTAGCGTAGCATAAATAAGTGTGGCATAAGAAGAAAAATTTGGCACGTTTCCATTATAATATTTTAGTTATTTAATCTCACGTTAAAGAAAACTGTCTAACGCGGATATGGAATGGATATCCGCATGAAAATTAACGCGCGAACCTTTGTTAAACGGAATCAAGTCGTAGATACTAACTAGTTCTAATTAATTTTTAAGAGTTCTAATTCTTAACGTTACCAAGTTGTAACTCTTCTTAAACTTTCGGCCAGAAGAAGACTTAAATTCATCATTGGATGGCGACAGAAGTGTACTAAATTGGTGCAAGGAAATATAATTAGTTAAAAAATTGGTCGATTTTCGTTTTTGTAGAGGTAATTTAGATTTAAGGTAATATTTTTTCTATTTTTTTCCACAGATAGAGTAAATACGCGCATATAGGCCCCACCGAGAATCGAACCAGGGACCGTTTTCACGAACGTTGCCAACTTGGCAAACCCGAAAATATATAATTTAAATTTATTTACTATATTCTTTGAATGAGGCAATTGAATACGTAGAGAATTGTTCATATTTTGTAAACAAATTGCCATGTTGGGTATTTAAAGTAAAACAGTTTTCGTATTATCAATGCGTAAATTTGGTTTATTTCGAAGCACTTCCGCATCCATCAAATAACCTAAAGAAAGAAGATGGAAGCATTGTTTCCGAAATGTACATCGGGATTCTGAATAACTGGGACCACTAAACGATTATCCGTTTCCCGGGAACCGCCCTTAGACGGTCGCCGCGTTCGGCGCTTGGAGAACCTTTGTCTCTTTCTCCTTGATCATGTTGACATTAATTCCCATTCCCGAATAGGGAATAAACGTGAACTTGATCAATTCCCTATTCGGGAATGGGAATAAACGTGAAGTCCCAATAGATTCCACTAAAAACAAGTTTCACTGTGTTTTAAAAATTCCACTAAATTTCTATGAAACCTCAGGCAAAAACGAAACAGCGTACCAACCCATTTCACAAATAAATTTGACCTGGACTCATAAATTAGAGGGCAGGAAAATGTGGAGCATTTTGGATAAGCTAGAATCCCAAGAAGATAAGCAATAAATGCGATAGTTTGCCCTCAGTGAACCATAATGCTATAAGTGGACCACGTCAGTGGAGCTCAATGACCCTACAAACACTTTTCATTTAAAATATGTAGGGACTAAAATGAATGCCATCACTGGCGGGCTCCCAGATAACCATGTGGGCAGCGCGTTCGACTTTGGTGAAAGTGGTTTCGGGTTCGATTCCTGGTGGGAGCCTACGTGCGAAATGATCACTGCACTTTTAGCAATACTACATCTACAACTGCATCACTGTATCTCACTTCTTGCGTGCGTATTATCACAGCCATTGATAATAATAAGAATAAAGTAAACAAAACATTTTCCTCTATCCTGTACGAATAAATAAACGAAAATTGTACTATGTGTCGTAAAAGAAGTTGAAATAAAACACGCGAGAGGATCTATTCTTGCTTCTGAGAATAAGCAAATAGGTTAAATGAGGTTAAATTTACGACGAATCTAAAAAAGGAGTAAGGCAGGGAGATGGCAAAAATTTTGATAAAATAATTTTTACTGTTTTTTTAAGAATTAATATTAAATTTTGTATGTTTAAGATCCCTTATTTACCCTGGAGAGTTTTATTTTTACTTCCAATCGAGTAATTAACCATGCTTCCCAAATAGTAAAGAGCATCCCGGAAAAGCGGTGCCTTGTGTGTACTGATCCCTAGCTAAGCCAGTATTCGAGGAAATTTTTTTTCTATACCCTGGCTTCGATAACAATGCAAACATGAACTGTGAGTTGAACAGTCTTGAGAGACCATCAGAGAATTGATATAGCAGATAAGCGTATAATACAATTCCTATTTAGGATCGAAATGTAATCCTAGATAAAACACAAGTGTGTGACATTCATATTTTTTTATAATCAATATCTTTAAAGACGATTCGTCATTCACGCTCCTCATTACACATTTAATGTAAATGGGAAATTGCAGTGCTTATAGTTTTCCCTGAGATATTTCGCCGATCGCATATAAATTTCGTAAAAAAGGAAAACTTATCAAAACCTTATATTTGCCCAGTTGCGGATATTCTATGGTATAATTAAGAGTTACTTTTTATGCAGCTGATTTTTCTCAAAAATGTGTAATTGACGAGAGTAATGCAAATCTGGAAAGTGCTTACATCCAACATAGTTCCGAAGTCCCTTCAATTACTCCCCTAGTTAATAGAAGCAAATTGAGATAACGCAACACTTGAGATGATAACTGAATGTTAACTGAACAGAACCAACTGATATAACTCTCATTATAGTGTAAAAATAGGAATATGACGTGAATTGTATTGCTCAATGTTAATTCTCCATGAAAATTAAAACTCAACTCAATGATAATTAAGGTTCCCGGAGCGGGACGGACTTAAGTATGAGATATTGATTTGAAAATAATACATGATTACTTTTTTAGTAATAAAAAATCGCACACCTTTAAAATTATTTAATACTAGTTGAAATGCCGGTTGATAATAATATTTTAAAAAAAGAGAATATATCATCTCTCATCTTAGATAAGTTCAACTGGACAGGTTATCGAAAGTGATATTTTTTTATTTAAAAATTTCTTTTTAGAAATTCTCACAACTAAGATCGAAATCTATAATCAAAGATAATAATAAGAATCGTCATAGCCTTTTCTATTATGAAATCTTCTCAAGTATGTAAGACGATTCTTATTAACGATATAATTTAACTTCTATAGATCCTGCAAACGATTAAAATGAAATTCACATTCATTCATTTAGGAACGCCTCCTCTGGAATCGAACCGGAGATCAAATATATAGAATAAAATACATTATGAGAAACGGGGCGTCGACATTCTATAAGTTCGCAAGTTTTGTAACTTCTAGATTTCGAGTTTTAGGGGAATATAGACAGTCACACTCATAATTATGCCCGTGGATTCCCATTCAGAAGCAAAATTTGATGAATACAGTACAATACAACTTACGACGTACTCGACTCTTACGAAAACAAAGGATAGCCAGTATAAGAAATGAGACGTTGAATTACGTCAATAATTGAATCGATGAATCTTTTACAGGTTATACTGTAGCGATATGCTGCATTATCCTCCTAATTCCGAATTGGTATTAACAAATTAGGAAAGTAGAGTCATGGTTCATACACCCTCTGCCATACGCCGAAAGGAGGCTTGCAGGATATGTAAATTTAAAATATTTCAACGTAAAACGCGCATGTCCCTATTTGAAAGCTGAACATCGTTTAGCTGTTGCGTTTTGAAGGAAAATAAAGCTGACACGTCACCCCCCTCCTTTTCCCCTCCACCCGCTTCATATTTCTGAGCATAATGGTCCATTTCTCATCGAAAGATGCAACACATCTGGATAAAAGTGACATTCATTTCACTCGAGGACATACACCATCACTCTGTAAAATTTCATCGGAATTCACTGCAGTTTTTGCGTGATGCTGTAACAGTCTTGAGATACAAAAATTTGAAAAATACGTGTTTTGGACTCAGGGTACCTAACATGCCACTTTTTTGAAAACTTCAATGTACAAACTCCTTTACGAATTTCATATATACATACATAAATTCTGCACGATCATACACTTGAATTGATCATTGGGAGTATGCAATATTCCCTTAAGTTCCCTCGAAGGAACACTGAGATCTGTATTTGTTTATAACCAAAGAGTTCGATAAGTGAGTTTTAACTACAATGGGGGTATATCTAAAATATTAGACTAAACATAACTAACATAAACTTATATACAACTACCATATGAACCACCATAGAATACTATAACCACCATCAGACCAAAATATAGATTTCCTGAAAGATTATTGCCATTAAAACTATTGTTACATTGAGAATAATGCAATTTGAATAGAACATACACCTGTCTCTGATTATCAGCTCTGGGGACTGCAGATCAAACTAGTGCTGAACCAAAAATAACTGATATATCTTGAAGCTACTAAATATCTGTCTAAGATCATCAATCAGAATGATTTAGGAATACAAATAGCATGAATACTCTTAGCAATCAGAGTGGATCAGTAATCGAGTGAAAGGAGAGCAGATATATACACTGATTTGAGGGAGAAGAATTTATTGTTTCACACCCGAGTGGCACGGATGATGGCTGTCAGACCAACCACTCATCAAAAAGATAAATGCCACCAACTCAATGAAAGATCTTACAAAACATATACCTGAATTTTTTTATTGAACTACTTTGAGGTCTTTGGATAGCCGAATAAAATGTCTACCTTTAATCATATTGGTCCCACATTCAATTTACAGTGAAGGCTCTTGCACAAAAAGACCTCACCTTTCGAAGCATTCTTTTGATTACTGCTACTGGAACATGTTGGTGAAGCAAATACTGTAAACTCTCATTAAAATATCTTACGAGAAAGGGTGGTAAGCTCACAAATTATACCCCAGCAATGGCATTTATTATCAAGATAATAGTTGTAATCACAGAGACAGTTTAGAACCAGTTCAGAACTGCAGCACATGCACGTTATGATTTTAGTCGTTTAGAGAGCATTTAGAGAAAATTTCTGAATTACTTATTGATTGTTACAGGCTCTCTCACTCCATGAACGAGACTAATCATCACGAAACTAATCATTGGTTCTGAAGTCTTCTGAACCACCAAAATCATCATGCTCATGCACCACAGTTCTGAACTGTCTCTGCAAATACACCTAATAAAAGCTAATATAGATAAATTCCGACAAAATATTCAAATAGTTCAATTACTACCTTGTCTATCAAGAAATAGAAAATAAAACCTCAAGCTATCTAACTTATGTTACAGAGAATGTCCCTAAGAAAATATGAGAGCAATCAAAATATTTTTGTTGGTTCGTTCTCCATTAATTTCTACTAGAATTGGAACCACACCTTGCATTTCCTAATACCCTAATAACTTTCTCGTGATTTTGTCTTTGGCAGAATATCCAAGAACATAACTCCTTTGAAAGACTTAGCTTGCATAAGTAAGTCATGATAGGCATCTAGCCAATAAAATCAATATCAAAACCAAAGAAAGAATTCATCAAAACCCAAATCATCAGCTGACCTAAAAAGAGACATGAATATAGATAAGAAACTTCTTAAACTTATTAACATTCAACATTTTCATTGATAATTAAAATTTTGAGCCATAAGTTATACCATAGGTTTTATTTTGGCAATTTTTGAGTACAAAATTATATTTTATTGAAAGCAGCAATATCAACAGATTGAACTAAATCTTCAAAGTCGGTTATTTCCTCAGTCAACAAATCAACAGAAATTTTCTCATCTTCAATTACGCATCCTATTTGCAGTTTGTTGATTCCATAACCCACAGGCTGTAATCGTGCTGTAAAATAAGAAAAATACATGATTAAAATGTTGAACAAATGTAATTCCAAGTTTATAACTTAAAACTTATATTGACTTATAACTTATACGACTTATAACTAAAACTTACATTGACCCCACACAAGGCCATCTTTCTGGATTGATCTAACTTTCTCTTCCATAAGTTTCATATCGGTTTCATCATCCCAAGGTTTGACATCCAAAACAACGCTAGATTTGGCTATGAGAGCTGGTTTCTTAGACTTCTTAGCGGCATATTCCTTCAATCTTTCTTCCCTAACCTTTGCTGCCTCTGCATCCTAAAAAATATTTTAAGATACATGTATTATGATACTATTTACTGATTATGTAAATATACATTAATATACATGTATTATGATGCTATTTACTGCAGTGCATCATTTTGGCAAGGGAAAAGATAACATAATGGTAAGGCAAAAATGGAGGAATGAAAGCATAAAACAAAATAAGAGCAAACATATTCAAAATGAAAATGGCAAACTAATAAAACAAAAAATATGCTCACAACATTTTGCCTCAGAAAAGCACCAGTAAAGATTCAGCTAGATGGATAAATTAGCTCATCCACTGCAAAATGACTAAATTTGAATGTAAGATAATAATAGAAGATTTTCAACATAATTATAGAGAGTTATATGGCTGAATATAAATCATATTAGACAAAATGTATCTACAGAAAATCAGGACCAAAAAATTAAGGCCGAAATTGAGATTTCATGGGTTACGAAGATATTCCAGAGGACAATTTTTAAACACGTTTCGGTGCATTAGAAAACAGTACAGTCCATGAAAATCAAACCTGTCACAAGTTTGAGCTAAAATTATTGCTGGAAAAACTTTTATCATATGGGAAATATAGCTCTTGAACATTCTAACTTGCCTCTTCATCATCAGAACCAAACAAGTCAATGTCATCATCATCTTCCTCTTTCTTTGGAGCTGGTTTACTTTCAGCAGGTTTCGCTGCAGACTTTTCACCAGGAAAATTTTTCCTATCATTACCAAAGGACTTGATGTGGTTGTACCATCTTAAGGTATGGGGAGTGTCCCCAGTTGGAGGCTTCTGAATTGCTTCAAAGTGGGAAGTGTCAGATTGAGTGGGCACAAATCTGTAAAAGTAAAAGAGGCAATCAGTCGCACAGAATTAAACAGAATCATTAAATGATAATTTCAAATGTAATCAACTACTAACTCCTATTATACAAGTTAAATTAACATGAACAACTTCATAAACTAAAATCTTTTTACAAATGTATTTAACAATGTCTTGAAATATTATAGTTTTCAAATAATTGAACTAGTAGCATATTAAAAATAAAATTGTAACATTAAGATGGAAATTTTAAGTGATGTTTCTAGTTTAAGACAATGGGTTTCTTGCAGATCTGACAGCCCTCATACTGTGTCTTTCACTCATTTTCCACTTTGCACAAGTTACAATTTGTAAATTGTTTGTTTAAAATCATACTATATGTAATTTTTGTACCAATCCTTTATAAGTGCCACAATAATAAAGATGTTTTCCTAAAATAAAGAATATCATACTATCTTTCCATACTCGTTACATATTTAACTACAATTTTTCCTTATCAAGTTCAGGTTTTGCAGTAGTAGTATTGTTAAAGGTGCTTCAACAGCTGAGGTTATTTCACATATGAGCTTCCTCCAGGTATCAAACCAAGAACTGCTTTCATCAATGCCAAACAGACTGGTTATGGGGCCCAAAATTCAGGTTTCATCCACATACTTAGAAACAAGATATTGTTGCACACGGCCACAGATGGTTGTTTATAATCTTTCATCCATAGTAAAGAAAGAATTACCCTCACGATTTCACTTTTTTTAAATTTACAATAAGAACATACTGATTGGTAAATGAAAATTTGAATTGGTATGAATTCCTCTTAAAACTCTCACACAAAGTTTTACAGCAAGTCAGAGTTACCATTACTGGTTACGATTGGTGAAGACAAAGATTATAAACCATTGCTATAACAATTTTGAAAGACTACAAGTAAAAATTTACACCCAGAGTACTCAAGTTATTGTTATTCTCATTGTAAATTGTGCCCAGTGTTTAAAATAAGCTACACTTCAGAAAGCTTATCATTCAATGAAGAGATAAAATAAGAGGTGTCATCAGAATTTACTAATCTTAAATACTTAACTTGGCATTGATTCAAAGGAATTTTTCTGAGGAGAGCAATTTTTCTATTGATAGAACTTTCCTATAAGTTATGCTCATGCTTTCCTATACCTACTCTCAACACAGAGTTCCGCATCATTCACATATCGAACTATTTAAGCCATTGGAGCAAGAACTTACAATCCCAGAGAAAAAAATTAACATGTATAATTAAACCTCTAATCCTTGTCAAGAGTACAGTACTGCTATGCTTGTGTGTTTCCAAAGGATTTTTAATGTCACAATTGAAAGCTTTTCATTAATTTCAAAATTAATTAATCTTTGAGTAATAATATTTGTAATCTTGGTAGAGTTGCAATCGATTTTTCAAGTTTAAAAACGACTACTCAATTTCATTTAATAAAAAAAGTGTTCTACCACGTTTACCTCAATCTATTGTGAAATTTCTTCATTCCACAATTCTGAACTGACTTGGCTATTCAACTTCTTAGCTAAGAAAGTGGTTGATATTAAACACTAAAGACCCATGTAAATGAAGGTGAGACGACATTATCAAATTGATGCCAGAACAACCTTTTAAGCTTTTCTATACTGCACTTGATTTGCCATTAATTTATTCAGCTTGGTCTCCCAATTTCTAACCTTTCCAGAGTAGACAAAGGTGCCCATATGTGATTCAACCTAAGTCTACTTTCATTAGAGGCAAGTGACCCCTCTCAACAGTTCAAGGGCAATTAAAATATACTATAAGAAATTAACATCGTTTATAAGGTTTGAAGAATATTGGTTAATGAATACAGCAGGAGAGCAGCACAAACAATTTTATTTTACATTTTAGTAAAATTTTTCAATTTATTAGGATCATATTAAAAGTAAATTTACTTTCCACAAAAAATTCAAACAAAATCATCACACATTGTAAAAAAATAATGAAGTCATCCTGACTAAGTTGTACTACTTGTAATGTTTCTGAAGCACGTGTATTCAGTTTCTGAATCGTATTTGTATTGTCTCTGAATTATTTTAAATAGAGAAAATAGACTGTCTTAGATTACAAAAAATTGATTTTATTTATTAGATTAAAACTTGTTGATCTTAATTTAAAATAATTATGGGGCATAATTCTGAACCAAATATTTAAAGAAAACTGTAAAAATACCGTTAAGTACTATTACCACATGACTATTTAGCTATGGATATTACCTATATATGATTTACAAATAACCATGTCTTTAATACTTTCTTTGAACATAAAAAAATTCTACTTGACTGAGTGTTATCTACTATGAATTCTAAACGGGACTACATGATAGCCAAATATGTAGCATGCTTGCCATTTGTGAAAGCAGTCCCAGGTTTTACCGGTGGAAGCCAAGTGTGCAAAATTACCTCAGCTGTTGAAGCACTTTAAAAATACTTATAATGACACACAGGTATAATCAACTTTACATGTTCAAGGTATTTACCATATTTAATAGAAAATAGAATAAATTAAGGCAAAGGTTTAAGACATGGCATGTCTTAAGTCTTGGGAAGCTAATTCTCAGTTGTCTAGTTTTCTATACCAGAAGTTCGTAAATTTATCAACGGTCTATGGTCTTACTCAAATCCGGGGTCTAATTCCGTATACTACATTTACTTCTCATCAAGAGAAAAATGTCAAATCATTTGATAACGAGCTCTGCAAGAATTCGAATCTCAAATTTATCTGTCAACGAGTTGCAAAGGAATAATATCAAAAACTAGGGTAATTGAATTGAAAGTAAAATTAAGAGAAAATTAATATTACGTATAGGGGTTCCAGAAGTTTGTTTTATCCCATGAGAGGTTAGTCTTGGCCAGTTTAAAAGAATAAATTTTTTTCTTTCAAACTGGATAACAAGTATCAAAAATTCGGTAGGGAGACAGGAAAATAATAAATCTGGATCACATATCAAACTTGGAATGCTGAAATGTATAATAACTCATAATTCATGATTTTTAAAAACTATCCGGCGTTTCGTCTGCAGAATTCCTATGAATGACAAACTACCCGTTAAAACTACTAGAAATACGAATCATGTAGCAAATTTCACAGAAAAACTTTAACAATGAATATTTTAGCATTAAATTACAGTATTTTGAATTTTAGAGAGTACGAGTCGTTAGACAACCTAACAAGCTGCTACTCCTAGGCTTGACGAGGTAGTACAAAAATTGTCTTCCACGCATTAGAAAATATAAATAGATCACTTCCACTGAATATTCAAAATAATTCCGAGTAATTCAAATATACGATATAATAAACAATCGTTCTCCAGATGCCAACATTCATTATACCGTGAAGAACAATTACAAACAAATGCATTACTCCGTTGCTGTAAAATTGACAATAAATTATTCAAATAAGTACCACAAGCTTCTCATATCCGTTTAAATTGTGATACATCGAGCAATTCATGTCATACAATATCCAACACGTGACAATAAACTTCAGTTCATTCCACAATTGCTTTCTTCCAACTTACCCTTCAACGTAGCTGTGGTCAGCGAGGTAAGAATTCAAAGATTTCACGTCTCCCAGAATCATTTTTGAAAGCCAAAAGGTTTACAAACTTCACTCTACCAAAAAGCCACGTTGGGTCTGCCCGAGCTGTCACGCCGGAAAGACTGGGAAGAAACAGGAAAGACTGAAGGCACGAGCGCACTAGCCTGGACAGGAAGTACTGCGGAATTCTACATAAAATCTGAACGAATGTCCCCGTCTAAAAGAACTCTATCTTAAAATACTATGTAAATTTTAATCGAATAAAGAAAAATCATGTTATATAGATATGAACTAATTACTCAGGATCATGTCCACCGCTTTGATGGAATAGTTGTCTACTACTGTAATGACTTTTAAACATTTTCATGTGTTCCTACTTTCTGCTCATCGCATACACTGCGTAATATATGAATTGCAAAAAATCAATACCACAGTTGTACAATAGTGTCTTCACAATCCACACTGTGTCTTAACATCTTATTAACATAAGTTACACTAACATCTTACCTTAACATCTTATTTTAAAAATTTTCTGGTCTGATTCATTCTGACATTAATTCGGAAAATATTTTATTTCTGCATTAATCATTTTAAAAAATTTAACAACCCTATACTTTCTCTGTATTTGACATCATTTTATTCTTTGGTGCATTTTTATGATCAATTAAAGCAAAGCTTCACTTTTAATCCAAAGAGTGCAATAACATATTTTTATTTAGGTTTAAAAATAGTACTTGTATACACAAGCTTTTGGTACGGTGATTTCCAGCACACACTTATGTTGGATTCATATTGACATCCTTACTATTTCGTTGGAAAAATATTAATCCTATCAAGTAAAGTTTCATTTACGTTCATTTTAGTTAGTGGCAGGTTGTATAAAGTCAGCTTCTGAAATAAATAATGCGTTTTTCAGTTTTAAAAGAAACGCATAATTAACGCGATCTCGTTAGAAAAGCGATCCATATTACTATAGTTTCCCTTCTATGTATACTATACTTTCCCTAAGTGAGTTAATGGAGATGGCATTTCTAATTTTTACTATAAATATCGCTTAATTAAAAACATTTCATTCATAAGAGTACAATCATTATACCTCCTGCAATATCCCCCTTAATTGTAAACTATATAACCCCTTCCTTTTAAAAAACATCTCAGCCTATTTTTTAATTTATCCTAGCCTTTGTGTGATTTATCCTAATCTCTTAAATCCAAAATGTAATTTCAAGACTGCGCCGTAGAGCTGGGGCCGGCAAAGAAAATAATAATCTCTTCAAACTAAATTTTTAGTCACTCGTTCTTTTATCTTGTCAAATTTTCATAGTTCTTCACTAATAATTTAGCTAGGCTGCTGTAAAGGATTATGCCCTGAATCTTTATAACTTTTCAAGTAAAATTTCCTGATCATCAGCCATCGGAAGCTACTTGGCCTTATGTGATCTTTAATAGATCTAAATTTACAGACTTCGCCGTGAAAGCAGTTCTATTTCTATGTATTTCTGTTAATTAGAGAAGCCTTATGTGTTTCCACGTTCACATTTGATGTGCCGAGCTCAGTCTTTTGAAGTTTTTATGATGTTAAGTTGATAAATTTTGAAAACATGGGAAAGAAAACTATAATTCCGTGATAACTACTCATATTGATAAATTGTAACACTCTTCATACTTAAAGCTTATATTAAAACTTTGGATTTTTAAAATGAAAGCTTATCGTTTAGTTTCGTTCAAAATTCCTTCCCATGTAATCGAACGAACTGCTCGGCTAAAGCGATACGAAAGCGCAGAAGCGTGCACTGGCAACCGTGTATTCGTGTCTGCGAAAGAGGATAATTTAGCTCCTGTGTTGGTCGCCGTTAGGTGCACAGCTGGGTAAGCAACTTTGTAGTTACAATTTTCTGGAATCTACATCCCCGATTGCGTACTTCGGGAGTCACCGATGTTGTGGCTTTAATACAAGTTGATCGTAAAGCATTATCTTTGTAGTCTTCATCGCGTATTAGTGATGTTCAGAAAGTGTAGTTTGTGAACTTTTATTTCAGGCATATTATAAAATTGTATCTCAATCCACCATAAATCCTGAATGATATTATTAAAATATATTTCGCCGAAGTCCGTTATGCAACGTATGATCTTTCCGTTGCTCGGAATCGATATGTTTCACTGCCGGTTTCTCATATTCATTTCGATGGAATTCATTTTATTGGACCCACAAAAAATGAAGTATATACTTTATTTTAAGCGAATAATTGATTATTTAAACCAAGCTGGCGACGTTAGCGAACGGTGAAAATTTAATACGCAGTTGCAAATTGACTAGCTTGATCTTCCCTAGAATTCTTAATGATCGTTATAATTACATTTAATGGTTATGGCTTTTCTTTAGTTCTATCCAAGATGCTAAGGATACCATTATCGAGGGCTCTTTGCTCGCCCGTATCTCGGGCGACCCTTCCAGTCATTACTCGAGGATCAAGCGCAGCAAACCCAGAAAAAGTAGAGGTATTCGTCGATGATATTCCTGTGATGGTAGAACCAGGCACTACAGTTTTACAAGTAAGAAATGCGCTACTAGTGAATTATGCACAAGTTCTGGTCAATTTTTAAAATATTCTTTTTCTGCTTACAGGCTGCTGCAATGGTAGGAGTGGAAATTCCAAGATTCTGCTATCATGAACGCTTAGCTGTGGCTGGAAATTGTCGAATGTGCTTAGTAGAAGTTGAAAAAGTACCCAAGGTAAGAGATACAAATCAGCTTCTCCCATATCATAGTAATGACCTAGTTTTAAGTAATCGATAATAGAGAGCAACATTATCATGTGAGGATCCTTAAGGATGCTGTTTTAATGATTCTTTGTACAGATCCTTTGGGCTTACATGACATTCGTATGGTGTTCATGATTTTATTTAGGAATTAATATGCTCTATACCCTTTCATTGAAAAGGAAAGTTAGAAAACAAAACAGGTTATGCTATGTTAATGATAATTTATTAACTATGCCTTTTTCTTCAAATATGAAATCTCTAGATCGAGGTGATGGTAATAGAATTTTCTGTTTGTCATTTGCTATCTCTGGTTGACTAAACTGCGACAATTCTAATTTGGTTATTTTCAAGATTTTAATAGCTCTCTCTTGCAATAGATTACATATTTCCTAAATTTAGAAATTCTCAATTTTATGACCCTATTCCTCTCTTTTTAAGATAAATTTTGCTATATGAATTTTAAAATATTTGAAGCATCATCTTTAATCTTATACAGAGTTATGGGTGTATTTTATTGAATATTTATCATTGTAAAGCTCACCAGATCCATCCTTCAGAAGGCTATATATCAAAATAATGTGATGATTTTTAATTGCAGTGATTGAATCCCTTACTTACGAGTACGACTGAAGCAATTGTATGGTTGGCAACTGTTATTAATGTTTTGTTTAAATGTTGTATATAATTGACTTTGAGGAGTTGCTTATTTTGCTATATTTTTTTACTTTTTAGCCTGTTGCAGCATGTGCAATGCCTGTGATGAAAGGCTGGAGAATTAAAACGAATTCAGAGATGACACGTAAAGCACGTGAGGGCATAATGGAATTTCTGTTGGTAAACCATCCTTTGGATTGTCCTATTTGTGATCAAGGAGGAGAATGTGATCTACAAGACCAGAGCATGGCATTTGGAAGTGATAGATCCCGTTTCACTGACATCAACTTTTCAGGCAAGAGGTCTGATTCATCATATCTTCTCTGATATAGCACAAAGGGTGTTTACAAGTTTTTCATTGGATATTTTCTCTTTAAGAGCTGTGGAGGACAAAGATATTGGACCATTGATCAAAACTATCATGACTAGATGCATTCATTGCACAAGATGTATTCGCTTTGCATCTGAAGTGGCTGGAGTTGATGATTTTGGTACAACTGGTCGTGGTAATGATATGCAGGTAAGCCAATTTCCAGTTTGTTCGAATATATTTTGTCCTTTTCTTTCACTTGAGTATTCTGCTCATTCCCTTGTTACTGCTAGAATAGAATCTAAGCTATGTCTTGAAGATTAATGATCAAGATTTGTTGATGAATTTGTATTTTAAAAGATACATTCTTAAAATCCATAGCGTCGGTGAGGTATTGTGGAAATTGAACTATGGAAAAATATATATTAGTAATTAATGTGGAAAATTATATTTTAGTAATTACTGTGAGAAGTCTGTCTCTTGTCCTTCACTATGAGGTGCATTTTTTATGTCATGATTCACATAGGAAGGAACGTGTTTACTGGTTTTCTGCAATTTAAATACTATTGTTAATTTGGTTTAAAGACAGTGTTTGTAGCTCACACAAGTCTCTCAAAAACCAGATTCCAACTCAGATGCCAGAAGTAAAATTAGATCCTTGTCACTGAGGGGTGGAAAGTGAAACTTTCATATAAGCTGTGTCATACTCTATTAGCCACAACTTGACATTTAAAATTGCATAATTTTTCCTTTCTGGTGCTCATTAGGCAATTCCTTTTACTGTGAGTAAAGTTGGAAGCAGATTTAAATATGAAGTGCCATTGAAGCAAAAAATTATTATGGCTTTCTTTTAAATGTTATGTAATAGAGTGAATGTAGGTCTGAAGATGAATTGTGCCTTAGAATTGTAGAGGTCAGCTATTAAATTGATCCTTTTGTTAACATATATAGTTACTACTCCTAATTATTTTGAGAAAATGTTGAAGTGAAAAAACTCATAAAAGTTCTGTTGACCTTGAATTTTCATGCATCACAACTTCCATTCCAAAGTATTTTTTTAAACTATTGTTTTAAATGGTGAAGATAGCTCAACACCTATTCATGTTTGAAAGCCTCAACGTTGGATGTTTTCCTGTTTTAGGTTGGAACCTATGTTGAGAAGATGTTTTTGTCTGAATTGTCTGGGAATGTGATTGACCTTTGCCCAGTTGGTGCTCTTACCTCCAAGCCATACGCCTTCACAGCTCGTCCATGGGAGACACGACGTACAGATAGTGTTGATGTTCTTGATGCTATTGGAAGTAACATAGTTGTTACCACTAGAACTGGAGAGGTTCTGAGAATACTTCCAAGAGTGAATGAGGTAAGTTACCTAGAAATTTTTATTAGAAAAAAGAGAACTGTATACATATTCTGATTTGGAAGATTTGGTAATTTAAGGAAATGCAAAGAGTCTTTCTTGGTTAAACTAAGCTGAATTTTGTGAGGGAGTCAAATAAAAGAGATGTGAATACTCTTTGTAACCCTCTTTTTACACAAGAATTATATTAATTTTGTAAGATATTTCGTACATCATTTTCTACCACATTAAACTTAGCTTTTTAAAAATAAATTTGGTGGATTTTAGCTATTACTTCTACTTAATTATAAGAAGCATGCAGCATAGTTCTAAATTACGATATTTATTTTAAAAGTCAAGCTTGTTATATGCTGTAGGAGTTTTGGTACCTTTCTGTGATGGTTCTCATGACTGTTGTGCTATCTATTGGCGACTTCTTGAACTATATATGTGGCTTCTTATACTACTTTGTTATTTGTATAATCATCATGAGTTCCAATGATTGTGAGCATTGTAATCCAAAAGGACTGCTTTTAACTCTGCAGATTAATGATCAGTATGTATAATTATTAGGAAAAATTCATAATGCTGTATGTTTAATTATTACTACCTAAACATTTAAGGAATACCCAAACCATGTTTAAAAAGCACCCCTTCTGACCTACCCAAGACATCCTAGCTAATTATGAGTCTTTTAAGTTGTTGGGTTGGGGAGGGTTGGTCAAGTAGGGGATGAAATATTCTTTAAATATGACAAACCAGTTGTGATGCCATATTTATTTCAATGGAAGATGTGAAGGTTCAAAAGGCTAGCAGTAGATAGCATATCAGTCATCGTTACTGTAGTAGAAAAGTACAGTAATTTTTCCTGTCTCACTTTAATGGAATGATATGGAATATTGGTGATGTAGTAAAACTTAAGAGATTTCCAAATTAATTGTTTAATAAACAATGGGGTAGCAAAATGGCACACATACCCAAAGTAGCATTTGTAGGAATATCCTAGGCATAACCTGAGAATTTCCTGCAAACTGTTGCTATCTAAATTATCTTATAATAAAATGATCATCCTTTACTAGAGTGCAACATTTTAGAAGGTTATTTTCAATCTCATTCAAACTTTTTACCATGTGTTAGTGAACAAAAAAATTCAGTAATTTAGTTTGCTTTAGGAACTTTTATTTTTTGTGCAGTTCATGCACCAGTTACCATAGATTTTTCCATAATTATTACATACTGCTTTAGCTGGGAATGGTGAATCTTTTGTTGGAAGAGTGCCATGTATCATTAAAAAGTTGTATGCACCAGTGTCATGCCAAACTAGAGAATGAGATGCTGATATTATCCATGTATTTGTATAAAAAGTATGCTTTTTTTAAATGACTAAATTACTTAAAACCATAAAAGAATGGAATCAATATTTATTTATTGTGGGGCTTTAGGTGAAATGTATATGTTCTGAGGATAGTTTTTTCAGAGTTTTGTTTGTAAAAAATATTCACTTCGTGCCACTTTTGGCATGCATGCCATAGGTTTGCCATCCTGTGCTGAGCTAATTCCAGTGGACCTATATTTATCATAAATTGTTGGCATTTTCTATGATGCACTTTCTAAATTGATAAGGCTTTAATATATACCATTTTAAGTTTATGACTTAAAGCTTTGCATTGTATAAGGCAAAAATCATTTAATTAAATATATACAATATTTTGAGAATACTTTTGCTATTTTTAGGTTCTCAAAAGTTGTCAGTTAAATATCTTGTAGTTATATAATATTATTCAATATTTTTGATGTCTCTCAGATACTGAATCACATAATATGCCTCATATCAATTGTAATGGTGATGGCATTTTTATTCACTCTAACAAAAATTTTCAGTTGCAGCGATTTTTATTAAGTATATCCCTCAAAATCATTCTTTGTCTTTTTCATAATTAGGAAGTCAATGAAGAATGGCTTTCTGATAAATCAAGATTTGCCTGTGATGGACTCAAGCGACAAAGATTAGTTGCTCCTCTGCTGAAAAATGCAAGTGGAGAATTGGTGCCAGTAGAATGGGAGGATGCTTTAGTGTCTGTTGCAAAGGCATTGAAGTCTGTGCCCGGTGATAAAATTGCAGCAATTGTGGGAGGGCTTGTAGATGCAGAGGTGAGGATAAGAAATGATTAAATTGCAGGTTCTTTGCACGATTTTTGAACATTGTCATTTTTATTCAGATGTTGGTTTTACTATTTTTCTTTTTCAAAAGTTTTCTTTCCCCAAATTATATAACTCTAATCATACCTTAAATTCTTTTTCAACTCCAGGCATTAGTATCCTTGAAAGATTTGTTAAACCGCATTGGATCTGAATCTGTTTGCACTGAGGAAATTTTCCCTATGGATGGATCTGGTACAGATCTTCGATCTAGTTATCTTCTTAATAGCAAGATTGCAGGTGAGAGTTTCAGCTTAGCATCTTGCAGAAAGATTAGGTTATTTGTTTAAGTTAATTATTATACATCATTCTTGAAAATGTTGACTCTAATAAATGTTAGGATGGAAGTTTTTGGTGAATTAAATTTGTATTCTTATTTGAAGATGCTACTTCTGTTCACATAGATGAAGTGTCACAAAATTTAAATCTGCTAACAGTCAAACTATTGATGGCTGTCATTAAATCTTGAATCATTTCGCTGTATATCTTATTTAGGATAAAATTCTTAATTCATTGCTAGTAATTTTCATATTTTGTCAGCAAAATGTGAACATCTATTTGTATACCATTTTCCTCCTGTAGATGAATTTTTTGGAAATGTTAAACTTGTTACTGATGTCTGATCATATTTTCAGGAGTTGAAGAAGCTGATTTCATGCTACTTATTGGAACAAACCCTCGTTATGAAGCACCTCTTTTCAACACCAGAATTCGCAAAGCTTATCTACATAATGAATTGGATGTGGCTCTTGTTGGACCAAAGCTTAATCTTTCCTATGATTACACGGTTAGTTTTCAAATTAGACTAAAAATGAATATTTTCAGTTTTGTATTATGGTATATATGTGTATGCCCTTATTCGAGCTTAAAAGTTGTTGATGCATGCTGTTCCCTTTCTGTGAAATAATTGTCTTTTTCATCTGGAGGAATATTATCTTGCAGCATTTAGGCAACAATCCAGATGTTCTGAAACAGCTTGCTGATGGTAGCCATGCTGTAGCAAAGAAGTTGGCATCTTCCAAAAAGCCAATGGTTGTGATTGGATCTGGAATGCTTCAGAGAACAGATGCTCCACATATATTGTCTCTTGTGCAGCGCATTGCTAAGTCTGCTAAAGGGGTAAGAGATGTATATTCATTTAACTAACTTTTGGTGCCTGTTTTTAGGAAAGTGATAAAGAAAAGTTTAAGTCAATGATTTCTAAAGTAAGCAATACTTGGCTGATCTATAGGAGCACTTGACACTAAATTTTTTTTATCCTTTTGCCAGTCATTTTTCTTTCTACATTGAATTTTACTGGATTAAGATAGAGATAAAACGTAAGAAAATCAGCCTCAGTGATTTTATAGTGGATATGTTTATCATTGCAGTTTCTAAGTTGCTCTTTTTCGATTTTGGTTATTCAGATAATTTTCATAGGGGATGGTTGGAGACCAAGTGGTCAAAAGTTAAAAAAAGTTATAGGAAACATAAGTTTAGATAATGATTGGAAATTGAGTTTTTGTTCTAATGATGTCTGTTTATAAACCAGTTTTCAGAATTTAAACTTGTAATTCCGTTCTCTTTTTATATTTTTCTGTTCCATAGATGGTGCAAAAGGCACTGGTGGAAATGATTGAGAGTTTCAGTAATGACATAATCCCTTTACTGTTACTAGATTTCCTCTTTTCAATTAAGGGAGTTTGGTTGTTTATAATTTATATTTCTCCTCTAAAATTTCAGCCTTTTGAGTCACAAACAATTGAATATATTTTATGCATTTTTTTTCTTAAACTATCCCAATAAAAATATAATTTCATTCTCTAGTTAAAATTATGATGATGATCATAGAGTTATCATGTTTCATCATACTTAATACTTTGTTAAGTAATTGATTAATAATAAGCATTGCCCATCTTTTTCCTAGGCTCCAGCAGACTGGAAGGTATTGAATGTATTGCACAGAGTAGCATCTCAAGTAGCAGCATTAGATTTGGGCTATAAGGCTGGAGTTTCAGCCATTCGTGAAAATCCTCCTCAAGTTCTCTTTTTGCTGGGAGCTGATGAAGGAGCAGTCACTCGGGATGATTTGCCAAAAGATTGCTTCGTTATTTATCAAGGTATGTTTCGTAGTTTATAAGTTTTCTTCTTATTATTGGTGTATTTGCATCAGATAGAACTTTCTAGTAATTTTTGTTGACAGCCTATCAAGTTTTATCTGAATGATATTTTGAGTTTTTCTGTAAAGATACAGAAGAAAATGAAGCTGAAAATTAAATTTCTGTTTTTCATTTCTTTATTTCTGACTCGATGTTGTAATTTTAGTTTAAGAAGCCTTTTGTGCAAGGTATATAAATATTTTCATCATTTTACTAAATGATTATGGGAAATTTATTCTATCACATATCTAATTCTGGCATGGAAAATACTTGTAACATGTTAGGTTTTAGTTTCTGTTCCAAGTATTTATATCTATATGCCTCAAGTGTTTTAGATAAATTATTTCAGAAACACTTTTGATTAAATCTTCCTTTGCAGAAATTTAATATCTTGGAAGTTATCCTGAAATGCTCATAAGCTTTGCAAAATGATACCACTCCATTGTACGTAAGAAAGTACCCATTTTGTTTTGGTAATTTCTGGAATATTCATGCTGACTTACAAATCTGCGAAAGATTTTTTAGCCAACTTCATGTTCTTTATTTAAGTCTGAAAGGATGTAAAAAACCTTTGTGTGCTAAAATCTAATTATCATGATTACTTCTTATAAAAACCCTACGTTGTTTTTTATTTTGTTAAGTCCCACCTCAAATATTGTTTTAATATTCAATGTTGATCTATTCCAATTCCTTTCTTTCTATTTTGAAGAACCTTGCTCTTCTTATTTTTCCATTATAATACATTAGCTCTTTTGTAATATGCCTTTGGTGAACAGGTCATCATGGGGATGCAGGTGCAGCAATGGCTGATGTTGTGCTACCTGGAGCTGCATACACTGAAAAGCAAGCTACTTATGTAAATACTGAAGGTAGAGCTCAGCAAACATTGACAGCAGTTACTCCACCTGGAATGGCTCGAGTGGATTGGAAAATAATCAGGGCTCTGTCAGAGGTGGGTTTCAGATTTTTGTAGTAAAAATTGATGGACTAAAATTCTTTGTAATCAATTTCAGCATCCCATAATTAACTCATCCTCAAATGAAATATAAAAGCATATTGTAGAATAAAAGCTAAATGACTTCAATAATTGCTTTTCTATGAGAAAATATTTAATGAGCATATCAGTTAAAGTTGAATTACTTCTATTCTCTAGAAAGGATTGCTTAATTTTGAAATTTTAAAATGCTTGTGAAAGGATGGAATGAAGACCGTTTGTACTAGATTTCTATTTATCTTGAGCAAAATCTTTAATTTATTGTCTGTGTAAAATTGTTTGTCTTAGATAAAATCTTATCCAAGTAATGGTGAGCTTATTTTTGTTGAATTTTGTTGCTAAGTTAACGTCTTTTAACTTCATTCCACTTAGGTGGTTGGGCATAAGTTGCCTTATGACACTTTACAAGAAGTGCGACAGAGACTGGAAGAAATTTCTCCAAACCTTACAAGATATGGTGAAGTGGAAGGTGCAAATTACACACAGGAGGCATGTGAATTGTTTCAGGTATGCATTCCTTTAAATTTTTATCTTGAAGTTATAAATGGAAGATTGTCTGAGTGAGTTGATTAAACATAAAGTTGAATGTAACTTCTTAGTTTTCAAATCTAATGAATTTATCTTTGGTTTCTAATTCTTAGATCGATAGACATATTTCAATTACCTATTATGAACTAGTAATCCTCTGTACAGATTGCAAGTTATATCAGTCCAGAGAGTTATTTTTAAACCCTTTACTTACAGAGTTGGACATAGTAATATACCCAAATATCATCTATTGAAGGACTTGCTTTTCATTATTTCCTTAATTTTTCAATATTCCATATTTGACCAATTAATCATTATTCAAAATCACAAAATGATTTTAATAATAATTCTTATTTGTTCATTTAATTATTTCTTGGTGGTTATTTTAATTTTGAAGCATTAAATCTTATTTTGAATCACTAGTACCTAATTTAATTCTTATGAAAGTATTCATGAGTGTCTATCTGATATTCTCTCTATAGATATTTCTATCATTATTATGCTCTTTTTCTTCTCTTATAGAGTGTAGAAGGTAAACTTAGCCAGTCGCCAGTTGATGTTAAGTATAAGGGCCTAGAAGATTTCTTCATGACTGACGCTATTAGCAGAGCTTCCCCTACTATGGCTAAATGTGTTAAAGCAGTTCGTAAACAGAAGGAAAATCCATATTGACTAATGCAACCTCGTACAAAACGTTGTTAGGAAAATGTTATGTAATTTTAGTTTTTAAATAGGATGCATTAAATGTATATAACATCAAACAACTTTGGTAAATTTTAAATATTATTTGTCTTGTTAGAATGCTCAGTTGTGAAGTTACTTAATTACAGATCAAAAATGAATTGGTTAAAAAGGCTAAGTATTTACCTGTTGATGTTATCCTCTTTAAGAAAATGAATTGGCTTAGATGGTAATCGTCACCTCTAGCATGGTTTGCAGGTCACCAAAAATCAAGTCTCACCTGAATGTATTATTTTATCAATATTTATGAGCTAAATGAAATTATTCATGTTCTTCTAAAATCTGCATCTGGAATTGTAAATATCACCAGGAAATAAACTATTTTCTTTTTATTTGTATTTTTTATTGTAGTTGATGCCTATATGGTTTAGCAATATACTTTCTTTTGTTAAGCATTTTCACTATGAAAGAAATTTAAATTCCACAAATCAAATGAAAATGATCAATAAATCTTACATTCTATTGATATGCTTAACAGTTTGAGGAAGAAATGTCATCATATTAGTCGTAGTTCCTCAAATAGTTGGTATATTTGAGCTGCTATGGAGAGAGCTTGTTTTAATTAGATAATAATCAGAATCAGTTGATGATGAATTACGGAATGTATGTACTGAATTTAAGAGAAACATGATGTTCAATGAGGGTAAATAATGTTCTTAAAAACTGGTGAATTAAAACCAGTGGAGAATGATCTCTTTTGAATGCTCTTCACTTATGTCTGCAGGGATTATATTTTTACTTTTTCAGTTTGTAAATTATGACATTGAGGTTCTTTGATGGGAATATTTTGGTAGATACCAATACCTGATGGCAATTACTAAAACTCTGGATTCTTTTCATCTAAAACAAAGATTTTTTTGATAAGCCTTTAATTCAATATGAATCAATCTTTTTTTACAAATTTGTGGAACCATTAATTCAATCACTTTATAGTATGCACCTATCTTCTATGAAGAAAAATATTCTTATTTCATCATTTTCATTAAAAAACTTAACTTATTAAATGATTATGGGAAATAAATTATGCTTTATGAATGAGATTTGTTGTCTAGTAAAAAATAAATTAGGATTTTGAAGTATCTCTAAAGTAAATGTATTTTTGATACCTTTCCTTTCTCTAAAGACCTCATGAAATTTACCTGGTTCCATAGTTACATAAGGCATGAAAAAATTCAATTTACATTTTCTTAAAAGGAGTTTTAAATAATATTCTGGCCGTATAGAAATGATATACTCAAATTTTTTTTTATGGAAATTATAAATTTTACTGCTTCAATAGTAAAATTTTAGGCAACCCATCCTTCATACCTAGGAAATTTGAATAAACCTTAAGATATTTCAGTAATAAATTCATTTTTGAACTCTATGTACACTTAAGTATGATATAGATTTGTTAATTAAATTTCCATTTAACAGATGGTCTTTCATGAAACATTAGGTTTATGGCGCATAAATGAAACAATATGTTGAAAAAATATTTTATTCCGAGATTTCAACTATCACAATAGTAAATTTCTACAACCACACAACAATTCAATAAAAATGCTTGTGCTTTACATTCCTTTTTTCTGCACATCAATATCTACAATGATAATCAAATTATAAAGATTTCATTACTAAGTGGAAGCAAACAATTGTTGTATGCTCCACTGTACATTTGTTCATTTGCAATTAATTTGCTCCTTTACAATTCAAGCCTTATGGTAATGTTGACGGCAGTGATTACAAAAATCCACAAGACCCAACTTTCCAATGCTTCTTTTCCAAAGGAATACATTTGCAAAAATTATAATTATTTACACTCTGTTCCATAAAATTAACTTCAGATTAAGCTAGGCAGTGCTGAAATTTTAATCTGTAATTGTATAATTGATCTTGATTATATAAAAATAATTACAATGGAATAAAAAACATTAAAGTCTGCGGTATTTAAAGAATGTCATGTTGGGATGTTACAAAACTGGTCATGAGTATGAATGAAGGCACCATAACCCTGAAAATTGCTGATAAGAAAGGAGTTAAAAGTAGGATTAAAAATTTTGAATTTCATACAAAGTTGACTATAGTTTCAGTAATGTAACTTGAATACTAATTATTCTGTAAATACTTCCTATTGATTCAGGAAGAAATAGAAAACAACTATAATGACACTTTTACTTTCACACAGTAGAGATGAAATGAGATATTTTTGCACAAGTATATAATTTTTATTCCCCTCAAAAGCTACTTGGTAAATAATTTGAATGTAGCACTAGAATTTCTCACGATTAAGAGGAAAACCTTTTTAAGGTATCGTAGGATCTTTCTCTTGTTCCATGATAAAGTAAAACTTTTGCCATAAAATTTAACAACAAAAAATTGATACTATTTTCCACTCCTAAACTACATCTTATTGAGTTAAAACCTCAGATCTCAAATATGACTTGAAAACAAAAATTCATTAGTCCACAGTGGTAAATAACATGGAACAGAGTGATTAATCCCATAACTTTGGCACTCTTCCAATTGATTCAGATAAAATTATCAACAATGTATAATTTACAGATAAAACAACGAAATATTTAAAAATAAACAACAATTTTCAGTGAAAAACACAAAACAATAGAAGAGGTTCAGTCTGTCCCAACCAGAGGCATTCCAACCTAGTAACAAAATAAACTTGGCACAGCCTTTTAAAATCTACCTCACCCTCAGTATACATAAACTTGGATTAATAATAGGAAAAGGAAAGAAAGAGAAGCACTTTTAGAGTATGTCTTCAGGGATTCCAAAATCAAACCCTACAACAACATTCACGCTTATGCACTACTATAAAAAAATAGAGAAAACAGTCACGTAATACAGAGAAAGCTGTATGTCTTGTTCTCTTCTATTCAGAATAATCACATTATTCCTACATATTCTAGATGCTCTGCATCAATATCCTTTGCGTGACAGAGATCTTCATATTCAAGAGAGGGAAAATTAACTTCCATACGCTGATTATACAACTGCCAAATAGAAAGAATATTACATATTGTTACATCATCTATTGGCACATGAAAAATTACATAAACATACCTACTGGCAGCTAAAATAAGTAATACACAAATTAGGCTGTTATGCTACTTTCAATGGCAGTAATCAGATTAGGTGGGTGGATATGAAGTTACATGTCATGCCAACATGGATATATAAAAAAATTTCCAAGTTCTGAAGACATAGTTGTCTAACTCAACATCTGTGAATCATAACAAAACTATTTCTTTTACTTTAAGGTTGCAGAGGTTTCTGTTACATACAATAAACCAGCAACAAGCACCTCAAGAAACTGCTTTCATAAAGATGACACCATTTACTAAATACAAAACATAAACTAACATCAGTATACGCAATTGTGGCTAACCTTTTACTATCATGGTGCATTAACTAATTTTATACTACATAGCAAAAAAAATTGAATATAAAATTTTTCCAGGAAGTCAATCAAGTTACAATGAACAGAAAGTAATGGTATAAAAGAATGAACAATTAACAGATATGAATTTGGACTTGTGATGTACATGAAAGTTGATTCAGTGAAATTTTCTGATTTATAAAAAGGCTGTGTAAAAAATTAGGAATAATTTACCAGTGCATTAAGTACCACCTAACTTTAAAAATTTTTACTTCTTATCTGATGAAACCACCCTGAAGTTAAGGGTCAGAAAAAAAACTAGGCGTATAAAATGAAATATTTTTCAAATAGAAATGCAAATGCCAAATCATTATTCTTCACACCAAATATTCCTTTAACACTAGTGAAAAAGGAGCTAATCAACTGAAAAAATAATGAAGCATAAAATAAGCACATACGATACCTAATAATTAAGGCACCAGAAAAGATATTAGCTAAAATGCCTATACAACTACTTCATGAAGTTTTTGGTATTGTCACAACCACTATCTGAATAACCAAACCAATTATTGATACCTAGGAGGAAATTCTTCAAAGTCCACCTCCTTTTCCAGATGAGTCTCCTAAGATAACCTTGCGATACCAAGAATTCATCTGCTCTAAGAAAATGAAGGTAAGAACAGTGTGTGGACCCAGACGAGCATAATAAGGTGTGAATCCTTTCCATAAAGCGAAGAATCCCTCATTTCTGGTAACTTTAATCAGAACGTCAGCTGCTCCTGTGTACTCAGGTTTGCCATTGATTGTTTTCATGTTTTGCACCCTATCATGATAAAAATATTATTATTAGAAAGACATTTTCATCAGAATATCATTGAAGAAAAAAGACTGAAAGACAACCAACCTTGTTTTTGCAATATCAACAGGCATGGAAGCAGCTGTAGTGACAAGTCCTGATATCATACTTGCGACAAAGTGGCAAAATACATTGTCAGAAAAGTATCCTGGGGAAATAAAAAATTCCATATTAAATTCTGCCCACTTTCTTTCATGTGTAACATTTCTAAAGCTCAAGTTGGATCAATCATTTATCATATTAGCGCTTAGGAGTTCTTCAATTTTTGGTATATTTGGAAAAGTTTGACGGTATGACAATGAACTAATTACCAAAAATGCAGAAATAAAGCATCTTAGCTAAATTATTTGATTCCAAGTACAATGCCGTAGCTTCTAAACATGAAAGATACAGCGATTGAAGAAATTTTTTTAGGTAGACTGTTAACAAACCTGAATTCAGTAAGGCTTCCTTAGCTTGGGAGTATGATGCTAGTTGAGCAGCATTTACAACCATCGCACGACCCATAGTTGGGATTGCTCCCCTCCACAAAGTGAAGACACCCTCCTCTGCAGCAATTCGTACCAATGCATTACCAACATGTTTATAGCCTCTCCTTTCAGCAGGGGGAAGACGACCATCAGATGTCATTCGTATAAGAGCAACCTATAAATAAAACGGCTAATGTTTACAATCACTACATTGACCAAACATCCAGTCATGCAGCATTTAAGAGCACTTATTTCTGATACTTATAATAAGCTATTTTGAAAAGTAAGTTCCTGTAAAGAACAAAATATACCAACAAACTTTAAGTTGAGATATCACAAAGATGGTTAGAACATAACAAACTACTCCCAAAGTGAAACAGTATCCTTGCTTACCAAGACCTGTCTCTAGACAATTAAGTAAACATGAAGCAAACTTTTTGTTGAATGAAAATTCCTCACGGCAGTTGAGTACAAAATGTCTGAATTCTAGAGCAGAAACCAACACCCACTTTGGCAAGACTAAATACCAGAACCCCACCACAACTAATAAGATGACTCTGTTCCTATACAATTAACAGCATTTCTCCTCCAAATAGATAAGATCATATTCAATTTTAGCAAGTCAGCTAAAAATGATCAAGTATGCTACAGAATTTGTTACACCAAAATTAGACCTCAGTTAATCGTCAAACTTGTGCCTGATTAAAAAACTGTTGACTTACAGTAAAATATTTTTGATGCTAAAACTACAATTTGTTTGACGATTTAGTAAAGAGAGATTTGGTAATGAACTCCATTGCATTATTTATATTGCTTCTGTATTTCTCTTTTATATGCAAAATTTCCAAATATAAATAAATCTCAATAGATATAATGTATACATATGCAAGCTAAAGTAATCCTAATCCTACACTAGCAGAATTTTTCTCACCTCAATGATTTTCGTTAAACGGTGTTGAGGTTAGTTCATTACATACATGGGAGTACATAAAAGTAAGACAGTTAACTAATTACCAGTTTTATGCATAGGTGCTTAGCAATAAAATTCAGGACACTTCTGCATCCATTTTGAATTAATGGATATTCTATTGAGCATACAGAAGGCAAAAGAGAGTCTACTTTAAAATTTTCTACGCATCACTTTTAATTTACTGGACTTGTGTGTGGATAAAAGATTGATCAAGAGTATTATTCTCTTTTCCAACATTTTGAAGAAAGAAAAGAGTTCTTCAATTGCACTCACAGATTCCTTATGTTATTCCTACCCTTAGCAGTTTGAATAAACAAAATTGCACAGAGAATGTTCATCTATGATTGGCAATGGGACTAGAACTTGGTTCAATGAATTTAAATCAACTATTAGTCCACATGGTCAAACCTTGTTTACTTAAATTTAAAATACTAATTCCTTACTGACATCTAAACTTATATATTTGAAATTAACAAAGAGAGCACATAAAAATCTATGAGTTACAATAATTATGGTTTCTTCATGTTACTTTATCTTTATTGGTATTTAAATTATAGATAACTCACCTTTGAAAAGGGTACTTACATTCTTTACATTAAAATATAAATTTGAGCTAATCATTAATAATGCACTGAGTATACACCTCTCTAAACCTCATAGTTTGATTAAATAAGAATTTTTATGACAATTCGATTAAAATTATGACACAAGAAAACTGATACAATATTTAAGTAGGAAAAACACACTGAGGAAGACAGCCCAGTTGCTCCTTCATTTCAAATTGCTTAGCCAAATCACAACAAGAATATATAAGATGAAAGAAAATTAATAGGGGTTCATAGCATATATTACTATCACTCTAAATACATAAGACTAAAACACACAATAGACAAAGGAAATATTTGGAATGAGTCCAAGTCCACACACACAAATGTCTTCAGATTCATCTCCAGTGAGACAGGTAATAAAACAGATCTTAATCTTGAATTCAGAATCAAACCTCTTACCTTACTTCAAAAGCGTAATAAAATTGCAGATTAAACAGAGTGATGTTTAAAAAGAAAACTCTAGAGATCCTGGGCTTAATAAAGAATGCCAATAACGATGATTGCACAATTTCAATAAATAATATAATAATAAATGATAAAAAGAATAATTAGTTTCATTCACAGCCTGACGAACAAATTTTAAATCCATTCCATTAGCAGATATTACTCATTACATTCAGACTGATAGCTAGAATTTGTGCCAATCCAATAGAACCATCAAAAAATTATTTCACTGAAGCTCTGGTATTTGAAAACATTCACTATCATACCTATTCTGAATAGGGAGACTGCAAATTTGGGTGAATTTATTGGCAATTTTCAATTGAGCAAGATATTATAATAACATAACATTCTGAATTGGGTGCAAGGAAGTGGGCATAAATATAATAGTGTTAAATTATTATACATGGGAAATAACCTCCATACAAAAATGAAAATGCACAAGAGCTTGTTAAACAGCAGTTAGTGGAAATTTTCAGACCTAACATACGTTTGGAGGCATCCTGTTACATCATGCAGAAAGGTCAAGTGATGGCTGAGTCGAAAAAAAGATAAAGTATTTTTCAGCACAATGCTCACAAACCTCTCTCTTATCAATTTATTCCTGCGTTCCAATGGTCAGGAACTTGAAGTCAACTGGAATTTGGGCTATTTTTTTTACAATAATCAGAAGATGCATATATACAATAAAACCTGATAATTCAACTCATGCTCTGATTATCTTAAGCCATTAAAAATTAAGCATGAGTTATTATCTACATTTTGCCAGCTGACTTGTCATCACCTCAGCAGGCGTTCCAACAAATGCACCAGCCATTCCAGCAGCCATCCCAATGCCAGCCTTCATGAAGAAACCTGGAGGAACACCGTCACTTCTGAAAATTTAGCAATAAATACTTCAATTTATTACTGAAATGAAACACCGAAAATATTCAAAAGCAAAAATATCTATGTAAGTATACTTCATGTTATAAGACCTTAATTTAGACAACATTTTTTGAATACAAATGAAAAGTTATATCCCATTGCCGAAGCCATTTTTATCCAACATGAGAGATATCCCTAAGTGAAAAGATTTCTCTAAGCAATGATATGTAAAATACACAAACTAAAAGAAAGGTTAGCATAAATATATACGCCAAATTGTGCACCTGGTAACTTTTGATTAATCTGTGAGACATTATTGAGTCTGATTTTCATTGGATTCTAGGAAGATATTTTCTTAATATCTCAATTACAATCCAAGGTATTGAATAAAACTTCTATTCATTATTTTATACACTTGGTGGATACACTTAAGAAAATTGAAAAAGAGTTTTAAAAATACATACCCAGTAAAATTCTCAAAAAGCCAGGAGTAAATTCCTAGCCTAGTAGTGGTATATGTAGCCTGGCGAAGTAGACCAGCTGAGAGACCATTATAAAGAGCGAACACTCCTTCCTTTTGAATGATTCCCCTAAATGCATGAAAACTAGTTTTATATTCTCTAGCCTTCCCTCCTTCTCCACTCAATTGCATTCTGTTTTTAATAAGATCAAGAGGTTGAACAAAACAAGTGGCTGCCATCCTGAAAAGATAAGTAACTCTTATTAATAATATTAATTTCTCCCAAGGGTGTTATTCAAATTCACCACATTTAAAATATTAGAAGAAATATGACAATTTCTTTCTGTTGAACTTCTTTTTCTCCATGAAAAAATGAAACTAAAAATGTATAGAAAGCGTAAATTTGAAAGAGAACACTCAAAACAGGTTTGGCAGTGGTGTGGGGATTTATAGTATTAAAGTGAGCATCCATTGTCAATTACATTTCAAATAAAGCATAATCATTTTTCGTCTAGTCTTTGTAAGAATCAGTTATAATCAACACATATTGTAGTAGCATAAAGATATTTCCTTCTAAATTACCTTTTCTTGGCTTTAACCTTCCACAGTGATAGTTTCGTCGTCTAAGCAAAAAAGCATATCACATGCTGAATAAGGTAAAAATGAGATACTAAAGCTATAAAATAGAAATATTGGGGATTTTCATGCCTATGTATTCTGAGAAAACACTAAATTTGAGGACTAAGGTAGTAAAGTAAAATAATTACTGACTATACTAAAAACATATGGATGACACACACACTGACAAAGATCTAAAATCGATGAGTATAAATTACATCAAATGAATAACAGATCATGAGATTATTATGCTGAGCTAAGGAAAGGTTGAGCAAGACTAGGTTGAAAAGTGAAGGGTACAAATTACAACAAATGGAGAACATTTTATGAATGCTGAGCCACAGCCCCTTAGTTAATAAATATTATATGTGTTAACGATAAAATACTTATCAAAAAATTTTCACCAACGAAAGGGCAAATGAGAGGATAAAACTGCGTAAATAATTGTAATAATCGTATTTATTCTTTAACCTAGCTAACTCAAAAAAAATCAGCCAACCAAAGATTACAGAGCTAAATGAATCTAAACATAATTATTTTAAAGATAACAGAGTAATCACAGCTTGACTAAGTCACAGAGAACTCAACTCTGTGACTTGGGGTTATCAGAAGACCGCTCTTTTTCAAAAATGCAATCTCTAAAAATACCAAAAGTACAAGTAAGTCGGAGTAATTGTTTACGAAATAATTAAATTCGTAAGCTCACCCTGCAGTACCGCCAAACAAAAATTTCACTGGCTTAGGAATAACTTTCGCTTCTGCAGCCATTTCGATTTCCAATTATTCTGTACGAGGAATCAAGCCGTCTCCGCTCTTTCGTCTTCGAGTACCTAAAGTCAGCTGTTTCAATGAACTGTGAAACTAACGCTCCGAATTAAATACTCATGATTCTAATTTCAAATGAATATCTATCGCGATTTTAAATATATGTATTAAATTTCTAAACAAATAATTTCGAATGATATTTTCTGATCAAAAGCCACTTTCTCTTTTCATCATAACATAGTTTTGACTAAATCGTTCTCTTGACGACCTTCTACAAGGTGAGTAGAAGTGAAAATATTGAATCTAACTATTATGTCCCATTTTCACCAAATTAAGCATTATCATTCGTTTTCTTGTTAGCCTACACTTACAACTGAACTTTTCCCCTGAGTTATTTATAATCTTGTGCTAAAAGCTTGCCAATTCAAATTAATTATTAAGAAATGCGTCCCTTGGTTGATTTTATACTCATTCAGTTTAAAAAAATGATTTACTCCTTTATTAAGGTTTTAGCAAGCGTAGAATAGTCAAGGTAATATCTTTCTCCTCGACTAAGTCAACGTTATGTCATATTGTGCCCTCATTTTGTAAAGTAAACTTGCCGGTAAGGAAGTCGATTGGATGCTAAAGAAAAGGGGTTTGTTGGATATGATTGTGGTTAATGATGATAAGTATATTCTTTTCGTAAATTGTAACTGTTTCACTGAAAACTTAATGTATGGAAATTTACTTAAAAATTATTCCTAAGGGTATTAGGCTAGGAATTTTTTGTGAAATCTCAGCCTGTTCAATTCCTGAATAATACTTCGTACATTACATTCAAATTTAATATTCTTCCTATATTCACCATTTAATTATCAAGATAATTGACAGCATGCTACCCTTTTCTTATTGTTTTTGAATTTCTTATAACCCTCAGTCTGATCTGACTATGGGAAGACATTTTAACGAAATGATTATGGCTGGGTATGCCGAAACCGGTCGATACTATATTTGAGAGAACATGCAACATTTCACTTTATTTCGTATTGTGATCATAGTAATTTCTTTTTATTATTTGACATCAACACATTCAACTGTTTCTATCGTTTAAAATTGTAATAATCATATTTCTGGAGAATTTTGGCTTTCCGTTGAATTTTTTTGCAGTGCCCAAGGCTTTCTGCGAAGCCCGTCCTACCAATTTCGAAATACTTGGACTCGATCTGAGGTCACGTAGTCATTTCCTCTGATAATTTTTGTCATGAGTTTCTAGTGAAACCTTTCACTTCGGTTTGGCGAAAAGTATTTTATGAATGTACCTCAGTCTCCTCCATGAGGAGCTTTGAATTCTTCCTGACTAAAAAACAGAGGGCTGATAAGCTTCTGAGAAGGAAAAGCTTTGTATAACTTCCTCCTTAAAGATCATTTATCAACTAAGGGAAAACCTTAGGGAAAATTTTGGTCTTTCAAGTCCCTGAATTCCAAGGAAGAGCAATAACTGAATTTTTGTCATAAAAATGTTTAAACATTGAAAAAAGAATCGATGTAATTTAGTTTACCTTAAATTAACGCCTTTACTTTTCGCGCTTTTTTATGATGATGAAGAAGGTAAGGTTTTGGATCGAACTGCTAAATGGAGGCACGTGGTCGTGAAAAGGTCATCCAAAGTCATTAAAACGTAATTTTAAACGGTAGAGTATCTTAATTATTTTAGGAAATGAATAGAAACCGACATTTCGCGGCAAGCATCTTTAATTTTTTTGCCATCTTAAGTTGATTTTCGGAAGTTAGCTCAATATTTGTTAAATTTCAAATTTGTCGTAATAAAGGTAGGTGTACTTTCCATCTAATCTCTATAGATAATATAAATGAAGTAACTGCAGTAACATATTTGTTAATATTCTAAATGCTTCAAACGTTGTTTCAGTACCACATAAGAAATTTCATTAGAAAAGCTCGATAATTGATCTACGATGAAAATATGGTCAACTTTGGCTCTAAACATTTTGAATCAGAATCATATGCTCTCGGGGTGATCAACTTTTAAATTATATTGTTTTTTCAGTAAATAAAGAGCTAACATTATCCGTTGTCTTGGTACCAGTGCAGGGTGGTCAGTGTATTATCTTATCTTTAGATCCAGCCGAAGTATCGTGTGCACAGAAGGGTAGGGCTGTATTACGAAATGAAAGATGGAATCTATCATCAACAGAACTTTCGGTTAATTAGTTTTTCTCATTTAGTCTTGTTTGAATGAGCGCATAATTATAATTTGATTAGCGCCCAGGAAATTTTCAAAATTTCAAGGAAAATATGCCCGTAAAAAAATTTCAAGATTAGATTAGCTTAGGAAGCTAGATAGAGTGAATTAATGCTGAAACGGTATGATTAAAGCTCGAATTTTTCCCTATACAATCAGAGCATTGTTCTATGCACTGTTAATACCTAAGCGTCCTCTGAGTCCTTCATAAGTTTTATATGTCCTCTAAGTCCTTCAAGCCTTATCCACAAGTATTAGCATTTCTCGGATGCTCTAGGAATATATATGTAACTTCGCTGCTCTTTTTATCAGTCTTTATTGACGATTTCAAGTATATAATGTAATATTTGTCTTTTGTAAAATCTGGAATGTCCTAGTTGAAGGAAATTCCATTTGCACGATCAGTGTCACTTGCGAAGTCACTAACTAGTAATATTTCATGATTAGTGATATATATTTGTATTAGGGGTCCATGTGTTACTCTGGATGGAATGCATTCGTTCATATTTTGTCATACACAGCTTCCGCCGTGAAACTTGGTGACCCGGGTTCGTGCCCCTTCTTGTCAGTTTTTGTCACTTCAGTTTTTTTTCTGGGTTTATTAAGACGCCTTTACGCGAAAAATCCCATTCTTCCTACAATTGAGATTTGAACAATCATTTGGGGATATAAAGATTTACGGACGTGCCTACGGTCAGGTATGGTTTTCGTTAAGCTTTTATCTGGAATTCCGCGTTCTGCAATTGTGATGCAATGTTGCATAAAATTCGATCATCGACAGTTTCCTGTTCAGATGAGTGCTCGTAGATTTTCTTCTCTAGTAAGTTGACCTCCTCCATTTGAAGGTCATAGGGATCACCTTAAAGCATGTTTGCGTTTGATAATAATGAAGATTTCTGTTTTGCTAATTGAGTCGACCATTTTTTAGGTAAAAGGTTTGTATTTGAATCTAAAGAGTTACCCGTTATCTGCATTCGTTTACACTTATTTTACCGGCAGTTAAAAATTTTTTTCTTATCGACTCTAGTTATCCGTAGAAAAATCACCGTGCTAATTAGTTTCCCATGTTCCGAGTACGAGATATTATCTTCCTCATTAACGTAGCTATTGTATTTTACCATGTTACCGTGAAGTTTTGTGTGAAAATTTTCGGGAATTTCCTAGTATCCCAGTGTAGCACAAGGTCAAAAGGTCAAGTCTGGATGTGGACCGTTTTGGAGAGATGGGTCGTGACGATCTATTTTCACTCTCTCCACTGATATTATTTATCTCTTCATCAAAGAAAATATATGTATTTCGATATCCATGTAGGCCAAGGGAAACATAAAAGAATACTCATAGGATGTGTGTTTAATTCACAGCAGTCAGTTTCATGTCAGATAATTGGTTCATGCATAGTATTGTAGATATTATAATCTTCTTTGACTATGTGGGATGTGTAGATGATTGTCCCCTACAATTTCTAATTTAATCGGAAAAGAATTTCGTAGATTGATTTTGTAGTATCTCTTTTATCATTTCCAAAAATTAATGGTGGCTCTTACACGATTCTACGATTCGGTACCTTAGTTAAAAAAATGTACTTTTTCTAATAGTGTATTCTTTTTACCTTCTGATAGAGGTCTTGGATAAAATTTAGTGTTCTTATTTTATAATCTACATTTAATTAAATTCTGAATGTAGGTACTTTTCTCTTAGTCGCAGTTCTTACATTATCTATTAAAGAAAAATGTGTCCTATGATTTCCAGAAAGTAAGCATTTAATTATCGAAAATCTTTTTTTAACTACAAAGCGTTTCTATTTGCACGAGTATCTTTGGATTATTCAGGTTGATCGTTGCCTTAAAATACGGAAATTAAACTGGGTGGCACATAACGATCGATAGAATTTCGAGCGAAGTTGAATTAAATTTTATGGATCCATCTAGTTTTTAAATTTTTCGTAAAATTTTCCTTTCGTTTACGAGGATTCTCCTATCGTAATATTTAACGTACGTGAGTCGATAACCTTTTTCAAATGTCTGCGCATTACGTCGATAGGGGAAAAGTGACGTCACAGCGATCCCAGCTTTCCCTTCTGCCGCTTTGTCCTTCAAGTGACACAGCCTACTCTCTAGCACTTCCTCACGGGACGCCGATACAGACGGTCGTGTTCTCTCTTAGCTCTCCATTGCCGTTGCTGTAAGTCTCTCTTGTTTTTACAGTAGAGTCCAACAAATTCACCCTTCGAATACATCCGATTAATTCTTTACGGGTTTCATTTAGTCGGGAGGCCGAATTTCAGATTTTTACCTTGATAGAATTTCGCGTCGGATAATCATGTTAAGCTCTGAGGCAATTTTCACCTATATTTACCTCAGGGTACTGCAAATAACGTAGTTAATGGGTTGCTTTCTCGTATCTTTGAAAGTAGTCCGCGAATAGTTGCAGTTTAAGTGAAAATCGTCTGCTCTCTAAAATGACCTTGTTCGACCTTCGCCGGCGTTTCCTCAACCGGCACTCGGTCTACTGTTCAAGGGTTTCATCATTTTTACGTTTTCGCTAATTTATTTTTCAGATCCTTTCAGCTGTAACAAAAATCCATCATCATGACTGCAATTGGTATCAATGGATTCGGTCGTATCGGACGTCTCGTTCTTCGTGCAGCAATCAGCAAGAACTGCAAAGTAAGCTGCCTTCTTCATCGATGCTATAGCTGTTCTCGCTATTGAATATTATAATATTTGATTACTATAATTTTTAGGTTGTGGCCGTCAACGATCCATTCATCACCCCCGATTATATGGTGTACCTCTTCACTCATGATTCAACGCACGGTAAATTCCAAGGGGAAGTCACGCACGACGACAAGTCCATCACCATCAACGGTGAGTATGTCTCCAGTATTAGGTATCAGCAGGATTTTTCGGTAGCTCTGGAAATCAGGGTTACATTGACAGTAGTGATCTTTACGATCTGTTGATTGTAACATTTGCAATGGCCTATCCAATGAGGAATCGTTATTTGGTCCTATGAAAATGGATAGGTAGTCATTGCCTGCTATCTTGTTACCATTTCATCAATTTCTGAATATCCTTAAAAGATTTTTTTATTTAAAAGTGAACTGTTTCATCTTGGCCAATTTTGTAGAACGCTTTCTACAACACAGCCCTCAAGTAATTTCAATGAATCATTGATGTGTAGGTCATTGAAATGTTATTTCCAGAAGTGTATTCCTGATTAGATTTGTTTTAAATACCGATTTAGGGAATATTAAGCATGATATTTTGTGCAGTAGTTAGTATTTCTTGAAGTTTGTTTTTTGGTCAGTTTAACCTCTGAAGGTCATAGGAAGAGGTCTGGTCAAGACATTCATGTTAATAGAATGCTTTTAAAGGATTTTTTTTTACTTGATAGGAACAGTGATTGAAGAATTCCTTGGAGGCTTACAACTAATAGTTAAGAATTTTTATTGAAATAGGAGATTATAGGGATTTTTATAAGATCGAAGGAGGGAGGATGAGTGTAGGCTTGAAATGAAAACTGGAGTATTTTCTTACAATATATCAGTTTTTTAGTTTTTTGAGTTTTATTACCTTTCAGTTGATAGAGCTTTCAGATGGGTTCACACAGTCATGTTTTTATTTTTCAGTTTGAAATCAAATCCTATATCAAGATATTGTGCAATAAAACTTCAACAGAATTTAGACAGTGGTGCAAAGGTGAAGATAATTTCATCTTAATTGAGGTCTGAGTAATGGACAATGTGGCTGCAATTATTTTCAATGGAATACACAATTGGTTGAGATCTACTTGGTAAAGCATTCTATACCAAATGAGCTGCACAATAGGCCTCTTCTCAGAATAGACTAGGAGAATTTTAATTTTTTTCCTGGAAGATTTAGTGTTCTATACTCATGCCTAAATTTGAATACCCTTTCAAAAGGTCTGGTTTTGGTTAGAGGAACTTTGGACAGCTGCCAAACTCCATTCCTAAGAGACCTGTAGACATAACTTTGTGGGGTTTGAAGTTTATTCTGGAAGCATATTCCTATGTTTGATGGAATTAATACCTTTTTACCGTGTAATTGGAATATTTGTTGAAATTTAGTATGGAGTTGTTTAATATAATTTGTTTCTTTGATTATAGTTCCCTCTTAGTGTATGGCCTGAGTATTCAGTTGGAATATTAGAGAGTTGAAAGATCTAAATAGATAAATCCTCACCAATGAAGGGATACTAATTTTACTCAGGAGACATTTTGGGAGGCAGTTTAGTCAGAATTTCTTACCTTTTTAGGATAGTAAGATAGTTTAGGTTCAAATGTCATTTGTTCATCTTGCATAATTCAAATCGTCCAAGAATTTTTCCTACTTCTATATACTTTGGTTATTATGAGTAGCTTTCACTAGCATGTTTTTTTTTGATAATTTTAAGGATACATTATCTAATTGAAATCCATTACTTATCACATTATTTTTCATCAGTTTTCAGAGTAGTTGAAATTATGAATTTTTCCATTTCTTGTTTGCCATTTTCCATTTTCTTGGAATTTATTGCTCAAACACTCCTTTAAAATGTTTCATATATTCTAGTTCAGATTTTCTTCTCTCTTTAATGTCCCATTAGAAGTATGATAAAATCTCTATTTACATATTTATTCATTTTATTACAAAGATTTATTTGTAATTATGTAAATCTTCAGGAATGAACATCAAGGTTTTCATGGAACGAGACCCTAAGAACATTCCTTGGGGAGCTTCTGGTGTGGAGTATGTTGTTGAGTCCACTGGTGTCTTCACTACCGTGGACAAGGCTGGTGTAAGTAGTAGTTCTAATTCTCTATATTGATTATTATAAAGAAACCATTAGGTTCTTAAGAGATGAGGGCATGTGCTCATGGCTTACTAAATATGGACCAGAAAGCATACGAGTTAAAGAAAGAGAAGTTATAACTGTCTGTGAAAGCGAAGTTTAACATTTTAACTTCTGAGGGATTTATGGTCCATAATATTGTTATTTGAATGTATTTGAAGCTTTAATGGAAAATGTAAAATTTTTGATGGAGAGCAGGATTTTTGTAAGTCTTATACATTGAATCTTGTTTATTTTCAACGCTTATAAAGCATTTAATACTTAGATTAATTTGGCTTTTAAACTACAACTTCATTGTAATTTCTATCTTTATTTCAAATTTTAGTTTCAACTCTGTTATGAATTGAACTTTTGAACTTTCTTACTAATCATGCATGATATGTTGTAATGAGTTGAATATATGGCTGTGTTATCTCTTGATTTTTCATATGAAGGTAGACCTTGTATAGAGTAAGTTGAAGCATAAACTGTTCTTGTAATATGTAACTATTTGATGGTATGTTTCTCATTTCTAGGCTCACTTTGAAGGTGGTGCTAAGAAGGTCATCATCTCTGCCCCAAGTGCTGATGCACCCATGTTTGTGCTTGGTGTAAACCAGGAAACCTATCAGTCATCCATGAATGTGGTTTCCAATGCCTCTTGCACCACCAACTGCCTTGCTCCCCTTGCTAAAGTCATCCATGATAACTTTGGAATCGTTGAAGGTCTCATGACCACTGTTCATGCAATGACAGCAACCCAGAAGGTAGTTGATGGACCATCTGGAAAGGTACGGTACTTTATCATTAGAGCTTCTCTGTGAGAATTAAATATTTTACTTAGTTGTGGAGTGAATCCTGATGATGATATCTCTTTGTTAGCTGTGGCGTGATGGCCGTGGTGCTGCACAAAATATCATTCCTGCCAGCACTGGTGCTGCAAAGGCTGTTGGAAAGGTCATCCCATCCCTCAATGGAAAATTGACTGGAATGGCTTTCCGTGTTCCAGTTCACAATGTTTCTGTTGTAGATCTTACCGTCAGGTAATATTGGTATCTTTGATCATATTATCACATTTGAGACAGTCTCGTAACATAAATCTAATGCTTTTGTCAGAGGTTCCCACTATTCTAAAATATTTCCTCATTGAAAGTAAATTTCTCATGGGTTTGCCATTAATATTTGAAGAAATTCACATTTTGTTTCTTTCATTTAATTTTAATTCAATTTAGTTTCCAGAAAATTTGTTGGCCGAAGTATATTCAATTGGTTTAATTTTAGGATTTGCAATATTTGTGTCAAGATTCATTCATGCACACGTTTGGTTATATTTCTCTTGTAAAATTAACTCACCTGGTCAAACTAAAATTATTTTGAAAATTGCAAAGTTTTTTCATTTGAGTGAATTTTGTCTATTCTTTTGAAAAGTCTTCAGTTTTTAGTAAGAGGTGATCAAAATTAAAATGAATTTCTTTAGTTGCTGATGAGCGTCTCTGGAGTAAAAATTTTTACTGAGGAAAGGTGTGAGCATTTCTTTTGCAAAACTCCTTTTCTACTCCTTTAATAAATGATGTTGATCTTTCACCACTCTTGAAATATTAAAAATTTAAGTATTGTAGGTGTTTAAGAACTTTAGAATTGTTTTTTATACCTTATGCAATTTTTATCACTATCACTAATATTATATATTAAACTTTGTCCTTGTGAGTCAATTTCAATAGACTATTCTTGGCTATTATTCTTGTAGGCTTCAGAAGGGAGCCTCATATGACGAAATCAAGGCAAAGGTGAAGGAAGCTGCCGATGGTCCTCTGAAGGGAATCCTTGCCTATTCCGAGGATGACCTTGTCTCATCAGATTTGATTGGAAACTGCAACTCATCCATATTTGATGCCAAGGCTGGAATTGCCCTCAACAACAACTTCATCAAGCTCATCACCTGGTAAACTATTTTTATCCTAGTTTCCTTTGACTTTCTAGTGAAATAATTATTTGAACTAATGTTAATTTCCTTTTCAGGTACGACAACGAGTTTGGTTACTCCCAGCGTGTGGTAGATCTCATAATGTACATGCAGAAGGTCGACAAAGCAGCATAAGTCCATGATGTTGGTCTTGTGGAAATGAATGAAAAATTTGAAATTTGAAATTTCTGAATTTGTAGTTTTCAACATTGGCTTGTTGCAAAAGGTATTTAACCTATGTAACTGAACAAAATTGATGTCATGTAGAGTAATTTGAGTAAAGATGAACCTTTCTCACCCAAGCTTCATAGCTCTGTTTTGAATTGTTTTATCCTTTGCCTCATTTAATTCCTGGTGGGTTACTTTTATCACGCATGTAAAAATAGTTCTTGCTATTGTATGTTTAAGAAAGAATAGCAACACTACAAACATGATTACATAGCGTAACTGATGCTCTGATGGTGAGTCATTGTGTAACTAGACCATGTTACAATGTACCAATTATGTAGAAGTCAGCTTATTGTAAGGGTGAAAAATCAGATATTGGCTGCCTGCACGGATACTACTTAAATGGCTAGTCCAGGACATCAGTTTTCATTGTTCTACTTATATTCTACTATACAATTTTGCTCGAGTGACCATGTCCATTAAATTTGGCACTGTTACAGTATTGAAATTTAAATGTAATGTCATAAATTGGTGTAATAAATGGAGCTATGCTTGTTATGGTTTAGGAGCGTAGTAAATTGATTTTCAGCGTTAAGGTTTTCTCTCACTCAGACTTCTATTCTTGTTGCAGAACATTTTTTCAATGTTGCTTCCTTGGTTTATCCACAAATTGTATTTACCATCACTTAAACAAGCTATATTTCCATTCTTATTGACATTATTTGCAGCGCCTCCTTACCTCTGTTATCTCAAACTTAGGTTTGCCTAATTTTCTATATTATTACAAAATTCAACCTATGAGAACACTACCCTGTCATCAAAACAGCGGGAATAAAAATATATATTTAGATATGAAGGAGGAATGTAAAAGGTGAATCTAATATACCATTTCTTATTAGCTGCACCTAAGTTTGGAAACTGCAGTGGTAACTCGTTAGGCGCTCTTGGGGCTATTATTTGATGAAAACTTTTCAATGTTGTTTGAAGTAATTTTCTTGTAAGTTCATTTGTCCGAGTACTTGAAATACTTTTAAAGCATTATTTATGGCTTCTTGTGACATATGGCAATCTTATGACTGTAAAGAGCTCTTCAATATATAATCTTGGCTGAGCCATGCTGAATGTAATGGGTTCATTTTTTCATCACTGGTTAATGATTTTACTGTTATCCTTTTTTACCGGTAGCATTTGAACAATTTATCAGCATGTTTTCGTTCTAATTCTCATAATTGAAGTTAACTCCATTATCCGAGGACAGTGTTTTAGTAACCAATTTTTCACAAAGACCTAACGTCCTTAACTGCACGGGTTCGTGATTCACGGATTAATGGTCTTGCGTTAATTTTTACATTGATTAGAGGGTTGCCTAGTGTATAAAAATTTTAAACAAGATTCTTCTATTACCAGTAAAGTTGAAATTTTGTGACCAAAGCTTGAAATTCATTAATGAGTGAACGAACAAAATTGTTCTTAAATTTAATCGGTACAATTCTACATTTTATGAACAACACAAGCCTCAAATTTTATTAAAGAAGGAAAACTAGTTAGTTTACTGTTGAACTTGCTTAGATTGTAATGTATATATTATTTAGAGTAGATTTCACTAAAATGAGACTAGCTCTGCCATTATCGCCAAGTCTGTTTCTTATTGTTTGGCTTGTGAGATATAAGCTGTGGTTATATTCATCCTTTTTAGGGCATTAATCTTAGTTAATTAGTGCAGGTCTAAGAATTAAATCACAACTCATTTGAAATTGTTCAACATTCTGATAATATATACTTTGAAAAGATACTTTATCAGGAGAGAAACACCAATAGCATTGTATTTAACCTTTCCTTATTAGAATACAGCTATTATATTATAATCTAATTAATAATAACATAGCCCATGGGTTAGAAATATATAAATATTGTAAATTAGTAATAGATTCTAGCAGCAAGAATTTTCTTTTTTATTCTCCCTGTTTTATAAATAACTAGAGAAATCCAGGTGATTTTTCTTTATTGTGTCAATGAAATTTGGTTGTTTGGGTTAAAGGAATAAATTAGATGAATGATTAGATAGATGGTGATCTATGAGAAGGAAGATGCTGGAGTGAAAGTAAAAATGATTAAGGATGGAGAGATCTTAATGACAGTAGATTATATCTATGTGGTAAAATCGAAGATTGATAAATATATGTATGTAGAAATGCATGTACTTATGTTAGCCCTGCATGACCAAGAAACTCAAATTTTTGTGAAGAAATTAAAAGAGATAAACCTTTGTAGTATGTTAGAGTTACAATTGGGAGAAGTAGCATTTTCAGGAACCACCATCCAAGGTATGCGTTTCACTGGTTTAGAAATAAGAAGAGATCTAGTGATTTGGAAGTGAGATTTGTGATTTGAATAATCATTTTGTATGATTTTGGTGAAGAGGTTACGAGCTTCCTCTTCTCGATATGTTGGTTTTATGTAATCAGCCTTAAAATATATTCATAAGAGATATTTGATAGATAGTTCAATTGATTTCATCTTAAAATATAGTGGAATCAGTATCTTCTAAATATTTTGGGGGCTTTCAAACATATTTAAAAATTTTTGTTCCATCTCCATTCTACTTTTTGCAGAAAAATTTTGTGCTTAGAATATAAATTTACTCTAGGTTGACTTACTGGATCTAATTTTGTATATCTCAGTGATTTCAAGGCATTTTTGGCACGCTGTTCAAAATATCCTTATGCTAAGCTGCTAATGTGCTCTTGGTTTGGCTGAGTCTACCATATAATTCTGCATAAATATAGGTAAGACTGAATACAGATTGGAATGACTCTGGTACTCTAAATCTCTGTATTCTTCTCTGGGTAAGCTTCTGTCAAGAAAGACCGTACAATAAAGATGGTTCAGTGTCACGTCTTGGCAGGATCTATCCCAAACAAGTAAAGATAGCAAGACTTTGTTTGTTTCACAATTGCTTTTTTATTTCCGACCGGTTTCAGCCATGACAGCCATTTTCAAGGTTCAGAATCGTGTTTCACAAAGCACAGCCATCCCAGATTAAATTTGGATCCATCCCATATGATTTATTTTCCTGGATTAGAAATAGGACTTAATACAAATTCATTGGAAATTTCATATAAACTATACTAAAATTCTACACAGTGGCTTGGCGGTACTCAAGTTTAGAGTTTTTATATGCTTAAAATGTAAGTAGAGGAATTACTACTTAGAAGGAGAAAAGTTTAGAAGAATAGCATTTTCAGTTTGAGGGAAGGATGATCCCTGAAATTATTCCATTCCCTCTTTGCCTTCCCATCAATTATAATGTTAGCTGATGATTTTTGATGACTGGTGGTAATGATGAAGATGAATTTGGTTTTGGTGCTGAATTCTACAGCATGATGCCCTTCCAGCTGTCAACCATTCTTGAGAAACCTGGATGTAGTCACATTCATTCCCTATCCAGAAGGCTTTAGAAAATTCATATCAAACCTGAACGACAAGAAAATGATGGTAACATTTTTGGAATTAATGAATGATCTACCTTATAAATATCATTTCAAAAGAAGTATAGCAGAAGCTGAAGATATTTCTATTAGGTGTAGAATAAAGTATATCTCCTAAATATGTTGGTCTCTATATATGAGGGCTATGATTAAGATGTGAGAAACGTTGATTTAAAATATCGTTCAAGGTCCTGCAGAAAGATGAGATATTTAACAACTTGGTCATTACATATGGGGTCTTAGGTTTCATCCTGCTTTGCTATCATAAATGAAAAAAAACAAGTATCTTCATAAAAGGAGAAAAACTCGATATAAGTTTTACAGAGAAATTCACTTAATTTGGTTAATTATTTACTACTGAAGTACTCAAGGGCTTCCTTCAGTTATGCACACTTTCTGGTGTATTTTTCAATGATTATTGTGAACTATATTTTTACTTTCTCAGAAAACGAAAATTATCATGATATTCATTAATAAAAAAATCTTTATTTGTTATGTTTATACCAAATGAATGACATATGAAACTATTGTCAGCCATGATGAAATATAAATTAATTACTCATGATATCTTTGCTCTGATGAATGAATCCAGAATTGCAGAGATCAAAAGACATAAATGTTGGTTGAATCTTTATCAAAAGTTTTGAAATATAACTAGCACTTTCCAGGCAGATGCTTTAACCACTATGCAAAGTCTAATTGTTTATATGCATAGCTTTTAGTTTTTTTACGTTATCTTTTAAAACTCAAGATTTATGATATTCAATAGTTTTGTAAGCTTGAGATGTTAGGAAGCTGTCAAGATTTAATTTTTCACTCTTATATTAAAACAATTAATCTCGCCCAGACATCGTAAAACCTTTTACTCTTGTAGGAGCATGATTTTCCTACTGCCCACTGGTGACTAAGTTAATTTAGCACTGTTGGAAATGATTATGAACAGTATCATGAGAATAATAATCCTTATCGATAAAACATGTTTGCAAAATACAACCAAACATGTTTGTGTTAATTAGCGTTTACAGCATGTACAATATGAAATAAAAATGAAATTTTCAGTAATATTTTCTTTCATAGATATGCAATGCAAAGGTAAGTGCAATATAATGAGAAAAAATACAAGATTGTTTTACCATCATTAGATTAATGACTGTACCCTTTAATAAATCATCAATATTAGAATAATACTTTTTAATAAGAAGCGTTTTTTGTTGTCTTCCTTTTGAAGTGAATTTCAATTTTCTTAATAATACATTCCTTGTTTCCTTAGTTCATCATCTCCTGAGAACTTAAAACGTCTACTACTGAGTGGTATGGAACAAATTGGTTGCGATTGATTTAGACTTAAGAGCAAAAATACATGCCATGTTGTATATTAGTTGTAGAAGCGCTATTTACCTTGACCTACCTGTGGTAAGTGTCCTCTGTAGGTTGAAAAAGATTTAATGTAACTATGGATATAAAAAGATCCTAAGTATTTATTGATACCAATGCAACGTGCTAATCAATCCTGAGAAGCCTCCCACAAAATTGCCGCAAGATTGCTCTGCAGACAAAGGACTAAAATACTATAGCCACCTTTTCCATTGTATTATTTCCTTGGATTGGAAGAAAATCACTTAAGAAATTCATTGCATTGCATTGGGCAGCCACCTAATTGATTACGAACCATGGTTACCACATATGAAAGTATGAATGTAGAAACTACTATAAATTACAATTAAGTTAGTAAGGGAAAATATTTGTAGCACAATATTTTATAATAATGATAATTAACCTATAAAAGCTTGATGGAAGAACTTCAGTGCATACAATTAAGAAAATTTTCTTTAAAAGAGACAAAAATATATAATTTTTAGTGTAAGATGAAAGCATATTTACAGAAGTTTAGTATACCAGTATCCCAAGATATTTTTGTGAGTCAGCTATATGTAGAGCGTTGCTGCAAACTCTCAGATTTGAAAACGCGCCATTATTCAGGTTGCACCAGTGCGCTGGAACTACTTTTGTTACTCAGCTACGAATGTATTGCCATCTATACGGCAGAGTCGGAGATATTTTATTTTCTCTTATGTCCTGTCAGCCGTCACATTCAGTTCGAGGTTAACTTCGAAGTGCTGTACGTGGGCAGCTCTTACTGAAAATTCTCTTCTCTGACTCTTCGAATCAGCATCATAAGAGGAAGAAAACTTGTGGAAGACTGCTATGAGAGATAGATTCTGCCCTTTGAGATTCTGTAAGTCCATTTTATATTTTAATTATTTATTTAATATTTTTCGGTGGACTTAGAGCGATTTTCGTCTGCTAGTATCACTGTCAAAGAAAGTGAACCGCAAATAATTCACGATCGAATTATATGAGTTTACTTGATGAAAGAACTCGTCTAATACGGCTTTAATATGGTTTTCGTCATAAATATCTCCGTAAATATAGTAAATAATGCTCTGATCTTTATTTTCGATAGTGGTCGATTTCAATTCAGATACAATGCATTATTTTGAATAAATACTAAGAGAAAGATTTGTTCATCGACATCAATTTCGTTAATATAATGTATATTTAGGATCAAATTTGTATCCTAGGGTGTATATTTTAGAGTAAAATGTTATATAATGAAGGTAGTCTGCGTTGCAGTGAGATACATAAATTTTGTGTTTTGCTTCCATTTCTTCACGTATTTCAATCGGTTTTATTCATTTCGCGATCTCTTTTCGTAAAATTATAAGATAGGTAACGCTAAATCTTATATCAGAAATAATTTTGTGTGACCTTTTCATTGTCATTTAATCAAAGTTGTGTATGATTCACGTTATTTTCCTGCCATAGTGTTCGACGAAATCAATGAATGTTTGTATTTAAACTGAAGTAAATTTTAATTCATTCTTAATATTGTCTCTCGTTGGAAGGAAATACTTTCTGTTTCTTTGCAATACCAGTTTTCTTTTATCTCTTGGCGCTAATGTTATTTTCGATTTGATTTCCGGTCGATGCCATACACCCATGGTAGGATGCAGGGAATTGGTGTCAAGATATTATTCGATGTTTATGTAAAGTGCTGAATCGAATTATATGTTATACCTCAGAAAATTCCATCGCATTTATCTTCAATTTAGGCATCGGCTTTTGTTCTTTCCGGTTAGGTAGTGTATTGGTTTGCCGAGTCTTCCTCTATAGGAGTATTCGGCTCGTCACATATTCTTTAATAGTATTAAGTCTCACATCTTCGACCACTATTTCCTACCTCATAGGTAAGTCTTCAGTGTGCGTCATCTTCAGTTGAGTCTTTTTATGCATTACAGTACTCGTCGTGAATGAAACATCGCTGTAGGAGATATTTGCTGTCTACCACAGTGTGATTTTTTGGGTTTCATAAAGTTAAACCATATTTTTCGATCGTGAATACTGGTTCATTGTAAGCGTCGATTGTAAAACGCCGGAGAGTTATAATTTTTCCGCGTAATCGCAAGGGAAAGTACCGCTAATGCGCGTTTTCAAATCGAATTACTTCCCTCCAAACTCCGTGAAAACGTCCTCTACTGACCGATTTCTGTACATTTGTGTGTCTTCGACTGGCAGTAATTCCCTTCGGTAGGTGACCCACAGAAAAATTTCGGAAAGCCGGCATAAATTTGCACGATTCCTGGAGGAGACAAAATCTTAAGATTGTAGGAATTGGGCTCACGTATCGATTTTTTCCGATTTCATCAATTTCTTATGGTCCGAAGGAGAAACTCAACGAGTGTTCTCAAGCTTAGAGTAGTCGGTCGCAAATATACGTCTTATGGTTATTATTACTCGTAACTCATGCGGCGTCGCGGTCTGCTTTACCATCGCACATCCCACGTGCTCCTAACTTATCTATTCGCCCTTCCAAACTCACGCTGCCCGCCCAACCCTCCCCTGCGAATAGCGTGACCAATTTCCCTTATTTCTACGTCATCACTCCCTAAGGAATGTGTGCCACTCGAACCCCATGCATTCATTCATGTAATATCGTACACAATATGTCTTAAAAATTTCTATTGACAATGTGAGGTGAGCAATCCATGCCTTTTCTGTTAACGGGTGCTATGATTAGATTCGGCCCGCCGTGCCGTTAGCGTGCTTCTTGGATCGTGAACTAGTTGACTATTCCGTAATGTGGGAACTATATAAAACTCAAGACGGGGCTTTATTTACGCGGAGATAAGTGGCGAAGGAATGGGAAAAGGACTTTTGAAAATTACGTTTGTGATGCGAGCAATAAACTAGACGTCCGTGAGCGAATCCGGATGATGCCCGTAAGGGGATTATTGTATGTGAATGTATGGTTTTTCGCTGCATATTTTACATTAATAAGGGTTCTAGCTAATCCCTAGGAAAAATTGGTGGCTATCAGATTGTATTTAATCGCAGGAGTCTAATGAAATAATATCTAGAAACAATTCTTTGTAGATTTTGTAGGCATAGTGATCGTTGAGAATATTATTAACAAATTTTCTTCGATTTCGCTAAATATTTTACAAAAATAAGGGTTCTAACTAATCTCTATGAAAAATTGGTGGCTCTCAGATTGAATTTAATCGCAGAAGTCTTATTAGATAATAATAATAATCTAAAAAATGGTTATTTGTGGAGTTATTAGGTTATGTAATTGATGAAAATATTACTTACAAATTTCCTTCAATTTCGCTAAATATTTTCCATTAATAAGGGCTCTAACTAATCTCTATAAAAATAAGTGACTATCAGAGGAAATTTTATTTCAGGAATCTCATTAAATAATAATAATATTGAAACAATTAGATTTTTTGTAGGCTTTGTAAGTGATAAGAATATTATTAACAAATTTTATTCGATTTCACTAAATATTTTAGTTTAAGAAGGGCTGTACTTAATCTCTATGAAAATTTGTGGCTATCAGCGGAAATTTAATCGGAGGAGTCTCATTAAATAATAATAATCTAGAAACAATTTGATTCTTTGTAGAGTTTTTAGCTCTTGTAAGTGCTGAGAATATTACTAAGAAATTTTCTTCAATTTCGCTAAATATTTTCCATTAATAAGGGCTCTAACTAATCTCTATAAAAAATTAGTGGCTATCAGAGGAAATTTAATCGCAGGAGTCTAAATAATAATAATAATATAGAAAAAATTAGATTCTTTGTAGGTTTTGTAAGTTATGAGAATATTATTAACAAATATTCCTCGATTTCGCTAAATATTTTACATAAATTAGGGCTCTAACTAATCTCTAGGAAAAATTGGTGGCCTTCAAAGGAAATTTAAACGCAGGAGTCTCATTAAATAATAATAATGCAGAAAAAATTGGATTCTTTGTAGAGTTTCTAAGTTTTGTAAGCGATGAAAATATTGTTAACAAATTTTCTTCGATTTCACTAAATATTTTACAAAAATAAGGGCTGTAACTAACCTCTATGAAAATTTGTGGCCATCAGAGGTAAATTGATAGCAGGAGTCTTATTAAATAGAAATAATCTAAAAAATTAATTGTTTGTGGAGTTTGTAGGTTTTGGAAGTGATAAAAATATTATTAACAAATTTTATTCTATTTCGCTAAATATTTTACATGAATAAGGGCTCTAACTAATCTCAATGAAAAATTAGCGGCTATCAGAGGTAATTTAATGGCAGGATTATTAAATAATAATGATAAATAAATTATTAAATAATAATGAACCAAAAAAATGATTGTTGGTGGAGTTAGTAGGTTTTGTAATTGATGAGAATATTATTTAAAAATTTTTCGATTCGTTGGTCATAATGGAGGATTGTTGATAATTTAAAAGAGAAATCTGTCCGTTACAATAATTCTTTCTTCGTTAAAATCAGAATTTAACATTAATCAGTTATATCAAATCTTAACTAATATTCGTTTTGAACAATTATGTGGAAATATTATTTAAAAGCTATATTTAAAATTTTAGACTTTTCTCATAATTCGTGTAGCGTACAGTATGGCCCAGGGGCGAATTTACCATTAGGCGAACTATCTGAGCGAGTGAGGCGTACTCACTATTAATGGGATTCAAGAAAGAGCGTTTTGTCGTTTTTTAAGTTTAATAATATCTTAGTGAGGCTTCAACGTAGTCCTTCCACTAGGACCTCTGATTGCCGAATTTCGCCCCTGGTTCGGCTATAGTGTTTTCTTAATCGAAAATCAAAAATGTGGACCATGCACTTTAGATCGTTTATTAACTCTTTACAGAATTAAATTTTAAATTACACCCCTTTTCTAAAAGCTTCAGTGGGGTATATAAATACCTCATTTCGGTGTTTTAAAGATGTAATATTTCGGTTTCTTTTTCCTGTACTAAACTCCTAAATTTTTGATATTACTTTTAATATGAATTGCACCAAGTAAACGAGAAATGGAGGTTAAAAACATACTACTCCAGATGTAAGTAATTTTATGAAAATAAAATTGGCCGCAGGTAAATATTATGCCAAAATTCTTCTTTAATGATAAAATAATACTTTTGGTCCCCTACTCGTATTTTTTTCATAGAATAATAGTCCGATATTTTCCAAATCTTGTAGTGAATTCTCGCTGTAAGTTCCGCAAGATCAAATTGTTAATCTCTCCGTCCAAATGACTTAATACGTTCTTTGGAGTTTAAGCAACCCCTTCACCGCCATTTTTACTTCCGCATTCATCCAAGAAAAGCAATTAGCATATGCGTTTATTCCATTAAAGTCAAAGAAAAATTATTCGAAAACAGTGCGATGGAAACTGTCTGCACTAATTTAGCGCAGAGTAATTCTGCAAAACTTTGCAGCCGATAATGATCTTGAATAGAAACGAAATTCGACATTCATTTTTAGTGAGGTTCATTAGTGAGAATATTTTCCGAACGCTCTTTCATTCGTGAAATATTGATGTATTTTCTAACGCCTCGTAAACAGATATGCTCGACGAATGTTTGTGGTATTAAAATCTCGCTAGTAGACAACCACACACAACCACTACCTGACCGGGATCCGACTGCGGCACCTTACTTATGTAGCTAATCTCGTACATATAGACTCTACTGAAGATGTGGCTCGCCAACTGAATATTACGCGCAGATATCCCCGAATTTAAAATGTTAACATTTTCGGTAATCGTGGCCCCTTTTTATTTTATTTTAGGTTATTCTGAGTCTTTACATCCAAATTTCTTACGAACGAAAACCTCTTAAATTAGTTCATTCTGAATATGCTTATCTTAACTATTGTTTCTGTGGGAGTGTCTGTGTTTTAACTTTTCAGAGAATAAGTGTTGTAGTAGTAGTAGAACATTTTTTTGCAAGGGAAATAGCAATGGAGTTGGGAATAGTGTTATATTGGAGTTTTGTATCATGTAAAGTAATTGTATGTAAGTGTTTAATCTTGTGAGGGTATTATATAGTTTTTTCTGAGTTGTTTAATTATGTTTGTGAAAATTACAGTAGTTGTTTAGTTATGTTTGTGAAAATTACAGTAGTTGTTTGTAATGTTACCACCAGACTAGCAGTCTATCTGCAACAATGTACTTAATAATAATAATAACAACTAAATAACAAATTTAGCCAAGTTGAGAGATAGGACAGTGCATATATATTTAGTTCGTGGATTTAAGATTTCGTAAAATCGATTTCTTTGGAGAAAATGGTATTCATGCTTTGATCTTCTATTTCAGCGAATATTTCGGGAAAATATATTTCCTTTCCAACATTTCTGTACTTGAAAGGATGTGGAACAGTTATAGACGTTTAGAGAGCCTTCACTATCTCTACGTAGAAAAATAAAGGTTTAATTTTTACCGTGCGATGTGTAGGTTGAATTTCTTTGAATGTACTTCCTGCTACAATCCGCTCCTTTGAGGACGATTGCATCGTCATAAAGTTTCTGCGCGGATGAAGGGAATTTAATATTTCTCCTCTAATTTTCACATGATTTATCATGATGACAAATCGTGAATGCGATGTTTTAAATTTTCCTTTGGTGGTGACTTAAACACGTGGAGGCAATGTGGAAATGACTTGATAATTTGTATAAAATAATTTTGAAATCGAAAATGTTCTTTCGCTTAGTTCCAATCTTCGGTTCTGATGTTGGTTTAAAACTTATATGCACCGATAAACTAATATATAGTGTATATATATAAAGCAATAAAAAAATTAAAATAATAAAATAAATCAAATTAAAATGATTAAAATAAATAATATGTAGCATATATAAAGTAATAATATAATTAAAATAATAAAATAAATCAAATTAACATGATTAAAATGAATAATATGTAGCATATATAAAGTAATAATATAATTAAAATAATAAAATAAATCAAATTAAAATGATTAAAATAAATAATATGCAGTATATATATAAAGTAATAAAAAAATTAAAATAATAAAATAAATCGAATTAAAATGATTAAAATAAATAATATGTAGTATATATAAAGTAATAATATAATTAAAATAATAAAATAAATCAAATTAAAATGATTAAAATAAATAATATGTAGTATATATATAAAGTAATAAAAAAATTAAAATAATAAAATATATCGAATTAAAATGATTAAAATAAATATGTAGTATATATAAAGTTATAAAATAATTAAAATAATAAAATAAATCAAATTAAAATGATTAAAATAAATAATATGTAGCATATATAAAGTAATAAAAAAATTAAAATAATAAAATAAATCGAATTAAAATGATTAAAATAAATAATATGTAGTATATATAAAGTTATAAAATAATTAAAATAATAAAATAAATCAAATTAAAATGATTAAAATAAATAATATGTAGCATATATAAAGTAATAATATAATTAAAATAATAAAATAAATCAAATTAACATGATTAAAATGAATAATATGTAGCATATATAAAGTAATAATATAATTAAAATAATAAAATAAATCAAATTAAAATGATTAAAATAAATAATATGTAGCATATATAAAGTAATAATATAATTAAAATAATAAAATAAATCAAATTAACATGATTAAAATGAATAATATGTAATATATATAAAGTAATAAAATAATTAAAATAATAAAATAAAACAAATTAAATTGATTAAAATAAATTATATGTAGTATATATAAAGTAATAAAATAATTAAAATAATAAAATAAATCAAAATAAATCCTTTATCCGCAAATGATTAAAATAAATAATTTATAGTTACATTTAAATGACTGATCCCATATCTTGAATTTGAGTTTCCAACACGAAACGTTTTACTCCGAAATCAAATTTAGTATCGACGAAAGCGGTCCATTAGAACCCGGAAGTGAAACGAAAATTGACGGGTTAATCGAACTTGTATGAAAATAGTTACGGTAGGTTGACATGTTCAAACTGATTCAAAAGCTTGTTTTTGAAAAATGTAAGAGTTTCATAGCCAATTTATCATTTAATTACTTGAATATGGTCCAGTTAGTTGTTTCCGCCTCCAAATCCTGCTTCTTCTCTTGGTTAGTCCGAGAATAATTAGGTTTTCGTTCCCGTCGTTATGAATTTCATGATTAAGTAATTAAATGGGGAACTTTTTTTTTCATTGGAAGGCCGCATGTACATTAAGCCACATATGAGACCATCAGGCGACTCTTTGGGTGTATTTCTTTAAATATTCAAATTCAAATAGTTTAAAATCAGAATCACACATAGGAAAACGAATAAAATCGGCAGGTTTACTCTATTAGAATATTTTTCTATCGGTTATTACTTGGTGGAATGAAGGGACATAGGAAAAAGACTTATTTAAATATGCGAATTCATTTCGGGAACTGACAAGAAGGCCTCAATGAACGCACGGAAAGGCCGCGTGCGGGCCGTTGTTTCCTCGCCTCTGATCTAAGAGGTCACTTAGCATTTTGACTTGACTTATCCGAAAATTAAGAGAAAAATAAAACTAATTAAATTTTATATACAATGACGATTTTGCGATTTAAAAAATATATCCAATGATGAGAGAATAATTACTGAAAACACGGACTTTTAAAGTCGAAAGTCTGATTCGACACTTAACCTCATAAAATTTTCAATTTTTCAGGATCCTTAAGTGGTCGGGTCTATATGATCAGAATGAAATTTTACTTGTGAACATTTTGTATTTGAGGGTTTAATTAGAAAACGAGAGATCAAAGTAAGCTTTTTATTTTTTCTAACTACCATTCTGTCGAGTCAAAATTGATGACAATGTATGTAGATACGTTACATTGTATCTATTACACTTTAACTAAACGTACGTTTTGATCCGACGCTAATGTTTGCGTCATTAGAAATTTAAGGCATTAAAAATAATAAAGAAAATCGCTGTTGTTGATTTAAGTTGCAGCTTGTTTTTATGATTCACTTTTAATCACAGTTTTGATGAAAACAGTAATTCTGTAAGAGCAACTTGATCGTAGAATCATATTGCGAGTATACTGCATTTCAATGAATTCTAATCTTAAAATACTCGTTTCTTAAGAAAAATATTGCTGTAAAACTTAATTTTTATATTTCATAAATCATGAATGTTAAGCATGACATTTCCATGACGTTCATTCGAGTTATCACGTCTAGAAAGCGATTTTAAGGTTCCGTGTCAATATGAACCGCGACTTAATCACTGACTAAATGTCACGTAATCATGCTAGCTAATCCCGGAACTAAATGTCACGGGGCTATATGAGGGTTAAACATTTGTTTTTCGAGACCATTTACTGAAAAAGGATTCGAAAAATGTGGGCGTAACCCATCCCAGCGCTTCCTATCATAATTCCTCTGCATATCAACACTAACTTGGTTTCACGCTTAATCATAAGTTTGTTATCGTCAGTCGTAAATCAAGGAACACTTGGTCCGTACGTGTGGAATGGAAAGTTTTAATACATAGCGGCGAAAATCCATTAAACGATGACAGATCTCGGAAAATAGAGCGCGCAAAGAATGTTAAAATCGAAGCGAGGGTATTGTTGAATTTGTGAATACCGTGGAATGGTGAGCGCTCGTTCAACTTGCACTTCTGTTTATCGGAATTAGTTGGAAGCGCTGGGTATAATTTGGCATAATGCGGTCGTCAGCCTCCCTACGGTAGACACTTTTCTCCGCTTAAGAGAAGAATTAGACGCATAATTAACCCAACTTGACTCGCGTTTGTTAGTACTACTTCAGTGTAAGCAGTAGGCATTTGGAAAATGTCTCGTTCGTGTTTGCTTCCTTCTATTTTGGATGGTACCTGGTACCGCGGTCCCTTCTTTGTCATCAGCGCCATATCTCGCACAAGAATCTCCCCGCTCTTAACTCTTCTTTCAGAGCTCTTATGGCGATACCGCTTGCGAACATTTTTCGCAGTAAATACGGTCAAATCCAATCAAACTTCGCCCAAATGATATCTCTGCACACGCATCATCACTTCAAGATAGGATACCCAGACAATTTTAATCCTTAAACATTTGCAGAACAAGTTTATCGCAATTTTTTATCATGGTACAGCTCCATAATAATAATAATAAAACGTCTTTATTCGGGCGAGATTGAGACTGAAAAGTCTGTTCTTACATCTAACCCTTCGTCAATTTGTAAGAAAGAGATAGCAGAAAAAAGTGAACGGAAGAAATTTATATTGTGGGCTTAAAAACCTAGGATAGGAAAAATAGCCCACAGCAGGAAAACACCCCAGAGGAGGGTGTGAAAAACCTGCAAAACCTACAGATAGGTAAGAAACTGGAATTTATAGAAAAGGCTGGAATCAAAAAGCAAGGAACATATTTACACTTCAAACTGCATATAGAAATAGTCCATAAAAGAATAACAGTTAGTAAAAAGGATAACATGAAATAAGAGATAAAAAAAACTGAAAATACAGAATTTCATACATGGAAATGAAAAAAAACTAGTATGAATACAGAATGAAAATGGCAAAAAACTAGTATGAATACAGAAAAAAGAAAAATAAATAAATAAAAAAATCACTATCATTTAACAACTTCGTCAATGTTCTTTCGAAGAGAAAAAAATGACTACCTAAAATGATTTGCCGTAGTTTGAACTCTTAGAATGATGTTCAACAATTAGTATTGTGAGGGAAATCCATTGTTTTGATGAGGATGGATGTGATGCTCTTAGGGTGATGAAATGGAGCGGCTGACGAAGATGCCAATCTTAGATAAGTCACAAGAGCGAAATTTGCGCATGAAGCGAAAATTTAAGGAGAAAGAGAAGGGATGCTCTCTCCCTTTCTAGAAGCAGGAGCACTCTTTGCGTTACAGCCGAGAAACATGTAATTATAATCTGTTAATAGGATATCCGAACTAATCATTGCAGATCAATTTCCTGGATATCTACAGTAAAACACGGTTAGATTCACGGAGGAGGCCGTAACATTGTGGAATTCCGAACTATATTAGAATTTTTAAATAAAACAAAAGTTATATAAACGAAACAAGTAACTTTTACCTATCCACATTAAGTTTTGTTTATAGCCTTTGAAAATGGCTATCATTAGTCGAAACTAGTCGCCAACGAGACCTTATGTGGATAAGTATAAGTTACTTGTGTTTGAAAAACCTTTGTATTATTAAAAAAATTTTATTGAACTCGGTTAAGACACTTTTTCAGGGTTGTAATTGAAAATCGCGTTATAAGAGGTATAGTGTTATAAAAGGGTTATTACAAATTTGTATTTCTTTTACACTGTAAAATGAAGGGTAGGGTTTTTTTGGCCACATTTTTGAATGCGTTCTTGACATCTTAAAAAAATATAGGAATCTTCTTTAATTTGATTTAGTTTCCACGGCAGTAGAGAGTTCTAGAGTCTAGTATCTAGAGAGTTCGCGAGCTATTCCTCTCTAATATTGGTTTCCTTATGCGTTGCCTCTCGTCATACTTCTCAATAATTGTCTGATTTTTTACTAAGAGGGTATCTTTTTCTTTTTTCCTTAATTTTGGCAATTTTTACGAGAGAAACAGAGCAGATAGAACCGCGTATTAAGCGGGATAGTGTGTAAGCTGAAGTGTTTGAAACGGATTTTACGGTGTTCAGCCCCGTGGTTGTATCCTCAATCCTTCCATAGTGAGTCCGAAGTTTTGGAGTGGAAATAGGTTAATTAAGCAAGATGAGGGGCGAGTTTTCTTTGAGCCAGGATGCTATCACAGTTCTCATAGTGACTCCATAAATTTCGATTCTAGCGTTCAATAAGGTGTGGGAGAGATTTCTTTCAAATTAATCGGCCTTTTCACTTCAAATTGTTTATGCATTATTTCCAAAAATGTATGTTTATTCACACAAGAACACTAAAAGAATGTACGATATATACTCGTATATAAATTATTTCTGGAACAGCAAAATTCTGCGGGATTTTCGTAGCGTATTCACGAATAATTTAAATTTATTTAAGAAATTATCCAGGAAGTGTAGATTTATCCTGTCATAGAGCAAAAACTGCGCGAAAGCTTTCGCATGAGGCTCATCTTCATTATAGCGGTTAATCCTTTCATAAATTACATTCTGAATTCTTATTTTTCTTTTAATATATGAGTAAACAATAATAATCCTTGCTTCCTAGTACTGGATGGGTCATTTAAAATTTTCTTTTTAATATTTTTATTATATTTAATAATGATTAATAATTCAGAAATAAATTTATAATATAAATATTATAAATAAAATATAAGCAATATCATCTTTAATAATTAATTAATAATTTTCTCTAATGACGTGATTTAAAAAGAAACTCAGATCATATATTAGGCGTCGTTTTGAGGACAAATTAATTTCAAAGCTCTAATTTCTTGAATCAGTTAAGCTTTATTCATTGCTCAAAGGATGTCTTTAGAATGCAAGGAAACTTTTACGGCGGAAATTAAATGAATAGAAAAATCTTTTAAGATTAATTAAAATGCATAGGATATGAACGAATAATTTACATGAAATGTGTTCTTTCTAAGATGGCATCTTTTATTAAAATTTAGCTTCGTCTCTTTTGGGTGGATTAAATAAAAAGTTCCACTTCCTTCGTGTACTTACTAAGTTTATTTTAAGCTAAGAGTTAATTTATCAAAGCGCTTTAATATAGTGTAGTTTGTCGAGTTATGAGTTAATGAGAACTCAATTTTACCGAATATTTTATACAAGTAATGTTACACCATTATACCAGAATTCATAAAATTACGATAAATCCGCTGATTTCCTTGGAAAAGTTACATGATATTGAAATTAGCGTTATTTTATTTTGGAATTTTTACGAATTTCGAATTTTTACGAATTTTTACGTCGAATGAAAAAAAATTGTTGGAGGCTGTTGATAGTATTGCGTCCTTGTATGCGTTTTGTATGTAATTTAGGTTTGAGAGCCTGCAAAAAAGTTATTCACTATTTGCAATGTAATTATAAAAAACTGGCACTCATAGAGTTGTTACATAGTTGATCATCCTGGAATTTAAATTACTGTCACTTTTTCATACGATAAAGTAGGATTCGATAGGAGGATATTTCAACTATTTGTTCGAGTTTATATGTACGTTTGTGTTATTTTTAATTAAATAATTTAATTCTCGAGTGTCTAAATTCTTTCCAATACAATTTATTCAGTCTTTTTGCATTCTACATATCCACCGATTCTCGTGATATTATTTGAAAACAGAAAAATTATTTTAAATATTTCTCGACTATATTCTATTTTCAAGTACCTTGCAATAAATCCTCTGAAATCTAATTAATGTTTACCCATAATTTGCATTCCACAATCCATAATTTTTAATTATATAAATGACTCCATGATTCAAAAAGGCTGAATCGATCCTCTGTCGATCTGTAGCTGTCTGTTTTATTATTAAAAAAAAAATAAGTAGAACTGATGTGATAAAATTCATTTTTGTGGAAAGGTGCCGTATCTAGAAAGAAAATAGATTTGTAATTTCCAGAGAATGTATAATATTTTTTCGTTATTTTCATGTAATGCTTAAACATCTTCGGATGAATGTCACGTCTTCACCTGAAGTTTAGTCGAAATGATTATATATTCTGTAGAAATTACGTGGTTATTTTAAACTTGAATTCCATGATTATGATCATTTCTGTTCATTTCATTTAATACTTGATTGCAGCATGGAGTTACAAATTTCTGGCGAATCGTCCCTAACGAAGCGCAGTATTAAGCCTTATTTTAGGGATTAAAAGGATCCGCAATTAATTAATGTGTTCCACATTTGCATTAGCTCATTCACCGGACGTGAGAGAACCTAAAGCTTTTGGATGACATTCGTAATCAAACGTATGATTAACTTTGTTTTCAAATATCAATCTATTTATCCTATACAATGACCCATCAAATTACCATTTTCTGAGAATTTGAACGATTTTTCGAATCTCAGCTTCCCTATAAAATTTTTTTTTATTGGATTGGAAGGCTTAGCCAAGCGGAAATCCGGCGAGAAAAACATTTAAAACTTAGTCTGCGCTATTTTATTCACGGAAGGAAATTTTAGATTTTTTTGTTTATCACGTAGCTTTCATATTGCGACGGTTTGTTCAGCTTCTCACCCCCAGATGGCGGGTTCATATTTTTATTTATCACGAAACACTTGATGAAAGGCTTATACGTAGGTCGTTCCTCTAGTTCTATTCTTGCCATATTTTTGGCTAGATTAAAGGTTCGGGGGTATCTCGAGTAAAAACTGAACTAATAGGCCCCATGACGAAAAAGTTTCGATTTATACCAAGTCAAATTGCATAATTACGGAGACTAAGGCATTATTAAAATATACAAGACGTCAAATTTATGAAAATTGAAAATGATTAATGAAATACGTAAGCATGTTTGAAGCCGAAGGTCGGAATTTCTTGACACTTGGGCTGGATTGACTTCTCTTAATTTTTTTTTTTCACTTTGGATCCTTCTCATGAAGCATCTCCTGTTTAGTTCATGGCTTCTTGTACTCTCGAGTTGTCTTAACGGGAAGCACTCGATGCACTCGATGTTTGGGGCGAAAAGAGCGCAATTAGCTCGGATATAATTTCTGAGGATTCTGAGGGATGGAAATACTCACCATTCCAGCTCTGAGGGTGGAGTGGGTTCTGAGGATGAAGTGGCATTGTCTCCCCTACTTTCTAATGTAGGATAGACTGGCTCCCATTCAGATGGACTAATGAACGAACGCAATGTTATTGTAAATCTGGCCAATACGCAAAACAGATGGCGTTTAAGCCCCAGGCGCATTCCCAATTTGCATGCAGTTCGAACATAGAAGCGTTATTCAAACTTCGAATCGAATTCCTCTTGAATTCATCCTTCGAACTCGAACGTTCAGAGCTAGAAGTACGACTGGATACCGGATTCCCACTGTTACCTAGACTACCGGAATACAATTCTTACTTAGTTGAGGTAACCCAAGTTCCTGCTTCGCATGATCTTGCCTAGCGATTAGAGTAATTCCGCACGGATTATTATTTTGCGGACACTAGGATATTTGGAATACCTTAGTTGGCAAAGAGAAAGCTTGACGAGTAGAGAACCCACTTTGACTCTCAATAACAATAAATTTTATCATCTACATTTATTCATGGACTTTCCATGAATTACATCATTTCATTAATCATTAGAAATTGATATGGTTAAGGGTGGATTCCTACCGAAGATCGCCTTTATAATTTACGCTAACGTACCCCCCGTTTTTCTTCTGAATCTGGAATTGCTAAATTTACCGTCGAATCTAATGATTGCTTTGATCTAATAAAATTTTCGATACCACCTGCTTAAAATAGTCTCGTAAATTTCGTTATAAATTGCGATCTTTCTCTCAAGCCTATGCAGCCTTTTATTTCTCCCGTAAATATCCCTGAATGACGTCACGTCTATGCTATTTTATACGAGTAATTTATATGCACCGAGATTCGTCCAATAATCCCCTTGAAGGTACGGAAGATTTCCACTTATTTAGTATCGCAAGATCGATGAAAATTAGTCGAGTGCAGGCGAGAGCACGAAATTCAGTCTATATATACTCAAACAGAGAGAAAACACTTTGTTACTTTAAGAAGAGGTCTTGTTTCCACCAGTTTCCTCAACAGTTGGCATCTTTAAGTCTTAACACTTTTTTTTAAAGTGTTCTCATTCTTTAAACAAAGTTTTATGCTTGAACATATCAATATGGTCTGTAATTTAATTGAATTCTATGCTCATTTTGGAATAATTTGAATATAATATATAAATTGAATGTATTGAAGTGTAACATTAAATTCACTCTTTGCCTTATACTTTGGTATTTAAACTCTCTTTATTCTTCAAAATTATTTAATCCTCAAGGTTGCTTTTCACAAGGTTGAGAATTTGAAGTTTATTCTGGTATAATTTTAACACTCACTTATATATCTGTATAATTGTTCTCATTTTTTAGGTAGTTATTCCAAAGTCAAATTTTATTTCTGTCTTATTCTTTTGTTTTATTTTTCTATATTTTACTGCTATTTAAATCCAACATCAGCAACATTTTGCATTTTGTTTGTTTCTGTATTTATACTTTTTATCTATCTGGCTATGTGATAAAATTATCCCATTTTCCCCTTCATTTCTTCATTTTAAATTCTAGTTGCTACTGTCAGCAGGTTTCGCAGGTTTTTTTTAACCCCCTTCTTGCGGGTGTTTTCCCGCAGAATTTTAGTTATTTTTAAGAAATTACTTCGTTTTTTTTAAACCCAAAAATATCCTCTTTCTTATTTTTATCATTTTGTGTAGATCCTTTTTTAAATTTATAAAGACATACGGTCAGATGTAAGAAGAGACATTTGTCGTAATCTCGCCCTGAAATAAAGCCGATCGTTATATTATTATTATTATCATATTATTATTATCATACCAATATTATTATATTATCATTATGTTATTATTATCATATTATTATTATCGTATTATTATTATATTATTATCATTATTATCCTCATATTATAATATTATTAGTATTATTATCGTATTATCATTATTATATTACCATTATCATATTATAATAATTTTATTTTACCGTAAGTTAATGATGAGGAAGAATCATACGTTTATTAATAATCGTATAAAACTCGAGTGAATAGATAATTTTTTGTCCACTTGATAATTTATTGTCCACTTCCGGGATCGAGCATTTGACATTTGATGGAACAATTCAAATTTCATCGCATTTAACTTTTGTTCCTTAGTGGTAGATGACAAGATTAGAAATATCGTATTGAGAAAGTTTCGGGCCATTCTACTCTGCCTCTTGTTTTCCTCCCGGAAAAAGCTTCTTTGTCGCTGAATATCAAACTCGGCGGATCTAATTTACTCGTTCCAATTCATTCATGGCGGACCGTCAATTATTCCTTTTCTGATTCACCGTGCTTCGAAATGTGCTTCCGTCCCTAGTTTTATGCCCACGAATCGTTGCCGCAGAATGTAAAACTTGTGGGTCCATTGATTCGAAATATATGCGTCACTGCGTTGCTTCGAAATTAATGAGGTAAAGACGTAAATGAAACAGTTACTCGAAGGATCCCAAGGGATCATATTCTTCGGAATGGAATCGATATTTTACAAGTGGAATACAGTTAACCGTCTATTCAACCGGTAAACGATTTATGGTTTTCCTGGGGAACTATGCCCAGCTTTCCGAGTGTTTGAGTTATCTCCGCTCGTACTTTTAATTTACATCTATTTATGCATCTACGAGCGACTTTTCACTGTGCAGGGATGCTTGAAGATTTCCTTACTCCTGGGATGGAGAACTAATTTCTTTGTAAATCATGGGAAAGGAAACGAATTTAATTTCCAAAGAATCTAAGTAGGACTTACTACATTTTGTTTACACATGATGCTATTAAAGTGACAGGAAAGCAACCGATAAATTTCGATACCTAAATTTGTATCAGGAAGTGAAGAAAAGGTCGCAGATTCCTTATCTCTACGGTTGTCTGCTACCGCCGTATATCTCAGCAAAGAATTGAAGTTTGGAATCTTAATTTCCGAGCATCATTTTTGCTGATAATTCTCGCGGTATCTGATCGCTCTATGGATGCATAACGCCTATCTTGAATTCCTAAAACAAGATTCCTCTTAATTTATTGAGCCAGGTGTAGCCTCTATTTCAACTTTCTCTATTTTTCTCCTTCATTATCAAGATTTACGTTAACTTACTCTTGCCAATTCTTAGTGATTCTTTAAAGTGCGACCGTCATTTTGGCCGCTTTTTCGCACTTTTGTAATATTTTGAATTCTATTCGAGGACGAACCGCAGAATATCTCATTCGAGGTAATGGCAGATCCTAATTAGACTGTCTAAGCGATGGAACGAATTAGGACCGCTTATCATCCCTCTCTGTCTTTGAAGTTACAACCTAATACTCCCGCATAACAAATGATCCAAATTTCATTTTGTCGCATGAAATCCAATCAAATACGAAATACGCGGTGGGAGTGGGTAATTCCGCATGGGTTTAATGTTGTCTATTTTGTTAAACAGCCGTGGGTTTGAGGTGCGATTGCAACCTTGACCTTTGCTTCGTATGGTTTTGATACTTTCACCTCACATTAATTCAGAGCGGAAATGTACATGCAAGGTGATTTCCCACAAGAGCGTGCGTTCTCGTAGTCGTGCCGACCTTAAATTTCCTGTGCCGCCTGCACAGTCTTTTTCATTGAGTTAAAATCGATGTGCGTTTCAGTAGATACATCTAGTTTTCCTCAGTATCGGTCAAATTTCTCGCAATATTACTCTTTGATGGTGTATGAGGAAAACTTGAATTTCTGGCCTTTCCTGGTCTTTTGATTTCCCGATCTAAAGTTGGGAAGAGGTTTATTCAATAATAGCTTTGTCGCAGAGAATTGATTTACGCAACTAATGTGATTACTACCATTGAAGAGATATGAAGGAGCAGTAGAAACATTTTTAAGATAACTTATTGAATATTCGGGAGGGGAAGGTATTCCTGGAACCTTGACCCACCTTTCTTTCTCTTCCTGTTTGTATTTTCATTTTTTCGTCGTAAACATGTTCTGAATTCGCATTATAAAGCTACGGTAGCGATCCGGTAAACCAAATGCAATCTGTTGTCAATTAAATAATGATTTCATATTCTCGCTTAGATTTCGTCCCATTGAATTCATCGTTATTTAATTTCTCTGACCGTATCTGATAGAAGTTAATATAGAAAGCACCAGCGGAACTTTACTAATCCGAAAGGCATTGAAAAAATATTACATTTTAGTTACGGTATAAATCCGCATCACATCCTATTCCATATTTCTTTTGCTTTTTCAAGTTTTTATCCGTTGAAGTGAGTAAATTCATCTCTCGTATTGAGAACATTCCATTGAACGGGGAATTCCGAGCATATTGATTAATGAAATGAAATTACTTTTATAATCATTTTCATACACTCATTCGGAAAAGTTTCAATGATTCACTAAACGGAGCAGTTTGCTTAAAAGCCCAGCGCTTCCCGGTGTTTTGAATTCCACGGCTTATTTACGTATCCAGGGTATACTTTGCGACACACAAAACTGGACGTTTTTTAGCTTCGGCGAAAATTCAAATTCAGGATCATCATTCACTCTCTTTGCCGTCCTTTTATTTTCATTCAACTTACTGAGCTTTAGGAAAAGATCAGTCAGAATTTTTTTTCCTCCCGAGTATTTTTTGGGACGAGTCAAGGAAAATCATTCCCAAAAATCAGCGGAAACGAATTCGACTCTTTTTAGCCTTTTCAGCGAAATTTGTTCTAATCTTCTCAATTTTTGCTTTCTCTTGAATCTCTTCTGGTTGAATCCGCTGTCTTAATAATCGAATGGTTTTTAATTGTATCTTACCTTAGAGAATTGATTTTTAATGCTTTTTTTAATTAGTATTTTATGTAATTCTTTGAATTTTTAGTATTAATTTTTATATATGCTTTCAATTTTTTCTTCCTATTATCATATTAACTATGCATCATAACGACACTGAATGTATACTATATGTAACTTTTTGTTCTTATTTGTTTTTTTTTTAAATATTTTGCTATGTCTTCTTGTGTTTCATAATCTGTTTTTATGTTATTTCCCTAATCTTAGCTTTCCTATCCGTAGGTTTCGCAGGTTTTTCACACCCCCCTTCTTGAGGGCGTTTTCCTGCAGTGGAAATTTTTCCTAAGCACTTAGCTTAGACTTTTAAATCCACAAATTAGTCTTCTTCTCTGTTCTGTTTTTTCAAGCTATCTCTTTTTTAATCTTATATGACAAAGGGTTAGATGTAATAGGAGACTTTATAGTCTCAATCTCGCCCTAAATAAAGTCTTTTTATTATTATTATTATAAGGAGGGTGGGAAATGTTTTCCTTTCGGTCATCCATCGATGAAATTCATTTCTCGCGAATGATATCGATATCGGTCCCTAATCATATGCACGCAACACGCAACTCTCATGCGCCCAGGAAAAACAAATTTCCTACCCTTTCCATAAACCAAAGCCGCATGCTCCCCGTTAGATGAGGGCTCTATACGGTTCTGACTGATGAATTGCTAATTGCTGCACTGGATATTGGTTTTTGTGATGAGATTGAGTGCAGGATGACTTGTGCGCTTTTCATTCTTGCTCATAATGGGTTTCTCCGTTCGCGCGCGTTCCCTGGTTGTTGTATTAATCGAATTGAATTTTTCAATGCCTTAGGCGAACTCCCTCGAGAGCAAATTAAGTTAGTGAAGATTCGTCTCGCAGAAAAATGGAGCAAAATAATACTGATATAATATAATTAATTATACAGGTGTTAAAAAATTGCAAAATTTTGCAGATCAATTAAACAGATTAAATAATAGTAACGGCGGCTGGTCAAAATTAGCCAGTTGATAGCTGTGAGATTTCTTCTTAAATAACGAAATTGATTGATTCGCGGTTGGCAAGTTCTGTATTTTTCGCGTGAAACCTCCTTCGCATTTCTTTCTTAGATTTACATGGGTGGTCTGAAAAGTTTCCGACATTTCGCCATTTCTCGACATGTTTTCTGAAAATTTTCTGAAGATTTCTGAAAAATCTGGGGTCGGAAACTTTTCAGACCGCCTCGTAAAAGCAGAGGAAACTGGGTAAAAATGATCGACCAATCAAACCGTGATCTCGAATCTATTTCGGTAACTTTTCGCTGCCCGAGTTATTTCAAGTAGTGGCTGTGAACATCTTATTTACTTTGTCACTCATCTACGAAGATCCTCCTATCCACCTGTTAACTGGGGTGCTGTATCTTCGTTAGGTTTTTCCCTCTCAAACATCCCTGTAGAAGCTGAGAAAAATTTTCGTATCGATCCGATGAGGTTCATCGCCACGTTTTTAAATGTATCCTATTCGTGAAATATTCCGAATAACATTTTATGAAAATATAATTTATGCGAATTTAATACTTCATTGATTATCTAAGGACGTTTCCCACTAGCCACTTTTCTGCACGTGCCCGTGGGATTCAAATAGCAAGATATCATCTAATTCATTTATTATCATGAATGCATTAAGTTCGCATAAAATTTTTTCAAGCGGATTTTGTCGCTTATTTTAATTTTCATGTGGAATCGGCCGAAAAAGCAAGGGGAAGTAAACGCGTTTCAAAAGGACGTAGATTCACAAAATCCTCATCTTGATAGCCTTTCTTTTCAGGGATCCTCGACTGAGCAACGCTTATCTACGATAGCTGCTCGTCATTCAAAACCGAGCGCATTTAGTTTATAAAAATTCGCGGAATTAAAACCCTTTGATTTTTGCGACGGAGTTCCGCGAACCGGCCTTTTTAAATGGATCGCATCTCAAAATTTTTGCCGGCTCAAATTATTTTCTCTCATTTCCCTCGCTTTTCCTCTATGGAAACTGGAACTCGCGGAATGTTGCGAAATAGGAAAATTTGCCAATGGAGCTATGCATACCGCACATTACTCCGGTTTGCTGGATATGAAGACTTAGCGTGTCATCTAATTCTGACGGCATGAGCGGAATTTAGAGAATGGTGCATCTTCCCCACCGAGATCGCGACACAACATGATGAAGATGATGATTGAGTCACTCAATGACTTCACAACTATGAGAGAATATGACAGAGTGATTTGAATGTGCTTCCTGATTAAAAATTCTAACTGACATATGCCGGATGCAGTATTCGAACAATTAAATTCAAAGAGCCCGAGAATTTACCCTGACTCCGATATTTTAAACGAGATATATGGTGAATAACAAACCTACAAGAGCCGTTATAATAAATAAGTCATAGTAAAATCGCTAACTAAATTTTAACATGCAGCAGGAGGACTGTGAAAATTATTCCTCCTTTTGATAAAATTGGATAGGAGGATAGTAGACAACTTACCTGCCAATAATATCTCTATAATGCATAAATAAATATATAATAAATAAATACATAATATATAATATTATAATTAAATACGTGATAAACACATAACTTACAAATGCTTACTCTCTCCATCAATTGCTAGAGCTGTTATGTACTGGTATTTCGGTAATGGGGATCGCTGGTTCGATACTGAATACTTATTGCATTTATATTTTTAAAATTTCTTCTTCTTCAGATTTTTCAAAAAGTTACAATAAGCGATTCTTCCATTTTTCCTCTCTACCTAAGGTTTTTAAGGTAGTCGGTGAAATTTTTAAACCTAAAATCTCGAGTAAAATTTAAGTTTACGTAAACTCTTACTCATTAACACAGAGTGTGGGGTAAATTTCGGAAGATATTTTTATTAATATAATATCTTCATACCAAGTTCCTTCAAAAATTAGAAATTATTTTGCTCGGTACTATCTTTGTAACCTTAGAAGCACATTAATGTGAACTAGATAACTTACGTAAGCAAAGAAGCAACTTTGAAAAAATAGTTTATCCCAAAAATGACGCCCTCAAGCATTTTCCTGTCTGGTTGATCATAAAGTTAACAAAATATTGACTCTTGGTTTACTTAAATTTGTTCGTATCTTTAGCGCAATGAGATTTGTTCGAAGAATACGGTTTTCTGCTTCAATAGGTTTCGTTGGTAGTGTGCATGTATGTTTTTCCCCCTATTCATCTATTTCCACGAGCGGATTTTTCAATGTATAACTCTTTTGCCGTTGAGAGTGAATTTCTCTAAATTTTTACCGGGAAATTTCCGGGAGAATATTTCTTGCGAGTTCCCGTTGAAGAAGCCTCGGTTGAAATCCTCTACCACCGTTTGTTTCTTTATTTCCGATGAATTTAGACTTCGTGGAATGTATATTTAGGATTAAATTCTTGCCTTAAATGTTGATTTGTTTAGAGCGATGGATTCGGTGGTCTGTTTTCCCTCGTGGAATTCTCCGAATCTGAGATACTGACGTATTGCGCGGTGCAGCGTATTTTGTTGAAAGTATTCCGGAGGGTTTTATGTTTCGGTGGAATATTCATCTATTCGAGATGAAAATTTCAAACATTTCCATTTACGCTGAGTATAGGTTTTCAAAATAGTCTATACGTGCTTAAGAATTCGAATTCCACTGCAAAGAATGGAATTTAATAAAATACGGTGAATCAGTTGATAGTTACTAAATTACTAGTTACTTAACTACTAGTTACCAAATGACTAGTTACTAAACTACTAGTTACTAAATTTCTAGTTAATAAATTACTAGTTACTAAATTACTAGTTACCAAATTACTAGTTACCAAATTACTAGTTACTAAATTACTAGTAACTAAATTACTATTTACTAAATACTAGTTACGAAATCGCTATTTCCTAAATTACTAGTTACGAAATCACTATTTCCTAAATTACTAGTTACTAAATTACTAATTAATAATTATTAGTTACTAAATTACTAGTTACTAAATTATTATTAGTCCTGCTGAATTCCTATTCAATATTAGTGTGTTAAAGTTTGCTGCATTAGTAAAGTGGGAGAGTTGTTTGCTATAATTATGCGTACGCTATTACGTAGTTGTCTAAAATTATGCGTACATCTCTATGCATTACCTCTACTCTGTAGAGGTAAGTTCTATTATAATTCTTCCTCCCAGGGGAAATACGAGGGATTCATTATGGAAAGAGGAATAGATTGGTGACTTGTTTGTCCCTAGTGATGACTGAATCAAATAACGCGAGCTTGGTTGAGTTGCAGTGCATTTTGCATTGCGTTTATTTTTAACTCCTGTTTAACAACTGTTCCCGTTGGTTATATCATGGGATTTATAGTGCCATCCAGATAAATCATCCGATCCAAACATGTGACTAATAGCTTAATTAAGAAAACTTAATCTAGAAAACACCTAATGTAATGATTTGTTATTATCACTTTAGTACAGTAATGATCGGCAATAACTTAATTACCTTTAGAATTTTGCCAGATCTGTGAGACTAGTTCGTAATGGTATGATCATTAGGATAGAACTTTGCCAAAAATATTCGGAAAATATGAGGGGACCCATAGGATGTCATTCAGTTTTGGTTAGGAGCCAAAGGAGGATAAATTGCGAGTTAATATCCGGAAAAAACAACTGCTTTCTCTCGACAATGGTCATAATGGACCGTAGAAAAAAATTAATGGAAAAAATTATGGCATCATAAAAGATATTCACTGGCATAGTTAGCAAGAAGTTTATCTAAAATAAGAGTATTTCAGAAAAAGTGAGCTAAACAATGAGTTCCATATCCAATACATTCGATTCCTTAGCTTTTCATATTGCGTTAACGATGCATTTTTTTACAATTCTCTCTCTCTTGGTTTCAAGTCGCTGTATCGGGGAATTGTGGCAGGTAACTGACGAAGTTGACTCCGCTCAAGTTAATTATCATCACGTTCCCCTCATAAACCTAGGGTACACTTGAATAGCATTATTCAAGGCTGCATTTTGGTTCCCATCGGAATTTCTAATAATCCGCACCGAATAGAGCTACAAAAGCTGATAATATCTCCGTTACTCCGGCCGCAATGTTACCCTCTCCTCCCCTCCATTGTGCACATAGACGGATTTCGACGTACCTTTCCAACAACTGTATTCCAAGTATTTGCTTCAAGGATGTTGAAATCATGAATGCGCTTTAATTTTCATCGTAGATGCTTTTTCTTAGAATTCGAAGAAACACTGGCTCTGCGCAAGATACTAGGCACTTGTTGAGAAGACGTATCCAGATTTTTTTTTGAGAATTGCTCCCAGCGTTGTTCAAGTTGCAGCGATACGTAATCCATCAATAACACGTTAGTTTCCATTTACCTTCAGAGTTTCCTAGTATCGATGTAGACCTTGTTTACGTACATTACGTATCGATTAGAAAAGAAACACTAATTATTCGGTATTACTCTCCGTATATATTATTATATTATATTTCACTGTTATTACACTATATTACATTATATTATATAATATATACTTGAGCATGATCTGTATTACGAGCATAATTTATATTTAAGGTCGTCTAAAAATGTTGCTTTGTTAAATTAATTATTTGATAAAAATTTCGATTTTACTATCACTTTTAATTCATTTTTATCTCTAACGATCTCAGAATTTCTGAAAAAAATTGATCAGATTAATTTAATAAAATAAATAGATTTTTACATATGCGGGCGAATACTTTCATGATGAATTAATTGATGGACTGATAAAAATTTCGCTTTTATTATTAATATTAGTTAATTTTTATCGCTAACGATTTCAAATTTTCCAGAAGAAATCGTTTAAATTAATTTAATTAATATATAGATTTTTGCACATGAACGCGAATGAAAAATTAAAAAAATAGATTTTAAAAGGAAACATTTTACTTGAAGATACCAAAATCACTAGCTTCTAAAGAAAAGAATTGCAGTGGAAAAAGAAAGAAAGAGGGCTTAGGATAAAACATCCCCGCGTAGAAATACACCCTTTGAGTGTGAAACCGAGCAGTCGAAGGAATGAAGAGAGCAATGGAATTTACTAGTGCAATATATGAAATTGGTGGAATCCGGTCTCACCTTCATTTTTCCACCCAACTGCGCGCTTGCCCATTTATCGCATTTTTCCCGAAATCCTAGCGCTGTGACATAGGACTTTTTGTCACAAAAGAAAAGCGCATTGATTTCATTCCTGCTATAATAAAATCTCCGAGCACATTCTTAGTCATCCGAAGTGCCTATTTTGATGGAAATGAGGAATTTAATAAAAGTCATGAAAGTCTCCATGAGCGCATAACTCAATCCTTCGTACGGCAGTATCCATTATATTCCTTTTTGGCTCAATTATTTGACTTCAATATCTTAATTTAACGTAGAAATAAGTTAATTCCAGGTATCGGATTCATTTTGAAAATTTGAATCTAGGCGAATAATTGCGGACATGGATCGAAGTTCCTTTCCGTTATGTCACTTTTATATTCTCTCTACTTCGATGGTACATACTGAGAATCAATACTGCAAACTTCATAGAATATACAACATAATATACGATGTATATCCGATGTATGTCCGATTAATATACGATGTAGATTGTGGTAGTTTCTGCAGCACTTTGAATCTTTCCCGTAAAACATCGGACATATCCTCCGGTGTTTCTGTAAGCTATGCCGAATGTCGCCAAAGCAGCATTCGAAATGCGAAGATATTGCTCATGTAGATACATGATTTTTTTATCTCCTAATTTTTTTCCCCATTCTAACAGTCACCTACATCACGTTCTGCTTCGTTGAAGTAGTCAATGTATACCTTAAAGTTTCAGTATGATTCAGTAATAACACCAGGTGGTTCAATTTCAGGAATGTAATCGGAGATTTGTGAAATGAAACAAAGTTTTAAAAACCTCAAAGTAACTTTTAATATTCGCTTACATTGTTGTTTTTTAACTTTGTTTTATTTAACAATTTTCGATTATGTTGGAATTTCACAAAATTTCGGCCTCCGTGAATTTTCTCATGAATACACTCATGTGCTACATATCCAAACACGCAATAATTGACAAAACACATTTTTTTCCCCTTAAAGTCAAAAGTTGGAAGAATTACGGGGTAAAGGAAGCGTTATAATTACGTCCATTAAGAAGGGTGGCGAGGTGGGATCCATCCGATGTTCTAGAAGGATGACTAATATTCCTGCGTTTTTTTTTTTTTGAAAATTCCCACCAGTTTGCCCCACGTAATAAGCACTGCAACCATCTTGATATGGCATAAATTAAGTAATATGTAATACATTTGGGTATAAATTTAGGCGCAAAAATGTACAAGATCTGCCGAGTATGCATGGATATTTTACTTAAATCCCAGCGCCCCTCAATCTCATCATCATGCTCTAATACTGCTTTAACAAGATGACGGTTTTTTGGAGCAGAGCATCAAGGGTGCGATAAACGAGTTACGTTGCGTGCTTCTTTTCCAGCATATTCCTGACCGGAAGCTGGATCCAGAGGATTTTGCGGAAAATCCTGCGCGCTAAATATAACGCCAAAACTCAAATGCACGCTCCTACGCCGTCGACACGATAGCAAAGGACTTCGCCTCCCGCACCAACGCAAATGGAGCCGTAATTAAATCCGATCCCTCTAGATCCATGGTTACCTCTAATTAAATCCGATCCCTCCCACTTGTAGATCCATGGTTCCCGTTCCTCCGCTCCATCTTTCCGTCCTTTTATTTCGCTGCTTCTCGTAAACGACTAGGAATCGAAGAGGAAGCGCCTATTCTGTTTCTCAAAGTTCGCGGATGACTTGGCGTGGAAGTTGTACTGTGACTGCCGATTCGAAAACTCTGTTCGAAGTCTTTTCTGAGGTTCTTCTCTCGGCGATCCTCTTGTAAGAATGAATATGCTCGGGTCACTGGTTGTTTTTTTTGCAATATTACCGTCTTTGTTTCTATGATATCATGTAAAAAATACCATTCACAAGAAAAATATAAAATAAACATGTCACAGTACGTTATATGTAATGCTTGATACAGTACAGCCAAAAGAGTGAATAATTAAATCTTTTCCGGCTAATTTCTTTAATTTAAATTCATTAATTGTTTAAAAAATACATTACCTAAACTAAATATAATTAAACTATTTCTTGAGAAAATTCCTCAAGTTTACAAATATTAAGACAAAAGGAAAAAGACATGTTTATAAAATGATTCTTAGTACCGAATAAATTTTAATGTGTTGCATATTATACATATTAAAAGTATATGTTACCAAATGTTTATGATAGTATAAAAATATAAAAAGAGGAAAAATACATAATTTTATAGTTCGGAATAAAGAAGTCCTTAGGAAACATTGGGTTATACTTTTAAATTGTTAACTTGTGAATTACGAATACTTAAATATGAGGAAGAAAAAAAATCAGTCAATTAGAATGTCTATTAATTAGGATTTCCCCATCTGAAATGTTCGTCCGTGTTTCCAACGCTTCCGCAGGCATTGTGAAACTACAAACAATTCCTTATATGTTTAGAATTGTCGTTCCGTCAGTGTATTTCGAAATCGGAAATTATCCAAGGGTATAAGATGCAAGGTCTGGACTGAAGAAAGAAACCTATTGATTTCAGAACGTTTACAATAATTTAATTTTTCGTATATTTTTATGAGCGACGCGCATTATAGATCAAAACGGATGATTATTTTTGAACGGAACATGATTTACCGCTCTTGGTTCAACTCAAGTAGTCGATAGTACTTCTCCGTACTGCAAGAATAGTCTCATTTTACGTCCTCTCTATGCGGTGTTCCTCTATCTGACGATTAAAATAACGATTCGTCGCTGAAATTAGAACATTCCTACTACAGTTTTAGATATCGAACTGACCGGAAAAACTGGAACACAGTATAGTTGAATATCCAGTAGTTAGAATTCGATAGTTGTCACACATTTGTATCAACGCTTATTTATGCCGCACGAATTTAGAAGCGAAGTCCCTCCTGAAAGATATTCAACATTTATCTCGACGTAAGGATCCGAATTGCTTCACCGCAAAATTTGACGAAACGGGAAATATATTCGCGTGCTCGTCGGAGGATTAAGCGGGCGCTTCTTTTGAAAGTGGAAAAAGTATTTCGCTCAAAACTTCGCTCCGAAGGAAATTAAAACTTAGTATCCCTGTCGATGGTGGAATTTTTCTAACGGGCATTCGATGGGATGTTTTAGCGAATCAACATGTTGAGGAATATTGGAACACGTCAATATTTTTATGGCGATGAAAAAAGAAAGTAAATCCGAAATTGTCGCCAAAATCTTTTATTCATCGATGTATTCATGTGGGGAGAGGAGTAATGGGTTAAATATGCTCATTATTATTTGTTTAATCTGCTCGTAGATCCTAATACGTAAATCTCCCAATCATGTACGTCCGTTTAAAATATTACCCGAACCTCTCTGATGTATATAACCATAATTAATACCTAGACTGCACTGAGGATACCTAATTAGCGGTAATTGAATGAATGGGGATTCAATTAGTTGACTGCGAATGGTAATTGTATTTCAGAGCAACGTTGTGGAATTGCTAGCGATAGATCATTAGAGAGCCGATGCATTATGCACCTCGTCATCTTTTAAATCTCTTGCAGTAATACCGCGTATTATTTGACATCGATTTTGGGAAATTTTCAGCTTATTTTCGCCGTTTCCAGTGCTTCCGGCAGTCTCTAAAAAAGAAATGTCGGGAAAGCGCTTTCCGTGTGGGAAGGAAATTAGTGAAAAAGGTCGAGGTTCCAGCGTTTAATCTTATTTATAACTCGTCAATACTTCTTTCATTATAATGATTTCGTGTATAAATATATAAATTTGAACGGTTGATACTTCCTGCTATATGCTCGATGGATCTCATAAGGATTCACCGAGTATCAGCTACCGAATTTGGTGGATTATTTTAGGCATTCTCCCATATCTTGTTCTTTGATCTATCAAGTGACAGTTTTGACTGGTGCCACTCGTAGGGTATATTCTATGGGTAGTGCGCGAATTCTTTAATATCATTTTAGTTTTTTCTTAAGATTGAATGTACTACAATCTGAGACATTATCGAGAGTTCTGAATGATAATCTAATCCGACGTTGAGGAACCTGCAGTATTTTTAAGGTCTTTATTTTAGGCGAGATTGAGACTGAAAAAACTCTTCCATCCAACCTTTCGTCAAAAATAATACATACATAAAAAGTTCTGTGTAGGTGAATAGAGAAATAGGGAGGAAAAATTTAGGAGGAGTGGATTTAAAAGAACCTAAGTTATGATAGTATCTATGATAGTTGCAACATTTTCGAGCGATCAGTGCGGTCTTTTTTTCGTATTACTAAGCATGCACGGATTCTTCACTAAAATCTGGTTATCGCGAAAAAAACATCTTGTGATTGCACTTATGAATAGTTATTTTAGATAATGCATTCCTTTAATAAATCCACTCCTTTACTGGGCGCTGTAGAGGTAAAATATTTGGAGGTTGAGATGAGTTATGTATTATTATAAGGTTCCTTGTCGGTAGTCTGTTATTAATTTTTTACCTTATCTAAAAAAGATATTCCTGATAAAAGTTCCTTTCATTCGGAGGTTATTATCAATCATGAATGAATTTTGTGCAAACGAAAGAAAAGAATTGAGTTCCGAATCCCTAAAAGTGAAGAAGAATTAGAAAGGAAGACTCAACCTACAATTTAAAATAAATTGATCACCGCAACCATAGCGGCATAATTAATAGGTCAAACCTCTTTTACAAAACCAACAGCGACATATGATGTTCCACAAAATCAAATTTCACATGAAATAGCTACAAATATTAGCTCCTGCTGAACACATCAAAGTTAACCTTAAGTATATGAAATCATGAAATCTTATAAAATTTGCAAACACAGTTTTTCTCAAATGTTAGGATAAATGCAGATATTATTTTGGTAGTACTAATGAAAAAAATCGTGTAACTCAGAGCAGAAGGGTACTCCTGACTCCTCATTAACCCTGATGGACCTAACGAGAAGGTTCCTGCTTACAGATGAATAATTTTCTAATTTTGATTACATTGTGATACATTTCAGTGAAGTAAAATGGTTACATAGATTGGTACACACATGCTACTCTAGGGCAATAGCAAAATCAAAACTTAATTACATTAACGAGTATCTGTTTATGGTAATTGGATACTAGTTTCCCCGTGCGGAGATTTCGCTGATGTACACTGATGGTATATTTCCCAACTCAGATACATTTTAACAAATACTCAAATCACTATAAACGAATACACAAACTCTAAAACATACCTAAAATCACACACTCATATTCTGCATCAGTGTCCGTTTCGATAAACATCGTTGGTATCGATAGATATCGATTTCTAGAAATCCAGTAACGAATCTCTACGGGCAAATTCAAATTTTAACTTGATTTTCTGAACAAATGGCGCATTTTTCATTTGTTGGACTATTTCAGCAGGAAGCGTGAAACTCTCCTTTAAAATTGTATGTCATTTATATGCTTTGATGGAGAGTGAAGGGAGTAAAGCGCTGGTCACCGAAAACGAATCTGTAGAAATAATACTTGGGGATTAAAGTTAAAAGTATTAACTGATCTTCGGTGGAAGTTCATTTTAAATCCAATGAGAATTAAAAGGCTTATATTTCACTATTTTTCAAATAAAGACGACCATGGTTTCGGTGCGTCACTACACCATCTTCAGGCTTCATTCTTCCCCATGGTCCCCTGTAATTGTAAAATTGTGGGAAGTAAAACTGTTAATTATCATTCGATTTACATATATAAATTAATGATTTTTATATACATACATACAGAGGCTCAGCTAAGGGCTGTCCAATTAGGCATAATTTCTGTTGACTTATAGTTTTTGTATCGGGGTAGTCCCTGGTAGAAAGGGTAGGGTCTGGAGGACGGTGAGACTTTCGATGTAAGTCAGTCGATGCCGTGACGCCTCACGACAGAACACTTCCGATGCAGGACAGTCGACATCGAGAAGCATCACCACCTCGAGAGGTGTTAGGAGTTGATCGTTGAACTTCGGCAGACGAAGCACTGTAGAGACTGGACAATGGAGACGAGTCAGACTCAGGACGAGACGATTGACTTTAGACGGGACTAACCGACCACGCAAAAGCAGGATTTATTCATTGCAAGGGACGGCCAAACTTGATTTTCCGGGAGACTATTTTCGGAAGATTCACCCCTAATAAGCTATACATTTCGTAGAATATGTCTCTTTAATTCTATTACACCTTTAGTCTAGCTAATTTTTTTTTAATAGTTTGAATCAGTTTTTGATTGGAATTCTGCCACATTCACTTTTTCTTTTAAATAATGTTATGGACCGTCACAATGTTATCAATGATCTCTAATCTTCTCCCTTCACACTTCATCAACAAGTATATATGACACAATTTGAAGAGAAATTTTCGCTCTTCCTGTTAAAAATCAAAATATTGAAAAATGCATCATTTGGTCAAAGTGTCAAGTTAAAATTCGAATTTGCCAATAAAAATTCGTTACTGAATGTATAGATATCGTTATCTATAAAAAAAACGAGTTATATCGAAACGGACGCTGATAATCTATTTCCCCACCCAATTACATTTCAACAAACACTCCAATCACTGAAAACGAATACGCAAATTAAAACGTACCTAAAAAACACCTTCGCGTATAAATCAATTACTTTCAATTTAGTTGGGCGAAATTTTCGCACCGGGCAACTAGTAATACATATTGTAGCGTTCACATATTCCACATATTTCTCATTAGACCTCTTGTGGCGGACTTACCCTTTAAAAGCGAACATCCCTGGATATACCATTAAAGAGTTCTCAAGCGTGGTGGAAGGCTTAAAGAGTACTCCGGCGCATTTTGACTTCCTCTCGATTAAAAGAGACACTTTTCCTTCAGGAACCTGTGACCTCATTACAGTTCAGCATCGGGATTCCTTCAACCAAATGGATAACATTTCCCCTAACGTTTCGTTAGGTGAATCCTAACTTCCATCCTCAAAAATCTCTCCGTAAAAGTGACAATCTTCTCGCTATTAAACACAATGGGCGCTGAGAAATCGATCGACTCACCTACTTAAAATATCTGACGTGCGCGAAAACAAGTCGTTATTGCTTCGCTTCTTTCACTCCACGTAGGAAGATTTATCCGCTGAATTTGAAGTGTGATTGTTAGAAAATTAATGCAGGTAGATGTAATCAGAAACTAAATTCTAAGACAGATATTTATCCGATGTAAAACTAACGGAATTTCTAAAATTTAATACTAATATCACGGGCTTTACAGTAGATAATTGTCATCAGTTCATAAATCTAACGTATTATAGTAAGTTTGATTATATTCGTTCTGTTTTGTCTAATTACTAATTGGAAATAAGTTTCCGTTTGAGTCTGACTCGGGGACGTATGGTATTCGGAATATGCAGTAGTCGCTGAAGCTTTGTTTTTACGAATGATTTCGGCTATTATTCTGCCTCTAAATTCGTATAAGACTTTGTCCATATATTCTTTTAATATTTGGAATATTAACCATTGATTACCCCGTATTTACTGCTACCAATGATACTGAAAGAAAGCTTCACCACTGCTGGTATCTCAAGGGTATAACACCAAAGCAATCGATTTAATCCCCAGATATTGCCTTAAGATAAATAGATATTTAAAATTTTTTTCAAGAGCTTTGAATAAAGGGGCATTCGTTGTTTATTTAAATGGCCAGGAATTTGTATCAGCGATTCAAGAAGGATAGTTCTACGACAGTACGTTTTGTAAGGGAATTCGGACGCGTAGATTCCTTAAGAGCGTCATTTACCGTCAAGAAAAGTTGTCCACTCCATCTCGGTTTGGTTATGTTCTAATGTGCGATTATAATAGTCGTCGCGTTAAAAAGGTTTCATGGCCACATTTTAGAACCATTGATCTAGGGTGGTGGAGGAGTGTTGTTCGATCGATGGCTAGCCTATTTGTTTCTTATGCCGTCTTTTGAAAAGTAGGCTATGCCCAAGGACTGAATAGCACATCGATCCTCAATGCAGCTCCTGAGTGTGCGCTACCATAGCGATTTACCTCGCCGATCCCTCTTGGTTTGAAAGCGGTCATTGTTGTACTTGAGAATCGTTTCATATTTCCGCCTTATTTGATGGGTGCGGGTGGAGGGTTCGTGCCGCGTGCCTTTTAGCCTTATAAATTCACGGAGTCGATGCTGGGATAGAGGGAATGTATGATGATGTACATCCAGAATGATTAATAGGTGACAAATTGAGACTCTCTCGCAGCACTGTTTTTTATGGAAAGGAAGGTCAGCTTTAGCATATGCATGAATTTACATCACCTGAGGATACGCTAAGCGGCGCACTTGCAGTAAATAGTAAAATTTTGCAAGTGCTTTCCCAGCTTTTCGCATGTGAACCCCACCGGGAATCGAACCCGGGATCGGTTTCATTAAAGTCGAACGCGTTGCCCACTTGGCTATCCGGAAGCTACCACTTCTTTTAGTTTTAACTGAATATAAAATCGAAGTCAAGAGGAGCAAATTATAATATTTAGCGTACGATATGTAATGAGAATGTGAGAATTAAAACTTAAATTTAAATCTTCTTTGGTACGGAGCAACCTCAAATTTGGGGCAGAAATTTCTGAAATTGTAGATTCCAAACTAGTTGACGTTAAAAAAGACAGATTGAAAGTTGATTCTCCGAACTTAATTTATTTTAGAATTTGGATATTTTTAATTTTTTAGTTACCTTTGTCAGGTGTTCATTGGGTGCCAGAGGTTTTTGTAGAGTATGAGATTTCCCTATTACCTTCACAGGAAAGAACTGAACCGTACGGTAGAAAAGTGTCGAACTTTGGTTCGATGAAAAAGCTTAATTACGAAAAAGTTCCTGTGTAACCATAGTAAACCCCTAGAGAAGAGCATCCCCGAGTTGAAATAGGTCTAGGCAAGAGTAAACTCCAGGATATAAAATTGGTCTACGTCAGACAGTACCCCTCCGGGCCAGAGTATACCTTTATTATATCATTTCCGTAGAAAGAGAAATAAAATTACTCGGTAGTTTCCACAGAACAAACTTTAATCCAGCCAGTTTCCACTCAAGTCATCTTCAGGAAAGAGCACCAGAAATGCTCTTATTTTATAGTAAATTTTGAGGGGAAGCTAAGGAGAGAGGAAGAGTTAACAAAGGAAACGTCATTAGTAAGGACAGAAGACGCCGACACGATTTCCACGACCTCCGCGCTATCCAATTTCCTCTCTTTGGGCAGCTGGTGGAGGACTCTCGCAGTGAAGGTACTGGTGTGACCGCACTCCAGGAGTCCTCAAAGGCTGAATACGAGGCTCCCAACCTGTAGCACCGTTGGTGTTCAGCCACACTCGCCTTTAATCGCCTTCCGAATTGGCCGATATTGGAAGCGTCGTAGTCATCACAAAAGACTTGGTAAACGTTCGGTGGTTTCCAACCCAACCCAACCCAGCTCAATATTCTCAAGGAGGTAATTATGAAATTTTCCGAGTGACATTACTAAGTCCATGTCCGATAGTTTCAAAAATCTTCTATTAAACGGGAATAAAGGGAAAAAAAACTTGATTTATACTTCGAATTTTAACGTTTGAATTTTTTTATGAAAGTTGAATCGCTGTAATTTGCTTCCTATGAAATGAATTCTGAATTCGTCTAATTTGATTTTTAATAACTCCGATTTTATGTTATTCGAATTTCCCAGCGATCAATTTATTGAACGGAAAATTTTTTGCATTGAATTCGCCTCGGCGATTTCTTTTAGGTAAAACTTTTATGGCAAAATGTTCATTTAGCGAAGGGAAGTAATCAGATCCAGGTCATTTTCATTCCGGGTGTACTCTGAAAATTATTTTTTAGTCCTCTTGAAATGATTTTATTACGTAACTTTTAATTCAAAATTTTAGTAACGTTACATTTAGAGAACTAGTTAACTGAATGACGGAAAAAATCGACTCATATTTTTAAGTCATCTATATATCTTGAGTGGTTTGTCATCACGAAATAATGTTTTCTTCTAAATTATGTATAAAATATTTTCTGCTAAATATTTCGAAGTAATCATGCTTCATCAAATGAAGAGGTATTCAACATCGTGTAAAAAGCTTATCGACCGAAAATATTTCGAGAAAAATGAGAAAACTAATTTTCTGTTCCCATTTTGTCATCCTCAAATGACACTACAAATTTAAATGACTCAAAGAACTCTTTGGGTAATTATTTTCATTTCTCTGTAGGCGTTAAGTGCACTTCAAAAAGGGAAACCTTCACCAGCTGTCCTGCATCTAAAATTGTGTTGTTTTTTGAAGAGTGTTTTTTTAAAGTACTCTTCTGAGGTTGGTCTAGTGTGCACTCAGCTGTTTCCATTGGGGAATCCTCCCTTTTCATCCACTACCTCATGTATAATGATTCAATTTTGTTTTATAAAAACGGTCATTCATAATCAAAATTTCTGTACATTCAGACAATTCTAGATGTGTAATGTGCTAGGCTCAATGGTTCTATAATTTTCCGGAATCTTAAATCGAAATTTTGAGGTCCCAACTGCAATTCCAATTACTTTCATTTACGCATATTACAATTTTAAGCATTTAATGCCTAATTTGATCCAGTTAGACCTTAAGAGAAGCAATAATAAGCGTGTCACGCGACTATTGAATAGTTGAGGTTGTTATAGGTTAGTGGTATAGAATAGTTGAGGTTGATAGATTATCAAAATTAAGAGATGTCATAAGAAGGGTTCTTGAAGTTTTATTTGTTAAGAAAATGATGCGAATAAATTCGAGAAAATTGAATAAACTACGTCCGAGAAGGTAAGCGGTACAGTTTTCAAAAATGAAAGATTTTGGCAAAAATTATCATTTTTAATTAATATATATTTAAATAATAATTTAATATATATTTAATAGTATGGGAAAAATAGGGGTGTTTTGTGATGTTCCCTCTTTCTTTTACGCGGTTTGTCTTGATATGCAGCTAATTGAATGAAATAAAAAAGGCTACCCTAACTTGACCATCGAATTTATTTTTATCTAATCTTTATTTCATGCAAATGAATTTCTTTCGAAAACTGCATTCCAAAAGAAAACTCTGCAATACCTCGGTGGAGTCTTCCAGACGCTGTATTATTTACACTGGATAATTCCGAGAAGCGTATGAAATTATATCGTCTCCACTTTTCCGGCTTTAACTATACCTTTCGGTGCACTTGGAAGAAACTTTTATTCCGTAGCATTCCTTGTGTTGCCCGCGATTTTCTCATCTCCGCTTTCAACAGCTTTTTGGTACGTCTTCAGAAACCCTCGTACGCGGGTCGGCATATCTGTTTGTATCTCTCCAAACTCATCTCTATTTCCCTGGTGTAATAATCTTCCTTTCTTCTCCTACTTCACGGTTTTATTTTCTATTTCACTTCGCGGAAAAACTGCTAGTGCGCTCGCCGTTGGACGTTTTGAAGGTTTCTAACGCTACACTCATCCTTCCACCGGTGTCTGTTCCGTATTTTTCTGCTGTGATTCCGCCTTGCAGTATCGTAAATGTATCCGTTTGAGTTTATCGTCCGGATATGCTTCCATCAATATTTTGCTGAATTTTTGTAGCTGAAACTATGAGAGGGTGGTCTGAAATGTTTCCGACCCCAGATTTCTCGGAAATCTTCAGAAAAATTTCAGAAATTTTAATTATATATACTATATACTATAAAGTATCTTCTTACATCTAACTCTTCGTCTTATATATTTAGAAAAGAGAGAGCTTAAAAAAACAGTACACAGAAGAAGATACATTGTGGATTTGAAAACCTAAGCTAAAAAATTTCCACTGCAGGAGAACACCCCCCAAAGTGGTGATAGGAAAACGAAATTTAGTGACGAAATCAGATAAAATGAGACTTCAAAACACAAGAAGACGTACGTATAATATTATTAAAAAAAAGAACGAATAGTTACATATTTACATTAACTTACGTTAAGTTACGAGGGTGGTCTGAAAACTTTCCGACCCAAGATTTTTCAGAAATCTTCAGAAAAATTTCAGAAATTTTCAGAAAACATGTCGAGAAATGGCGAAATGTCGGAAACTTTTCGGACCACCCATGTATATATTAAAATTTAAGTATAATTAGCAAAACATGCGCATGAAGAAGAGCAGTGAAAGAAGCAGAAAATAGAAATATTAATAGTTATGCTTAAGATGGTACGAAGTACTATATTTTTTGTATAACCTATAAACTCACACGTGCGTACATAAATTTCCTTTATCGTGAGAGAAAACCAGAGAGAAAGAGAAGGTTGGAAGGGCAAAGAGGAATACTGTTAACGAATTTCCTCCCCGGTTTATGATGAATGGAAGTTAAGTTTCTGCTCATCATTAGGAATCGCTTAATTAGTGAGAGGGATTTCCAGTGTCTCCTTTCCACGAGTTGTTGGAAAAACTTAGAAGAAAGGTCCTTTCTTTCCTGCTCATCTCCCGACGGACGACTTTTTCACGGATATTAAAGCACTTTTATCTCGTGTCTTCCGACAAATAAAGCGAGTATCGTGATGTCGTTTAAGCATCGGGTGAAGAGGTAAGCGCAATAAAGTATTAATTCCTCCGCCGGATTCTAACAGGTGAATTTGGAAAATGAAGCTTTTGAAGTATATCTTTTCTATCCCCGTGCACGAGTGTGCGAAGAGGAAAGGCTTAAGAAGTCAATTAATTTGCTGCGAGAGATCCATTACTCTGGTCGAGATTAAACGCCCATAGTGTTCAAGAGGCAGAGAGATTGGACTGCACGGGCTGAAGTAGTTTGTCCAAGCCCGGACCGATTGATCGGATCGAGTTTTAGGCTATGTTTTTCATTTTCTTTTGCCGCTGTTTCACACAGAATGAAGGCTCAAGGGAGTGTGCGAATGCTCTCATATCTCTCTGTCTTTTTCCAGCTATTTCGTCATCCAATCCTGAAGAATGGGGTTTCATTGTTGGTACTCGAAACTTCCGAGAGCAAAATGGATGAATTTAAATCGCCGAATTTTATAAAGTTGATTACTGGCTCGGAGATATTAACATAATGGTAGCTATAATTTCATCCAAAAATTAATCCGGTCCAAAATATAAAATTTATTAATCTGTGATTCAAAACTTTAGGAAGGAAACATCAGCCAAAGCAGTAAAAGCAATCAGGATTTTCAATTTAATTCTTTAATAATGAAGACAGCTGAAATTTGTTTCCTGAATAAAATCCGCCGAACTGCGAATAACTTTTTGGTAATCCATCCCAGGAAGAAAAAAGAGGAACAGCTTTTCAAAAAAGGAAAATAATTCAGTCTTTAATGTAAGTATGCAAATTACAAACAAATGATCATTATAGATTGCAATCAATTGTGTGTAATTTACATAGTTACATTGAAGGCGGAATTAGTATTCTTCGTGAAAAGTTGTTCCTCTTTTTTCTTCCTTTGTTTCCTGAATCTGACACTGGTATTTTTTTCTAGGATATATATTTTCCGGAGAGGTAGAAAGTTCGTAGTACCTTTAAACTTGTATATCCTTAGGAAAACCCTCTTAGAAGAAATTTATGTATACAGTTTCATATTTCTCTTACTTTTGATAAGTCGTATTAGTAGATTAATTAACTTTAAGCACCGTAGTTGTAGAAGAACTTGTACTCTGCCGCTTGTCCGTCGAGTTAATTAAAAGTGATGTAAATAATTACTCTAGTAATAAAATGAAGAACAAACGGAGACCTGGCAGTATAAATTCCACTCTATTGTATGGATATCAACGATGTGTGTTTCATGCCGTGCCGTGCATCATGCTTGCTAACTCTCTTTAAATCCTTCAAAGGAAATCATTTTAGTTCCAGCTAATGATTACCATTAATCACCTATTTAGAAATTAATGCAATGTTGCAGTCGATCTTTATCTTGCTAATTAGTACTGCGTTAATTTTGCAATATTATGATTTGGCTTGAAATGTCACGGGTAGCAAACGCAGTTTGTAATGCCGTGATTCTATTGGTCCAAGTGTTAGCCATTTCGTAGTCTTGACAATGGATTATTTTGTAGTAATCATTACTTGTGTTTTAATTGATGGGACATCGGTAATAATGTGAGTTTGTAGGTTTCCAGTGTCGGCGGCTGCAGATTTGGGATCCTATTCCGGTCTGCGTGCCATCATCACGAGATTTTCGATACCAATCACGCGCTACACCGTTCTGAACTTGACGTTTCAAGTTTTATCATAATTAATTCTCTATTCGAGAATGATGAAAGCTGGAAAATTACGTTTATCGAAGCACATTTTATGACGCGTTAATCTCGTATTTTGTTAATACTTTATTGATTTTGTTACATCTGGGTCAAATTAATCGATTTTCGTGGTGTTTTTTTAACTCGGTCGATGTTATCACTCATTTTGAAACGTTTTCGTCTTAACATGCGAATAATGCATGATTTTTTTCCTCGCCGGATACACAAAAGTATATTTTTTTGCGATATTTTGTGAAAAGTGTCCCTTTATTTAATTTTTCGTGACCTTTAGCGGTGCTATGAAATAGCAACTTAAGAATATCAATTTTTGTACATAGGATATTAATTTATATTCTCTTATTCAGGTCAACAATGCTTTCCAAACGTATTTATGTATCTAAGAAAATGAAATTTTTAAATAATTAATAAAAAAATCAATCATTTATAGACATATATGCTCAACCTTTAAAGATAAAGATTACAGCTTTCAATCATTACGAAAGTTGAATTATGGCAATAGAAAATTGTCGAAAACGCGTAATCTACTTAAATTTTGTGCCATAAATCGCGCAAGAGCCATGGTGATATCAATCTAGAAGAAATTCATTAACTAATGTGTTTCGTGGAATGCATAGAAACGTTGAAGTTGAGCTCATCAAAGACTTCAAACGCCGCAACCGTCCCGCGACTTATAAACAAGCAAAATAAACAAATTCCAGGAATATGGAGTACTTATAATTACTTAAGGACTCAAAGCGAACGACTGGGTGCGGGTAAAGGATTTATCCACATGATAGATAAAATAAGATCACTAAATTATACGGACAGGTCACATGGAAAATACGACAATCAGTTGTCAGGCAACGTTAATATCAGCAGTTCCACGCCGGGAGATGTGAAGAGGGCAAGATCAAGCCCAAAGGACGAATGAAAGAGAGACGTAGGAGTGTTCCGGCAACGAGAAGCTTAGGATAAAGAGTATTGGGAAACGCGTGGAGAGGCTTATATTCGTCGTCATATTGAAAGCAGGTAAAGGATATTATGATTTAAATCAATTTTTCCTCGAACATAAAGAGGATGAACGTAGATGACATCTTTTGAGAATTGAGATATGAGTCTATCCACGTGTCCTAAATATTCTTCTCTCAGCGGTTATTGGAAAATCTGTTTGAAAGGTCCCCATTTTTTTAAACGAATAAATGTATTCATTTATTAAGTTAATATAATTAATTATGTGGCAGTATTTATTGCCCTTGTAAGCGTTAATAACAATTATTCTTAATATTATTCTCCACATATAATTCATCTATGTTTTATCTTATGTTTTTATAATATTTTTTATTTACTTTGTTTACTATTGCATTTTTTTTTTCTGATTTTATTTTATTATTGTTTTTGTAATTTCCTTATAGTACTGCTTTTGTAATTTTCAATTCATACACAGTTTTCTATTATATCTTTTAGCATGTACTATCAGTAGGTTTGTGCAGGTTTTTCACACCCCTTTCTTTGCGGGTGTTTTCCTGCAGTGGATCTTTTTTCCTAAGATATCACCTTAGTTTTTTTTAATCCACTCCTAAATTTTTCCTCTCTATTTCTCTATTCACCCACACAAAACTTTTTATCTATGTAATATTATTGACGAAAGGTTAGATGGAAGAAGAGACTTTTCAGTCTCAATCTGGCCTCTAGCCTGTCTTGGTGGCAGAGTGGTTATGTCGTAGGCGCTCCAGTTCCAAGGTCCCGGGTTCGAATCCCGGCTTACCAGATTTTTCAGTAAGGAGATGGTTATTTGTGCTAGTCTTTAGAAAAGTTAATTAAAAGAGTGGCTATTTAGAGTGGTCTACTTAGACCAAAATTTGCCTAATAAAGACGTTATTATTGTTATTATTATATCTAATGTAATGATGTAGACGAGACAATTATTCCCGTATCAATATACCCTATTCAATTTCCGAAACAATTATCCATCGACAAAGTATTTCGCTCAACAAATTCAATTAAAAGTTTGTTTATCAGCATAGAAGTAGAGCATATCAACTAGGATTAAATTTTCGATCCATATGTAATAACGATTCGCTAATATAGTGAGCTTCAACTGTCGCGCCCAGTCCAATTAACGGGACATCATTAATTCTTTGCATAATCCACGTACGCCGATCGGAAATACTGATGCCGAATATTTATCCGGCGATGCATATATTTAATTGAAGTCCTCGGGGAAACGGTTTTACTTAAATCCACCTTCACCTTCCGGATTACGATGCAAACAACCTTCTCGAGGCTCATCTTCTTATATTGTGTCTGCCGCGGGAATCCGTTTAGTCTAAGATAATGAATGAAGAAACGGAAAATTCTGAGGCGCAGGTGTCGAAGCGTAAGGACGGCGAAGGATGCAGTAAAATTGCTGCGCGTGATTGCTTTCATCCTGTAGCGTGTCATCTTATGTAATTAGGGCCCGGAGCGAATTTATCACAGAGATGGAAAGGTCTAATTTGAAGGGTGATCTATTCATATAAAATGTTGGAACATTTGCCTTCTCTAGCGACTTTTTTTTCGGTTACTGCGACGAGTTTCCAAACAATTCAATTAAAACTAATTTGCGTGCCACGAGCTTAATGCAATACAATGTGATGAAAGGTTATGGACCAATAGCGCGCATCGTAATCTGATTTCTGAGGAACAGAAAATTTTTGAAAAGTAGAAAAATACTCATACTCAATATTCTAATATTGTGTACTTATTCAACAGTACAGGTCACCTTGAAAGATTCGAGCATTTATAATGAAAACTTTTTTGGAATATTTTTAGTGTTTTTAGATCCTTTACAGGGTATTTTCTATTAATTAAAAATAATTGAATATCAACCTACTCGTTTATACTGGAGCAAATCTTATTGGTTCCCAGCAGTCATAAATATAATGAATAATTGAATAAGAGAGATAAATGGAAAGAAATCGGAGTTTTCAGGAAGATAAAAGTTGGTCATACTGATAAATGACCTTTAATTTAGACGTGGAACTGTGAGAAAGGAAAATGTTACCAAATTAAAATTTGGTTTTGGGTATCATAAGTAATTTTTATGATATTCCTATTTTCGTCTTTAGGTTTTACAATTTACACTGTATTACCAAGTAAATTTCATGTCAATATCCTACAGATATCCATGATAATAGAGTAAATATTCTTATGCAATCACCTTAACATCGTATTGTGTAAATTTTAGCTTTCAATTGTGGCTTATTTGGTGAAATTCACAGTATATGATAGTTTAATATTCAATAAAAATAGTTTAATATTCAATAAAAATAGTTTAATTTCAATAAAAATAGTTTAATTTCAATAAAAATAGTTTAATTTCAATAAAAATAGTTTAATATTCAATAAAAATAGTTTAATATTCAATAAAAATAGTTATATAAAATAAAAATGGTTATATTCAATATTTGTCTATTTAGTTCAGCAAACAACAAACAAAACCGATAATCCGAAATGGGATTTTAACCTACTCCAAATTCTACAAATGTAATCCAGTTAATTTTAATTTTATTTGTAAAAATCACAACTCCGAATAGGGCAATTCTGCCAATACTGCGGTTGCACGGTGTCACTCATTTGCAGGAAATCTCTTGCAAAGCCATGGGAAAGGTCAAATATGCACGCAATGGATAAATTTTTATCTTTCCTCGCCACCATGTAGTTTGCGGTAACTATCAGGAAAATTTATTGAAAATATCGTCCATCTGGAATTCCGAATTCCTGAAGTTCCATCTAGATGCCAACTGCCGCCGCATTTAAAAAGCATATCTGATGCCACATGAAATTATATCGAGTACTTCGCTTCATTTACAATGGAAATTCGTTTGTTGTCTGTTTTATATCGACTTTTCAATTAGGAGCCGTAATGAAGTCGAAACTCGTCCACATTTAATATTTTTATCTTTAATAACGTGCATTCCGCGCTCTTCCCTCAGCGGGACCACTTCACTTAGAAATGACTGTTCATTTTGTTCGCTAGTCTCTCGGTAATCGAGCTACCCAATTATTAATTTAAATCTACGTAAAATGTACGTGGTGCCTCAACATTTTTCGGGAAATGTGTTTAGTATAGAGGTTCGTCCGATGAATTTTTCATGGGAACTTCTGTGCACGGTTATGAGCTAAGGGACAGATTCAAGCTCAACATGAATGAAATATCTTAGCAGTCGGTTGTTTCAGCCGAACTGCATTAATTTTCAGTAACGTCTGGCGTAGAGATATGGAGTAAGCATCTTCGTATCTTACTACAGAATAAAATATTACATTTTTCCCTAATTTATCACCATGCGTGAAATACAATAGAAAATAATCTTCTGAACAAGGAAAAGTTAGAGGTAACTTTGTAAGAAAATTCGTGTGTGTAGGATAAATCCCGAGGAGGAAAGAAAAAAGCGTGAACGAGCTATTTAATAAGTTAGGAGACCCGGGTTCGAGTCCCGCTTCGGCCAGGATTTTTCATGTACGTTCTTCCTTGGGATTTATTCTTCTGAAGTTTCTTTGGCAGTAAATTTGTTTTATTTCGTACATTTTCGATGTCGGACTAAATAAAGGCAACGCGCGACTCAAGTGATGGTTTGGTTTTTGGCGTTCCAATGGTTTCAATTCGTAAAAGGCTCCCCTTCTGTGGCCTAAAGGTTTTTCTTCATTTCAGTTGGTTGAATGAAACGTTAAAGCTACACCTGCTGTTAGAGTTATTTATAAAAAAAACTCTGGTTCCTTGAAAACCATCTCCATCTCTCGAATCCTTTCGTAGCACTAGGCGGAAAGTAAGCTATAGTTTTATGTAAAGGTATAGGTATATTTGGCATCAATCAAAAATAGTCACGAAAAGTCACAGTGTGCGGCTTTCTAGAATTCCACCAGTATCAATTCAAGTTAAAGTTTGAATTTACAAAACACTTAAATTCGTCAAAATGTCGGTTTTAGTCAACTGTGGGATAGAGAAATGCAAGGTGCTCAACGGTTTCTAAAAGTCCATAAGCATAATGCAGACAATCGGATATTCATTGATGTAATTTAATTTTTAATTTTTTAAAAGTTTTCTTCTTGGCAGTAGACATTTAGCGGTATGTCAGATAAGTCATAAATTCCAAGAGGGTGTTATCCTCAACCCCTATTGTCTATCATATTCCTATATTTTACTTATGAGTACGATAGGTACAGGGATTGAGAATATAATATCAAATATTTCATCTATTACCTATCATGGGGGAGGGAGTGAGGCTTAATAGGCAATATGAGGAGTGAGGTAGTTTTCTTTTCCTTTATCCTTTGCCAAAAGACGAGTAAAAAATATTCCGTCCATGAAGAAAGGAAAGCAGGAGCGCTCACGTTTGGCAGCAAGAACTTGAGAACATCTGCAGGCAAACTACTCCACGCCGCTAAAACTCTCCTCGGATTTAAGAACTAAAATTCTCCCTCATTTGACCTTAATCCCAAAGGCTCTGTTTTAGACATCATTGCAGGATGACTTATCTTTTGCGAATGTGAAGAGAAAATTCCATCTTCGATTTTCCCCCAAGCTCTCTCGATAACTACAGTCTTTTTTTGCCGCTCACGAAGAAATTACTCGTAGAACTATCCACTCTTCTTGTTGGATTTTAATTAGAAAACGTCTTGCAGTCTGTTTATTTTTATTCTCTTGCGGGGAAGATTGTTTTTAAAAAAGGTCGTGGCACTTTGATGTTGAATTCCGATATTAAAACTCCGCGGTGAAAAAATGGTGGGTATGGAAGCAGTATCTTCGTTAAGAGTGGGCATAATGTTCCCGGACTTAATCCCAAGCGATTCCAAAAATGGTTGGTGCGGCCAGAAAGGCAAGGCGAGGCTGCGTATGGCTCGTCTCTGAAAGTTGATGCGCAACCCAAATACCACTCTCAGAGACCACCGTGTTTTCATTACTCGTAAGCGAAGCTCAGATTAGCGCTTTTCCAACGATATTTACTCGCCAATTAGGATAGGCCGTCTGCCATCGCTCGCGGAAGTAAACTTCAGACTTTTTCGTTTCCATGGGTTTGTGAATGATATGTTTGTGCGAAGCGTTTCTTAGTTTCCTGCGCGGGAAGTGATTTATTTACGGATACCTGTAACGGTGGTTGCGTACCAGGGCATCGAACCGTAATATTTTTGTATCGGTTTTCGCTCCCGTGTTTCCCGTAACCGAATTTGAGGTTTTGGTTCCTTGAAAACCAACTCTAAGTTGATGGTGATCTCGAACCTTTACATAGTAATAAGCGGAAAGTAAGCTATAGTTTTATGTGGCTTAATTAATTAATTCCTGTACATTTCCAATAATGGTATTCATAAGTTTCGCTCCTTCAACCAATGTCGAATCGGTTCGAACTGGATTATTTTCTGATGCGATCATCGTAATATTACTTCCTGAAAGTTTGTTCCGTAATTTCTAGTCGTTCTTCTTTGCATTACATTAAACTCTAGAAAATTTTAGAATAAAAATGTTTGAAATTATATGGAAGCCGTACTTACATATGTTTAGTAAACCCCCTCCAACTGAATTTAAGTAAAATGTGCGTTTTTTGAGAACTGAATATCGGAACGGGATAAATGTTTTCGGTTTCTGTTCGGGTTCAAGAATTTCAATTTATTCGGTTTGGGTTCGGTTTTCTTTACGGAAATAATTAATGCAATTTCGGTTCTTCTCCGGTCTGATACCCTGTTGCACGCACATCCGAAAAGGGCAGTCCAAACTACCGGATCTGCGTCTGTAGTATGTCATCCTGTAAGTGACATTTGGTCGCTTAAAGAATAGGTTAGTATTAGTTTTGGATAATTTGAAGTGTTAATTAGGAATTTTTGGAGAAGAAAATGCCTTAGTAAACCAGCTCTTGCTCGGATGGTCGATTTTTTTAAAATAATCCTTTGCTAGTCTGTTACTGCTTGACCTAACTTGCTTCTCTGTTTTACCCATTTTCTTAATTCTTGTAAATGTGTCTACCTTTTTCATTCTTGCCTTCAATTCTTCGATTCTTATCTCCAACATTTTGAGAATGTTCTCAACCTTCCAGATCACGTGCCCATTTTCTGATCGTATATCTCCAGTCATATCTTTCTCTTCACCTGCATTCTCTGTCAATCCAAATCATTATTAATCTGTCATCCGTAAGCTTCATACGTCAAGATCGGCAGGAAGAAAACTAGGTGGATTATCTCCCGCCTTTCATTGGAGCAGACCCATTTTTGCGGTGTCTTCGATATGATTTATATAATTTGATGATGCAGGGCTCCTCCAAGATGCATTCCTTCGGTAATCTCCTCATCAATCGCCCCCTTTTCGGTAGCGATCAATACGGAGGTGAGCAAGCTTGGTTTGGTGAAATAGTTCTCGGATGCCATAATCGTCCGATTTCTTCTGGTTCCTCGGCCATCTAACGCTGAGCGGATTGCGTTTAGCGCGGCCGTTACTCAAAATTAGCGTGAGAATATGGGTCGTGCTACTTGCTTTTCAGACGATTTTCTTAACGAGTGAGCCTCGTCTTGACATCTCTAGCACTCGTGATGGATTACGAGTGGGGATGGGTCGATGAAGAGTAATTGAATTTCAACTTCGGATGGAATAACTGATTGAACATATTCTTCGCTCTATTACAAATCGCAGAGGGAACAAATAGGGAGCAATTAGAGATAAAATATTATTATTTTTATTTACTACAGCTTGACAGAAGTCAGGTGGCAGTCCCAAACATTGCTAATTTACACTTTCACACTTAAACTATGTATTAAAATTTCTATATTACATCACTATACTCACAAACAGGATTAGGTCACTTTTTTAACAACGAACAAGACAAAATTTAGAAAACATCCCCCTATTACTCCACCTAATATATTCACATAAGATATATTCTATAATTACTATTCCTAAATTAACAAATTTTATATCGTTCCTTTGCTAAGTCATATGTCACTTCATAAGTTTGTCGATCTTACATATTATAGGTTTATCAATATCTAAAACAACTCATCCAAAACCCCCCTTTCATACTAATAAGTTTTTTCAATAACTAAATGCATGTAAGTTTAAAATTTTTAATTGATTTAGGTAAGGGCTTGAAGGCCTCTTCAATTAAAAAGTTCCATTCCCTTACTTAATACACAATTGGACTATTTATTAACTAATTAAATATTTAAGTAATCAATGATTTTAATTATATTAATGTAAATAGTAATACAGTGAAATCTCTGTAATCCGGCCTTGTAGCAATCCCACACGTTCAGTAATCCGGCGTGCAGGCGATCTCCCTTTGTATAAAATAATTTCGTCGGTTTTAAATGAAAGATTTTTCGATACATAGTATTTTTTTGTTATTATGTATGTAGTCCGGCTCATCAGTGCATAATTTGTATTAAAATTTGGTTACGTGACCCATTGTATCCGGAAAACAAGTTACCTAAGAAAATAAAATCGGACGATCGCATTGCGAACAACGTGTAATTACGCAAAATTTTATTATAATTGTGTTATTATATTATTATGTTATATTATAAAACAATTTTCACTTGTTTATTTAATGAATTAATATAAAAAAATTAGGTGCATTATATTTGTTTCCTGTACATTTCCAATAATCCGATGTTTTCGATTCTCGGGCAATGTTACAGTTGCGTATGTGACGGATTACCGAGATTGCACAGTACACACACTGAAGACACATGAATTTCAATATGTCACTATTTTCCAGCGAAAGCATTGACTTCGGTTCGTCAACAGGAGCCAGTAATATGAAGCAAACAACACAGGGATGTGTCATTCTATAATTTTCATTATATTTACATGGACAAATAAAATGCATCACTTCATGTAATTCAATTCATTATTGAGGCGCGGTATTACCTCAAGTAATTATAAGTATAACTCGATCATTTTTGTCATATACTAAGAATCGTTAAGATGTATCTTAAGATTGTAATATCACCCCCTTACTTTACTTTTATTCTTCACCTATTGTAACATTTTAGAACTCATAGTTACTCTTATTTTCCTTGTTTTGGCCAACTCAGTGTCTTGACTGCACCTAAATTTTCGGATAAAGGAAATTTATTTTCGGTGCTAATTAAATACATACCTTATTTTTCATCGATCGGAAAAATGGAAAACATAGCACCATCGGATTGGATTATAGCTAAAGTTTCTTATAAAATTCATGTAAGAATTTTTCGTTGTAGATCTTAAAGCCATCGATTTTGTAAAAAATGGACCTCACTTCAACCAATCGTTTGCTTTCTCCAAGATTATTTCCAGTACTCAGCGGCTGCATAATATTCCGTTTCAAATTATTTTCCGAATATCTCTTTTCTTCGTTCTTCTCGTGTTATTTTCATTATTTGGTAGTACTCATTGTCAGATAATATCTATAGAAAAATGAAAGTCACTATCTCTTGCTTACTTTTAATTCCTCGTCCCAATAATCACTCCTATAATCCTCTTTATCGCTTGGGGATCATATATCACAACTATTCTGTAAGAAATGTCTGAAAGCGCATTATCCTTTGTGACGGGCTGTATATCACTCACAGTATAAATGTAGGACAGCTGGCATATGTCGACCACCTCACCCGAGATCTTCCGATATCCCTTGCTTTTTCAACTTCTGTTTTTACGTATCTAAGGAAGTGTAGTATCATATATGTATCTGTCTATCTAATGTTCATACCATACACTCAGTTGAGAATTATCTTTTAGCCTCAGCTTTTAATGAGAAAGAATACTTATGATAGTATATATTTTTATATGTTAATTACTCCCCTGAATTTTCTGTCCACTATGTCGCATTCTATCTCTTTTCTTTCACTCTTTCTAAAAATTTCGTTAGGTCTTTCACATCCCTTTCTCTTCAGGTGTTTTTCCTGCAATGGATACATTTTTTGTGATAAAAAATATCTGTATTTTCTCTCCCGCGAAACAGAACTTTCCTTTTTTATTTGTATTATATTTACATTATTAAAAATATAAATCCATTTTATCTATGACAATGTGGCAATGGTTATTCGGAAGATAAGACTCTCTAGTCCCATTTTTGCCCAATCAAGACGTATGCAATATATTGGTATAAAATATTTGGCATGAATGATTCAAGTAAGGATGACTCATTTTTTCGTTTATAAGTTCATTAAAATTATATGAAAAATGATTAGCTTATTAAAGGCAGCAAAATCGTGGATCGAAGTAAAAGAAAACTTCGCAATTACGCTCCACTTTCGAAGTTTTGACTTCGGACTAAGCACGGATTACTTGTCTTTTGATTCGCAGTTCTTCCTTGTCTCTCCTCGCCTAACATGTCTCCTCCAGACTCCATGAGACGCTAATCTTTCGTAAAATTCCCATTTTTCCTCGGAATACCTACTCAAGTCCCTTCTCTTCTGGTCATAGTTCCTCATATTCAACAAGATTTTCATCGCTTATTGTCGTCTCTTAGAACCATCATGGCTCTCCACTTCTTCCTCATCCTTGCTAACTCATTATCCTTATTTGTATTATTCTTACCTTATTTAAAAGATACTATTTTTGTCTGTCTTACCTTAATTATTATTCACTCAATTTTCTCGAATACCATAGTCATTGTGATCCATCCTTCTAACTTTTTCAAACCAAAGCAAAACACCCCGATAATCCTGATTCCTTATCCTTTCTTTTAGTCAACATACATACATTGATCACTATTTCTGGCACCTTTTCTTCTTTTCTCAACTACAGTTGCGTCTACTATAATCCATCCCAACTGCATTTTATGTACTAATATGCTTCATCGCACGCAATCGCACTGGGTTTTCGTTACTTGTATCCCTATTTCGCCTTTACTCAATTTTACTCTTTACATTTAACCGCTAACTGCCACCCATTCGGGTTTTAAAATAATTTAGAAGCTTCTGTAGTCCAACCGAAGACCATCCCGGACGCCAAATGTCTGTATAAATTTCTTTGGTCATTTTTACATTTACATTTACATTTATATAAGGACCCTGCTAACCGCCACTGGCGCATGGCAGGGGGTGTGAAACACCGAAAACCTATCTACCTTTGACTGCTGTTGGCTTCTCTAATACTCCGCGGAAAAAATGACCAGAAATAACTATCTGTCCTGGCAACTATTTCCCTGTAACGCTTCGTCGTTTTGTCTTGAAGATCACGCATGCTACTAACTGGTATGACAATATCAACTACCTCCTCCCTGAGATCCGTAGTGATAAATTTATGAAAAAGCTTCCTACGGTAATCAAGTCTTCTATCACTAAGCGAATCCCAACCGAGGGATTCTATCATAGCTGAAACACTGCTGTCAAATCTGAAATCTCCCTTAACAAATCTAGCTGCCCTACAAACCCTACCTGGTCGATTGCCACTGCGTAATGGTAAATTCCAAAATGATATTTAAAAATTAATAATAATGTAAATTATATAATTTTCATAAAATATGTTATATTGATCTTATAAATTACATTATAAATATCATAAATTATTTTATAAAAATTAAATAAATTGTATTATAAAATAATATAAATTATATTTTTAAAATGTATAAAATATATTATAATATAAATTTTAATATAAAATATTAAAGATTATAAAATAATATTACTAAAATTAATTAATTGATTAATTAAAAATAATATTATGAATTATATTAGAATTTTAATAATATAATTTCGTCAAATGTCTGTATAATTTTCTTAACGATTTCCTCTTGGTAAATATCCATTCAAAAATAAGATTCTAAAAATTGATATTATGAATTTTATTATAAGCATATTATAAATTATATTATAACAATATTATGAAATTATAGTATTAAAATTATTAATAATATAATAACATTATAAAAATATGTACTCCCTTCTCTCTCTCCCCATCTTCTTCACTCAATATTCATCGGCGGTCCGTTTTTTATGAAAAGGGCCGTCCGCATAGATGTACGGGGGCGAGGTTAAGATGATAAAGACGTCGTGAAGTGGTTGTGGATTTCCTTCTCGAATACGTTGCGTAGCGCAGAAACGGGCCTCGCTGAGACCTCTTGATTGATAGCGACCTTTCGATAGGAATTGACACCGCACGACGTCGTTTCATTGCGACCAAAATAATATCATTTAGAGAAGACTAAAGGTGGAGGCGAGCCAATCGTCCCAAGGGACAATTCTCCTGAGGGAAAACCTAAAAAGCACGTTCGTGAAATATGGCTTCATCTCGTCTGAATCGATACACATTTAACTCCGACTTATCTCATTGAGGATTACCGTCGATGGAGTCAAATATATCGCGAAGGTGGCTCAACCAGGGCTGCTACGTCGGCAGGCGTTATTTAGATTCGATCCCATACAAATTACCTCGCCGTTGCAATTACAAATGGCAAATATAAGAATGCTGAATGTTCTAAATTCAACGAGTAATCGGAGTCTGTGTGTTCAACCTCGTAACAGTTCTTTGTGAGGAGAGGTTCCTATGGAATCTTTTTTCTTTAATATGGTTTCGAGATGCTAAAGCGTATTGTATTTGGAATTACATATTCGCTTGCTTTTCGAAATATTTTTGCCTACTAAATTTTTACCTTTCGATCCAGTCCTGTGCTCTTTTAGGTACTAGGTCAATGAAAAATGTCGATGTTTGACGTATATAACGTTTTCTTCTGTTTCTAGAACGTGTAAATTTCCATTCAATAAAATAAGATTTCTGATTTCATAATACTAAAACTTGAAGATTAATTGTTGCATATATTTTGTGAGATATGGGATATAAGAATGATTTTAATTTTTCCAGCAACAATTCATTCTTCTAGAGAGAGATTCTAAATATTTTAAAATACATAAATTTCATCTCAACAGGGTAACGAAGTCATTTCATTGTCAGAGTACAAAAAATACTTTTGGTAAATTAAGCTCTTTTGGTTCCCTTAGTAGACCAGAAATAATTGCTAACAGCCATATTAATCATTCAAAGAAGGAATAAATACTAATTTAATAACCATTATTTCTACAAATTTAGTGTACTTTCGATAAATTAAATTATAAAATACTATTTAAATAAAAATTATTTTTTATTATTATGTCAAGTAAAAATTAAACGGAAAATATTATGCTCACTAACTTTCCAAATAATTAATTTTTTTCGCAAAGTTTCAATTGTGGGAATGTACGCTTAATTATAGAAATGTATGCAAAACGCTACTCAAACCAGATCTGATAGCTTCATGTGCAGTGTATTCATTTCAGTGCGACGAAATGCTACTATTGTCCTCCTTTTGTGGAAAAATGGTTTGCCACCTCTTGCATATGACATTATCAGCGATTTCTCGGTGTTTTGGGTTAAAAGATACGGTTAATAACTCGGCTCTGACGCAGCATATTCTTATATACAGAAACACTTTAATTAACTTCTGTTCATGAACATGTTTTAAATCCTTGTACCGTCTGACGCAAACCCTAATTTCATGCCGTAAACACATTCAAATTACTTGATGTTATCATATAGCCATTTCGGAAATATAATCTTGTTTACACATTTATCTATTATTATATCTATTATAAGCTCCGGTATCTCTTCGCTCATGTATTTTGTGCGTGTGCGGAGTAAAGCGAGATGTTATCAATTAAGCTGCATAGAACTGTAATCTGAGCGGAAAATTATGTATGCTGTGTATATTATTCTCCTCTGCTGTTCGCGAAGTTCTCGATCTAATTAATTTCGTTCCTTTTTATTGCTATTATGGCTGAAATTATTTTACCTGAGAACATGAGGAAAAGATTTTCATCCAGGAAAATCCGTTATGGAGATACTTGTTTAGAAATGTGCTTCGGATAAATAAAGTAAGTAATTCGAGATATTATTGAAGACGCCTTTCAGAGTGGAAATTATAATTTTTAACGTAATACTTAAACACAGATGAAGAAAAATGATAGATACTCAATAGTTAAATCCTCATTTTCTGTGTAAATGCTTCCTAAAGGTAAATTTTTTAGTTCTGGTTTTCCGATCGGAATAAGAAGCAGATTTTTTAGATTGTAATATTTAGTTATGGTTTTCATTTAGTTATATTTAACTTCGGGTATTATTCGAAAAGGAGCTGAATGTTGAGTTATAGGAATGTATGCAAAACGCCGCTCAATCTTTGTCTGATACCTTCATATGTAATTATGTGTCTGATCTAATTATGGTAATGTCCAATGTAATTATGGTAATGCGACCGAATGCTGGGATGTTCCATTGCGATGTTGGGACGTTGTATTGTACCTGACTGAATTTCGTCTGATGAAATACTTTTCACATCTATTTGTCCGACTGAATAAATCGTGTCGTTGAAAAAGTTGGCTAAGAGTGGAATCACTTGCTGCTATGAAAATTTTGAAGAATGTGAAAGGGGTGAAATTTAAGAATTTTATTTCCTCTGAATTCATTCCGATATTTTACCTCCGGCTTTCTGAATTGGAAAAGAGCATTCGTTTCATCTGCATATCATCATCTTATTTTGCAAAAATTATTCAGTCTCTTAAACATATATTTCGAATGCTATTATACGAAAACAATCATCCCTAGGCCAAGTTTAAGATTTCCATTTTACAATAAATTCCAATGTACGGTTTTAGACTTTAAAAGTATTAAATACAACGGGATATTTGTATCTGTGCAGCATTCATCATTCTCTCTCTATAATGCGCTGTGGAATCGAGAATACCGTACGATAACATTCTTCAAATTTCCAAAGCAACGAAAACTGCCTGCTCAGAAGATACATTATCCTTAGTATTATTAAATAGAAATACATTTGAAGGAACTCTTGGAATTCGGAGCTCTTCCGTAACCTTTCCTTCCACTCTATTATGCATCTTGAGAATCCTTAGGAAATAAATCTCTTTCCTTGCGCAGATTTTGCCGATGTATTCAATGTGCTCCGTAAAGATTACTTGTAAAAAGATAAAAAGTACCGTATTTATGATGGTGACTTCTTTAATGTAAATATTCCTTATTTTGTAATCACCAGAAACCTACATTTGCTTTTGTAGTGTATAATAAACGCGATAACTTCGTTAATATTTTTTGCATCTTTGAACGTTTTTTTTATTCCCTTTAATTTACTCATCTTCAAAGGACTTACTTCAGACTTCTTACTTTATTCAAAGAAAGGATGGAAGTTGATTTATACATGTTTCAGAATCTATGTAATACGCTGCGACCGTTAATTTTAATTATAAATTAAAACTGTAGCACTTTTTATTTCCCGATGACGTCTTTCATAGAATTAATTGAAAGCGGGACGGGATACGAGAAAATAAACGAGATTTCTATCAAACCTGGGTATTTTCAATGGATTTAATTTGCTGAAAATTTGCGACTCTTCATATCGGGAATTACCTCTGTTGATTGCGAATATTATTCGATATAAAATAAAAAGCTCGCTCAACAGGTAACGCTGCAAATTTTTCTCACTCTAGAATCTCTCTTTTTTATTGCTTTATGTGCGTACTCACTCTCCAATTCTTTGAGTACAATTATTTTCCGCGTGTACTCCTGTATTGGCAGATTCCAAAAAATTTATTTCATTTCCGCTTTTTTTTACGAATTTCGTGTGGACCCCGTACAGCCAAGTGGGTAGCGCGTTCGTCTTCGGTAGAAGCGCTAAAGTGTTAGTCGATGTATTTAAAGATTTACGGCAATGTTTTTGCAGGCATCGAATATTAGGAGTAATTAGGAATTATATCTGATTTTACACTCTTAAATAATCTTTATCGTTTATCTCTACAAACTGTAAAACTTTATATCATATTTCATGCTTTATATCGATTATAATTGTTAATTATGATTGTAAGTCTCTCGTATGTATAAAATCAAGGTGTTTTGGCCGAATGTTGTGAAACGTCATAATAAACAAAGAAAAAATATTATATTTTCCTCTGAATTTTCACTGTAATTTTCAATGAAAAATTTCACTGAAATTTGCAGTGGAAGACTAAGTGGAAAATACTAGATTCTTTTTGTTTGTTTACTCTCCTATATGAATTTTCCGCTGAAAATTTCAGTGAAAATTCAGTGGAAAATACTAGATTCGATTTGTTTGTTTACTCTCCTATATAGGTAGACCCTAGAGTTTTTCGTTGAATTTCGTTCTGAAAGGAACCAAACACGTGATTGATCCGTGTTTTTCTTCCTTATTACGTCCACGGACGTGGGCCATCAAAATGTGATAGCTCGGCTACTCTCTCATTATCCTGCAATGGTCAGTCTCTCTTTCAATTTCGCGTTGCATCCGTAATAGCCTTATCTGGCGGAGAACGCAGCGTACGAAAATATGCGAGAAGATGGGTGATTGAGCGAATGTTAAAGAGCAATCGAATGCAATGTTTGGCCAGCCAGAGAGCGGCAGATCTCTGAAATTGCCTTGTCCTTGTTCTGAGGATGACATGCGGTTCACCCGTCAACTCACAACTCTATAGACTAACTGTAAGCTCTTTTGAATCTCGGCTATTTTCAATTTTTCCTTCGAAAGGACTTCTATAACAGCTCTATTCTGGAAAGCGGTGTGGTCACAGAAAATATCGAGGAAGCTCTTTGTAGAATTGTTGTATGACGTAGAGTGATAGGAAAATTTTAGACGGCTCAAGCCAAGAACTTTAAATATATATTCTTCCAACAGGAGGGATTAGCTAGGATGAATGCTGCGTATTAAATAGTAGTAATGAACGTTACGCAGTGATGTAACTTCGGGATTTTGTTTATATGATGAAACCTACAATATTTTGGCTTGTTCGATTTTTCTGCTTTGTAATATATACCCACATGCGATTTGGAACTTCCCAGTAATACATGTGTAAAGGTAGGAAAATAAAGTCTAATGAAGAGTGGAATTATAAACATTTCTTACAAATGTTCTGGATAATGAAATGCATTAAAAATTTTCGTATTTATTCATAAACGTCCAGACCTCATAGCTGTGGGGAAAGTAGAGAACGTACATATAGTCAATGAAAAGCTTCTTAATTTCCGCAGATATTTATGATACAATATACATACTTAATACTTAATTCGCACGATTTATGAACATTTAAAGCTTGTGTTACTATAACGTTAAGTTATAATACATTGAAGCGGTGTACATTAACTAACAGTCCTCTACTGCGGTCACTTAAAGAAACCCATCCAAAAGATCAGTAGTATTGCAACTTAAAGTAACTCTGAAGTAACATCAATTTAAAATAAAATTTCTTTCGAGTTTATATATATATATTTTAATTAAACTTTTAGACCATTAAAGCTAGGCTGTATTTTTGTAATTTAATTGAGTTTCAAGATTTTTTTTATCTTCAATTAGCTCGAAGAGACTCAGCGTTGAATTATTGAGTTGGATATTTTTTATTATTTGCAGATTTAATGATCAATTCAAATATCTTTCCTTCGGTAGTATTTTTCTAATTATTCTTCAGAGAAGTGTTTTGAAAAAATCTCAAGTTACTTTTAAATGAGGAAAAACACCGCGGAGTATTGCTTAATGAGAAATGTTACCAATCCCAGCGTAAGGAGCAAAAATAATTAAACGAATAATTAAACGACTAACTAGGAATGCATTTCGGTAGCAAGTCTTCTAATTCATATCAGAGAATATATTAAAATTACAGGGTCATAAATTTACGGCTTCAACCCTCGATTATAAATTCTTAAAAATATTTCTTGGAGATAATAGTACAATCCGTGAAATTCCTCCTTGAAAACGGTACATTCCTTGAGTAAATTCTCTTACCTATCGTGCTGTTTTGATATATAATTGAATGGATCAAATAAAAATTATTTTTAAGTATAAAATATGTTAAAGGACGGAAAGAAATACAAAACTGAGATTAAGAGATTCATTCATCACGTAAGAGATTCAACTGTAAACCACTTGAAGGGTTGCTAATTCATGAGAAAGCTGAACACAAAGTCGTAAAGCGAGAGAGGTCTAAATAACTAACATATACGTGCAGCTCATTCTAAGGCTGAAAGGTGTCCGAATCTCTGACCGCTCACTCACAATTGTCAGCATGCTGCGTATCGCGGGATAACATTCTGCCGCCGTGCATTAGAAATAGACTTCCTCTCCTCCACTCCTCATGAATTTACTGTTTTTCGTGTAAATAAATATAAGCGAACCTAGGTTTATCACCTGACATACGAGTATATTGATTCTATATAATTTTAAAAGAGTTAGTGTTAGCTTTTGTTAGTGCCTGTTTACTACTGACAATGTTTGTGTACAGCTTAAATAAGAAGTACTGTTGGCCTGCGGTTTTCAGAATATTATAGAAATGAGGCAAAAGCAATTGGAAAAATCTGAGCTGTCCCATATGTGTAATGGAGTCGATCCCAGATATTACCAAAAGATCAATTTTTCGCAAGAAAGGTCAATTTTTCCATAAGAGGAATGTATGGCACTCAGAAATGAATACAATAGATACAGTTCACACGAAAACGGATGAAACGGAATATAGGTTAACCCAACGTGCAATATTGGACTTTTATGTCTTCTGTAACGTTCAATGTTTATTGATTCGTTCTGCATGGAACAACATTCAACAAAAAAATTTTATGGCCTGAAATGGAAATATTTCCATGATATTTTTCGGATAACCCTAAACGGCATGTATGGATGGATTTCAGCAGAAACATAAACTTTTTTACGTATAATTTTATATTTACTCATGTTTAGGAGTATGAATATGAGTTTTTTATTCATAGATTTTACAATTATTTTTAATTATTTTTTTGAGTTTGCATAATTTAATTTTGAATTCACTGATTAAAAGTTTATTAATTTAGTAAATATAAAATTGCGATAATTCTCAGTATATTATAGTAATATTTAAATTTCACCCTTTTTACATATCTAGTGAAATGTAAGTGCATTTTCAGAAAAAGGAAAAAAAAATCAGGAAGTACTATAAAGATAAGGGGAAAACCCGAGTCGGGATTCCTCAAGTTACATATGCATGCAGCGGAAAAATTACGCAAGAATCGCGAAAAATTATGTTTTAACGTTTAATAAAAGGAGAAAAAAGTTGTGTTCTCGCATATTATTTTCTATTTTCTTATATTAAAAGAGCCATTTTTTTAATGTCTTAAGTAAACGGATTCGGATCTTAAATTTGCCAGATTTCCAGGGAGGAGACAAAAAATTTAGGCCCTTGATAATTGTAAGAATGCCTGAATAATTGGTATTTAGGTCTGGTTAAAGTAATCCTGATCACACTAGTATAATTCATCACAAATCAAGCATATCATACAACTGTCCAATGACGATGGGATCAAAAATTTATGATTTACAGCCACATTCAGTTACATCCATCTAGCAAATACATATATTTAAAGAAAAACTCGGGAGTATACTATTGAATAAATGTTATTAAACTCTGGAAAATTCTTTGCTTATAAACAGCTGCAATAAATAAGCTTTTTTTTACTAGATATTTGCGTTCAATATGTAAATAGTATTTTTTGTCTTTATATTAACTGCATATGAATTTTAGGACTTATACACTCCTTACGATCTCCGTGACTAATCCAATACCTACTGGATCTCTGTACTTTCTGTGGGGAATTAATTATTCTTAATATTTTTCGTTACCGTCCCTCCTCTCTGGTGTCCTGGTCTCTATTTCTTTCTCTATTTCGCATTTAAAACGTTGAATAGATTTTCACTTAATAAATTTTGATATCAGTTCACAAAGTCGTCGTATATTTAATACTACGCAATATCATTGGTATGGAAAAAAGAGCGGCCTGTTGTTTGAAATTCCAGAATTACAATACCTGAAATCTTTCCCGAGCAGCGACGGGTTCTCTCTCCTATTCAATAATAAAACTCATGTTGCAACGGTGATCTGTGGTTGTCTACCGAACAGTTATCTTCCTCTGCCTCTGATGCACGCGCATACGAATATGCGAACCAACACGTGCGTGAAGCGTGAACATTCGCCATTACTATGGATGAAATGAATTGAACAGCGAGCCGTGTGGTCACTTCGGAATCTTTTAGGAATGGAATCAAGTCCGTAATTTTGCACTCATTGAATAGACGTCGACCCAGAGTTTACCGCATTCGAGTTTCTAGTGATTTTTACATAAAATTCCTCCGAATTCGTACTTTCCGAAGCAGAATCTCAATCGTTTTCCCTCTTCAAAGGGATAAGCCCTACGTTAATTTAATGCAAAAATAAAATATCGGAGGAGTTAAAAGGATTTAGGAGTAACTTGGCGGAAGGGAAAACTGGAACAGAGTTTTTCATCGCGAATTTGATGAAATCGCCGATGGATGCAAGTTTTAAAACGGTTGATTGATTTCGTTTTCAGTTGAAGTATTTTGGATTGTTGAGGGGTTAATTTTGATGATTGAGTTACTTCTTCCATCCATGTTATCTCTCGAAAAGAAATTTATCCCACAAAAATTATTTCTTTAAAATTTTAAAGCTCTATAAAAGGTGACCATTGTCTCGATCAGGGGTGGGGAACATGCGGAATTCAGGTCAAAAGTGGCCTTTTGAGCGTTCCTTGCGGTCTTTTAGTCATTTCCTGAGACAAATAATACTTTTTAAATAATTTTGTTTTCTAATATCGCTAATGACGCCAAAGAAAATTAAGTGGAAAGTCATCAGTGGTTTAATTAGCGAATGAATTACTTTTCTCGTAAATTCTTGACATCTACTATTTTAATGTAGGCATCATGCAAACCAAGAGTTCCCTGTTATTTTACGTATTCCCTTTCTTATTAGACCGAATGATAAATGTTGCCTTCCGATGGAAAAATGTTCCGCACCCTTAGGGGCTAAATAGGACAGAAGACTTTGAGGCTCAAACCCGTCCAAATAAGGACGTTTTATTATTGGTATATTGATACGTTATAAGAGAATGAAGAATTCATTTAAGTGGAACCTTTACCTATAAAAAAGTGTGATTGAAATTTATCTAAATATTCGGAAGAATTTTCAGCAACATTTGTAACAGGAAGTAAATAAATCCTGAACGAATTTCTAATAAAATGGGTAAGAGGGAGATGAATAACACACCCAGATGCAAGAAACACACATAAGCACACACAGATGAAAATCACAATTTCAGAATTTCTTCAATTTACGAATCAATATTCCTTTGTTTCAAAGAAGCATGGGGAAATTATTTTCGGAAAAACGGGAAATAATTTCGAAATTTCATGGAATACGCATCAAACTATGTGACACACATAATATTTTAGTGCAAGATGTTTATCGGGGATAGAACCGTGAAATGTGCATTGGAGTAGGTGCGGGCGCCAGGTATGCCCTACTTATCGCCTCCGAAATATGTGCTGGTATCCTAATATGAGAAATTCTTGCTCCCATAGACCGGAACCATGCATAATATCCTCGCAAACGTGACTTATGGCGGTTAACAGTTTAATTTGCCCGTTTCTTGAATATTCGTAACCGTTGAACATCTTTCGTACGGTTCCAGCTCAAAATAAATATTAAAAATTAAGGAGGCCTACTTTTTCTCGGACTTCAAAGGTATCACTTGGCTTAGAACTGCAATTTTTTTACGATTTTATATGACCTCTTTAAACGCTACGCCTTTCTAAAAAAAATTCCTATTTTATTCGTATGAAGTATGTTGTCTCAAACAGATCGTATCGAACGATGCTCCTATTTGAGTTCTTTAATTTTTACATCAATATCACACAGTTTTCGTCTGTTTTAGTATCGTAGAATATTACAAAGACTGAGTAAATTCGAATAAATTCTTTGTACAACTGTGTGCATTTGAATATATTTTATATGATAGCTGATCTGAGAGGGAGTTTTTCTTTTTACAAATCCTTTTGAAGCTCGGTTATGAAAATTAGTCGCTCGATTATCGATCGATTGTTGAGTCGATTAGTCGCTAGCAAAGTTCAGTACGAGATAAGTATTCTAAGTTTAATAATAGCCATACGTTTCAAAAGGGGAATAATTTCGAAAATAACTTCTTAATACATGTGAGCTTGTATTAGTTAAATAATTTCTTCGTTAGGTTATAGTAATTGCTTAAAATTTTAACGACACGAAACTAATTTGCCTGATGACCATTAGAATCGTAAATGAGACACAAGCCGTATTGCATTTAGCTTGTAGTATTAATAGTATTCAATAAATATTTTAGCTTGAATTATTTTATACTGCTCCCTCTTTCATGTTGGATACGAATTTCTTAGAGAAAAGCAGTATTATTAAGATAAGAAGAAACCCATAATCGACCTACATTATCTAGAATATTACTATACGTCAGCGGAAATACATCCTCTTTAGTCTTCCAAAACAACTTAATTTAATAATATAAACGGAAATGCTGTTTTCGAACGATTTCCTGGAAATTTAAAACCAGAGGACTAAAGCAACGTATGTTCACTATGGTTTTTCACTATCCTTACTAATGGAAAGTTGAATTGAGAAATTTTTCTTTTCCTCCATTTATCCTATATGTCCTATTTCTTATCGTACACTAATTTAGAAGTAAAATTTTAATTAAAAGGATCTTTGCAATAATTACTAGAAATCGAGTTCGATTGATCTCGCATCAGTAAAATTTTCACTATTTACGTTTATAAATGAGCAAGGAATTTTACAAATATTATAAAAGGTCTATCGTCCTCAAAGTATTGATTTATTAATGAATTTTGACTGTGGAATATTTGTCGAGAAGACCTACCTGATGGCAAAGTATAATCGTAGGAATTTCACTCCAGTAAACCACAAAAAGAGTTAATCGCGAATAAGTAAGCACTTGGCTCTTTCATTCACTTGTTGCCTCTGAGCCTTGGAACCGAAATACGTGTAATATTAGATGTTTTTGTTGATGCTTCGTTGGTGTGAATTTCCTAAAATTATTGAATATTTATTGATTTCAGTTTTACAATGGCTCCAATGTTCACTGGAGTTCCTAGAATCACTTTCTATCGTACGAATATCCCGTGAAGACATATTTCTCAGAAACAGTCTGATTCCTTGCTTGCTTGAGAGATTTTTCAGTTAGGCAGGCTTTGTTTTTGTCTGCTATATATCTCTAGTTAAAGCCCACAGTCTTAAAAATCATCGAACAATACTAGACATCGTTAATGGCCTTTTTAATACCATCTTAAAATTATTAATGATAGTATTTAAAATTTGTCATCTTTAATTGGAATTATCATAGTAACCTGAGGTGTTTTCCTATTAGAATGGCATGTACCAGCTCCTCTTAATTTGATTTGCATTAATTGTTATTATATTACATTGTTTTGGCGGGTTTGTGACAGTTATACGCCTGTTTTTATATGTTATCCATCATCAATTAGGGTTAAAATTTAATTAGAGAACTATGATATATAGAAAAGGAAAAATATTTAATGAGAATAAAAAGCTAAGCGAAAAATAAACAGTTGCGAGAAAACATTCACAGATGCAAGTGAGCAAAACCTAATGAAAATCACAGTTAAATTAGAAAAGAAAGTTGTCTTAGGTAAGCATGAGAAGCAAAAGTGCAACATAAAAGAAAATTAGAATTGATGATGCGAATAAGAATCGAGGTTGAATTTCACGCGAAATATAACAGAAGTAAAGTGTGGAACGCTTTAGCGTGTGAGACATGAAAAAACTGGGCTCAGTGGTGGGGAACGTAAGCATCATTCGGCCGTATAAAAATGATCTGGCTGCTCCTAAGTTATTACTTATATAGAAATAATGTGGCGTCGAAATAGTGCCAAGGAAAACGAATTTATTCGCAAATAAAACCTAAGTAAAATATTTCTATTTCATCTTCACTTCACGTTAGAAACGTTCACAAAATTAATTTTGGGCAATTATTCCGGAAGTGACCAAAAGGCATCATATACGTCGTCGATCTCGTTGTTAACGGACGGTAAAAAATTGCATGACTCTGTAGTTTCTTGGGTATGTAAAGAAGTCTCGTTTTATTGAAATGATTGCGTTCATAATTTTGCAGTAATAATAATAATAATAAAACGTCTTTATTCGGGCGAGATTGAGACTGAAAAAGTCTCTTCTTACATCTAACCCTTCGTCAATTTGTAAGAAAGATATGGCAAAAAAAAGTGCACGGAAGAAATTTATATTGTGGGCTTAAAAACCTAGGATAGGAAAAATAGCCCACAGCAGGAAAACACCCCAGAAGAGGGTGTGAAAAACCTGCGAAACCTACAGATAGATAAGAAACTGAAATTTATAGAAAAGGTTGGAATCAAAAAGCAAGGAACATATTTACACTTCAATATAGAAATATATATACAGGTATCGTCTCCGTTTTCTCATGTTGAACATGGTTTACAGCATGGTAAAACGAAGCTATCAGCTCCAAAAGAGTTGAAGTCAGCAAGAAGAGACTCTCTTTTCCTCTTGAACGCAATTTGCGTCTCGGGTCGAAGTTTGCTTCTCAAGCGGGCTGCATTTGATGGTCATCGTCTTTAAGAAGTCTCACCCGAAACATTGGATAGTTTTCTGCTATGACGATGCGAAGGAACTTCGTTTGACGACTGTTTACTGCATAAGAAGCTCTTTAAAAACTCCTCTTCTTCGTATTACTTTCTCGAATTCAATGTCAGTTTACTCCTCGAAACGATTCGTAGTATTTCATCATATCTTCGACGATATGCCTCATGAAGTTTTACCTTTAAACTGCTTTTCAATCATTTCTCTCTCTTGTGTATGTGAAGATCATGCTTACCAAGTGGCAGATCATGGTGGGGGTGTTTCGCGTGCTATCGCTTCAACATCTTGGTCCCTGGTTCGAGTCCCAGCAAATCAGATTTTTCTGAGTAGATGGTTGTTTAAGTTCGTCAATCCTAATGTATTATTTCTGATCATCCGTTTTCGGTGGCCAGCGCTTTTCTCCCTTCTCACTGCTTCAAAACATACGAATAACTCAACATTCTAAAGAGAAGTTTCCTGCTATCTACTGAAATTGACCAACAAATGAGAAATGCAATATTTGTTCAAAATATCGAGTTAAATTTGAATTTGCCCATAGAGTTTCATTGCTGGCTATGTAGGTATCGATGTTCATTAATATAAACGAGGTATATCGGACACTAAATATCTTTTCCTCAACCAAATGCATTTCAATAAACTCTTCAATCGCTACAATGGAACACACAAACACTAAGGCATACCTAAAACACACCTTCGCGTATAAATGAATTAATTTCCTTTAGTTTGGCGAAATTTTCGCGTTAATAATTATTAAAATGTATGTATGTTTCCATTAAAGAAATTATTATTAATATCTTTCCCATTAGTGGACTCCTAAAAATTTAAGGTGTAACTGGTATATGTATTAGATCTTGTACATCTTCCTAACCATTGTCAACGTAATCTGTACCTGTAAATCAAGAGGATTTTCTCGCGGGGAAGCAACCACACGGGCGGAATATGTTAACAACAGATGTAATACAATGATAAAATATTTAACTAATTCAACCCCTCGTGTACGGCTTCCAAATCTCCGTAGTTCCATCTGCCCCATGCATTTTCTTGTTGATTCAACATCATGGGTGTTTAAACCTTCTTTTAGCAAACAGTCGAAATGCACACTTTAAAAATTCACGGTAAGCACGACGGTGCGAATTTAAGTGATCGGCCGCTGGGATGGAAATCTTCGTCGCTGTCTACGACGTCACGTTCCCACGACGCCTGTTAGGGGTTAAGTAATAATTTTTTGTACGCAATCTGGAAATCTAAGTGTAAACATAAATACTCACCCGCACGGAAAGGATTTTGGAGTGTTTTTTACGATAACACGCCCACTCGGCAAAAGAACTAAAGAACGAACGTGAATAGAATGTGTAGACTGTGAATCGAACCAGGATCTTCCGCATGCAGAGCTGCTGCACTAACAGTTGAAAGATTTCGTAGTGAGGCTTTCCTAACAGATTTTTAAGTCCGTTTATGTTTTAGGTTAAACACACGTAATCGGGAACAATAATTCTACCTCCGCTGCTATTCAAATAGAAGAATTCCGCTGTCACGATATGATAGTTTAAGTATTTTCAATATTATTCAACTCTGCGGCATGCGTCAAGCAATCAATATTGGGGTAGGAACAGGTGTTCGTCATTGAACCATTCCACCCCATGTCACTTCGAGGAGAAGTAAGAAAGTGTGGCCGCTATTCCTTTCGAAACCAAAATTGTATCTTTCGGTTGAGTTCTTTTGTAATCTCCAACATAAATACACTTACATGGAGGATTCAATGTATGTCAGTTCGACATTCAACTTTCATAAATTAATGGAAGAAATATTAAAGATAGCGGAGTGCTTTAAAAGACTGCGCCATATTTTATCCGAGGAATCTCCTTTAAGGGATTCGAGGAATTCCGCAGGATACGGAAAACCGACGTTTTTGTAAAATTTGGTCATATCTGACCTCCTGTGCAGTTTTAATCGACAATGATCGAATTAAATTCTTACGAAGAATTGATTCGTGAGTTGCTATATCAAGATACAAAAAATGCGGGTTCAGAGAAACCATTTTAGTTTTTTGGCCGGCTTTTTCCGACGTCAGTCCACGTCTCTTCTTAAAGTATAATCTAACTCGACTGTCAAGCGTTGTGGCTGCTTCCAAGAAATCCCTTTTCGATATTGTTGATGCGCTTGGCGCACTTAGGGGGACAAATTCTCTTTCAACCATAGGCGGAAAAAAAAGCAGAACAGTTGGACGAATTCACAGATTCAGATTGATCTTTTTCTTGGGAGAAAAGGTGAACAAATGGCTCCGCTTTTCTTAGAAGAAGAATAGCGGCAGTGAAAGAAAAGTCCATAAAGCGATTGGAGCCAAGGCGGAAGTGCTTCAGGAAATATAAGGAAAATGGTTATTATACGAGTAATGCGATTGTTTTGATCCGTAGGTGTGAATCATCATCTCTTTAAAGGAGGGCAATAAAAATATTGGCCTTTTTTGTGTGGCTATGGCGTAGAATTTATAATTGGAGTTGTGTTAATGGAGAAACAATGATGAAGAAGGAAGTGATGGTGGAAATGAGATTGATTTTGACCAAAGAAATAAGGGGCTGAAGAAATGGGGTCCAGGAGTCGCCAACCTGGTCTCTACCGCCAACTAGTAGTCGATTTGAAGTTTTCAGGTGGGCGTTATTTCCAGATGATATGAAAGGATGATAAAGGTATAGTGGTAATAAGCCCCGGATGGACAAATGGGAAACGCGTTCGTCTTTCGTGGAAGCGGTCCCGGGTTTTAATTTTGAAATGATGTAAGCCGTCTACAACTGCTACATTATAAATGTAATTGCTGCTGTATATTCATTACATTTTAGTGGTCTTAATCTATTCATAATTTGACGTTATGTGACCATCGCTCATACATTGGTTAAAACTGTATTAACCTTGCCCCATATTTAAATTAATCATTAATTAAAATTTTTAGAAAAATTATTAATGAAATTAAAATTTTTAACCATTTTCCAGTTGAACTCGGGAAAAAGTTTAAGGAGAATTTCCGAAGTTTCTTGGAAGAATTTAAAAATATGTCACTAGAAAAATACTATAATAGAAATATGTATCACTATGTATGATTTTACAACCATTTTCTGTCTGACGAGACATTCAGTTCACCTACAGCGTATTATCTGATGATAAATGTGACTTTTTTACTTCAATTAACTATTATTACCATTACCTCTATAGATAATGGGTGCATATGACCGTACGGAAATTAAATTTATACTTCAGATTCTTTCTCAGCTACAAGCCATCTTCTAAGAGATTATAGAAAAAACAGAATCGTTCTGCGAGTGTAGCCAATTTTAATATTAAATCAACTACCTCTCTCTTCATATTTATACATCGTGAGGTTCTGCATCCACTCTTTATTATTCTTGCAATTTTTCTTCTTGTGATTTTCTTCTTGTTATTTTCCTTCTTCTTATTGTTCTTCTTGTGATTTATCTTCTAGTAATTTTTCTTCTTGTGATCTCTCTTCTTCTTATTTTTTGTTCTTTGTTATTCATTCATCCCTAGAACCTCCAATTATCACACCCCCTAACAACCTAAACCTAAAAATGCATAGTCTTTCCCTCAATTCCCTAAACGCCACTTTCTCTCGACAGCGTAATGAACGTCGGAACGCAGTGTGGCTTTCGTGCATAATTCAGTCGAAAATAAGCGCGAAAAGTTGTAGACAGGGCTGTGAAAGGAAGTTAATAAGAAGAGACTCGCAACGTTTTTTAATTGAAGGATAGATCGTGTGGAATGAGAAGTGGAAAAAAAACTCAAAAATGTAAGTTAAATGAGATTATGTACGGACGCGTAAAGAGCGTGAGGCTACTAATACTGATGGAGAAAGAGCAAAATGAGATTAAAGGTAATCTGGAGCACAAGAAGGTTTACAAGGACAAATAGTTAATGCTATTAACTGCCTTCTAAGCCGGCGAATTTTATGTAGCAACGAGCTAGTTAAATGACGGGCTGATTAAAATTAGAAGAGTGAAATCACCGGAAAAAGTGCAGTAAGTCAGAGCTAGTTAAATTACTAAGCGAATTATGATTATTAATTGAATTCAGAAGTACGTTTTACTTTCTCATTCCAAATAATGGACCCCTAAGTTCACGCATTGATGTATGCACCAGAATGTTCGAAAACAATGGAACACGGTGAAAGATAAATCCTGGTTTTATTCTGTAGCGTCCACTTCTAATGTATTGTGGGTAAAAAGTTTGAGAAGTTCAAAGGTTATCCTAACCTTTGGCAACCTCTAATGGAGTTGACTCATAAATGGAATTAATGCAATTCATGCAATGTTTTCCGAGTCATTTTGTGTGGTATTAGTTCAAATAATCAACAGAGGTGGTGGTATGTGCTTTCTATTAGTAATAATGTGCGTGCATGTATTTCACTCTATTTCCTTCCGGAGTATGAACGCGGTCGACATTGTTTATTCAAAGTACTCCATGATATTATCTTTGCAAACTTGTCTCGCTTCTGACGTAATATAGTGTAAACTAGTGGTGATAATGATTAGAGAACTAGCAAAGCCATCAGAAATAATTAGAACGTGTTAGTTTAAATATATGATCTCAAATCCTCCATTTTATGTTGAAAGTAATGAAATTACAATGAATATCTATGCCTCATGAATAAATTTATCGTGTAAGAGATGCAGAAGATTGCATTTGTTTTGCGGATTTTATGGAGCTGCGTATTTCTTCCCATAAATATTTCCTTTGGTATTTTTGATTTTCTAAGTCAGTTTTAAAACTCACCCAGCAGTGCCCTGATGACGAATTCATCTCTTTAATGCAATGCGGTTTAGAAAACTTGTCGACTGGCTAGGATGATCATATTAAAAATTTGGTTTTGTTGTATCGTATGTAGATTTTGGGATATTTTGGGAGTTAGGGCTTTTAGTATCGGTCTTGATAATAATGATTCTAATATGGCAACAAATATAAGAAATTTACAAAGTTTCTTATCGAGTTTTTAGTGGTGCATTCGGAGAATTTTTTTATCTGCAGCTAATTTTCCTTTTACATAATCACCCAAAACCGGTATCATATGATTTTTTGCGTTCAAATTTTGAATACATGTTAAAAAATTCATGGTAAAGGTAACGTTCAATATTTATACGTTTAGTACAGACACGTATGTGTTTGACACAATGTAATCGAGTGTATATCATTTTCCATATTAGATTTTTCAGTAAAGGGCGTATCATGCTCCTAAATTGCGAAAGATTAAAATTAAAACCTGCGACTGGCATGATTAAATTTGATCCCTATATTGAATCATGTCAACCTTCCTAGCGTGAGCGATTTTTCCCTCGTGAAGTGCAAATTACTCCTTTTGCGTTCATTCCATCTTCTGCATAAAATAGGCGTATGAAAATAAAAGGTTGCGTGAAAAGGGACCTCTGAAAGGATGCTCGGAAGCATGTTTTCACGGTCATGATGGGTAATCGAGAAAGAGATAACGAGAGAGGAAACCTATTTAGCAAAATAGAAGGATTCTCATCAGCGAGATATTTATTTTTTAAGTCGTGCGAGCATCGGAGGTCGCGGAGGGGATGGAGTAGCTTCGCGGAGAGAAAAGTGGAAATTGCGAAGAATTACTCTGTGTAAAGGGCAAGGTCTTGTAATGAGGATGGTGGTGAAGCAGAGAAAATCCGATAATGCGATGTAATACTTTCTTCGCAGCTGACGGTGGAAGTGTCAATCAGCTCAAATTGAAACCCAAAGAAGTAATTGACCTAAATGAAGTGATTAATTTTAGAGTCAACATTTATTCAAAGGGAGAGACTTGAAGGTTACGGAAATGAGTAGGTATTGCATTGCGTGATTATAATGAAGGCTCCATTAAATCTCTGATGAGTCTCCTTATGAAAATTACTTACAGTTTTTTGCGATCGTTTTCAGTCATAAGTCAAACTGTAAACAGTCGACGATTACATTTTTTTCAATTAAACTCCGTTATTTTGTTTCTGTTTTAATCAATATGTGATCGCTGACAAAGTTGTTAACTGCGAGAGATTCTTAGTTTTGTTTTTTATCTTTTTTCGTTTTTATTTCCATGTTTCGTTTCTTTCGTATTTCGTAGTCATTGTTTTACCTCACACTGTTTATTCTTATTTACTTTTGCTCATATTATATAAACTTAAATTCTTTTGTATTTGCAGTTTAAATTGTACATGTATTTTTCTTGTTTTTAGGTGCCTACCTTTTCTGTACAATTTTAATTTATTTCTGTCTGAAAGTTTCGCATGTTTTTACCCCCTCTTTGTTTGGGTTTTTCCTACTGTGGGGTATTTTGCTTATACACTAGCTTAGGTGAAGGAAAGAATTCAGCTGAATTTCAGCATTGGCCCCCCTATGAAGATATTAGATTTGTTTCCGAAATGCGCATCAGGGATTCTGAATAACTAGTGACCGCCGAGCGATTATCCTTTTCGCAGGAATTGCCCTCGATGGTTGCCGCTATCGGCGCTTGGGGAACCTTTGTCTCTTACTAGCTTAGGTTTTTTAAACTCACAAATTATTTTCTCTTGTTTAATTATTATGCTATCTTTTACTTTCGAGTTTTACATGACGAAAGGCTAGATTAAAAAAGAGACTTTTTAGTCTCAATCACATCCATATGATTTCATCATTATTATCATTACATGTCTTCAAAATTTCTTCTTCTATTAAATCTTATTTAATGACTATAAATTTATTTCTCGCGTATGAATCGATATAACAATATTATCTCAGTTTTTTTCATATCTTAAGGCCGACTTTTGCACGAGCATAAACGGTAATTATTTAGGAAACGACCAAAGATGAAATGAACAAAGGAAATATTCAAGATTAATGTATCACGATTGAATATATAAACGTTCTACGTTTTCATCCTGCAAATGCGACTCAAGAACAAAAAGCATCCGTATATTCATTTGATTCGACAGGCAATTTGAAATTTAAATTTTCGAATAGAAAATGAAGCGAAGAATATCAACATGAGGAGGGAAGGACTGATTCAGCTTGGTAGTTTAATGGTTAGAATGCCTGCCTTAAAGTGGGAGACCCGGCTTCGAGTTCCAGTCTTGTCGATATTTTTTGTACTTGTTTCTTCTTAGCTTTTTAAGCCACTTTGCGATGGTGCAAAGTTACACCTCAAACGTATTCAAACCATAATTTAAAATTTTTAAAGGAGCTTAGAGTTAAGTACTATTAGCTTAGAGTTGATTTATTTAAAACAGCGTGAAGGTTTTAGATCATACGATATAAAATAGCATTCATACGTGAACTTGACCTTGTCGTCTCTTACATAATTCTAGCGGTAGGTATCGTGGTTTTTTCACCACAATTGTTGAGTTTTTTTCTTTTGAATTGGAATCCTGTTTTCTTAGGAGTATCTTCATGAGTTTTATCATGGAGACCATAGAATATATCCATCCACTTGCATTGCATCAGCAATTTTATACATTTGGCCCAGGGTACCAAAACTACGCTTTCGGGCCAAATCCGGCCTGTGCAAGATTTTCATCCTGTGAATTAATTTCTTGTTGACCCCTGGACACTCGTGACACCTGTGAATTTTAAAATTTTCCGATCCTAGTTTTTGTTTTTTCCTATTTTTGTGTTTTATTTATTTATTTACATGTGAGAACTAATTCAATTATTCCTTTTTAAGCACGATGCAAACAGTTTGAAGAAAAAATGCTTCAATAAACACGGGCCAGTCAGCATTTTCCATACACTTCTCACCTCTCAAAAAATGTGGGGGTCCTTATTAGAACTTTAATTTTAATGCAATAAATTTTCCGATAGCAATAATATTAACAATGTAAAAAATCTCGTGGAAAATCCTGACTAAGAGCTTCCTACTTTTTAAGCCCCGACAATACTCGAATCCGGAGCCATCGCAGCAATTCTCGGATATTTTTGCAAATATCGCATTAATAACACAAATTGATGCAGCGTTGTTCGTATGACTTCGGGGTAAATCCAGTTTGTAAAGTAAAATTGGATCGGGAGTGAGGTGGAAAATATTAGACAGCTGAGTCGCCACGGGATTCAACAAAAAGCTTAACCTGGGTTGGGGGCCTGCGGCTTTATACAGCAGTCAACGAATCCTTTTCACGTATAATTTAGATTTGAACTATTTGAATGTAGGCAATTCGCCACTCGGGTGCGAATTCACGCTTACCCGTGCATCATAGTGGTATCTTATGGTATATGCATGAGGTCTTTCGATGAATTAAGTCTCTCCACCCCTAAATCCGACAAAGGGAAATTAATGTAAAGGAAAAAAGTAACTGACCGAGAAAAATATTTTGAAAATACAGCAAGCGATTTTTAGATTCGAAACGTTCGATTTGAGAAATTTCAATCTGTCAGCGTACGGATATCGGTACTTCAGAACTTTTGTATATTTCATTTTATTTTCCTCGAGGACTCGCATAATTTTTGGAAAAAAATATCTCGTAAAATCAACAAGAAAACCTTCTGGATATACATCAATCCGCAGGGAGCAGTCCTGCTGGAGGGATTCAGCTGTGAGGGCTTTTAAAAATCTCCGAGAAATCACCTGAGAGAGGGTCTGGGTACAAGACTGATTTTAGCGGAGGAGAATCTAATCGTAAGATGTGAATTCCGTGGGGAATAGAGTGGTCGCGGGCAAAAAGAATTTCTCTTCTTCCAATTGCTTTTCCCTGAAACCCTTTCCTTGTGTCACGTGACAGCCTCGCATTTCTCCGCTGGTGAGTTTTACCACAGCAATAGCTGAAAATTAACGTCGGGGAATATCTCTCCCAAGACTGCAGGAGTATAAAAATGACTGGAAATTATACCAGCGCCGTCGAAAAAGACGTCAACCCTGACGACAGAAAACCTAACTTCTTACCCGAAAAAAGAGGACGTCATCTCTTGCGCAACTGCATTTCTAATGTTCTGAAAGCGTGACGTTTTCCACTACCATTTCAGTGCTTGTCAGCAGGTTAAATTATGAGAGAATAGCTTAAGTGGTTCTCGAAACTTTGCTTCCAATCATTTAACGACCTGTCGATAGCCAGAAAACATCTATACCGTTTCCGAATGCACATATAATTGGAGAATATTTATACCGTCTTTGCGAATCATTTTGCGTGAAAATATTTTAAGTGAGAAGATTGAAAAGATTTTAAATTCCTTTGAGACCACGTTGTTTACTATTCGAATTGTGGTAAACGTCGGAGCGTTCCGAAGGTCATTATAATTCGAAGTTTTCTTGAAGCATCCCATAATATGAGACTGTTGCATTGATGCGTAATTTTCGAGAAAAATTCCTTAAATGATTACAAGTTTCGGTGAAAGGACAAATAGTCCATAAAAATAAACTTTTCCTTATGTATTATCCTGGTTTACCAAAATGAGCAACTAACTAAAAGTTTAATAATGCATCATTGTTCAATATTTTGAATACGTAGCAACGTACTTCTGTATACGTGACGTGGTCCAGAATTCGTATAAATTATGTATATTATTAATAAATATTTTCTAAAATTAATTTGTTACATAATGTATTATTCAGCGCTGTAGTGAATTTTCCATCTGATAGAAAAATTTGAAATTCTCTAGTCGCAGTTAAGTAACATGTTTCCTATGTTTCAGCATTCCGCGCCAAAACTGTATGAAGAAAAACGAATTAAATACCTAATGAACTAAAAGAGGTTCGAAGAATTCAAAGTTCAAAGAAGGGATTAAAAAATATTAAGGTTGTAGTGAAGTAAATTTAAATCCTCACCTCCGATCCAAGGGAATGCAGCAATAATAATTTTTAATTTATTAATCACTTCATCCCTTTGACTATCTCTAATCTCACAAAAAGCATCACCTTATTTCGTGCTAAAGAAGTTCACGGTGCGCGAAGATGTATCCCACATCCGCTTTCGTAATCTCTGAGAAGAAATTCGAGAATTCGGGCATGAGACACGCGATCATAACCTTAAGAAACAGCTCATTATGTCTTTCAAGGTGTAGCATTCTGTATCTCACGGATCCTCACCTTCCAGTAAAGGAAACTCCCGAATCTTACCCACCTCGAATTTGCCGTCAGAGTAAACTTCCTCGTTAAATTTCCGATTCACGATTCTAGGCATGTCTTGGAAAAACGAATCCCAAGAACGCGTCTCTCAGGCGGAAAATTCTTGTCTCCGTGGAAATCGTAACCTTGGATGCGTGAGCCTGACGCCCTCCCACTCATCCACGTTATGAATCGGAAAGTCCCGATCCATCGTCTTCATTACTTAAAGGGCGTGCCATAGTGTGACGTAGGCGTAGATAAGGGCTATCGTTCCTTCTTTTGCCGTGTTTAGTTCTTAGCTCCGCGAATGGAGTTGGCAAGGCGATCCCTCTGCCGTGAAATACGCTCGAATAATTCGATTGGCGATCGCAGGGGGTGCCTTGCGCGGAGAGATGAGAAAAAGTCACATGGACCTAAAGTGGTGTAAAATCATTAGGGGAAAATATCACGTGAAGAAATAGAGACATCTTCTATCTTGAGCTTAAAATGGACTTGATAGTTATTGAGCTTTTACTCAGCAGTGGATCTGTAGCTATTCTCTCTTGAAAACATTTACGAAATCTTAGGGGAAAATTTTAAGGATGAGAATTGTAAGAGATATAGGTGGAGTATACAGGAATATGCACGAATTTATAAGTATTAAAATTGTAAATGCTAAATTTTAACTAGGTCGGAAATTGTATTTTTTAATTGATTAAAGTAATTATAAATTAAAATTTTTATTTTCTCCCTTTTCAATTTCATCCCTTTAGCAAGGATGACAATTAGTGAGGTCATAGTACTTTTATGATAATGCATAAAGGGTCTGATATAATAAGCTCAGAATTGCATAAAATAGAATGTATTCAATATAGGGTAACCATCAGACTTTGTTTTAGTGTGGAATGTTTGCATTTTTTCGGTAAGCTTCCTTTATCTCTATTCTACATCAAGTAAGCTTCTTTTATTTATATTACTCTTTTATTTTTGTACTCCCTGGTAGTTTAGTTGACATAAAAATCATAATTAAATTCAGATAATACACTGAAGGTGAACAGATTTCTCGTCAAATACGATGTGATTAAAAAGTTATATATAGTAATACCTACTTCCAGCCAGTCAGTATAATTGTCTATACATCAAAATCATGTTATTTTTTTCAGATTATATATTCCACGTTACATACTAACAATAAATATAAATTCGTATTTTACTTTACATAAATTTTAAATAGAAAGCATACATATAAAAATACATAATGTTTTACCTGAGTGTACAGAATTGAAGAATTTTATTCATACGAAGTATTACCCCAACGACAATATAACCACAGTACTTTAACAACACAATTGATAGAGAAGTGAGGTTAATTTTAAAATTCATAGACCGAATAATAGTATATTCTAGCAACTTTTTCGATCACCCCAAAAACTTTGAAAATTCTCATTAAACTTTCCCCTAAGTTCAACAGGCAGATCGTTAAAAGTTGTAACTCCCACATACATGGGGAAATATTCATACAATCTTCACCTATGCATTGGATAATGTAATAGATATTTCTTCCTAGTATAATGACGATGGTTTGGTATTATTATGTTAAGCTTGTAAAGTTTTCGTGGAGATATCATCATTTCGTATACATATAATGATGGAAGGAATACCAAACTTTTTGAGAAGTTGTTTGCAAGTTTCTCTTTTTCTCAGAATCCGTTATTATACGTATAAATCTTTCTTGAATTCATTCAACGTCATGCAGTAGCGATGTGCTTGCATGTACGGAAGATGAGTGTCCCTGAAAGTCTGGGTCTTAGGAGTGAGTACTTTCTGTCCCCTTGTCATGAAATATCCTTTTTGTGCAGATAGGAACTCAACCATCCATAGAGGCATAGTACGTGTGATCTTTAAATGTGACTTGCGAAAGGTCAAGTTGTAAACAAATGGGTGGCAAAGGTTGATCGTTCGATCCAAAGCCTTCGAAAGTTCAGAATGTAGAGTGAAAATCAGGATTCTTTTCTTTGGTTCGATAAGGAAATATGCATTCCAATTTACCTTTTATATTCAGTTTACCTATGATTTCCAGTTCCTTATAATTACTGGAAGTTGCAACTTATTGTTTTCAGGGAATAGAGAATTTTAAATACCCCCGTTTCTTATGTTTAATAATTACAGTAGAAATGCCGCAGAATATCATCGATCATGTATGATTTAGGGCTTTTTAGACAAAATGAGCAATGATAAAAATAATAATAAATATATAATATGATTAAAATAATAATTATAATTTATAATTTTCTACAAAAGCAAAGTTCATGCTCGTGAAATTTTCTGAAGATTCAAATGTTATTAGATTTATTTGTTAATTCTGATGTGTAACAACGGTGAAAAACAGCCAGGTTTATATCTCATTTAATGAATCAAATTTACTTTATACCCTGTGGTAAAATCATAATTGGGGTGCTTAAAAATATTTTCAGGGTTTCGAGAATTTTTAGTTTTCTTATATAAATATATAAATATTTCTCTTATATAAGTATATAAATATTTAATTTAATATTTTTAGAATCTTTATTTTTCTTATATAAATAAATAAATATTTAATAAATAATATTTACGCCCTTTACTGTGTACGATAACATCGAACCTAAACGCTGCAAACCATTCAATATCAAGTTTAGGAGATTAGATAAGAAAAAAGGTAAAAAATAATTCTTATCGACTAATACAGCATTTTCATCCCATATGTTATCCTAGCAGCTCAAATATCTTACGTTCGGAGAGTTCCTAATTTAATCCTTAAGTTCACCATTTTATTGTCAGTACCCTGACTTTCTTCAAATACGAAAGAAAACCTTTATACACGGAAGAGGAAACCTTTTAAACCGATGAAAGGAAAATAGCAATTATTGAGCGCATGAAACTAGGCAGAAGAATGACGAAACCTGTTTTTAAGATAATGATTGCCGTTGTTTTGACGTGGCTTCAAGTAGACAAGGGCATCGCGAAAGGGGGAGTTGCGTAATGCATCTTCCCAATGAAACGCCATCCAAAATCAATCGAGAAATAGCTTTATCCGCGCCAAGTATCGGCTTTTGAGAGACGTCAAAACGACCCCTCAATCGGCCGCAAGTTGTTCCCTTCTTTGGGCGACTTATCGTTCATCAGAAACTAAAATAGACATTTGAATTGCATCGGAGAGAAAGAGAGAGATATCGCCCAACGAAAGGACAACGACAGAATCCAAAGTTTTTGATCAAAAGAGTATATCTGCGATCGGATCTTCCGCACCTTATCACTTTCCGGCTCTTCAGACGCTTTCTAGTTCGACCGCCTTCAACGTATAAAAATTCGGAGAGATATGAAATATTTCGCTATCTCTGTGACCCGATTGTCAACATATTTACAATGAGCTATGCACACAGCGCCTCTTAAGCCTTTGGCGAATATGCGGCGCGAGTAAATATGGAGTACGGCAAGTGATAAGCGGACGGAGTGACTTTATCTTTCTCCACCTCAAAAGACGTCCGGAATACTTGCGATCCCTGTCCGCTTTACGTTAGCAGAAAAAATAATATCGAGGACGTTTATCCATATTTATTTACATATGCACGTGACAGATTTGGGTGAGACATGGTGGAGCTCCTTCATGATCACACAAAAAGAAAAACTCACTTGGTAGAGTCCACAAAAAGTCGTCGGAGTAACATCACCTGATGATGGTAGGTAATGTTAATCCTTAACGAGATAGCACATAGAGACATAACGTAATAACACACAAAGAAAAACTCTTCCAAGTTAGTTTTTCTTTGTGTGTTATTTATATGTATAAAAAATATTTTGACTGCGGAAATTAGGATATGTTTGGGTATTATACTGTAAAGTTCATAGTTGTATTTTGTTCTTGGGGCTTTCTTTCGTTGGATTTTAAACTTTAGATTAAGGACTTTCTTGTGGACCCTCTATTGAATAAGACCCTCTTTTTGCTATTTTTTTCGCAGACCCTTAAAATCTTGTGCTTTCACATTATGGTATTTTATTTACGTATCAGATACTAATAGGTAGATGATATTAACACAAATGATGGTAGTGAATTCAAACTTAGCACACGAAGATGTGCGACTAACCCAAAGTTGTACGAAAAGTAAAAAATAGTGACCTGACCGGGACTCGAACCCAGATCTCCCACTTTCCGGGAGGTATTCTAACCAAGTCCAAGTCTACAGGACTTGGTGTTTTCGCAAATGAAACAATTTTACAGAAAAAGTGTGATTTAAAACTACACAAATGAGGACACACTTTTATTCTTACAGCCCCCTGCGTATTAATTTGCGGACACCCTGGGGTCCTTGGACCCTAGTCTGGGAATTACTAGTCCAGCATATGAACCATGCCGCCCCATCAGTGCAGTTTTTTGATAACATTTTACACATAACAAATTTTGGCTATTTAACGGTAATGCGAATCTTTGCCTATTTTATGATAGAATAGGTTTCAATCTACTGCTTAATAGAATAGACTTTCACCTACTCTGTGATGGAATAGGTCGTGAATAATTAATGTAAAATTCATTCTTATGAAATTGGGAGTGAGAGATTAACATGAGTGGAGTGAAAACTGTTACGTTTCTCGCCAGAAAAGGTTTTTGGTTCCAGGAAGTCACCTGTGAGGTGTAGGTGATTATGTTAAGGGTTCGAAACGGGAAAGCTAAAAATAGCTATACTCATATGAAGATTAAATTTTATAGTAAAATTGAATTAAGCGGAAAATTACCGATGTTCTGATAAAACATGATGTAATTCGTACTTACCTATATCTGAAGAAATTTAGTCGAGAAGCGTACTTACGAAGTATCACAATTTACGTAAGAGTGTGAGCTAAAAAACTAATTTTTTTATACAATTCTTGAATGTACATACATCTCATTAAGGCTTCCAAAGGTTAAAGTAGCAGAAGAGTAGTAGTTGACTCCAATTATAAGTTCCTAATTAAATACTTAGAATTCGAACGACGCCTCAAATCCTTCTTGAGTGTGTTCTTGATGGATGAAATTTCCTTAGAGAGAATTTTCTCCTCTCTTAATTCTTATCGCTAGTTATCTCTCCCCAGTATGTTCTCGCGCAGCTCAATCTCCTGGAATTCCTTTAAATTTCTTTTCCTCATTTCTATCTAGTATCATCGTTTTCGAAAGTTATTCTTCGTTTTTAAAGACTGATAAGCGGCTTTCGACGAAAGAAAAAAAAGCGCAGTGCCCACTGGGCGGTGCGAAAGAGCATCACCTCGCGGAACCCAAATCTGGTAACTAATGAATGCTTGATGGGTAGGCAGGCACAGTTTTAATTCTAATTAGGATCGCAAACGAGATAACGCATGCAATTGGAGGGCTAGACGCGGCCACAAAAACTGCCGAAACACTTCGTGGGGATTGTGGAAGGCTTTCGTTATTTATATGCTGAAAATGTGAGAGAGATGAATGACTAACGAAGGAGAGTATCAAGAACTTTCGGTGAGTCCTTGTTTTCTAATCTCCTCAAGTATGAAGAGAGGATCTACGCATTGTTATGTGATAACGACTTCTTGGTAATGCCTTAAATCAATTCAAAAATTCTCAGACACGAAAGATGAGCCGGTATCAAAACCCGGAAGGAGTAAATGAAGTAAATTTCTCTTGATATTTCAAGCTTTTTCAAAATAACAATGACGGCGGATGTGGTACAAAACGGAGGATGAAAAATGGTTGAAAATTTTTTACTGGAATTTCGTAATGCCCGTAATTAATAGTAAAGCTGAAGAGGATTACGCGAAGCGTATAATCTATGTCATTACTTGAAAAGGCTTGCAAACGATGGAGTGTTGTATATTGTTAATTTTATTCGAGTGCTCTAGAAATCACGAATTGTACACACAGATATCCACGTTTTTTTTCGTTTGCCGCATTTCCGCTAGTCTCTTTGATAAATGTGACACAAAGCAGACGAGCTTAACTTCAATAATTCCTTTCCAATATCCTTTTTTATCGACGATCTCTAAAATTTAATATTACTTGTATGATCTACACACACAATACCAGCTGCCTGAGAAGGATTTCTACCTTTTAAACTCTTACGATTTTACGTGATAAAATATGAAAATTTCAATTTTTTTCTTCGTTCTTTTCTGATAAACGCACGTCAATGACTCATCTCCCAAGTTTCAGTTAAAGTTAGGCAAATCAAAGATTCCCTGCGTTCCAATAAGCTCTTTCATGGCAAGATGAAAGAAATTCTCCGGAGCCTCATTTTATTCCTTTGAGTACTCGAATCTAGTGTGCTCTCTACGCCTCCCTGAAATTTTATTTTTCGCATAATAATCTGTCCTCTTCCACACGCGCATAAAATACTCTTTGTGTAATTTCTCTGCATACATCTGTGAAGCGGTAACTTTTTCAGCCGTTAGTTTGAAGTGGTAACTTTTTAAGGCTTTGGTTCTGCTTCTGATCGACTTTTCGTTGCGATATGTTTTTACCGTTGAAAGTTGTCCGATTCTATTCCACCATCTTTATCGTTCACAGCTAGAAAAGTTTATTATTGTTAATATATGTAAGTTTCTACATTCCGCGTGAACAAAATTTTTTTCAATTACTTTCTTACCTGACAATCTATCCATTTAGATGTACTAAATATAAAATATTATATTACAAATATTATTATGTATTTTATTATAATGGTATATTATTTACTTTATCTTATATTCTTATATCATACAATCGTATAACTAAACGCATTTTATGTAAATAAGCGCTTACATCAGTTAATTTTTCCTCTCAGTTAATTCTCTTTTCCTATCCTATATTTGTTAGTTTTCCCAGCTATTTCGCACTTTTATTACTCCTTCTGTTCGACAGAGTTTACCAGTGAAAAGTTTTTCTGTGCTAAAATCAATTTTCGAATTGTATTTTCCAATCTTGTTTCTATGTTGCTTGCGTATCAATCCTCTCATACAACCGTCACGTAAACATATTTATTTTCATTCATTTTTGTGAATCGCAATAGGTCAAATTAAAGACCTGTTATCGCTGTTCTCCCAGCATTAATTCGTACGTACGATCAAACCAAATGGAAGCTCATTTTTGAAGTATTTTTAGCCAAGCTCTTTGCCGCCGACGTAAATTAATTTAATCAAGATCCATCGCTATTTTCCTGGAAATAGACTCGGTGATTATACACTTAGCGATTATTGATTTTGAAAATGTCGCTCATCTGCGATGAAATTATTTAATGTTGTACCAGCGCATTTAAAGTTGTGAAATAATGCACCGAGGCTCCCGAATGTTTAAGTATTGGGACATGCGTCTTCAAGTTGCATCAAGGTTTGCTCACCCCCGCGCTGTTCTTTTTGAGATATTCTCGTCACACATCCTGCATGTCCTCTTGTGCTTAGTCCAAGCTGTAAACAATATTTCTGAATAATATTTAACGTTACGTCACGGCAGCTTATACATGGTGATGAAACGTTGTTTCGGAGCAGTCTGTGTACTTAGTTCCGTGTCCATACAGCTGACAATATTTCTCAAGAAGACTAGTTGGGATAAAGAGAAGGTGATTCACTTAAGAAGAGAAGGCGTGCACCTTAGGCTGAGGAAATAATAGCAGGAAGCGACGCTTGTAATAACTATTATCTCTGTAATGGACTCACCAAAGAAAGCGTTTTTAAAAGCGAAGGAAACTTTAATTTCCGCAAGTTATTTATGGGGTTTTGCAAGTTCCAACAATTCTAACTTTTTCTGACAGACAATTTCTAAGTAGTATTTTCCATTGGAGCATAGCGTAACCATTACTGTATTAAGCCGATAAAGTAAGAGAAATGAAAAAATGAGACATGACTGGGACTCGAACCCAGGTCTCCCTCTGTGGAATTCCCAATCACGTCGCTATTTTTCACTCCTACTTTTTCATCGGTTTAATATTGTCATAATAATAACAATTATAATGAAACTTCTTCATTTCCGGGCGAGATTGAAACTTTTAAGTCTTTTCCTACATTGAACCCAATGTCTTTACTGATTAAAAAGGATTTTAAGAAAGAGGAAAGCAAAACAAAAAATGAAGTGGTTGCGCCTACCACCAATGGAAGATGCTACTAAGAAATTGTCCGTCAGGACGAGTTAGAATGGCCGAAACTTGGAAAACTCCGTAAATAAGTTGTGGAAATTAAAGTTTCGTCCATTCTAAAAAGCGCAGCCTTGGGTCAGCCCACTGCAGAGAGAATAGTTATTACCAGCGTCGCTTCCTACCCATTTCATCTGCTCGATTGAACTCAGTTCGTGAACGAGTCCAGACTTGTTGAAACTTATTAATTTTGCAAAGGTATCTTGTTCGACTGAGAGCAAGACAGATCTCTTCAGCATCACTGAAATAGCTCCCAAACAAAGATTTGCGGTCGCTCAAGATTTAGGAACATTTCAAAGGAACGTTGTTTACAAGTTGGGTTCGTAAATAAATTCCTTAAAGTCTCAGGTCGGATCGCAATGAAGACGTATTTACGTACGTGCATTAGTCAAAACGCACAATCGAAGCGATTATCCTTTCGCGTGTTGCAAATGTGGAAAACGCACGCGAGACTATAGAGTAACCTTTCCTCGTATAAAAGACTAATGACGGGGAAAAAGGTCGTTGTGGCTCGTGCCGTAGAGAAAGAACGGTGATTGCGCGTATACGACGTCATCCTAAGGAAAAGATCCAGTGCTGGCAAGCGATTTTTCTCTCGGCATCTCATAAAAAATGAGTGGGGATTCGATCGCGTGCTTGTAAGAGAGGAAGTTACGTCGACCCTCGGAAATATCCGATTAGAATCGATAATAAGGGAAGATGTGCTAACATCTTGAAAGGGGAAGGAGTGCATGGGGAGGTTAAGATGTTTGAAATATATGAGAGATATGCCTCGGAGATACGTCCATTCTGGGGCTTAATCTTAAAGAAGGTGAGAATGGGAGCAATCGAGAGGTTGGAAGGGTTAAAGGTTTATGTGGGATAACTTGACTCACCGGTGATTTCGTAACTGAATGTGTGTTCCTAAAATACTGTCCGACCTCTTGAGTGCAACGCTGCGTGATCTGGTGCATTTTTGCATCACCCATCGTTAGTTCGCTAAGCGACTTACAAGTGCAGCGCCGCACGTTTTTTTTGCAAAAACTTGCAGATTTCACCAGGTTGACAACGGAGGAAAAATAAAGAAATTTTTTAAAAAGCAGTGGTGAAAGGATCAAGGATATCAGAAAGCATGATTTCTCCAAAACGATCAACCAGATAGACAACGGAAGAAAAGTAACGAATTTTTTACAAAGCAATGGTGAAATGAAAAAGGATATCACAAAGCATGATTTCTCCAAAACAACGCTCAAGAGCCCACAAAACACTGCAATCCCTTTCTGGTTTATTCTGTATATTTTAAAATTTTCTTCAACTTGAGATTGCGAAAATAACACTGTCAAGTGAATTTTTAATCAACGTTTTCCCTTGATCGTGAGACATAACTGATGAGTAAGATCTCACTCTATCTCAGAATACGCATCAGCTCAGACAGTGGGGTGGAGATTGCACTAATTCATGATACCTTAACTTTACTCTCACAAAATTAGTCGTTCCAAACAAGAAATTCATAAGAAATTCTAGAAGTAGGGGAAAACGTGAGAGTACGACACTGATAGTGTAAAAAATTCGGTCTATCGAATGAGGCGGACGATTAGCTAAAGTGGATTGCAGTGCATCTGGGAACGGGATAAATCCACGTTTTAAGTGGGAAAGAGGACGTCTTAAGCGGTATTTTTACCACGTGTTTCGTGTGAAAGGGACCGGAACTGGGATAAAATCTCGTATTAAGCAGGATAACGTGATGAGCGGGAGTCTTAAAGAGAAGCTTTTACCGTGTGAATATCCGGAAACACTGTGCAATGCTTTGTTGGCTGTGTCCCAAGGGTGTTGCGCTAACAAATTCGTCTACGAATCGAATGTTTTTGCAGAAATTATAGGGAATTTTTAACCGTATTCTACATTGTTGTTTTATTTGATTCCGTATCGAACTTCTATTGAACGTAAACATCAAAGGAAAGATGACGGAATCCAATAAAGCGTACCTCTTTATGTCCAACCTCGCACATCAGTCTTTAATGATTTTTCAAGCGCCAGAGCTCACCTAAACGTCTCATCATTCTCATTACCGATACGTAAATAGAGGGAGTCATTACGAGTACTTAGCATTTCGAGGAACACGGTTCGAAAAGTCGATGCTTAATTGGCGAGTATCGGCCGCAATGTTTTTTCGATGTGGGAGAAGCTATGATATGACTTTTCATTCGTTTAAGAAATGTCCCTTTGAGGTGCCTTTTACAGCCAAGGAAAGAAGCTTACTCCATTCTCGGTTGTGTCCTCTATTATTCCGTTCCGATTTTTATTTTTTGTGTTTTCGCGGAAATTATTTCCTATGGCGAAGACCTTGGAGGAAAAGGGGTCTTTCAGGGGTTTTAGGAGTTGATCCGAAGGAAGCAAACAGAATTTATTTACTTTTTATGAATAAGTATTTCGCGTGAAAGTAGTGACGGATCCACTTTGGGGTGAAATGGACATATTGTTCCCGTACTGTGCTTTCTCTCCAAGATTGGCAAACGAGCTTCTTTACGACGAGCTATCCTCAAGCTGTTCAAAAACATTGATCAGAAGGAAAAGTTTTTTGAATCCACAACTTAATTTTCCCTACTCTATATTAACTTAATTAAACCTCTGTCGTTATTTTACATTGAGGATGGGTTAAGTGGAAAGGGCCGTTTTTAAGTCTCTATTTGGCCCAAGATAAAGACGTCATTTATTTCTTCAATTCTCCTATGTATGTGAGGTAGAAAATAACGGATTTTCGAATAATTGTCAATTGAAAGATTTAAGTCTCCGTAAGAATGATACAGAACCTACAATTTCTCCACATGGAATGCTTTAGATCCTCATCTGCATGAATTTATAATCCAAAATAAAGCCTATTCTCTATTACTTTGCTGGTTTCATCCCTTTCTCTACACGCCTGCCTTTTTAAAATTGTTTGACTGAGGCTTTCCATCCCCTTTTAATTTTCATTGTTTTTTTCATTTATGTTTTCAGTATTTCGACACAGTTTTCAACTCTTGGGGAGTTTTTACTTTGGTGGCTTTTGTTTCCTTTATACTTTCAGGTTTTTAAAATTGTTTGAACGTGGCCTCTGAACTCGAATCTTTTGATCGTATTTGTTTGTTGGCATTTTCGCTCGTAGTTTTACTCTATCAACAGAAAATTATTATTTAGGTACACTGACCTAGTCAGATTCCACGTACAACCACCACGTACGTACCACGCAAGGAGGGGATACATTTTTTATCTTGAATTTCACAAAGAGCCGTGTTATGTCACTGCTGATTGAGTGAGAGTATGAGATAAGTGCATGACAAAGATTTTAAAATTAGATTAAAATTAAGATTAAAAAATTCTTTACCAGTTCAACCTTACTATTCAGGTTTTCTTTATTACCCAGTCATTTTTACTGCTCTGACTTCTGTTTATTTGCTAGCCTTTGTTTTTCCGTATACTATAGCTTGTATCTGAGGCATCAATCATTCTTAAACTCGCGGGATTGAGGGAATACTTCCTTCAAAATGAGTTGTTACAGGGATGGGAATGTTGAAAAGGATGTAATTCCCTTAAAACATTCCGGAATTGTGATCGTTCTCATGCTTCGCATTAACTGAATTTATGTGGTAATCGCAGTGGAGGTTACTATTTCGAGTTATCCGCGAAGCATTTTCGAGAAGCTTTCCTCCAACCAGCGCCCGCTTTTCTCTCATAGGTGTACTTGTGGAGAACGCTTAAATTTCCGACGAGCTCTCTTCCATATTCTGTGCTATTTCGGATTTGAACGCATGCCAAGTAACTGAATCTTTCAGCGTTTGAAATGTTCCTCTTCAGCGCAAAGTCCTCGAATTCCGTTCCACGCACAACTCTTTATCGAAAGCTTTCATAGAATTAGACGCATTTTGTGGCTTATGTTTTATGCATGGGAAAGGAGAGTGCTTGCAAAGGAAACTCTAAGCATTAGCTGGTTTCTAACGCAATAGCCATTTCAACGTAGTAGTGACTTTATTTACATCGAGAGATAAGTAATTAATGTAAGTAACTTCGCCGAGGGAAGTGTTTAGCGAAACTGACGAGAAATGACCCTTTACTATATGCAAGTTAGTTATCCGATGCATAATCTGATCTACTTTTTAAAGCTGGGTAAGTACTGAGTAATGAATGGAAGTAATGACACGAAGCTCTCCTGGAGTTGTGAAATCAGAGCAAGATCACAGTAAGACTCTCTTTGAGGTACACATTTACTAATCACAAAATTTAAGTGGTGAGCAATTTTTATCGTCAAGTAGAATCAGTAAGTCCACATGTCCTTTCAGGAAAGATAATCTCTTAAAACTCATTTCTAGTTAATTGTTTTGTTACCGTAAATGGAGGGATGAATAAGAATCGGAGAATGTTTTACCTAATTTCTGATTCTAAGAACAATTCTTTGGATATTTTTGTTTGAAACTCAATCTTACATTTCCGATAATTTCAATTCTGATGGTTAATAATAAATAGATTATTTATTAATTGAACCATTTGTAAAACTGCAATCGATAGATCTTAATGACGCCTACAAATTGTATATAATGTGAATTTATTTTACCTATTCTTGTGTAGATATGGAATCTAGTTCTATCAAATTCTCTAAATTTGTAAAATCCATTAGTTCTACTTTGTTTCAGTTCAAAATAATTTTTTTCGATCATTTTTAAACATTGTCAAATCGATCATTCAATAGTAATTAAATATTGAAATTAAACCTACGTAATATAAAAATAAAATTATTTCTAATCGTTTTCCTTAATTTTAGGATTTAAATAGGGGAGCTAGTTGATTTAAAAAAGGATCGGTTTCCTTATTGTTTAAACTTTTACCCAAGTTTTTCAATAAAACTAATCCTACTCTATATTATAAGATTTTGAAGCATTTATTCTAATAAATATGCTTTCTTCATCAATTGTTTCCCAATACTACTGTAATAAAAAATGATGAATTTTACTCATTGCAACAATCTGATTCGGGAATCTTATCGGAATATGTAAAAATTTGGGTATCATCTTATCACTAACCCCAAATATCATTTCGGGTCTTCATATTGGTCGAATTCAGATGCAGGGGGCGCCTGAAAACCTAGATTTGCTGCTAAATTAAAAATTAAAAAAAAAACTTAGTGCACATATCAAAATTTTAGTCTCATCTAAAACTTGTAACTTGTCTCTTTGCAATCGTAACATAAGCGTTTCCGTTATTACTTGCCTTGAATTTTAAGTTAAAAGTAGTGAAAAAAAGTGTGGAGAAAGTTATGGGACGGCCTTATCAGTTCTTGTCAGAATGATTTTTTTTACGTTATCGAATGCAAAATGCGTGGGCCCCAGAGGTGTGTAGTCCGGTACCGTAGGCCCTCTTGCCCGACCCAAATTGCGCTACTGACATTGCTATTCGGTTATGATACAGCTGAGTATCGAGTTCAAGTTCAGTTAGTCTGCCAAACTATTTCACCTCACCGAACGCTGAGGAAGGGAAGTCCGTTTGGCAGCAAACGACGAACTCCTTTGTATTAATGCGAGAAAAAATAAAGATATGACACCTCAACCCTGAGGATTATGGCAACATTCGCCGTCGAAACGTCGGTCTGCCAGCCGAACATAACCTGCGTGTTCACCCAAGAATATCTTCGCCAAATATATATTGTATATGTATATTGTATATATATATTGTGTATATATACAATCTGTTATTAAAGGCAAGACTTTTTTATAGCTTTTAATGATATAAAAATAAGAAACAATGTTTCTAATTTTCGCGGCACAGCTATTACCTCTCAAATTCACTTACTTAAAGGGTGGAAAGTTCTTATCGGTTTGATTCTTCATGACAACGAGTACATTTAACCACTCTCAAACTGTTAATTATGTCAGATGAAGTCGCGGAAGGCTGTAAGTTTAATGAAAGTGTAATTTATCTCTCGAAATACTTACTCTTGAGTAAAATTTCTCTAATTAATCATAATTTACTCTTAGGTATAATTTCCCTAATTAATTATAATTAAATTTTTATTATTACTCTTATTTATACCCTTATTAATACTCGTATAGTTAATCTTCTTATTACTCTTTTAACTTCTCATATTATTACTTTTATTATTTCTTCAATTATTTTGAAAATAATTCAAAAAACCGGTCCTCCTAGATATCCATGGTCTGTCGTTTCCTCTGATTGTCATTTTATTTTATCGACGCTGACCAGCAATCCATTACTTACGAAAATCAAGTTTATTTATGCCTCCCTATATTTGGAGCCGAGAAATAAAAACGGATGAAAAAACTATCGATGTAGTCGTAGCCTTCGCATCGTTCTTAGGAAGATTAAAAACAGTTCCCTCGAAGCGGAAAGTTCACTTTGTGGAAGGAGGATTTTATTCAGCCTTAGTGGAGATTACAGTTTAAAAACTCGACTTTAGATAATAGTGATACCGATTGCAAAAAATAAATTTCGGGGTCCAACTTTCATGGCCGCGATGGAAGCGAACTTAAAGAAGAATCGTCGATTCTGAGAAAGGGAAGAGGAAAGAATCGAAAATCTCCGAGAGCGATATGTACAGTCTCATCCGCACGGATGTGGGTCATTGCGAAGGGAAGAATACTTTTCGTTCAGTATTTCTTAGTCACTCAGCAAAGTATTTCTTCCGCCGGTTCCTCATATTATTCCCACATCGACTTCCTATGGGGATTAGGTTTGCGCATCACTGAAAATAATCCGCGGGACGGCTCTCGCTCTCTACTTCGCTAAATAAGCCAACAAATCTCTTTTCCACCGCTTCTCACTCCTTTCAGGTCTTGAGCGAAAATGTCCCCTTCCACGGGAGATGAAAAAAGAGATTAAATGTATCCTGCGAGAGTTTTTTCATGTACGAGCATTTTCCATTTTAATATTACGAGTATCAATTCCCGGTATGGCGTGGATCTGTCGTAACCGATGTTTTTCGCGAAAATGGTTTCTGTGACGGGAATAAAAAGACTTCTTCGCTTTGTTTCTATCCAGAAGTGAGCTGGCAGACTATTTATTAAAAATGGGGGTACCCTTTGATGAAGAAATGAGTGACGGACTGCTTTATTTTTGTGAAGCGCTGATTTTTTTAGGAGGGCTAAAATCAATTTCAGCCTGTTCAGTTTAAATGTCGTATTGAAACTATTGAAGATTTTTCGATTAGTCTGTTTTGCTAGGGCTTCTACTCTACTAATGTTTTTTTAAAAACGCGTTTGCTTCTCTTATTAACGGAGGTCTCTATTTGGACAACCGATTTCCATTCGCGACTTCTTTGACATGATCATTCAAATGTCCTAAACGAATCTCGTTTTCGCTATTAGAGCTTTAAGCCACTGCTCTTAGTACTACCAGCCTCGGTTTCAAAATATGACCGCCCTAAGGCATGATTATCTTTGTTGTTGATCCTTTTCCTTCGGTACGAATGTCAAAATCCTCGGAACCGATTATTACAACGCCAAAGCGTTTTTTATAGGTGTTTCAATCATTGTACCTTTTTAATCTCCTCTCAAATATTTCAAAGTAATTTTTCCATTCCATTTCTGTCCTATTATTTTTTACTTTTTGCTTTATTTTACCATTATCTGCGGTTATTTAAATTCAACATCAGCTTCTTGTTTGCATTTTATGAATGTTTCTGTACGTATACCTTTTATCTTTCAAGCTGTATGATAACATACCCCATTTTTCCTTTTCATTCTTCATTTTAAACTTTAGTTTCTACTGTCAGAAGGTTAAGCATGATTTTCACATCCTCCTCCATAGGGTTCTCCTGTTGGGGTTTTATTTTTCCTAAGAATTTACTCACGATTTTTTAAATAAAAAAGCATTCTCTTTTCATCCCTTTCTTTCTCTAAAAATATTTATTAAAATCCATTAAGACATAGGGTTGGATGCAAGAGGAGAATTTTAAGTCTCAGTCTCACCTCGAAATAAAGACGTTTATTACTATTATAATTATAACCAATTCGAGCGTGTTTTTGATTGCGTTGCGGAATATTAGTTACAACAATCATTTGCTATTTGGCATTGCAATGATGAATAAGGTTTCATTGATGTAAATCTCTATTATTTCAAAGCATCAACAGTTCGTTGAATTTATACCTAAAGTATTTTTGATGTCGTATGCTGTAAGAGCTCTATGTTTTCTTATCTTGTTAGTTTCATTGGCGTTCAATTACTTTAGTCTCTACGATGCGTTGCATCTAGAGTATCCTTATCTGCTTACTGTCCGAATTTGGCCCTGCTTAGAACCAAACTGTCACGGAAGATGTTATCGTACGGCATAGTCTTCCAGTCCATCCGCGTTTAGTCCGGCCATTCGGATAAGAAGATTATTTGTCCTTACCATTGGCATAACCCACAGATTGTCCAGCTCAACCTTCTATGTAGTTCCTGCCGATGAAACAAGGTTCTGCCTTTCATTTATTTTCTCTACCCTTTGACAGCTTCCTGCTTCCGCAGTTTGACACATGGGATATTTGTCATTTTTCGATGCTGGATGAAGGGAAATTTGTTTTACTTTTGTCTTGGTCTTGATATGCTGCTTAAATGATGTATGTGTCGATGTTTTGGAAATAAATTTATCGAGAGAGAAAGGAGAAGTTTATTGAGTTCAAAGTTTGTCCCTTCAAATATTTTATTAGTCAGAGCTCTTCGTTGGTTTTGTATTGTTGGCAAATATACTTTAGCCACCGATTCTTTCGAATGCAGCGAAAGATTAGTTTGGAAATATTTAATCTTTTGACTCTCGCGGCTTATTATCGTATCGAAATTTACGGTTAGGTCATTTCAACCTTCATGATTACTCTCAGAAATATTCTCGGAACAAACATTGATTCTATCCACCGTCTTGTAGTTTGTTAAATTCTCATGGTTGCTACAAGGAGCGATTATCGCTGTTTCTCGACCAACATTTCCCGGGAACCTGGAACTAGAGTATCATCCCGAGAGCGGAAATTCCAACTCGAAAACTCAAGTATTTAGGCATGCATTGAACATTCCTAAATGCGTGTGCGAGGGGTCATCTGAGGCGGACCTCATACGATCAGTAACAGGGTCTTCACATTTTTACCTCATACGAACATTCATAATGTCATTGTTTCGCATCAGTACAGATGTGGTATGAAAAGCACTTTTTATGGATCCTCGCACATAAGATTTTATCCCAATAATTATAGCATAAACCATGAAATGAAAAGTTGAGAGTTGTCCGTAGAAGGACTGATTAAAAATAAAAGTAATTGCACATCGTATTGTTGAATGAAATCAGACTGAGTTATAGTTTAGAAGATTACAAAGTTTATTTCAATAAAACGGCTTTAACAAGGTGAGATTTAGAGTAATAAGTCTCTTCTTACATCTAATCCTGTTTGCTCTACGACTCCAAGTAACTAATTGAGTAATTAGGCAGTAAATACGCGCAATCCCTACACTTCCATTACTAATGACAGCACTTCTCCATCCTTCAGCAATTACCCTGAGATCAGAAAATCCGGATTCGCATCATTACCACCCGTCATTACCTTTTTAGATTGCCTAACATGATGATTATTGTCATTGTGATAAGGTAATGACATTATAACTGATCGTGTAAAGTCCGTTTAAGACTTAGCTTCCCAGTCGGTGTACCGCGGCAAACTGTCGTACCATGGAAAAGCTTTTGGTGTGCCATGTAGTATTCGGAAGTAACGTACATTTTTGATATAAAGGTTGAGTGCACTCCTTATTTTCTTTATTTATTAGTAGCATCAACATACAGCACGAGGCCAATTACAGCTGACGATAAACAAAAATTAAAAACAAAATTATAAAATAAATTCAATAAATGAAATGAATAAAATTAACAATATGAATAACAACGAGAATAAATAAATAATAATCGATAACAAAACGAAACAAACATATAAGATGAAATTTTCCATGTTACTCTTTCGCAACCATATTTAGGATAGATTTTGCAGATAAGAAGAAAGGATTAAAATGAGTGATGGAAGAAAGAGAGTTGAAAATGGACGGGGTGCGGAAGAATAGCGATCGTTTTACTATAGAAAGACGAGGAGTAATCAAAGAGAAGGTATCGGAAAGGCGAGTTGTTCTAGAGGGAACACGGAGAGAGAAAAGAGAGAGTAGGAATGGTGAATCAACCTTGTTGATAATTATGTTGTATAAGAAGGAGATGTCGAAGGAAGTAATTTTCTGTGGTATATTATCTGTTAGTGGATTTAATTACAAATAATTAACATTCTAGTATATCATTTTTGTTCGACAAGTTCGACAGTGCTTTGATAACTGAGGTCATTTAACAGTGGGCTCCCATCGGGAATCGAACCCGGAACCGCTTTCAACAATGTGGAATGCGCTATCCACATAGCAATCCAGAAGCAACTAACATTCTATTTTACTAATAACTTTCCATTCTCGATCAATCTCGATTCCGGATTGATGAAAAGCTTATGGTTTTTTGAAGATTTTATAATATTTGTACATTTTATAATATTTGTACATTTTATAATATTTGTACATTTTATAATATTTGTACATTTTCTAATATTTGTACATTTTCTAATATTTGTACATTATATAATAATTTACATGTTTTGCGTAGAGATATACGTAATTTTTAAATTCATGTCCACAAAATCAACTTAATAGTATTAGTTCTTCGTTCATGATTTTGCCTTGACGCCAATTTCTTCTGACTTAGTGTACCGCGATATGTAAGGCCCAAGTATACCACTTAGGGTTGGAATTACTGCCTAATGAGACCGAACTGTGTATGCAGTAATGCAGCCAATATCCACCTATTCCTGCACAGCTGTTCTTCGAGTATGAGGTTTCCCTTCTCCGCTGTTTCCTTCAATCTTTCCATAAAATACGACTTAGAAAAGTTTCCTCCGAGTGAATGTAAAAATACAACTCCGAGGTTAATAATCATGTACATATGTTAGGAGAGGAATGTAGAATGCCTTGATCGCGGGTTATTTCCGCTCGTGAAAGGTATCTTCTGTTCCGTTCACATTGCCATCGGCTCGTAAGCCGTACAATGTCATTTACTCTATTAGTACTTCTTCTTTGCTCAAGCTACGCGACTCTTTATTCCCTTCGTGAAACAAATGTTTGCCAAAGGTAGTCCTTTCTCGTTTGTCCATGAATTCGCCCACCTGTGATGCGAGGAAGTAGTCCTCAAGGTCTTTCGTTTCAAGTGCTTTGTGAATGCGCGAGGTCAGTGTTTATCACAGGATATCCATGTTCAAAATTTGATGAAATCTCGAGTTAAAACGATTGCTCCCGTAGTGAACCTCTGTGTTTAATTATTCAGATTTTTTCTATTAGTCTAGACCCATTTATCTTTTAAAAATTTAAGGTTTAAGAACTTTAATATTCTGTATTTATTTCAAGTCGACCTTTAATCGCGTCATTACTGGTAACCTTTCGAGTTTTTCGGAAATCGAGAAAATTTATATCGAAATTTTTATTTTTATGTTTATCGAGAAAGACACTCGAATTCATCCGGAATGTTTTCCGGACGAATTCGAGTTTTTTTCTCGATAATCCGGAGCGTTTTGTCGATTTCCTCCGTTGTATTTGCTAAAGGTCAAATCTTTTCACGTCGTCATTTTCGAAACAAACTGTCCCCTTGTGGTGTAATATACCTCTCACCTGAAATTACTTAAATTAATTTTTCGACAAGAAACGAGGATTCTGTTATTAATGCGTTCTTTTGAAGTTTTCGGAATAGAGCAACATTTTAAATAGATGATGAAAATGTAGTCGAATAATATCAAAAGTTGTCTTATCTGGAATTTGGCTAAAACCTACCCACTCATATCTCTCGAAGTTAGGATCCGAGTTTGCCTGCCTGTCGAGAATTGTGAAATAGAGAAAATGTGTATTTAAGTCCCTTGTCTGCGTAGAACGTCAATGGGCGTAAGGGGAAGTTCCTGTGGGGTGGAGACCAAAAGGGGAGAAAAAGCAATAGACCACAAGATGTGCGGTGCCATAGAATTGCGATTTGTAGCTATTTCCTGCAGTTCCTAAATAGTATGTGCCTTGAATGAGCAAAAGGGAAGAAAAATGCCCGTGTTGATCCGATATCCTGCGCATTAGAGTCGCGTAGCCACCGTCCGTTCGCAATTTATTCTCTAACATAGCAAAAGACTGCCATGAGGATATATCAGTATTGAACTCCCAATCCAATCTTCATCTTCCTTCCACAGTATCGCCCGATGTGTATGCTCGGAGAGGTTAATTTGGAAATGATTCATCTTGATGTGGGTGGGAGTGAAAAGCAATTGTGTGTTAGACACGCGGATTGCCAATTTTATTTCGAATAGGATGTGCGATTTCGAATCAGAATTTAAATCGCACCGGAGAGCTGCACGGCGACTACGGAAATATACGCTCGGAAATAGCCATGAATACGGAATTATTAGGGCGAAATTTAGATTGTGGAGATCCGTGTTGCATTTCGCCTCTTATGAACCGGAGAGCTTAGAAAAATCTACAAATTAAGTTGTGATGTAAGATGAATTAAAAATTACATAGATGAAAATTTTTTATTTCCTGACTTCGATTTTTGACAAACTGATTCTCTATATAACCTTGTATTTTTAAAACCTCTCTTTTCATATAACATTTGATAAAGTGTAACTACTTCGTGTCATGATTTACTTTATTATGTTATTTTATATCCACTCCTTAAGTTTTCCCCTATATTTATATCTACACCTACATTACTTATATTTTTTTAAATATAATTAACAAGAGGTTAGATGGAAGAAGAGCCTATTTAGTCTCGATCTCGCCTTAATAAAGACCTTTATTAGCGGAGTGACGTGAATAATATTCAAAAGATACATTTGTGTGGGTATTAAAATAGATATAAGTCCAACCGGGTTGTGAGGAGGGCTTCCTTTGATTATTTAGTATTAGGACCTTGGGTTGGATGAGTAAGGTATACTTGTAGAATCGCATCGAGACTACAACATGGGAAATTGAGAAGCTTTAACAGGAAAGATTGCTTGTGCCTCACTTAAAGAAGGAAATTCTGTAAAAAGTATTGCAGAGCGATGTTCTGGTTGTATTGAAGAGTTTTAAAGGAATGACTGTGATGGTAAACTGCATCAAGTATTGCTGCTGCTGCCTGAAAAAGTAATTATTAAAAAAATGATGTTATTTTCTCCTTTATTAGATTGATTCCATCGAATTTTATTTATTTAATCGAAAATTTGACGTATGTAATAATTGCGTAATCAACTGCTGTAATGAATCAGACGGTTTGAATACATCTCAATTATTTTCCATTAATTAACTATGATATTGGACGTAATTCGAGCCTTGTCATAATGTTGAGTCTTTCACCGGAGTTTTACACGATTATTGTTAATCTTCTTCTTTACCTTTAACTCACTCAGTTTCCCCGTCGTATTTCTTAGCTGCGGAAGGATTGGGTTGACCGCCTTGTGTCGTGAATCAGCGGAAATGTCAACAATCACGTCCAATCTTAGCGTATATCCCATTGAGGGGGTCTCGCAGCAGGCTTCCTGTTGATGCTTTAATATTTTGTGGAAATGGACGAAAAAATGGAGCAGTTTCTTCGGTAGCGAGGGTCGTGGGATATTTTGTAAACGCATGCGCTTCTCAGGAAATCCTACGTCGAGGAACGATATAGAAAATGCGCGACGAGACGAAAAATTCCGCTCCCGTCCTCGGTATTTATCGCTTTTTTCGTGTTATAAAAGTAATTTACTCCGAGTAGTTTCACTGAGTAAAAATACCCCAGCACCACCAAGTCGTCGCTTCGACAGAATTCATTACGGTTCAATTGGAAACGCTTTCGGATATGTGTGAACGCTTAGGTGAATTGGTTCCAATCTTAGATACCGCGTTAAAAAACTCACAATGGTGTGATTTTTGCTGCTCTTTGGGCAATTTTGAAGAGTCTATTGCTTGCTTAACCTTTGGGTTCGACCAGGATATTCCTTCGTCGAAAGAAATTTCAGCGGAATGAGTTTTGACTTCGCTAGATTTATTTTCTAGGGCGTGAGTCCTTAGCAATATACGCCCACGAATACACACACCAGAGGCTTATCCTCTGGTATGTGTATGTGTTTCAGCCACGGGGTCCAAGGGGACAGGTCCATCTGCCTGCAGAACGAGGAATGAGTAGCGAATAATTTTCAAACGTAGAGGAAAGGTCAGGGACCGACTGTATCTTTAAGTCTCATTTTAAAATTCAGTGTAATGTGGTGTAAACTGGAAAAGCTAGAATTAACAAAACGACAATTACAATACGACTTATTACAATAAGTAATATTATATATCATAAAACTAATTAAAAAATTAAAAATAAATTATAATAAATATATTACAATTGTATATAAATATACAATGGTAGTATATAATATTGAAATAGTGGTATATAATATTACAATGGTAGTATATAATATAAAATGGTAGTACATAATATTATAATGGTCATAATTAAATGACGGTTCGAACCGGTTCTAGAATGGCAGAAGGATGTAAACCTGAATGGAACCGAGATTTGTTTTTACAAAAAATATTACGTATCAATGACTGGCTCATAAGTGAGCGAGCACGTAGGCTCACGCTGTTGAAGCTTAGTTCCTTTTGTGTGGGTTGCATCAAAGGCGGGAAGATCGTTATAAATAGCAGTACTTCTTTTCTATCGCGTAATCTCATTCTTCAAAGCGCCTTCGGATGCGATTTCCAGTCCTGTCTTTGACGTTGAGGCCAGGTGTTTTATGCTCATTTCACCGGCGATTTTCCTATCTTTCCTATATTCTCTCCTATCAGCTGCATCTATCAGATATTTTATCTATCAGCCCTATTTATCAGATTTTTATGCTCATTTCAATGGAGATTTTCCTATCTTTCCAATCTTTCCTATATTGTTCCCTATCATCGCTATTTATTTTTCTGCTTCGGAAGTCGATTGTCACAATAAAGCTCGTTGATTCGTAAAATATTAATGCTATATCACAAGTAATCCAACCGAGATCCTAATTATATTTTGAAATTTAAATTAAGTACCTCAATTTCGCAATTTCCTTTCTGAAATTGTTAGTAAATAATTAAATAATCGTTTTTATTTTGGACGAAATTGATACTTTAGTGTCTTCTATTACATTTAACCATCGTTTCAATGAATCATTACTTACATTAAATGTGAACAGGAAGAATTTAATTGTGGATTTAAAACAGTTGAGTAAAGCTTAAGAAAAAGTATTCATGCAGGGAAGCATTCACATAAAAGTTGGGGAAAGAAAATCTGTACAAACATACTGAGAGTTATAAATAAAAGGTCTTAAAAATTCTCTCATCATGGCCTGGAAATAAAAACATGTTACAGGCTACAAACGCTCAAATAATAAACACGACAAAAAATACACTTCCAATAAAATACTCAACAAATAAGAATAAAGAACCATTAAAAATCGTAGTAAATTTCTATGAAATGTCAAGTAATCGCAGAGAAAAATTAAAAACAATAATAAAGTTAGCCGGTCTAAGAAAAATTAGAAACAATTTTTTTGGTAGTCAATACTAATACATGATATGCACTAGAAATTACGATTTCCCCTCAGATTTACGTGGAAACCGTAAGACCTAGTACATATTATCTTAATGAAATTATGAAATTAATACTTGAACTTGAAAGGCTACTACGTCCTGTCGTTGCAGGCAGGTGTTCTCTTCCGATACTGCTATTTTTAATTTCGCATAATTCCGGAAACCCACGTGGATCATTATCTTATACATGTTTCATCCTCGTCCATTCATTCTCTTTCCTAAAAATTTCCGTTCTGAAACACCTGTCAGAAACGAGTTATTACACTATAACCTACTATGTGCCTTCCTTCCAATGCTTCTGGTAATTTTCTCTTCTCTTCATACTCGTAAAATGCTCCTGTCTGTCCATTTCTAATGTATCTCCTTATCACAACATCCAATACCGGTTCTGGTTGCTTTATTTCCCGTACATCGATGGTTCAACTCTTGCTTCCATGCGGGTGGTGGTGCTACAAGCAAATGTTTTGACGTATGTCTTACATACTTTGGCTGAATGATTACTGACATACTATATTTGATCTTACAAGCTTTTTCTCCACCACTTTTTTACTCCTTTAACAAATACGTATAATGTCTTGAATGATAGGGCTTACTAGATATCATAATTTTTCCTCCTCCTCCAATTTTCCTGATTATATCATTTTACTGGATGAATTCCATTATTTACCTCGCAAACGACTTAGGTATTATTAACATTAATTTCATGTTTGGAGATGACAGCTGTCGAAGCCGCTGTCGTTTAATTCACATCCTTTTTTATCTTTGACATGATAAAGATATGTAAAGCGTACGCAAAGACGCTTTTAAAAATATTCTATGACAGAAAAATTATTCACCTACCTACTTTTCCTAACACCTTGGTTTGTAAATAAAAATTATTATTTAAAATAAATAACAAATAAAATCACATATCGTTCGTATTAAAATTGTACTTCACGAGCATTTAGTCTGCTGTATACGAGTTTTTCTCGTATTTCTAGCCAGCTCTTTTATCATCTTTAAAAATTCTCAATATTTCTTGGGGATTGAGAAATTTTTATTTTCATCTTTTTCGTCGTCGACTTTTCGCAGGATTTATTGCTCATTTCTTCGGGTTTTGTAGAGCAATGGCCAAGACAGAAATTTAGAAACTGGGCTCTGATTCAGGTAATCCCAATTCTTTCATTGTCAATGGTCACTGAAATAAGTAAAAATTTTACAACCATTTAATCTGAAGAGATAACAAGAGATTTGAAAACTCATAAGATAATGCAGATGCAGTAAGAACTTTTAAGTAATCTATTTTTATAAGAATTTGTATCTATCATTTGTATCTATCAAGAATTTGTATAAGCTTATCGTTTATCTTCTTATTTATTAATATTTATGTTATATTTTGTACTGTATATTTGAAACATGCGCCAAGTTGTAAGAGTATTTGCACGCGTTTTAATAGTAGAAATAGATAAAGTTTTCACGAGGCAAATAATAAAAGGCCTCGAAAGAAAATTAGAAGAAATGATTTCCTCTGTGTGGATTATTTTGTTTTATGTCTGTAAAACGTCAACTCTAAGAATGGACATGGAAAGTTTGTAGTCCTTGAAGATGTGAGTGCAGCGTAGGATGGAAAAAGTATGTTTTTAGTTGATATAAAAACAAACGCAAAAGTACTGGAGATACCTAAGAGACTTCAAAGTCGACAGTTTGTGTTATTCCCAACGAAAGTAAAGTTGTAAAGAAAATCGTCTAGCCTACTTCACATAAACGTTTACAAAATTAAATTCATCATGTAACATTGCTTGTAAATATAAATGTTTATGATATCTTTATTTAAATTTCACTCAATATTTATCTAATTTTTCTTAATTTTTACTGGCATCGGTAACATCTTGCTGACTTTCTAAGACTTGTACACGAAATAAGACTGATGAAAATTTTCCCATGGTGTATGGTATACTACTGTGCGGTATAGGATATATTTTTTTAATTCACCCATCTTTTGCTTAAGAATTTTTGGAAAAAAAGTTTAGCACGTCACTGAAGTAGATACGGACAATTCTTTTTTGCAAGCAATCCTTAGTGCGGGACCGAAATATTTTATCAAATTTCGCACTAACCGAATTCCGTGTTAAAAATCCATAACACGATATGTAACAGTGCCAGGATCACAATTAGGGTTTCTGTTATAGAGAAATTCGGTTAAGCGAGTACGTATTAACGATTTTTACTCTATTCCAATCTATCGAGGTCGTTCGCTATCTCTATCGCACCTTCTCGATGCATTTGTTGATATTGCAGAAAGGAGCAAGGCCGAATCTTTGCACGTAAGACTTGGGGTTCTTTTTTAAGCTATAATTTTGGAAAAAAATGCCGTCAAATACGGTAACTTAAGGTAGGATTCAAGGGAAAAGTCTGATGGGAGTTCAAGCAATGCTAGGTGATGTTAAGTGCTTTATAAGTAATCAAGGAATGAAGGAAAAGGCGCTAAGACGGGGATTTGAGTGCACATGAAGGTGAAAGACTTATGTTTATATCGTTTCTTTATTCAGAGGAGGAAACGGAAGACTTAAATTCGCGTCTTAGATATCGTTTTGGGGAAAATAGGCTTGTAAACGAAATTGCGAAGGAGAATTGCGGAAAATGGCCTTGAAAAAGCTGTATTGGATGAGAGACTGAGCTTTTAAACCTCTTCATTAAATTTGCTCAGCACTTAAGTCCCTGCTAGGAATTCACCCTTATAAAAGCTGAAAAACATGAAATTGGGAGGCACTCAAAGAAGTAATGAATACAGCTTAATGTAACTAATTCTACCTTGTCGGAGCGTATATAAATAATATGGTTTGCGAGATTGAGTGAAGCTAGTAATTTTGCGGATGACGCGGTAATTTATGGGGAGGTAAGGAATCAAAGGGAGAAAATTAAAGGTTTAAAACTCTGCTAAAGCCGTTTTCGTCGGCGTTTCCGCTGTGAATAGTTGTGGAAACCGTGGAAAAACGTGGATTATCGACGTTCGCCCAATACGCATTTCAATAAATTCCAGGCGGTCTAGAGATTGTGGAACAGGAAAACACGAATTATTGTTTTTGAGTTGTCGAATTTCAATGACCAAGCTACGGAATATGAAATTCTGTGGAGGAAGAATGCTAAAGAGGTAACAGTAGGGGGTTTAAAGTGGGGAGAGGTAGGGTTGTTTCGGTGTGACGTCCGGGAAGGAAGGTGGAATTTTGGGTTTTACCTGCATTTCGGAGAGGCGTCTAGGAGAAAGCATAAAGCGGAAGTTGGAATCAGGCCTTGGTCGCCGTTTACAAGTCTTTCTTTGTTTTGGTGTTTGATAACGATTTCATAAGCGTATAGTTTGGAGCCCAACTCCCACTTCCCTACTCCAGCTAGCTCTCTCTTTTATCCTTAAAACTTACTATATACGGCCAATGGATTTCTTTAACCTTTATTTACCTGATCCATAGTATAACGAGTTCATTTTTCTCCATTTATCCTCTCCAATTTATTTTAACAATCTTGCGTCTTTGATTCTTTCTATTATTGATTTATTTTAATCTATAAATTATAACATCTATTTATTTTAATCTGACGGCTCTATGATTTCTTTGCTTTTAGTTTTTTTTCACATCTAGTATTTGTGTAGTTGTCTTAAATTAATTTCTGTACACTTAAGTTCCTTTAACCATTGCTCATGTTTCTATATAATATAGTATATGTGTGTTTTAGTGTTTATAGGTGTATTTGCGGTCTTAAACTCTTTCGGATACCGTGGCAGCATTCTTAAATATTTGACAAAAATGTAGAATCCCTATCAGCTGTACTTTTTTGTAAATTCATTATGTTAAATTAAGTAGATATATTTTGATGTTGTTAATGTACAATTGTACTTTAGTTAAGGTTGTTACATATCGTCTGTTGCCGTAAAATTCACAGTGAAATTCCTTTTTAGACCTTTCCTTAAAGAAAATCTCATAATATGCAAAACAATGGAGCTTCGTAATGCCACGCTAATCCGTCGTTTAGAGATACCGAACTATGATTAAAATTTAGAAAACATTCAGGAAATTGTAAGCCTTGGAAAAATTGTTGAATTCTTTGTAGAGTCCATCCCAACCTCTCTAACAACATTACCGACATGACATCATTACCCATTACTATATAAAAAATCAAATTCCACCTTTTTTCTAGTAATTCCCATGCTACTAAGACACTGTGTTTTGCTCTGGATTATTTTTACTCTCATATGTATTACTATTTACTCTCACATAATAAATATATATGAGAGTAAAAATATTCCAGTGCAAGACAAAGTTACTTCGTAGCCCGAAAAATACGAGAAAAGACCAGCGCTGTTTAATAGTACAGCAAAATACAATGAATACCAAATTACACCATACAATTTCATATACGCGCAGATGCAGTATGCGCCCAAAATTCAACCGCCGAATCGCGACAAGGTCGTACTACTTGACGTCAATTCGCAGGGACTCACTGAACAGCTTTGAAAATAAGAAATGAAAGAAATTTTAGTACACTTCCTCAGATTATTTCTACGAAGTAACACCTTCTCACATTGACTTTAAATTTGAAAATAGTCTATACTTTTACTTGCATTTTACCCTCAAAGAGAAACAAAATAAAAGATATCGACATGACTGGGATTCGAAGCCAGGTCTACCACTTTCCGAGCAGGAGACCTGGGTCCGAGTCCCATTGATGTCGACATTTTTATTTCTTTCTTTTCCTGTTTTCAGCCACACGGCGTTACGTGAAAAGTTTAATAATGTTCCCTTATACTCATATATATAATTTTTGGTTTCGTTTTCACTTTAAATTGGCAATTTCTTCTGTATGTGAAACTGAAATAAATAAATACTCTCCAATATAGGCTCTCAATTCCAGTGGACGATTAGTGTTTCCTATCTTAATCTAGTAATTTTAAACGCTTTCTAGTAATGTTAAACTCTTTCACATTCAGAGATCACATTCGAATTATCGCAGGTAAACATTTTAGAATTCGTGTTCTTACGCTTTGTATTATAGTAGAAATGTACACGGCGGAAAGCTGGTTTCCGAACTTGAGTCATTGGTTGAAAGGTGAAAAGTGCATGTATTAAACGAGTCGCCGCCGAGAGGCATACAATATTCGGAAAGTTGCCAAGCAAATGGTAGTGTGCCGTGACCAAACGTGGCTACGAACGCTTCACGCCTCAAAAGCAACGCCGTGTCGGAATTTATTGAAGGGACACCACCGACGCCTGCCCCATCCCAATCCTCTTTCACTTCCTTACAGTAATCCCACCTCTTTTGCCCCTGTAAGTTTTTCTTTTTTAACGCTGAGTGAAGAAACATTATGTTACGCAGATTAGTTGAGTTCTGATACATTTCTTAATGCGCCTTCGTTTAAAAAATTCAGTGTTAACAGCTTCCTTGATGTAACTTTTAAAACTTCTGCCGGAAAAAGTGACTTCACCCTTGTGAATGAAAACTTACTTAAAAATAAGACGTGCTTTTTTATTAATACACATTTTTTTATTATTTTATATAATTTATCATTTGGGAAAAACGTATTTTGGGATCTCCGTATTTTGCAACAAAATAGAAATATTCATTGAATGAAATAAAGAATAACTTGGTAATTTCCACAGAATATATTTCAGGGCTTAATATATTCTGTAATGTATATTTATATATTAATATGTCTATAGTCCTGAAATATATTCTGTGGAAATTACCAAGTTATTCTTTATTTCATTCAATGAAATGGCTTTCCACGAAGTACGGCCGAAAACGATTGATTACAAAATAAAAATAGTTCATACTACGCACGATTGTCCTCCAAGTACTCTTTCTAATGCTTCTTTTCATACTTCTAACATTTGAATACATGCATGCAATTCACGTACAGATTTACTACTGTTGTGTCATAGTTTATGTGCTGTCATTAAGACTGCGCCCATCATGACGTCGTTCCATGAGCCTTCTAATTTTTTGCGTACATATTCTTTACGTTCCTTTTTCTCCTTACTCGTGTATTACTTCCGTTCGGTTTTGAAATGCATTTTTATGGAGTCTCTTTTAATAAGGTCCTTCTGAGTGGTGTATATGTTATTTTCGAAACTTTATGACGAATCGAATGCAATTCTTCAATATACAGTAGGGAACAGTCGGTGGAGAGCAATGCCTTTGTAGTTCATTACTAGAAGGCTTACTGCTCTCTGGGTGGTTCATTTCGCTCTATTATTCCTTTACGAGAGCTTATTTAATTGCACTCGGTAGCATCAATGAAAACTCATGTCAGGGACGAAAATTCAATCTTTAACAATTCCTTTTTCGACGTGATTGGATCACTTGCCCCAACGGTCGTGCAATTTTTTCTAACCTCTTCAATAAACACTGTTTGTCAAACTTCAAAATAGGCTTCTGTCTCCGCGATTACCTCTTCCTATGAGTTGATTTTTTCCCACGTTTTCATGATGGGCTCAGAATGAAGTCGCAGATAACCGCGTTGGACGAATATATGGTGGGTGTGGCAACAATTCAATGGTAATTCATGCAATTCGGTAGCGATGACACCGGATGAATCAGCTGTTGCCTTTTCTTTGTGCAACTTTTTTCTTTGTAAAATGCGACTGGTTATCCCTCTATTCATCGTCACATCGGTCCCATAATTTTTGAAGCATAATCATAAGAATAATGGGCTTTATTTGGGGCAACATTGAGACTATTAAGTCTTTTCTTACATCTAACCCTTCGTCTTATAAATTTAAAAAGAGATGGGTTGAAAAAACGGTACACAGAAGAAGACTACTTTGAGGATTTAAAAACCTAAGCTAAGTGCTTGGGAAAAAAATTCCACTGCAGGAAAACACCCTCAAGAGTGGTGATAGGAAATCTAAATTTAGTGATGAAATTAGATAAAATGAGACTTTAAAACACAAGAAGACATACCAATAATATCATAAAAAAGAACGAATAGTTACATATTTACATTAAGTTTCGTTAAGTTACACATTTATATTAAAATGATAAGAGAGAGAAAATAATAAACTGTAGAAGGTAGAGTACAATTTAAAATACATTCATTGAGACAGCGGATTACATAGGCTTTCCGATAGGTTTATTTATAATTTCAACGAACACTAAGAAGAAAATTCGATGAGAAAAAAGATGTTTGTAGTTTTAGGCAAAAAACTTGGTCTACTTCTCATTTTCTAAAAACCTTCGCAGTCTCATCTATTCATCTGTATTTTTAGATTAAATCTTGAAATGGTAACGAGACTTAATCCTCGGTTCTATCTTATTGCTTCCCTCCTCTACCAGGATTATTCTCTTCGAATCCCAAAAATTTCGGTCGTGTATGTCTTCTCTGTGGCCTTCGATGTATCTTGCTGGAGTGATCGCATTCAAAAATTCAATTCTGCATAAGCTTCTTCTCTAAAAATAACTCATCACTAGCACACCAACTGACTAAAATATATGGGAAAAACCGACTCAAATCTCGAGTTTTTCTTCAATATCCTTCAGTCGTGGAGATACTGTTCTATTCATATTTATATAGGCGTACAATTTTTATATTTGTTGTTAATGCATGAGCGAACGTTAGTTTGTTATTTTACGGTCGAAATCAATCGTAAGTAAGCGCTCGCCTGATAGGAAAACTAAATTTAGTTTGAAATCAGATAAAATGAGACTTTAAAATAAAAGAAGAAAAACCAATTATATCATACCAAAAAAAGAACGAGTAGTTACGTATTTAAATTAAGTTACGTTAAGTCACATATTTATAATTAAATGATAAATGAAGAAAACAATAAACTGTGGAGGGTAAAATACAATTTAAAATAAATTCATTAAGACAGCAGATTAGGTAGGGTGTACGATAGGTGATTTACAATTTCAACGAAAACAAAAGAGGATATACCAATTATATCATACCAAAAAAGAACGAATAGTTACGTAGTTATCTAGAAAAATTCTCAAAGAAAAATGGACATGAAAAAAGTCTGACAGGACCGGTACTGGAACTTGAAAAAGTAGAAGATTCGGGTTCGAGTCCCGGTCCCGTTAGACATTTTTCATTTTAATTTTTTCTTGGGAATTTTCCCAGAAATACTAAATTTTCCACGTAAATTATCCCTTCACCAATATTCGAATCAAGAATTGTAAATAGGCACGCTATTTACTTTCGTCGAGTATATTTCGAATATATTTCGTCGAGTGTGTTTCGTCGGATATATTTCCTGCTATACGATCAAAAGAATTGGTAATTACAAATTGAAATATCTTCCTCAATTGTTTGGCGTACCTCTAATAAATTATTTCCCCAGCTTTTACGGGCTTTTAGCTCATGCTTTCAATCAGCCGAATCCTGATTTCACTCCATGTTTTGCGGCCTTTCATGAAACGAAATAAAATCACCCGCCACAATATCAGTTACCCGGATTTTGCAAACAAAGTTTGGCAGAGCAAAGCGACTGTTTCCAGTAATGAATCGGGTGCCCCAGTCACATTCGTACGGGTAATTTAAAGGAGGAAACTAGTCAAAGCAAAACATAAAGTCATGCTTACGCAAATAATATCCTATTGCAAACAATCGCCTTTCCTCATTAACTCATACCGTCAAATAAAATGAGGCAGAATGCAGTGGGAAAATGTACGACACGAGGAGGAAATTGCATCCGCCAATCAAAATGTGGACGTAAAACAAATTTAGATTATCACCAAAGCATCGACTACTTATAATTATATTCCGCCAACTTTTGTGGGTTACGTAGAGATTCGGGTATTCAATTTATTTTTCGATTTACTAGAAGATTGGTAATTAAATATGTTATTATGTTAGATGAGTATAAGTTAATTACATGATATTAATAATCAACAATATACTACACTACTTGTTATACTCACTTTATAATTGACACTTGATTTATTGTTCAGTGTTTGGGATTCAGCGGTTGTTCGCATGTTTTGTTTTTTATCCATTTAAGAATCCTTATATATTATTTCTAAACTTCCGTTTTTGGTGACCAGCGCTTTTCCCCCTTCATCAGAATATTTAAATGACACACCATTTTAAAGAGAAAGTTTCCCGCTTCTTTCTAAAAAAGACCAACAAATGAAAATTGCACCATTTTGTTCAAACATAGCGTTAAAATTTAATTTTCCTACAGAGTTTCGCTAGTGGATATAAACGTATCTACAGATTCAAACGAGGTATATCGAAACTGATACAGAATAGGAATGTATGGCTTGTTTTAGAGTTTGTGTATTCGTCTGTAGTGATTGGAGTGTTTGTTGAAATGTATTTGAGCGGGGAAATGGAGCATCAGTATCACCGCGAAATTTTCGCACGGGGCAACTAGTAGAGCAAATAATTATAGAGCTTCCTATTCACTTTGTCACTTGAATATGCGCTTCCTTAAAGCCACGGCATTTCAAAAGAGGCTTTAATGCGCTCTCGTCCAGTGACAACGACGCTCAAATCCAAAATCACCCTTTTGTCCTTCAAGGAGCTTCACGCCAACCAAGCTTGCGTTGTCCGAACGTCTTTTTAAGAGAGGAAAATATTGACAGCGATGGCTACTCAAAGAGTTAGCCCTTCAGCCTGTGACGTTATTTTTTTAATTTTTCTGTATAATTTCTGAATGTGATCATAAAACCTTTTGGGAAACCATGCGCGGCCTTGGCGATGAATGTTCTGTGAAGGTCAGCGCTGTGTTATGGACGGTGGAGAGATAAACATGTTTTAATGCGAAGGTGAGATCTTTAATTTGTGAGTTAAAAGATGGTAATGAGATGTTAATAAATAATTAGCCTTACTAAATGAATTTGCTGAGTAGCACTCCACTCGAGTAATAATCAATAACTTCTTCACACAATACTTATTCGGTTAGTGTTGATTTTCCTTCTATTCACGTCTAATCACGCTTGTTTTTGTGTCATCTTCGCAGCTCTCTCTTCCTTTAGCTATGATGTAATCCTACCGCTATTCATTATTGGTTTTGAGGAAAAAAGTTTGAATTGATTTTCCGGAGAAGAAAAATTCTACTCCACACTCTTCGCAGCAGAGAAATTTTCCGATATTTTTTACGAAAGCTCTCTAAATCTCGAAGGAATTCTTCGCAGTGCTCACCTGTAGCCGAAGAAGAAGAAAATATTAATGGAATAGATGGTAAGAATGAACTTGAAGATTATCATGGCAGTTTTGTATTTGTTTAGCGGAGTTTTCAGAGGGGAATACGCCTAAAGAGATTTAGATAGGTGAGTTAAATTGTAGCGAAATTTTGTATTATTTTTTAAAGTGTTGGTTTGTTGTAGAGTTATTGTAGAAGACTACAAATATCGCTATGGGACCTCCTGAAAGAGTCACCTCGTGGAATTAAAAAAAAGAATTTATAATGCATAAATGAATTTATGATGGTAATCAATGGTCTTGTTCTTCTCTTCTTGCTTGGTTTGAACCGACTGCTCAGGAAGAGTATACCTTCGTTGCGAACAGGAGAGTGGGAGGAAAAAAACCTTGATTTTTACGCGCATAACTTATCATAGATCATAAACTTCCTCGTAGTTATGTAATATAACCTTTGATGTCGAAGCCATTGTTGACTTTTGGGAGGAATGTTGAAGTATGAGGTGTGTCTAGCGAAATAAATAGTCGTCAGTGGTTGTAAAGAACAGTGAAAGCAGAGATTCCTTCTATCATCGCTTAGCCTGTGTTGGACATTGGAAGTGCGTTGTAACGGGAACGTCGGCGGCAGATGTCATTGCGTAATCCGTGGAAATATCTACGAATTTTGTCGTTTCGCCCTTAAAAGCATTCACGCTGTGAAACGGCACTTCCTGTAAAATTTTCTCCCATCAAATTATCAGATACGGAATTGGAAAGATAAACACGAGGCGACCGCTTCGTAGTCGGACGTTACACCCACTTTCATCCTTTGTATCTTATTCCGCGTTCCTCTTAAGTCATTCTCCTCTGTTGAAATTACTGATTTGTGCATGACGCACGCTAAGGGAGAAAGGTTCCTAAGAAGCGAGATATGATTCCGATCCATGAGGCTTATAAGTCAAGGAGTCATCATCAGCTGATTCATACATGATGTGTCAAATTTATGACATGAAATGTGTTTACACAATCTTGAAGGATTGTGTGGGGGAAAGACTCCGTCACTTTTATGAGCATGAGCTTTTGACGAGAGACTTAATAATTGAAATTTGCAGCCAGGGCCGTACCGAGTATGTGTGCAAAATTGAAAGTGCGCTCCAGCAAATTGAAATATGCACTAGTAGTAATAAAAAATATTTACCAATTCATTAAATGTTGATGTTATCGAAAAAGTCGTTTTTACAAAAAATTAAGTGCTATATAAAAACGAAAGCAAAAGTACAATTAGTTTTTAGTCTCGTTGCTCCCGGAAATGTGGTGCTGTATTTTAAGTAAACATTCATGGAGCTCGATATTTCATCGTCGTTTAACACGACCCAGAGACAAATTCGATTCAATTTCAAGTATTAATCGTTAAGATAAATGTTATTTTACTACAAAAATACTCCCAATATACAGAAATTATTTATTTAAATGCGAATTTTTCTATACATCAGAGGTAGTTTAATCCTATAGCCAATAGTTATTGAAATTTCAACAATCCGTAAGCTGCCAGTCATTACAGGTTAGATAAGTTTAAATTGACTACAGACGTTTTACAAGAAGTACAATAAACGGATTCTCTACATACGGAATAAATCAATTTATTGTCACCAATTAACCATATTCTAAAATTCTGTAGAAATAAGTGTTTTCAAAACAGCTTTCTAGATTATCTTTGAGGAAATTTGAACAGAAAACTTGTTTGTGTCCAAAATTAGAAAGCAGTACCTCATTACCGATTCCAAAAATCACTAAATGTCCACTTCATAGATTATGTCTCCCCGTGGAGATTTCCTCTTGTACGTAATACACATTTTGACCTATGCCAAGCATGGCCCTGCTTGGGGCTCTATCGCGACATTCATGACTACAATTTCCTATTTAATACAATATCACTTCGGTAATAGCTAATCTGGTATGTTCATATAGAGAAAATTGAATGTGTTTAAATATAGAATCATTTTCTGCAGATTGGGGCATTCATATCAAAACTAATCTTTGAATTTCATCTTATCGAAAGGTAACTTATCTCCATCGGCGATCGATCCATGCTACTTGTTATTTACTTTTCCGACTATATAAAGAATTTCACTCTATGCTTAAATTAGACTTTCGTATTTTCGGATGATAAGTGAAGTTACCTTGTTTTTGGAAGAAATAGTTCGTTTACATATCCAAGAAGGGCAAATACTGTAGTTAAATTAGTATGTGCTGTAGAGAAAAGCTATGACCCCTTGGTATCTCATAATGACCTGATTTTTTTTAAATTTCTGTATTATGTTTTCTTTCATGTGGTTCCTGCTTCCGTATCATGATGAATAGAATATATTTCGTTTTTCCTTCATTGATTTATATTTAATTCTGTCTTTGTATCGTTCATGACGGTGACAAAATGAAGATTAGAGGTGTGAGAGATACTGAAAAAAAGTTTCACTTTGGTGACTCCCACTTGAATGCTATAAAGAGTTGTTCATAGCTTCATTGTGCCTCATATTCGTGGATCATTTCCATTGAAAGGCTGCTTACTAAGTGAGGAAAGCAGAAGTAAATTGCATCAATTATCTTCTTACCTAGTAAGCCTCCACTTTCCAGGTTCTTTAGAAGCTAATGGTGAAGGATGAAAATCCAACCAGCTTTAGGGATCGACTCTGCTGTCGATTGATATAAAATTAAGCCATCATTTCGCCTATGAAAATTAACTTCGTATTGAGGAAAAACGAGAATGTTGAAATGCATAACTGTTATAATTATATTTGTTTTTAGATACTGTATATCCTTCTCGTATAAACTTCCTGGGCATATGGTGCGCGGTGGCCTTCAGTCTATCCTTTGAACGCATTTTCATGGGCGCATTCTAATTTGGCGAATTCTCAGAGAACCATCCCAACCCAAGTTCCAACTACGTAAATAAACAGAAAACCCCCACTTTCATTCTCTCTCCAAAGCTTTACGTAGCTGAAGATCTAACAGGACTTCGCTGTGAGTATTACAGAAAGACGTTTCCTGTTTCCGTACGGCGGTTTCGTCATATCCTCGCAGGTAACGCAATACAAAATAAACCGTTGGGAATAAATACTTTGTAGAAAATGAGTTAACGATGAGAAGTGCGTTCTTGGTCTGTTGAGATACAATTTATTTTTCTCGTTCATGAAGTTCTTACGGAACTTATTCTTGAACAACTTTTCCTTGTTTACTGTATGAGCAGTGGAAGTCGAGTAGGAGCTATCCCATTGTAAGTAAACACTTCGTTATCAGAGGCAGTATAGAGTTAACGTTACTTCGTATCTTTTTATGAATATATTTGGGAGTATATCTTTCTAATAATAAATCATGTATCTCTTATACCTCTATTTGGTATGGATTTAGTGTTCCGTGCAGGAGATCAAGGGTGAGTCTCAGAAGGAATGCGTTTGGGAAAGTGACCACCCATTTGAGTTACCATTAGCGGTTCTCGGACAGAATTCTGCGTGAACGGTCAGTTGCGTCCCGTACAATTGCATCTCGGTCATTTGCGTACCTCGACAGGTTACATACCGGGCGATTGCGTCCCACGGATAATTACGCCCCGGGGACAGCACTATCCCTGAACGTGTGTCGCCAAGTTGTTAAGTTTTCAAGGACAAAATATCTCTCAGGGATCCAGGAGTTACAGTTTGAGGAGAGTGGTTCATAGTAAAGATGTCTCCATGTTTAGTATTCTGGGGGGAAATTTTACAATCTAGAAATATTTATGTCACGTCGTAATTTTTATGATTATGAATACGTGATGCTTTTATTAAAAATTTATGATGATTTTATGATGCTAACGTAGGATTTTCGGATGTGGAAACTCTTCGCTCTAGCAAAGAATGCTTTCCAATTTGTCAAAGCCAAATTACGCTGTTAATGTTTGTCTTTCATTGGTAGCCCTACTAGTGATTTTTCTTGGGATTCATCGAAGAAAGAATCAATGGCATGAATGCAATTATTCAACTTCCTGGGCTTCGTGATTCAAGTGGGTAACACGTTCGTCTTCAGTGAAGGCAGTCTTAGGTTCGATTCTTGGGGCGGTGCGGAAGTACATGTGATCTCAGCTGTTGAAGTACGTTATAAAAGTACTATCCAGAGTTACTCATACCTCAGTAATAAGGAAGTAATCAGTAATAACGAATTCACTCTTATTTAATTTTTGACGATTGGTAAAAATAGTTCTCCCATGACTTAATGAAACATCTTCATAATAAATCATTGAGCGCTGCTTACGTTAAACGTTTTCTCATTCGCCAGATTCTCTATTTATGTGCATTCAATTCAGTTGAATAAGCCCATTGCTTCTATGTTTACTTTGTTGTATTCACATTCCATCCATATTTAAACTCATTAAAATCTTTGATTTGCCTTCTTTTAACGTAAGCCCTGTAGGAAACTGTCCAAGTCTCTTCATATTCATGACAACATTCCTCGTTTAGGTTATTTAATGCGCATTGGTAATTTCCCAGCGTTCAAATTGCCTATTTCTCTAGATTACGATCGATTTCAGGTGTTATTTTAAGATCGCATTTTCTTCATCCTTCAGGTAAAAACCTCTTTAAGTCGTTTCCTCCTTTCTTCGAAAATTTTTCTCGAATCAACACAATAGACCTTCATGAAGAAAGAGCTAAAAAGTAATTTATCCCCTTTATGAAATAGCTAACAATGCTGAAAATAAGCTACCTTAACGAGATCGGTATCTCAGCGATTTGGTCTCTCCACAACCTGTATCCATTTCTTAGATTGTTTTTCTCCTGCAGCCGGACACTGAAAGCCATCAATTTATAAATCTCTTTCAATGACTCCTTTTACCGGAACGGTTTTCCTGAAAGGGGTTAGCTGAGGTTCTCCGCTGCTTCACGATAAATTATTTTTAATATTCGTTCTGTTTACTATTTCCTTACTATCTTCACTCAGCGATAAAGAAATGCATTCGCTCGTTCATATTAATAACGCTGTTCAATCTTGGGATAATTGCCCCTTTCCATTTCCTTCACCACCTCTACCACTACTTCATTCATAAATTTGCTTTTGTTCAGCGGAGCATGTAACAACTACCATTTTTTTATAGAATACCACGTTTTGCATATTAAATCCGTTCTTTTTCTCTCTCCAATTTAGTGTCACTACTGCACTTATACTTTATTATACATTTTATGCAATATTTGTCATGATTAGCTTGAAGAAATGAGACAAATTGCTATATTGGCAACTATTTCTATGACTTAAGGATGATAGTTTTCAGCAAACCAACTCAATTTTATTTCTGTCTATAAATCTCTGTTGCTGCTTCTATATTATATCGTTATTATACATTTCTAGAATTGAACTCAATAATTATAATTGAATTATATGATATGTAAGTAGTTTATTGATGTAATTATCGGTATTTTATTAATAATTTATTATTTATATTAATCACCTTTTAATATAATTATTGTATATTTGATTAATATTTATGATTAATAATGTTTATCAATTCTTTTCAATTTAATTATTATATAATGTGATTTCTGACAGTAATCAATATTTTTAGGATTTAATTCTGATGTAATTATTTTGTGATATTGAGGATCAATTTTGTAAATCACTTTGATAAATAAGTCAGCTAACTCAAAGAATTCCATTTATAAATTCTTCTGAAGGAATGAATTAAGCCAGAAACTTTCCCAAAAGATTGATATCTTTCAAATTTTTTTGTTACGATTCAACGTCCTCATACATTATTTCGTTGAATTCGTTAATATAATATTTTCTCTCGTTTAAGATTGACGAAAAATTATCGCGTAGTAAATTTTCTTCTCAATGATTTGCGTGGGAATTGTCAGCTGAAGTTATCGCGATTAAAGCGTCCAAATGCGAGAAATGGAAGAGAAAGTCGGGCTGAGATAATCGTGAGATAGCGATAATTACCTTTAGTAATAGTTCTTCGTGTTGAATTTTACAAACTTGAGTACGTGCCGTCGGTGTTGATGCGTGGAAAGTGTCAATGAATGTATTCGAATCGGAGACAGAATGGTTACCGAGTTCTCTGGCAAGAATGCTTAGAATAAGTAGCGTTGTGATTAGGCACCTCGTTGGCATTCGTCTCTTTACGCAAAGCCCTACTCTACCCGAATGGAATTTTCTGTTTCTTCGTTTTTCTCGTGCCGATGGTCAATAAATCTTTTTTGGAAGGATGCAAATGGGTAGCGTTAATATCAGTCTCTCCCATCGAGATAATTTTCGATAGAAATAAATAAAGTACCGTCCTTCGATTCAAGTATATTTTTGCCTTTCCTGATTTTTCCGCGCACGGAAAATGCTGTCTATTTAAACATAAAATAAGTAAATTCAATGCGGTGGTGAACCATGGAGGGAAGGAAATACTGTTTGAATTTAGCGAATAAGGTCATGAAGAAAAGTAGCGCATATACTTCGAAGAATGGAAGAAAATGTATGAAAAGATGGGTCCTAAGCGCAAGAGTTTCCATAAAATATAAATATGGGTCGTAGATTGAATAGAAGAGGCTATTAGTGTAGTTACCCTGGAGGGAAACTGCTTGAAAGTCAAGAAAACATTTACATTTTAATATCGTTCGGTTGACCATCTGGAGAAAGGTTGTCTTCATTATCGATACGATTTCGATTTTGAAACATCACCAAAAATGAGGCCTTATTTTGCATTTATTTCACATATATTAAAGGAATTTGAATCGAAGAATCCCAGCCTACAACAGAGACTGACATTTGGGTATGAAACTCGACGGATGGGTTCGTTCACGAGAGATTTTTGCCGTTTTTCTTAAAAGTAATGAGAGGAAAGCATCAAATTTCGAAAACCGCGAACCCAAATGGCAAGTGAGTTCGAAAATGTTATCACCCGAATATGTTGCAAAAGTCGCGCTGGAAGACGAAACATGTGCCAACCCCAACTTTCAAAAGCGCACCAACTCCCTTCTCAGCGGTATTCGTGAATTGAATATAAAGAAGCTGAAACGTGTGGTTAAGGGAACTTGGGGTTCGGTTCACGCTAGAAATGAGCGATGAGCCTTCAAGTCAATCATGTGCTATTGACTCGGAAGCTCTATTGCGATCCTATAAATATATAATTACGAGTAATGTTACCCGGTTAAATATTTGATTTTACTGTTAATTACGACCTCTTGGCCATGATATAAATCTTTCCCCTCACGACCCAAATACATCTTCATTTTTAACATTTTATTGAAAATTAATTCTACTTCTTTAGGAGACACCTGGATCCAAATGATAATGCTTGAATGTTTTTTTACCTTCAACTTAGTTCTTTTCAGAGCATTGTTCTCTTATCATAGGTCTTTAATTCTTTTACGATGCGCTAAGCAAAGTTGGACGATAACATTAATTTCGTATGTAGTCATCGTCTTCCCCAACAAAGGTGGTGTGACAAACTTCCTTTGACCTTAATTTTATCAAGTTTTCGTGCATGGACTTAATTTGCCGGACTTATTCAAACTCAAAGACTTTCGTAGCTTTCCATCAAATACAGACTCTGAAATTTTTCAGTGTTCTAATTCTAATAATGAACGACTCTTCCTCTGTATTGAAAGAGGAATAGCTTCATTGTGCCCCTAAGGAAACTAAAAGGCCATTAATCGTTGTTGACTTCAACTTTCAATAGAGAAAAGTATACAAGAGAGACTTCAGCTTTTGCCCGTTTGTACGAGTATTTTGAGGCAAAAATAAATGTTGGGTAAATCGTCCTTGCATGACTCTAATTTCCTTGCCCGTGGAACCGTATCGTCCTTATATTTCATACTCCAATACGATGAAGGATCGATAAGTACTTGTGTATGAAGATAGCTGACATTGCTGTAGGAAGTTGGCATTATCATTACCGTGCGATACCGTCTTCCGAACACGTCACGCGAAAGTTCAAACTGTTTCATGGTTAGAGTTTGATTTACAGCCGTTAGAATTAAAGTCGTTCGATTCGTTTCGATGAAATGAATAAAGAGCAATATCATTCCATAATTCGCTTTTTATTTTTGGATGAAAATAGTTGCGGAGAAGAAAAATTTCATCGTGTCTACGGTAACCCCTCACTATCAATGACAACCGTGAAATATTGGTTCAACAGATTCAAACTTAGGTTGTACATAAGCACAAATCTTGATCAGGGGTGCATTATAGGTCTTGCAAAGATAAAATAATATCTTCACCGTTAAGTTAAGTTATGAGTGAACGAAATGGATGTATTTATTCTGCGTCATTCACAACGCACTGCCTTTTATTTTATCCTAGCTATGATCAAGATTGGTAAGAAATCTGTGGAAGGTACATTTACATGTACATTTTCCTTTATCCAGTACCGAAAAAGTTAAGCGCTAAAGTGGCTTAGGATCTATTAGTAAACGAAAACTTCCTTCCTATTGTCCGGGTTGCGGATTCATCTAGTGAGTTGGAATCATTGTTACATTGTTTGGTTAGACTTGCAAGTAGAATACATCTGAAGAGAAATGTTGACAAAAATGTGGTGGCTTTTTTGCCCGCATATCTTTTCTCTGAGAAAGGAAAAATGCATTGAGAGATAGGAACCCGAGTAGATATGAGTAGGGTAGCTACTGAGTAGTTCACTCACCCAGGCAAGGTGAGTGAACGCAAGTAGAGGTGATGGACAACACGCGGTCGGTGATTAAACGAAAGGAATTCACGAAAGCAGTGGAATTGCGGTATTTGGAATTGTGAGGGAGGGAGTCGGTAATGACTTGGTAATGAATGAATTTGGACAGAAATCTGCAAGGCCAGTGCGAGGTGGTGGTGTTGTTTTGGTATAAATGATGAAGAGGGAGCAGAAAAGTGGCAATGAAGACTACGATAGTTTACGCGGTTCAAAATGAAGCGGACGACTTTTAAAGCAGATTAATTGTGAAAAAATTCCCGAAGGCGAAAGATAAGCGAAGTTTAAAGAGTAAAAGTATGGAAATCTAAATTGCGTGTCTAAGGTTATGGATGTGTTCTGTCATAAGGGTGTGTGAAGGAGTGTTGGAAATAAACGAAGCTGATAAAGTGCTTATACCCAGGGAATCCAATCGTAATATATTTCGTCCCAGTTTTCGCTCCGGTTTAACCAATAAATATCTGTTCAGTTCCGGTTTCGCCCTTCTGCCAACGTCGAACCAGTTGGAACCCTCCTTCTGTAATTTTTAAAATTACTTCTAGCTTTTTTGTTTATAGACTATACTACACTAAGTGTTAGAATGAGGGTAAGTAACAGTTATTTGCTGGTCGTCGTTATATTTTTATGCAGTTTCTCTATCAAAATTTAACATATGCCTATGCGGATGACATAAAAATAACTTTTGTATCTCGAGTTTCAGATTTTGGCGTAGAAGACAAATTAAAAATCTCGGGCATAAGGATGTTCCGAAGATCTTGGTGTAATTTACTTTCCGCCAACCAACGCTTTTTGTATGCCTCAGTAAAGAAGCGGCTTCAACAAAGCTATTACCTAATAACTACCGGAATAACTTTTGGGATATATATCTTTGGTCGATCTCTTAAACCAATAAAATTGTAACAATTTGGAAGCTTTTTAGTAATTGAGTTGGAAATTTCTTCTACGTATCATACAAATTTCAACGGGGCTACAGGGGGCTCTCAGCGCTTTTTTAGTTGGAAGCCTCGAACATTACGTGTAATGCTTTCTCCGTCTGATCAATGAAAATCACCCAATAAGTGAGTCCATTTTATTTTTTAAAAAGGGTTCTAGAAGGCCCGAAAAACTGAATTAACACTACGCGAATAATTACCTAAGGAGGATTTTATTCTATAAACTGTAACTATATAACATGGGAATATGGAGCTTTTGTTACTTCTCTTTAGTCATGAATATTTTCTAAGATAACTAAGCTTCTAATTATGAGTGAACGAAATGGATGTATTTATTCTGCGTCATTCACAACGCACTGCCTTTTATTTTATCCTAGCCATGATCAAGATTGGTAAAAAATCTGTGGAAGGTACATATACATGTACATTTTCCTTAAAACATTCCATTTATCAAGACATGGTGACCAGTACTAAATATATTCGTATTTTAGAAAGCCGGTAATTTGTTCTCTCTATATGAAACTGTTGAGCTATTTTCATAATTTCTTTTGAAACGGGATATTTCTAAGGTATTTCAAAGATATTTTCTTCATTTTCTTATTAAGATTCTATACAAAAAATGGTATTTTTCCTTGCGACTATTCCTACCTGTTCCACGAGAGAGCAACATGCTCTTATTAGGACGTAACTCTTGTAGTTGTTTTCATAATTCTGTGAAATATCTCAAAAACAGCAATGTATATAGTAAGAATTTATTTTCTACTTCCATATTTTTATACTGATGTTTAATCTACTTTAAATGTTTTACATTTCAATAGAAGTGCTTCGTAAAACAGCACAAGGAAAGAATCTCAAATCAAGCAGACAAATTTTCGAAACTTGTAGAAATACACTGTGTAGGAAACTTTCATTCATAAATTGATACATAGATTAGGTTTTGCTATAAAACATTGAAGGTGGGACTTCACAGAATAAAGCGATGAGTAACGTAGGGTTCCCACGCTCAATGCTAGGGGAAAAAATAGAAAAAGTCTGGCGTAAATGGGACACGTTTCCGGATCTTTATCTTGCCGCGCTCATGCTTTAACCGTTTGATAGTTGTGCTGTAGTCAACTCAGTTCAATAACTCAATTTGTTTCAGCATAACCCCCGTAAATCGAATATTTGGGTTCGAGTTCTGACTACGACTGAATTCCTCTTTGATTCTTTCCAATACAGAAGAAAGAAATGGTATTTTCTTGTTTCTCTACCATTCCTGAAACCGTGAATATTATGTTGTGTTGTCGAGTTGAGCCTATTCAGTAATTAACTATTTCTAATCACTCACAGCAATGTGAAATTTTTATGAGACACTCCGAGAAGGGATATCTTATCCTTTACATTATCAATGACAAAGTTGTAAAGTCATCGACTTTTCTGTGGAAAACTATGATTGATGTTTGAAAAACTGCTTCGAGCTAAATTCAGACTAAGAATGTTTCCTTGTTATTTTCGCCGGAGTTGGTTTCGGTACCAAATCTTCATCTCTTCTGTTTCACTGTATCCCTCGAGAAGAATCTTTGTCATCTGTCTAACGACGTGTCTCACTCATCAGTCACTGTAAAACCCGTTTCGATCCAGTCTAGAGACTTTAATATCTCTTCAAATGTGGAAGTAAAAAGTCTCTCAAGTAGATTTCCCGTGAGGATAATGCCTGACTTCTCCAACCATTGTCTTTTCGTAGCATAAGACGAATAAATACCAGCGGCATTACATGAAGCTGTTATAAACATATTCCGTATTATCTGATAAATGCATTGTTTTACCTAAAATGCGTCAAACGGAGAACCACCTGTTGTGCTTCGCAAGAGTCTTTTCTATGAAGGAGAATTTTTGCTTACAGTATTAGCCTCCATTGGGATATTTCTCCGGCTTCTAGGAATTTTGTGGACGTTTCTCCCCCACTAGTGAAGATTGTGATTTCTTGGATCATATTTCTTTCTCAAGATTTTTGAAATTTCTCGTTATACCAATCCTTTTCCTGAAGAAAATTCTTAACTTCTTCTCGGCCTGCAGTTTCCTTAAAAATGACAAACTGCCAAAGCTATTCCTCCATATTTCTCTATCTTACATATTTATAATGATAACATTTATCTTTGTTGGTTATAATAATAATTTTTCTATATTTCGGTAATGTCCGCTTCAAGTCAAACCCTTCAAATCCAAGAAGTTATTTATTTACATTAGCATACATATTCTTTACTCTTGGGAGTATGTCAGAGACTTACCAGAATTGGAGATTTATTATTTGTTATCCTAACCATCTAAAATTAAAATTTGAAAGGTATGAATTGAGTGAGAAATGAATAAACTTGCCAAATCATTCTCGCTGTTTTTAAACCACTGAATTACTTAATCATGAGTTTTATTGATTGAACAAAAAGAAATTTTTGAGATAAGTTGAAGCAAAAATATATTGTTGTTCAAATATTATCTTATTGTGTAAAAATACTTTTTCCATAACTTCCAACAGGAAATAGCTTAAGTCCCGATATTGTCTTTTAAGCCATTTGAATATGCTGCTCTTCTTCTCATCTGGCTATTTTCTATGATTTTTTCTAAGTTTTTGTCTTGCTATTTTTGTATTTTTGAGTATTTTAAGGTGTCCTATGACAATAAATAGCCATATATAGTTGAAACTATTCTTGAATTCTAATACATACTGTTTCTATTATATTCTGTGTCCACTATAAACTTCTTCAGCTATATATTATTTCAATTATATAATCTTATAATTAACCACATACCTTTATTTTCTATTTTTCCAGATGAATGAGATAAGGATTCTGCAAGTAAAATGCTGGATTGGTGTTCTTGCACATAGAAACAGCAAGTGCTAGCATCGATTTCACCGGCTGTTTGTTAAATTAAAGGTATGTTACATTAACTTTCATAACAGTTTTCAGAAACAATAACCCATTCTTTGTCCATATATGTAAACTGGACATCTTTCTATTAAAAGACCTCTTTGGAGTGGTGGAAGAAAAGACATTTGCCGCATGACAGTAATTAACCAATAATACACTAATGTTGAATATTTTGTTTTGGTATAGTTTTAGCAATTCACCCATTTATTAAAAGTGAAATTGTAGCTTTTGTCCCCAGGCATAAAAGCCTTGGTGCTATGAGACGAGGAAGGAAGTATCTACGCCCTAGGTGCGTTATCTGCTCGATAATGAAAATATGACTCAAATGTTGACTGCATGATATGTGTTTTTGTTGTCAAGCATTTATTGTAGAAATAGATTGAATGGGAAAATCTTTCATAAATGTTTGTGTATTTTTTCTACAGTTATTGATCACTTCATACCTAGAGGAAGGATTGCTTATTCTGTAAATTACTTCTTGCCCCTCTGAACCAAATAAATCACCTTATGTTAATTTTTACTTACACCTATTACAGTGTGAAGTTTTGGTGGCTGTAAGATGGTATTCCACACACAAGAATATCTCGTTTTATTTCCTGAATTGACACATTTCTGTGATTTGTGAATCAAAGTACTGTTTACTCATTAAATTTCTTCCTCTTTTTCACCTTTGTTCAGAAAATTCATTTTAGGAAATGGAATGGTACATACCTAAATGTTACGTATGAATCTTTGAAGATAGCACTTTAACTCTTGAGCAAACTTACTCAACAACCAGTTTTACTATTCTGTCAATATTGTTTTATTTTGAAATCCTTTCATCTTTACTAAATTTTATAAATGTTGGAATCATTTAGAATTATATGTGTTGAAACTTCATAAATTTCTTGCCTGAACTGAAGGAATGTTTTATCGTTATTAAATGTTTTTGAATGTCTTTTTTGTATGTCTTCTAAATGTCATATGTGTTGTTTTTGGTATATTATATGGTTACGGAATTTAATGAAGATTTTGAAGTAGTTAAATGGTATTTGTGTAAATGTGATTCATATGAATGGACTTTTTAAATGTGTACGATAAAAATTCCTAGACACCCACGCTAATTATCCCTTGTAATTTTACAGACAGGCAATGATGGTGCAGGAATCAATGGATCCCTTGGGGTTGGCAGTGGAAATAGTTGATCCATCAAAACTGATGACTTGGGGACAAACCTCTTCAATGACAGTGCTCCCAGAATTTCTCGGCTTGGTCGATGGGAAGGATTGTGATGTAATGAACGTAGATAAGGGGCAGGAATGCAGGGGTGTTGTCTACCCTCCACCACCCACTAAATCAAGATGGAATGGAAGAGATGACAATGGGACCCAAGAAGCAAATCATGCTACACCACCTTTCCGCTGTAGACCTGATCTGAATTCAAAAGTTGTTCTATGGTATAAAAATTTGTTTCCTCTTTTCATACATACATATTGGTATAAAACTGTAACCAGAGATATAAATTTTAAAGAGTGGGTCTCATATTTTGGAAGTTCTTTATACTTTGAGGTTAGGCCAAAACATCACATCTACCTAATCTCTGAAGTTTATAAGGTGATAATTTCATTCAAGTATTGCATTTAAAGAATTAAAACAAATATAAGATTAAAACTAAATCAGTACAGTATCAGTAAATTCTATATGGACCTCTCTGAAAGATACAGCCAAAGAAAACAGGGAACTCCTCTTGCTGGAAACTTAGTGCAAAACTTTATTCACTACTTGCCTAAACTGAACAATTGGACACAGCAATTGCTACAGTTTTTCCTATTCAATCTTTTAAACCAGTATAATGATCATGTAATGTTTTCTTCATAATCTAGTTTTTGGTATGATAAAGTTATGTAAAATATCAGATTGTTTAATGCATTTCAATAGATGTATAGGTCATGCAAATTGGACTTAATATAATGCCAAAATGAATTTTTCTAAAGGTCTGGAGACATCACAACTTTGAAAGTGGATGCTATTGTCAACTCTACTAATGAAAATATGAATGAGAGGAATCCTGTCAGTGATAGTATCATGATGAAAGCTGGACCTGGATTGCAAGAAGAGATCAGGAAAGAAGTAAAAGGTGATTCATGGAAACTTATTTATTTACTCCTTTTCTCTGTATATATTTGGATTAGATTTCATATATGTGAAATTCTGGAGATTATGTAGTTTTTGAACAGAAATTATAGACCTATTATGCAATGGTGGCATTGGAAAATACTTTCTTTGATCCTAAGTCATCATTAATTGATTTCTCTTAAACATTAGTTATATTATTAAGTATACTTATAATTCATAATACAGTGTTCATGGAATATCTTTTTCATTTTGTTTTCTCTTATAACGTTATTGGAATTCGATTATATTTACTTTTCTACCTTAACAATTAATATTTGAATTAATTGAAATCAGTTTTTGAATTATTTAAATTATATTATTAGGGGCTCGTTAGTTTGATCTTGAAGGAATAATTTCAAATGCCTTATTGCAGAAGAAAATTCTTAGTCTGCGTGAGGCATTGCTACTTTTGAAAAATAAATTAAAATCTCCCTAATTTATGTGAAGAATGATTGGTTCCAGTGGCCAGACAGATGATGACACTGTAGGTCAAAATCATTTTATTATTAATTATTAGGTTATTAAATGATTAGCTATACTGTTATTACATATTTAATGATCATACCCTGTTGGAAGGTGTACAATAAAAACTTCTTAACTGTGCTGCTTCATATTTTTGTATTTGCCTATTACTTTCACTTTATACTCATCCGTACTTAGTTTCCTCATTTCCATTTATTCTTCAAATGATGTACATAATTTATAATTTGATATGTATATAATTCAATCCTACGCTCTTCTGTAATTATTAAACATTGCTAAAGTAACTTGGATGAATTTACATCTATTTTTACATATGCACTTTTTCTAGCTGCATATTATCAAATAAAAGTAGTTAAAAGAAATGTAATAGAACAGTATAATGCATAAATTTAAAATTATTTTTAATTTAGGATATTTCTTAGAAATTGAGATTATGACAATGTTGTTGCAAGATTTTTAATTCCAAGAAACCAAATTCAATTTTTCACTCTTATAATTGGAAAATTTCGTTTTGAAAAACTGTAAAACATGCAATGGTGTATGTTAATTATAATAATACGTATCATATACCTTCAGCCCACTTTTCATAAAAATACCAAAAATGTTGTCACAGTATAATTCAGTATATTGATATTGTGGCATTGTTCTTTCAGGAGATTTTGGGAATGAGTTTTGTGTAGCAATGACCGTGTGAGAATGAGGGGTAGATTATGATTTTAACCAGACTTTAACCAAAAGCATATCTGCTAAAATTAGTGTAACTACTTTGCTGACTCTGATATAGTCAGTGAGTATATTAGTAAATACTGCAAAATAATTGATGACTATTTAGAGAAACACCCAGTTACTTTTGCAATGGCTTGCAGAAACATTCCCAAGTTAACCTAAGTATGTTTCAAAGTAGAAAAATTTAAATGGTCTGGTATTGAACCCAGGTCCATTATTGTAGATGTCGCTGCCCCTAAGTTGTAGTAGCGGACCCTCTAACTCGATTCTGAATTTCAAGTTGATATCATATTAGGAAGATTCTCAAACGTAATTCTGTATTTACCCTTGAATTAGTGGAGAAGGTCTCGACCTTAACTTGGTGGAGGTGAAGATGGTGCAACGCACTGAACACACCAGTCGTGTTTCTTGTGTTCCTGTGGTTTAGTGTACATTAAATAAATATTTTATCCTAACTTGTTACCCTTGCATTGTATGGTAGGATGCAAATAGTGCCCTGGCTTTGAACCAAGGACCATCAGGTTGTAAGCTGTGTTTGTAAAACATGCATCATGTTCAATTCTTCATTAAAGTATTTGACATCTCCACCATACATTTCACATGGGAGAATTACGATTGCACGGTATTGAACCTAGAACTTTTTCATAAGATGTGAATGGATATTACAGCCTGGTAGATCTGTTTGGGAAATAAAAAGTAGCCTGTTAGGGAGTACATTTAATGTTATCTAACATTTGAAAATCACACAAACTTTAGTTCTCAAGTTTTAGGTGAACAAATATACTCACACCTTACTTTATTAATTAGATACACTATACAGTAAGTCTTTCATATATTTATAAGGAGTACCACACAGCATAGCAGGAAGGAAAGTTAGATCTGTCCAATTAAGGATTAGTTTCAAAATTAAGTTGGAGAACCTTTTCTAAACTACTAAATTGAAATAAGGAAAGTTGTAACTTTTAGTTGTTTGCTGTGTGGTAGCTAAAATTTGATGATGGTTATAGCACTTTCATCTGCAACTTCAATATCTGTAATCCATTAGCATAATTCTATCATAAACTCTAAGCTCAATTTCTGTGGAAGCTTTTACCATGAATGGGTGATAACATGGGGAATATAGGAAGCTTTGCAAATTGTTTAATTCTTCATATTTTTCTATCTTTTCACAGGCTGCCGCACTGGAGAAGTAGTTGTCACACGGGGATATAATCTCCCTGCCCAATACATCCTGCATACAGTTGGGCCAAAATACAATATCAAGTACCAAACAGCAGCAGAGAACACATTATATCTCTGCTACAGGTGATTTATTTACTTTTATTGGTCAAAGAAAGTACAAACTACCCAATTAAAACTTTTTGGGAGAAAAGATCTTTTATTCTCTATTTTTTGTTCACGTAACGTTTTTATTAATTTTCAGAAATGTTCTGCAAAAAGTTCAAGAGCTTCATTTAACATCTGTGGCTATGTGTGCGATCAACTCTGTTCTAAGGAATTATCCTCCTGAAGAAGGAGCTCATATAGCTTTGAGTGAGTTAATTGTGCTGAAGTTAACATTTTATTAAAAAATTTTCATATTTCAGGTTTTATTCTCTAAAGTTGTTCTACTTGATATTCTTAAATGTTTTAATTGTGAATTAAAAAGATGTTACTTTTGTTAAATACTTCTGATTTGCAATTCTTCGAAAATTTTTGGCAGAAGTTGCCTATAATTTTTCATACTACCTAATTTGAGAAATCCAATGCATTTTAATTATTTTTATCATAAATTTGTCATTGAAATTTAAATGACAAGATTTCTAATGCAATTTACCTTGTTTTGATTGATTTTACTTCAATAAGGTAGTCAGTGGAATTTAATTTGAAACATCAATCCCTCAAAAGATAATTGAACTTTCTGGTTGAATTCATTGAAAGTTGAAGCTAAAATTGTTCTTCAATCATTCAAGGTTGAGAAAACATTGTTGGTTTGAATAACCTTACATTTAGTCTTTCCACTAGGAGCATATATGATCCTTTGAGTAAAATGCTTTTCATATTTCAGGAACCACTCGTCGATATCTGGAACAATGGTCTGGAGCTTTACTTTCTACTGTCGTTTTCGTTGTCGACAGTTCCGACATGAATATCTATCGTCTTCTGCTCCCACTTTATTTTCCACGGAATCCCACAGAAGAAGAGAATGGAAGACGGCATCTACCAGTAGACATTGGAGGTCCAGATGGAGAGCCTCAGATACCTGATCGACAAATTCGAATCATCGATAATCCGCAAAATTCTCATCACTCTGATGGTTGGTTGTGAACATCTCTAGCAATTATTTTAAGAGTTGAATGAATTGGGATGGCTCTTAAGTTTCCTTAATAATCTCAGCATCAGAGGAGGCAAAAAGAAACTTTTTTAAATGATAAAATTCAATTTAAATTAAATAATTCTAATGATGCCTGGTTTTGTTTTATTTTACTAAATATTAAATGCAATTTCTAATTAACTGAGTAAAAGCAGAATCATTTTCAAATATGGTTATGCAAGAATTAGTGGAAACATTTTGTAAACCTTTTGCTTTTCTTCAGCCTCTTTGTGGCAATACAAACCAAATTATTCAGTTGATGCATTAAAAAATACTGCAAAAAATTGATAAGTATATAAGCAACGGTTGGATTCTTTTATCTGGAGACATTTGAATATTATATGAGAAATCCCTCCTCTTAAGTTATGTATGAATAACAGTATTAATATCATTTTCAAATTTTTACCATGTTGATATTATGAAGCAAATGAAGCTGATTTTTTAAAAAGTGTAATTTTTTCTTACCCTCAGCAGAAAATTACCTTGTCCCTCCAGATATATCATGAATGAAGCCAGGTATTCTGTTTGATTGTATGAACTCTTAATTCTTTGAGTAAGAGCTAATTTCAAGCAGTGAAGTCACTTGTGTTTTTTTACTTGTTAAAGAGTATGTAGCTTACAGTATTTTTTGCCAACATGCTATTATAACGAAGTCTGCGAGGAATCTGTGGATCTGTCATCGTGGTCTTCCTCCCAGTTGGACGTCTCTCTAAATGTTGGTGATCATGCCTTTAGTCAAATGCAAGGTGACTTGGACCAGCAACGTTTACTGGGGGGTAGCCATGGGCAAGGAGATCCACTTGGTGACATCATTCTCAAAGAAATGCAGAACAAAGAGAGGTACCTTATTCCTGATATTTACCTTAGCATTCAATGATTACTTTATTTAATCAAAATTATTGCCTGAGGAATGTATTCATGAAGTATGATTTATGAATTTAGTCATTACTATGTTGAATATATGCAAGTATGATTACAATTTAGCTTAGTGCCTGAATGGCTATGAATGAAATTGCATCATGGTTCTTAGGGAAAGTTCCTTTAACTAATCCTTTGTTTATTTTACTTTGTATTTATGATTAAGCCCACCCAAATAATCTGCTCCCTTAGTTCTATGTAAGATTCTGTGTATGCTAGAATTCTCATGACTACTTCATAGAAACTGCTTGCTCTTTTTGGCCCTCATGACTTGAAGGCTGTGCCAACAAAATCTCCACTGCTTTTACATTACTCTGCTACCCACATTATATCAGTTAGGCACACAAAATTCTGATATTCCCTGTTTCTTTCTATTGCTTAATATTTAGTAACAATTCCTGTGGTATTCACTCTATTCTAACAGTAGCTTGATTAGCTATTTTTATTTTATTTATTTTATAAAATTTAATGTAAGAGGCAAAGTTTTGTGGAAATCCATCATTAGGAGACAAAGGAGTTCTTCAAGTGCCGAATATCAGCAAACCGTCAGGGGCAATTCCTCAGAAAAGGATTATCACCCACGTGGTCACCAGTTTCTGCCAACAGTTTTCTGAGGAATCGTAAGGATGGTTTGCCAGTATTTGGTATATGAAGAATTCCTTTGTCTCTTACTCATTGAACGCCAAGTTCCTTTAGTTTTCTTTCTGAAATCCATTATGTAGAGTAATGAGTGCTATCATGTTCACCTTGAAATTCTTTCTTGTACATGAATTTTGTCATCCGTACTATTATGAGTTAACAACTACTTGGTAATATTTTAAAAGTCCATGAAAGCTCCTTATTTTGCGAGTAAACTTAAATGAACTTTTAATCATTAAAAATTGTATCAATACAAGTCTTGAAAATCATCACCCTCATTAGTATTACATTTCCTGCACAAGGGCGCTATTATGTGTATCATAGAACATGAACATGCTTATTGTTGTTTGTATTTGAATTCTCATTTTCCGCATCTTTTAGGTATGAAAGATTACTTCGTCGAGCTAAGATGGAAGATCTGTCTGAAGTTTCTGGGATAGGATGCCTGTACCAAAGTGGTGTTGACACATTAGGCCGACCTGTAATTGTGTTTGTTGGGAAGTGGTTCCGCTTTGGAGAAATAAACCTGGAAAAGGTACGCACCTCAATATTGAAATTTCTTTTTTGATGATTAATTAATCAGTAAGTGCACATTTTAGGTATATATCTTTCTAGTCATACCTATCTCATATTTTTGATTATATCATGTTTATGACCAGCTATAATTTTGTGTAATTTATAGTTTGTAATCCCTCTTAATTTTGTTTTTATATACAGGCTCTGCTTTATCTGATATATCTGTTGGATCCAATCGTCAAATCTGATTATGTCATTGCATATTTTCACACCCTTACTTCAAGTGCCAATCACCCATCATTAACTTGGCTGAGAGATGTTTACAATGTTCTACCCTATAAGTAAGTTTAATTGTTTAATCAAAGAAAAACTTACATTATGATTAGTTAAGGATTAACCAGACAAAATTAATATTCTTTTGAGATATAAATCTTCATAAAATTGTGTTGCTCTATTTTCTTAATTATTAAAGCCATGATCATTTATGAATCTTGCAGGTACAAGAAGAATTTGAAAGCATTTTACATCATACATCCTACATTTTGGACTAAGGTAAGCTTTTATAACTCTATTTGGGTATTAAATTTTAATGGAAAATTGTCTCTGAACCATCCACTGACTGATTTATTTACCTAGTCATTCTTAAGAAAACCACTATTGCAATGCTCAATGACAAGTCTAAAATCTTTTAAATTTCTACTAAATGTTATCCCATGACTCTCAATGACATATAGTTTGCATTGCAGGTAAAAAAATGTTGTCTCTGATAGTAAATTTCAGCTAATAGTTTGCAGAATTGAAAAGTGATGTATTAATTTCTCATCAGGTTACATTTTTCTCTATGTGTTTACTGAGAGGTTTTATCTTAATTTGTTCAATTTTCTTTTGCTAAAAGAGTTGGAAAGTTGAGTAAAATCTTCTACACTTTGTCTGACATGAGGAGACCACATAAATCCTGTCGTATTCCTTACAGGAGAATGATGCATGCTGTTTATACTTTTCTATCAGATATCTATTACTCTATGCTGAATATCTTCATAATCTACTATCTCAAACTTTTTTCTATGCAAAAGAGGGCAGCAACTCATACTCTCCTGAAATACACAGGGCCATAAATTACATGGTCTCTTCATGATGTTGGACAAATTATAGAAGAACTTTGCAAAAGGGAATATCTTTCCATTCAAATGTATACTATGTCTCTCCCATGTGGAAATACAATTAATCTGTGTGCTTGCATATTGATTAAGTGAATTTCTCACAACAAGCACTGTTGTTGGTTTCACATGAGTTATATTGAGACTTTAATACATCTGTCTTATGCTTTGCAATTATAGCTGTATCTGAGGGATTATCTCCTACAGCCTTCTTGTCTTTATTACAAAATCGGTTTCCTGGTGAAACGTGGAACAGGAAGTGCATATTTGTCCTTTTCCATCAACGTGTGAAAAAATCCAACCAACCCTTACAATAACCAATAATTTGTTTTTATAATTTTCATCAATTATATACCACAAACAGTAACATGAAAATTATATAATTTTAAACAAATTATTTTTATCAGTGAAAAAATATTTACAAAATAAAGTGCCAGTAAAATACTGATAATACTCTTCACTTGCTGCTGAAGTTTGCTTAATAGTTATTCAAGTGTTGAACAGATTTTCTCCTCCTATTATATCCTCATTTTTTATGGTAGGTTTCATACATTTTGGACCCCTTTCCTTATATTGAGCTTGAGACTCTTTTAGTTTTAAGATTTTCTCTACTTACTTGCTTTACATTACAGTTAGTCTTCAGTTTCTCTCGGTAGCTTTCATTCATTATTATGAGAATTTTCATCAGAAAGACTTTCATGTATGCATTTGTCTAAGATCTGATTGCATTTTTTACAAAAATATGTAAAAATGATTACAAAGGTTGAATTGGAATAGCCTCCATTTTGCAGAAAAAGTTATAGTGACTATATGTGATTCGTCTCTCATAGTTTTTCTGATAATGAAATCTAACTTAAAGACTCTGGGGCTTGTATAACTGGGCAGATAACTTAAATGACAAAATGATCTACTCTCAATTATCAGAGGAAAGCAATATAAAATAACGGATAGGTTTAGGGAAGTTTTAGTTGACCAAAGTCACTTTTTTGTTTGGTTTAAAAGATAGGAAAGGATTTTCCTCACTGTTGTTATGTTTGAGAATAAGCTATGGAATTAGTAAATGAATGACTAGCAAAATGAAAATCTGAGAGAGACAGGGGAGAATAAAAAAGAATGCATGAAAACTAACTAATTGGGAGAGAGATGCTTATTGATGCTCAACCTTCATCCCCATCTCCATTAGTAGTTATTGCAGCATTTAATTGGTTTGCAATCTAGAAAAAGCCCTGGAAGTAAATAATAATAATTAGCATGATATAAAAGTAATACACATGTAATATTTCTCATATTATGTTCATCCATTTCTGTTTCTCCACATAAATTGGTGCAGTGTGAGAATCAAGGTAATTTCAGTCTGGTAAAATTGTATTCCCTAAGTTAATTTTCTCTTATCTTTTTACAGATGATGACATGGTGGTTCACTACATTTATGGCACCAGCTATTAAACAGAAGGTTCAAAGCCTTGATGGAGTGGAATATTTATACTCAAAAATATCACCCGACCAGTTAGAAATTCCTATGTATATCATAGAGTATGATATGACAGTAAGTTCTTTTATTAATGCTTTTTATGCTTAAAAAATGGATCTTTTACTCACCTTCAGTTCTACTTCAGGAAAACCTTAAGGTACATTAAATAAAATAACTTTAATAAAATTCAAATTGATACAAACCTCATTAAAAACTCAAACAAAACTTATCACAGGTCCTAGAAGCAGTGGTGAATCAAGTTAAGTTTGAAATAAATTATGAAGAATGATCCTAATGGGATATGTGTGTTATTAACTTCTCTCCGAACATACCATTTACGTCTGCCAAAAATTTCATAATTTAGTGAAAGGAAGAGTAGTGTATTGTTAGTGCTTAGGTTATACTAATACCTCTATGAAAATGTACAAATTATACTATCAATTTTTTATGTTCAACTCTACTAACACCTGTATGAATATTAGAGATTATACTACCAGTGTTTAAATCTGTCTTCCTTTTCAGTTGTGAATATCTTTCACTTCACTTTTAATTATCATCTGTTTTCCTTTCCAGATTAATGGGATTGGTTATGCACGATCCAATTAGAGAAGGCTTCTGCAGCATCAATGACTGAAGATTTAACTGCTGCAGTAGTAATAGCTAGCTTGTTGCCTGTGATAGGGTTAACTCCCTTTTCAATCCTGTTAGTTGTGCTGGAATAGTCTATTGGTTGAAAATATGTTAGTATATCTGAATGCTCCAGAATTTCTCGTGGGTAGTGCATAAAGGACTTTTCTAAGGATATACTCCTGGGAAGACCAACCAAATAATTCCAAGTCTCATCAGTTTGTTAATTATTTTATGAGAGTCTGAGGAACTATATCTAAACTCTTTATTTTCAGTGTCAGCTTAACACTGTATATGCAGCGAAAAGTTTGTTTATTCATGAAATTGAATATTTATATGTGAATTGCATAAGAAAGATTCTAATTCATACCAAACAAAGATATTTACCTCATTCTTATTGAATCTGTTGAATTAGCATAGCCTCTATATATAGCTTATTTTTATTGTATCATATAATTTTTACATTTGCTGTTATCTATAAATCTGTATTAAGCAATTTGCTATTATGATTTTAACTTTATCAACAGATTATTTTGGTAACTTTGGAAAGTATCAGAGGATTGATTATAAATATTTTCATAGACAAAATTCAATTTTTGCACCCAAATTTACTGCCATTTGATATTCAAACGATTTGAAAGACGATACCCGATATATGTTGTCATTTACAACTATATTTTTATGTGACGGAGTAAGAATGATATGAAAAAATTCCTAGTGAAACAAATTCTTTAGAAATAATAGGATCATGTAAGCTAATTGCATTCATACAAGGTTATACTCGGTTTTTTTAGATTCAATTTTTGCCCTGTTGTGAAGTTATTCATCTTTCTGGAGAGTGATTAATTGATTCATTAAAAAATTTCTATTGGGCCAAGGATGATATCTCTTTCAAATCTCTTCTTTCAAATGCATTGTTGTAAATTAAAATACATCCACAATTGATATACCGCAAAACCTTTGAAATTATTTGAAAATGTAGGGAGAGGGGATGTTTGCAAGTGTAAAACTTAAAATACACAGCTGACTCAAACCCATATTTTGTGAAATGGAAATCCTGAACATAATAGTACCATTAAAATTTGAATGAGACAATCACTTCACTCAGAGGCCTTACAATGATTTTTGGGTAGATCTTTTGATTCAACGAAAACATAGACACCAATTTCATATCCTAGTAATTTGTATAGTTCATTACACAGCATTGTGTGTTACACTTTGTCTTGAAACTGCTTAAAAGTATAATCTGATATTATTTTTCTCCATGCCTTATGAAACAATTTTTTTAACCCTGGCATTATTCTAAAACTGTAATTTACAAAATGAAATCCTGGAAAGAGAGATCGTAAAGAAAGAAATACAGCATGCCATATTTTTTACTCTAAGAAATTAATTGCCTGAATGTAAAAATGTATGCAGCATCTTTATTGAATCTAAAATATGCCATACCAGTATCATGGTGCTGTTATCTGGTAATTGCCTTTCATGTATAAATTTTGTGCATAAGTCAATGTGATACCATGTACTCTACACAAAGTTATCATGAAAGTTTTGTAACAGCTAATGTCTAGTTGTAGCTAGTCAAGTGTAATGGGTATCTTCTCTAAAGGCATTACATTGTTGTTAAGAAGTTTGTTAAGTAATGCAGTGCTATTGAGAAATTGCTTCCTATCTTCAGTGAATTAGGTTGAGTTATCAATGATACGTAGTATTAGCGCAATTATATTTTAGTGTGTATTTATATGCAATACTTGAAGTATCATCATTGAGGAAATTTGGTTTGGAAAAATGTTTTATATACCAAGTGGAGTTCTCATGCTTTTCCACTCTGAGAAATACAAGAGTAAGTATTGCTAGATTCTTTCTAGCATTTTTCTGGCTTACGAAAATTATTTGTATGTTGAAAGTTCATATTAGCTGCCAAAGCCTGCAGCTTCCCAAATCCTTGGGAAACCACAAAAAAAACTAAAATTTGTGAGGTAACTTTCTCTTTACCAAAGGTTAATGTAGATGCTAAGTGATAGACTCACCATGGAAACTAGTATTATGAGACTTAGAATTATTTAGCAGTTGGCCAAAGTGAGGCATCCATAGCATTTCCTGCAAAAGGATTGCCCTAATTGAAACATTGAAGTTTGTGACAAGCATGACGTAAAAATGCTCATTAGTTGCAATTGTGAATCTAGAAATAACATTATAAATTAAATTAGAATACCTTAATTAATGATATAATGGGATAATTGACGGAATGAGTGAATTGTTTGAAAGCAGCCAAATTATTAAGTATTACATAACCAAATATTTTAAAGCTAATGTGTGTGAAACAGCTCTTCAAAAGACTGTTAACAATTTGAATCTAAATTCCTCTGTAAGATAAAAATCTGAAATACGGTTAATGTTGGTAAATTTTTGTCACCATGATTGTTGTCACCATGGGCATAGCTTTGATTTGGGGTGTCCCTAAAGGTAAAATTATTTGAGGTCTGCACCTAAAGATTTCACCAGATTATATTAAAATGTTTGAACCATCAAATGCTTTTTACCTGGCTCACTCTAAGCTCTGCCTCTGGTTATTTCACTTCTCTGTAGAAAAGATTGAAGAAATGGTTAGGCACTTACGGAAAGATACGAAAATTGTAGAGTCTTTTCTATTTCTCTAATATTAACTGTTTATACATTGTTTATGAATATATTTCAATAAAACAACATAATATAAACTGTTAAAATGGCTAAATATTGATTACAAACATTAAAGGAGTTTACATCAATGTTACTGAATCCCTGTTGACCAGTGTTATATTTAAATAAAATTTGCGTACTGTCAGTTCGTCTTTCTGTCCCCCTCTCTTTTCAGAAGCTCAAGAGGAATGAACTCCATTGAATTGGATCTCTACATGGTGAAAATCCCTGGTAAAAATATTCTTCTCTTTACAAATACCCAGGTTTGTACTTCGGTATTGCTATTATGTTTCCAGAGTTTTAAAGCTTTCCTCTACAGCCAAAGGAAAATTGCGCTTATTCTTTCATTCATTGTCTATTTCTGTGAGATGAACAGCCCTAACGTTGGTTGGAACCTTTGCTGAACTTTGTTTACCGTTAAGAAGATAGCTCCCTGATAGCCATGCAGTGCGTTTGACTTTGATGAAAGTTGTTCTGGATTAGATTCCCGGAGGGAGCCCACATGCAAAATGACCTCAGCCATTGAAGCACTTTTAGCAATATTACTACCACATTAAGAAGGCACCATTTAAAAAGTATTATTGAAGGTATCTCTTGGAGAAGAATAGCATTGCCTATTGCAGTATTTGTCTCGGAAAATAAAGTAAGTCAAAGTTATCAAAAAAAATTTCTAGTAAACGTTATGTTGGAAATTACAATGTAATTTATTGTAAATTAATTACTAACATAAACTCAAAATTGGTATCACAAAACGTTAGATTCTGCTCATATTTTATTTGAATAGGTTTTTTAGTCACATAATTCAATAATTTGCACTTTCTTACTAACAATGGCTGTGAAACATCCATAGATAATACATTAAAACATAATGATATATGCTGAAATGCCTGCATTCAAGAGGATTTTGCTGACAGAAGTCCTGGAATCAACTGGTTTTGTTAAGTAATTCTTAGCGATGAAGTTAGTTAAAGGGATAATCAAATGCAAAAATAGCATACTGTTTCAATACATGGAAATAGGTGAGGAATCCAAGTGGTGGGGTAAGAATTTATTTGAAAGAATTTGGCCCTATTTCTTCTACAAATGAAGTAACGAAGGAATTGGGATTACATGCCTTTACAACCATTGATGTTGTATTCCCCAGTTTTTCCTCACAGTCGTTTTGAGAGAAAACTTTGTACTAAAGAATATTACTGCTTTCATGTCTATCGATGAAATAAGAAGCTTACTATTTATCAAAACAATGCATTTTTCTATGTTTAGGTATCAAAAACATTGGATATGTTCAACTGTTGAGTGATTGCATAGAAAACTACCATTTGGAAAACTCACTTAGGAACGGAAAGTCATGTTCTTTTTACCATTGTGTTTTAAATATAATACAATGAAGATCTATATTATATGATCCAAATTTATGTGTAATTTGTTAATACTAAAGTCAATTTATTTTAAAGAGAGGAAACAGGAAAAATGTTTTGAAAGATGTCTGGGGAAAGAAATATTTCAAAATTTCCCGCTGATAAGCTCTTTTGTCAGCTTTTGTTAAAGTGCCATAAAAACCTTGAGTTATTTTTCATTTTCAAATTGAAAAGAATAATCATGGCTGTAAAGTATTACATAACTAGAGCATATTGTATGTCCAAATGGGTTAAAACATAAACAGCCTTTTGTACTTAATTTTTGTTTGGAAAAATCAAGGCAATTTCTTCAGAAAATCAGTTTTGCTTCATATTACAACATGTTATTATTAATATACAATAATAATACATTACAAGTTTGGAATTACAACAACTTATAAAAGTCTGAAATTATGCTCAAGGTTTATTTAAATCAATATATTGAGCTAAAATTATTTGAAAAGAAAACAAATGTGTTGATGGAATATGACTATTGGATGTGCAGCCATTAAAATTGTTAGCATTAAATTTTACTCTGTGATGCCTAACAAGACTGTAATGAAATTCGCTCATCCTAACAAGTAGTATTTATTCTTTTTTCAGACATCTTTACGAATGTATCACTATGGATGTTAAATGTTTGGTTGCAGGGTACTAATGTCTCAAAATATAATTTTTACTAATTGAAGTGCATGTTGACTCTCAATGAGGAAAATAAAAGTAGGCAGTAATAGTGTAGTTGATAACATTTTCAAACAGATAAATCTAACAGCATTAACATATTAGCTTAATTCAATAAACTTAAATTGTTTTCCATTTCTGGAATTTATCTTTGTATATATAGTTTTGATAGACGAATTAGAGAGGACTGGGAAAATAGAGGAAATGTATGCAACTGCAAAATATCTGACTAAGTGAGACCATAGAAGGATAAGTAAGGATTGATAGAAATGGGAAAATGACTACAGATGAGGAAGAGATTAAGATTCTGTGGAAGGAATACATAGAAGAACTGCACTGTACACGTGAATTCAATGGAAGAGTAGATCTAGAGGATAAGAGGACATGTGAGAAGGATTCGAAGGGTCCAAGGATTCTAAAAAAGAAGTTGAGAGAGTGATAAGAGACCTGAGAGAGAAAAAGACCGTGGGCTCCGACAGAATTCCAGCCGAGGTGTTGAAGGTCTTAGGGGAAGGTGCAATTAGTAGAATAACTGATCTTACTAACAAAATATATATGACACGGGAATGGCCTGATGATTTTCTGAAAACAACAATGATGCCATTGTCTAAGAAAAGTAACGCTCAAGCTTGCAAAGATTTCCATACAATCAGTTTTATAGCACGTGACAAAGATAATGACCAGAATAATAATGAAGAGGATTGAGACTAGGATAGAGGAAAACCAATTTGTATTTCGAAGAGGAAGGGGAACAAGGGATGCAATAGGGTGCATAAGAATGCTGAATGAAAGGATACTAGAGGTAAACAGGGAGATGTTAATCTGCTTTATTGATTATGAGAAGGCATTCGATAGGGTGAAATGGGATGAACAGCTGAAAATTCTAAAGGAAATTGGAGTGGATTGGAAAGACAGAAGGGCAATAAAACAATTGTATATAAAAAAAGTAGTGGTGAGGATAGGGGGAGATGAGATAAAGGAGACATCAATAGGCAGAGGCGTGAGACAAGGGTGTTGCTTGCCACCAATATTATATAATATATATGGGGACAAACTGATAGAAGAAGCCTTGGAAGGGATCGGAGGAATAGTAGTAGAAGGAGAAAGTGTGAAAACCATTAAATATGTAGATGATCAAGCTGTGATAGCAGAGAGTGAAGAAATGCTACAAGAAATGGTTGAGAGAATCAATATGAAAGGAGAGGAATCTGGAATGAAAGTTAAAATCGAAAAGTCAAAGGTGATGAAGATATCAAAGAAGGCTGGCCCAATACAAATTAGGTTGAATGGGAAGGAATTTGAACAGGTCGAAACATTTAAATATTTGGGAAGCACTATGACATCTAATGGCAGTTGTACAGAGGAAATAAGAAGTGGAATAGCTCAGGGAAAGGCAACATTACAAAAGATAAAAGAACTTATGATAGCGAAGAACATCAAGATGGAATTAAGGAAAAGATTTGCAAAGTGCTTTATCTGGAGTATTGTGCTATATGGATCCAAAACATGGATGTTGAGAAAGAAAGACGAAAATACTTGGAGAGCTTTGAAATGTGGGTTGGACAGAGAATATCAAAAATGATGAAGTACTGAGGAGGGTTGTAGAAGAAAGAGTAATTTTGGAAAACATAAGGAAAAGGAAATGAAGATGGATAGGCCATATATTATGAACAGAATGCCTATAGAAGAAGATTTTTGAAGGATAGATCAATGGGAAACGAGGAAGAGGGACAAGGAAATTTGGAATGCTAACCGATGGATGGAGAGAATTTTTTGAAGAAAGGAAAAGGATATCAAGCTCTAAATAGGGATGCTCAGAACAGAGATAACTGGAGAAAGCAGTTCCATTGAAACCTGTCCATGGACAGAAATACAATGATGATGATGATATAGTTTTGATTTTTATGTGTTTTAGTTCATTTATCACTTTATCTGTACAGATCCCCTGGTATGTAAATACATACATGCGATCAGTATGTTTTGGGAATACATTTTGAGCATTAGTAGGTTATTAAAGATTAAATAAGGTGTAAATTCCAATATTAAGGTAATATTTTCTTTTTTAAATAGTTAACTACTTACGTAGTGGAATAATAACAAAAAATCAGGTTTTTTGAATTTATGGTTTTATTGATACACGTGAGTCTAGAGCTACACCCATCCCTTAGCAAGGATATGATATATTTGTCACTATCACTGAAGTCAGTATTCCTTCATGAGGCCCTGGTGAAATTTGAATTTAGTACTCCACCATATAAGAGAGAGGGGAGAGTCTAGTGATATCATACAGCAGATTATATTAGACAAATAGTGTTTTGGCTCTTTTGCTGTTGCAGGTGACCCTGTCGCATTACTGGTTCTTATGAGGAACTAGTAGATAAGGGAATATGCAATATTAGATCTCATTGTTCCCATGTGTGAAAGCAGAGGAGATTTTCTATTTGGAGAGTGTGTTTTCGAGCACATAGAAAAGTCTAGAGTTCTGTATCCTACTTGAACATGAGTAGAACCTTTTTCTTTTTTTATTGGCAAGAACTAGTAATCTTTCTTTGTATGTTTTATCCTTTAAATTTAATCATTGCTGAGTAGAAGGTATTTTACAGCCAAGTATCCATATTGTAGCAGTCGGCTTATATGGGACAGGAACTTGGAGGGTTATATCCAAGAGTAATTTTATGTAAATAAAATCAAATTCTGATGACATTTTTTCATTTCACAGGCTTAATGGGAAAGGCGACTTTGGCAAGAGGAAAATATAAAAATGGCTATACAAAAGCTAGATTGAAAAATGTCAATTAGGGAGGCGACTGAGTGTTCTTCACCAGGAAGAACTCTTGGCAACTGTCTCAAGCAATTTTCAGATGGATAAGAAGCACAGATAAGGCAAATGTTTTGCTTTTTTATTTTAACAATGAGCAGGAGGAATTACTCTATGATCATATCAAAATGTTGGATTGTTAGCTAATGCCATTAAGCAAGGATGAGTTTATGAAATTTTCCCAGCAATTTATTGAGCAGTTAAGAATAGAGCAATTATAATAAAGTATAAAAATGAAGGCAGGAAAGTTTATCAGAAATTAAGGAAATATTGGTGTTTTGTATAGCATTAGCTTACCCAGACTAGCTCACTTGAATATAAACTATAGCTTATAACGATATACGTTACAGGTATGTATTTATAGCTAGAGAAGTTTTTTTAGATAACTAAAAATATATTTTTCGAAACATTAAATCATGTCCTATAATACCCTTCAACTTCTTTTAGACATAAAAGTAAGGTCTTCATCGATTACTTAAGGATATTAAAAAACTCAGAACTCACTTTTCGACATTATAAAATTGCCATTGAAAGGGAGTGACATGTTTTAAAAATCGATATGCATCGCGCGTGGAGATTCGTAATGCAAGAGGGAGAGATCATCCAGGCATCATAGGGCTAATTTGCTTGCGCGTGGCTCATAAATTCGTTATTTTGCAACGTACTACTGTACATTCAGAAATAATCGGGGAAGAAATCTGGTAACGAGATCTTTTTTGCAAATCTTTCTTATCGCTATTTGTCGGAAAAGTTTATAACCACTAGAAAGAGGAATCATTTACTTCAATCTAGTTTTTCTTAACCTAAACGCACCACAATAAGTGATCAATAAAAGTTAAGAATATCGCGCTATAGTCGAAACGGACATCGCCTCAAGGTATCCCGGAAGCTCAAGTCTATACATAATATGATATAAATTTAGAGGACATACAAATTACATTCAAATCCCGGTTAAAACGCTCTCGTTTAAGACGGTATGTTCTGCTTCATACACGCTTTTCTACTGGTCCCGGCCCATTAAACACGAAATACAGTAAAACCCGGTTAAGACTCTTTTGAGGGGATCGAGTGAAAACTGCCTTGCAAGCAGGATAGCGTTGTAGAACTTCTCCCGAAAACCTAAGGATGCACCGAAATGCGCAGAAGTTAGGGGAAGAGAGAATTGGAAGGAGTAGGGGAGGAGAAACTAGCCTAAGGTTCTTGCCGGCGGAAAAGAGAATGTTTGTCCTTTCTTCCCCATTTCTGCAGAATAGACTCGTCCTGAGCGAAAACGGGGAAACGGACAGGTGCATCCTTAGGCCACGGGATGGCGGGCTATGACAACTCCATATCTTTACGCACGTTTTTTTGGCTCCTTGATTTTTAAATATATTCATCACAACTTACAACGAAAATGGTTCTTCTTTATTTTTCTTTATTTGCCGCAGTTGTTAACGTCAAGAGTGTCCGCGACATATTGTTGCGTAATGCTGGTTGCATTCTCGTCATCTCTTATATATCAAATTGAAAGTTTGTTCTATATCAAGTTGAAAGTTTTTTTATATATCAAGTTGAAAGGCTTCGGAACCAGAATTCTCACAACTATCAAACTTTAAAGATTGTTCACTCATCCCTATCCGCAGATAATAGGCTACTTATTATTTATGTAAGTGTACCCAGTTCGACTCCAGACAAGAAAAGGTGTTCTCATAAGAAATACACAAAAACTTCACTTGTATCGGTTGTAGGCTATATTTCTTTTGCAAAATGAAATTAGAAATAATAGACGCACGTCTTATCTTGGTCGTGAAATAACGTTATCGAGTTGAAATGGCGAGAATTCGGTTGAAATATATGAACATTTTGTGAAATTTTGAGACTATAAACAACCCTTGACAAAAAATACGATTGTTGAATACGATCTTATGCATTTTCTCGTAAGGATACACGAGGAATATGGGTCCATACGAAAGTAATGGTTAGAATGACTGATAGGATGTATTAAAAGGAGTCAATACCAATAAATATTAACATTTGCTGTTATGATCAATATGCAGGATATATTTCTAGGGAACGACCATGTAGGAGTTTCTCTTAATCAGCTCGACTTTGCCAACGCTATTTTGATATAATGTTACCACTAACAAGAGTTAGGTAAATTTAGAAGTTAATTTGTATCCTGCGAGTCGTCTTTCGGCATGCGGCAGAGGTTACGCACTGTACTTCACCTCTCTAATTAGTTGGTCTCACATATCGCTATAGTATATCGAGTAAATACGTAACTCCACATCTCTTTTGTTCCTTAGCTATCCATTGTTTTCGTACGGGTAGAGTAATTCGAAATTTTTAAGGTAATTATCAATATTATTAATAATATTATAGCATAGCATTGCGAATCTACGGGCTATTCAGCTATTCCATATTGTAACTTGAGTGTGAGTTAATTTTCTCTTAAATTCGAGAAATAGAATTAGTGAAACCTTAAAGCATGCATATTGTGAAAATTCATCCCCTTAGAATTAATAGAATATTTATATTCCGTAACAGTGGTCCCTGGTTGGATCCCGGGTGAATCAATGTAACGTGATAAAAACAAATGGAGTTCATTTAAGTACATAGTTTTCAGCCTCTATTTCTATAGAAAGTATTTATTTAAAAGAGTCATCCTACAGCTTGAGAAAAGTTTCATAAGAAGTATATTCAATCAAGACTCTTATTCTTATTTCCTATCGTCGGTTTCATAATTTTCTCGGTTGAGAGTTACGGTGCACTTGAGTTAGAGATGTTTAAACTATTAATCTTACGAATCCAATTTTTAAGAAATATTATTAGTAGAAATTACGTAGAAATATAAAATTTCTCAAAATATTTTAATGACACTTTAGGAGTAACTTAAAGATCTTTTTAGTTAAAATTGAGTTTAGTTGGCCATTAATTGCATTTTCTAAAGGTGTTTGGAAATTCATTTCGGAAAGTTATGCTTTAATTTATCAATTTTATACAATACCAATTAGAGGGCGTTTCTAGTTCTTCCTCCTTTTAAGGAATCATCAAATTGAGGTCCGCAGTAACGATTGAGAAGTTTTACCTCATATATCATAGACCAAAAACATATAGGTGAAATAAAATGAAATATTCAAGGGACGATATTCTTTATCATAACAGAAGAATTTATCGAGAGTGCATATCAATCTACAACGTTTTTAAATGAGTCATAAGACGCAATGAATATGGTAGATAGAAATTTTTATATCCCCGTTGAGAATCGACGGGCAGTTCAGCTTGTATTTTATAAAAGTGGTCTACTTATCGTACAAAGAGAGCATCTTCCTTCAATAGTTAATTTCAGTCAATTGACAATAAAGAAAATTTTACCAGAGATAGACCATTAGGGAAGAATATCGTATATTTTAACAGCTGTGTAGTGAGATCATCACTGATTGTGAGGAGGATCTCTCCTAGACTATGCCGCAGCTCACCAATGCCATACCGTTTTAATCGATTTGCTCACAACTTGAGATTGCGTCGAAAGAAAACACCATTGCAAAGTTTGCTCTGCTAAGCGATATCTTCGCCTTAGAAAAAAGGCGAAGTAGAAGAGGAGAGAGGACGACGATACAGAAAAAAAATCAATTTTCGGTACATCGACTGAGGCGAAACATTGGCTTAAACAGTTTACAGTGCATCTAAAGATGAGAAAAATCAACGAAAGCAGAGAGTAGCAGAGCGATATTAGTACTTTTACCCTATGATTCATGTGAATATTTACCCTATGATTCATGTGAATATTTACCCTATGATTCAGTTTCTGAAATTATAAAATGATTCATGTGATAGTAACCTAGACCGAGAGAAAACCGCGTATTCGGCAGGATAATAACTTAAGCAGAAACGTCTCAAACGATATTTACCACATGTTAAAAATACTGCTTGAGACGCACAAATAATTGCTTGTAAGGCGGATTTTCCTCGTCTCAGATGCATCGCAACCCGACTCTCTCATTTGGTAGACGATAAATTGTTTATATAATCTGAATCATCGCCCTCCGCTCTCTTCTAAGGGCTTGCTTTGTCTCTAAGGGGGTTTATTTTTTCTCTCTCTCTTGCGGCTATAAATTTCATGATAAGAAAAATAAGATAGCGCGAAACAGCTCGGAATCCATCCCAATGTCGGAGGTGATTTTCGCTCTGAGACGAATGAGTGAAATCTTTCCCATTAGTTAAATAAATTTTATTATATCCTGTGGCAAGCCACCACCACCAAGGACAACAGTAAATAACAGTAGAAAAATGTCGAGACCCATGACATAATATAATATTCAACATTCTAGATTAAACAAAAAATCAGTTAATAAAATTTTAAATATATTTCTAGTTCTTGAATCTCGGATTATTGGCAGGGAATTCTAGAAATTAATGGCAGATACTGTTAATGATTTGTAGAAGATAGTAGATCTATGTGACGGAATGTAAAAAGTACGGCAATTTTTTCTTAATTGAAGGCTTCTTGTTATGGTAAATAATGAAAGTTCATTTAAGTATTTCCTTCTTATTCGTACTATCAGCCAGCATAAATTTAGTAGATAAGGGCTAACATGTTCATACCTCTTAACATCGCATACTTATCTACAAAAGGTTATTAATTAACCGCTGTATTTGAGTATTCAGTTTGACCGTCAGGTCATTGTAGACCGTACAGCTATAATCATTCATAGGAAAAACATAAATAGATTTTTACGAATATGTGCAGGAAGATGATGCTTCTGCAATTTTAATTGACATAATATTGAATTGACTTTGTTTGGGATAAAGGAAACATGATCATTCCAAGAGAGATTTTAATTCATTACGATGCCGAGATTACGGACAGTATTAGAGTAATCAAATGCAGTATTGCAGACCGTTATTTTAGGGATCTGTTCAAGATCAAGACGACTTATATGACGAGAGTTTACAATTATAATGGCTTTCGTCTTGGCGATAATAAGCATAAAGTTATTATTATTCGCCCTGTAAGAGATATTCGTATATTATTAGTCTCGATTCGGGAACAGAAAGTATAGCAAAAAAGTACCCGGCGATGTTTTCTTTCGTCGCAAATTTGAGCTGAAAAAAATAGAATAAACCAAAGTGGCAGTGCAGTGTTTATAGGGTTGTTCAGCGTAGGTTTTTAGAGAGGATTTCATAATAGCCTTTCAGTATTGCTATTTAACGACCCTTTATTTTGAGCAAGAACAATTTGTACTTTTCCACAAATTATTTTTATTATAAAAAATAAAAGACAGTAAAACAGATTGATCTCCATCATCAAGTGAAACATCATGTGAATCATCAAGTGAAACATCATTAAACTAGTCGTGTGTGTTTTACTGTCTTTTATTGTTTATAATAAAAATAATTTGTGGAAAAATTACAAATTGTTCTTGTTCATTATGGAATATTTCCACAAGACAACGCCTGAGACTGTGAATTTGATTCTTTATTTACCTTTAATTGTCTCTTTGCTAAAAGGATTTTATTGTAGAGTGGCAAATGAATGCAATGAAGTACCAATTGAATGCGCTCTTCTGTCTGAAAAGCTGACCGTTCCTCAAAATATAATGAAAAGGAACCCAATCTTATGCAACAGAAGTTCGCGAACTGTCTAGGTATATTTGTGGTAGAGCTCTTAAAAATTTCGGCTTCGTCAAGAGAATAGTCGGTAGGATCGAAGAAAAAGTCCGCGAGCTATGTTACTTTGCGCTAGTTAGACCTCACCTTGAGCATTCATGCAGTGTATGCGACCCTGCTGAAAAGTGTCGAATTCGTGAATTAGAAAGGAACAACGAAAGGCTCTATGTTTTGTAAACAATTGATATGATGAATCGGTAAGCGTTACTCAGATGCTTCAGGAGGTAGGATGAAGCTGCTTAGAACAGAGAAGGTTCTATCAAAGAATTAATTTGCTTAATTAATTAAGAGAGAGTGCGTTCGTAGAAGATGTAGCCGATATTATGCGCTCACCTTTCTACATAGGCCTTTCTGATACTCCGAGGAAGATCAGAGAAATAGATGCTAGAACCAGTCTATTCAAGAGTTCATTTTCTCCGAAAGCGATCGATTAGGAAACTAGAGGTACGGTGCGTGCACTTCCTGCCGCACGCCGAAAGGTGGCTTACACAGTACATATATGAAGATATCCCATCTTCAGTTGTGGCAAAAATACTAACTGAAAAGATCATTGTATTCAGGCGTAAAGTACTTATTAAAAATCAAAGAGCCGTAGAAAACTTCCATTTATACCGTTCTAAAAATGAATTATTGTTGTTGATACGCTATCTTTATAATGTGGTTTCTGATTATGAAAAATCCTCTTAAGCGAGCTTTACTTATGAAACTTGTGACATTAATTTTTTCATCGTACAACATCGATGTAATTCTTTTCTTGAATTAATTTATCGAGTAGAAGAATTAATCTGCAGTAACTAGAAAGAATCAATCATATTTGCTTATACCGTCGGGGAGCGCATTTGTAAGGAATAATTACCTCATAGAAAATAAGTGGCAATAATTCATTCCCTTCCTATGTGTATCCTTCCTATGAAATGATATGCTGATTTCTTTGTTTCTTCGTACTTCCAGAGACCGTCCACCTCATCTTCATCTCATCAATTTTCGACATTTACGAATATTCTCATTAAAAATGATAACCGTCTACAAATCTACTGCATATAACATCTACAATCAATACGCACAATTTCCCTCATTTCATTATCTGACCTACCTCAAGTCTTAACTCATTTGGGCTTCTCTTCGAGTCTGGTTGTCTTTTCATCAACTTATCTTTTTTCTACGCACTATCCAACGGACATGACAACGCACAAATACCAAAATAAACGTTTTATAGTTATAAATCGTCATAATGAACCTTAGAGAGTTTAAAAATCGTGTTTCATTAAGTCTTTCTTAAAATGATTCCAACAGTGATTCCATGAATTTATGTCAGATCGATTGATAAATTTGCATATGTTTGATTGATTGATAATTGATAATTTACTTCATATCATAAATTTGCTACTTATTTTTAGCTGCAGTTTAGAGAGGAATCAATCTTTAATCGTTGTGAAAAGTGGTACAATTAGAGGAAAATCTGTAATATCTCCTTTACATGCATACGATTCATCAAATTCATTGTAGACAAACGTATTAGCAGTCACAATATGTTCGCAACATTCAACAAGCGATTGTTTCGAAACAAAGACGTCCAATAGCTTAAATCTGGATGATATATTAACAGAAAAATCAAACTCAAATGAATAAAAATAAGTACAGGTGCTCCTTTGAATCGAGCAGATGGTATTTTATTCTAAAATTTTTAATAAAATACCCAAGAAAAAAAAACAAAAATAAAATAATTTTGGTAGCATTATTTATCATATATCATGTGTAAATTATAATGAAAGAGTTACGAAATAGAGAACTGCTGATAAAATGTCTTTGTCGCCCCTTAAAATAAGTTTGGCCGTCTGAATGAATTTGCTTCTAATGCATTCCTTTAAAAGAGGCGCAGCCCTAAACGAACTTCGCACCCACTGTCACATCACATTCTTTATCCTTTTCCCTTATCCACCATACTTTCAGCTACGTTTATTTGCTCGATTCTGCAGTTTGTGAAATCTATTGAAACCTTCCTCCCAAAGGGCGTAGTTTACCTATGATAGAGGTTGGGGGCAAAGCGGAACACAACTTTGCCTACCCACTTAGGGGCGAGATAAATATGATTTGTGTGAGAGAATGCTACATAGTTAATTTCTTCGAAAAGAAAGATGTGCGTCATAATTACCCGTACATGATAAATGGAATAGACATAAATGTAGTCGAAACAGTTGAATATCTTGGGATAACTATTGTAAATGTATTGCTGTGCGATTTGGGATTTGACAGCAGTGTTTCAGCTATGATAGAATCCCTCGGTTGGGATTCGCTTAGTGATAGAAGACTTGATTACCGTGGGAAGCATTTTAATAAATTTATCACTGCGGATCTCAGGGAGGAGGTAGTTAATATTGTTATACCAGTTAGTAGCGTACGTGCTCTTCGAGACAAAACGATGAAGCGTTACAGGGAAATAGTTGCCAGGACTGATAGTTATTTCTGTTCATTTTTTCCGTGAAGTATTAGAGAAGCCAACAGCAGTCAAGGGTAGATAGGGTTTTCGGTGTTTTAGACCCCCTGCCATGCGCCAGTGGCGGTTTGCATGGTTAATGTGTAAATGTAATGTAAATGTAAAACACTTACTAATAACTTAAACTGGAGCACTCATATCCGAAAAAATCTACGGTAAAGCAAGTAAAAAGCTCGGCTTTATAAAGCGTATTGTCGATAGATGCAATGGGAAGGTTATAGAGATCGATATTATTTCTCCTTGGTCAAGCCTCATCTTGAATACGCGGTAAGTATGTGGGATTCAGCCGATGAAACTGGTACCCGTGTACTCGAGAAAGATCAACGCAAAGCGATACGTTTTGTTAAAATGCTACGAGAAAAAGGCAAGCGTTACGAAGATGCTCTCAGACGCAGGTTGGGAATCATTGAAAGAAAGGAGATTGGAAGCTAGGTTGCGATAGCTTGACAAAATTTAGAGAAAGCACGTTTACAGAGAGCCTAATGGATTTTATGCGACCCCCTGCTACTTCGGCCGATCCGATTACGAGAATAAAATAAGAGAAACAAACGCAAGAACAAGTCGTTTTAAGTACTCATTCTTTCCGCGAACAATACGCGAAAATAACAGGCTAAAAAGTAGCTCAATCGTTCGGTGTTTACATCCCCTGCTACATGCCGGAAGGCGGGTATTTTTGTAGATGTAGATGTAGTTTAATGATACCCAAAAAATTTAAAATGAAAAAAGTAGGGGGGTTGTATAATCCATTTTTTACCCAGGTTAGTAATATTATGTCACTACTGTCAGTTATTCTTAGTCTAATTTGAACGCACGTGCGTTTAATTCAGTAGGTCATACTCCTTCTTGCACCTTTAAACTCTACAGTTCTCATGGGGATTTTATACCCAATAGCACACCCCTCCTGGCTTCACCCTTGTTCTTCCCTATTTTGGAATCATCTCATTACCGATTAACCTTTCTCATTATCAGTCATATTGATGAGCTTGTTCCTTTGTATTTCATGCCTGTTCATTTGTATTTCATGATAATGCTGGAAATTCCATGAAATCTAGGCCAAAATAGAATTAGTAAAATGGTGAGGTATTGAATCTCCTGTAAACGCAAATGCTCATTATGTGCCTTTATAACACCGTGAGATCCTGTAATAACTCTAAGCACAGCATCAAAGCTACGTAGAACCAATTCATAACAATGCTTAGTATTTTCAACAGTTTTATTTTAACGTGTTTGAATGAAATAAATTGTTTAAAAAATATAGAAGAAAATGCCGATTATTTCTTTTAGTTGGTCCTGGACAGCCTCCAAGTTTAGCATAGATCCCGGAGTTTATATCAAGGTTACGTAAAGTAGTGCATAATATAATAGAAAATACCAAAGATAGTTGAGTTAAATCAATGTTTTAAACCGGTAAAAATTATTGATCGGTATTAAGCCAATTTGATACTTGATATACCCACCGTCTTTTATTCTACGTTAATTTCTAAGAGAGTTTATTTCAGAGACTGCGAATTTCAGTAGCAGGCCCGATATTTCAGCGGCCACCCTATCTATTGAATGAATATATAATAAGTTATTAGAAATAATTGGGAAATAGGATTAATGTAGTTAAATAGAATATAATTTGGAAATATACATTTCTGTAAAAATCGTAGTTTAAATGAAGGACATTTATTAAATGCTCAAATAAATAACAGTTGCACGATATTTATCAAGTACATAAGTGTTCTCAATGGTATTGAACGAATAATTCTTTCAAGTCAATTCTCCAGCATAAATGTCATAAAATGTCTTCTTCCCATCAACATTCTGTAGGGCAGCATACCCAATTACTTCCTCCAACCATATTTTGTGATTTTTCTTAATTTCTTCTCCTCTTTCTATTGCTTTATATTTAGAACTGTTTATAATTTACTAGCTATTCCAATGAAAAATACTCCAGTTCCTTGAAATCGTAAAGACTACGCATTCAAAGGTGCCTTACTAAGGTACCATAACTATAACGTTGCTTATCGAGTTAGCAATGGGGATTGTGAATTTGAAAATCGAATCATATGAACTGTAGTATCACCCCACTCCCAATAAAATGGTAGAGAAGACCATTGCTTTCAAAAATGTCCACCGTTAGATTCTGAGTCATATTCCAGACTTGACTTTCTTTATACCGTTATTACACTTCGAAATAGTGAGGCAATATTTTTATTTATATTTAAATCTCTCTTCCGTATTCATTTCTCTGCCTTCATTGAAATTATTCATATATGGCATACTGTGTGGCCAGTGTTTTTTCTCATAATGTTCTTTTTCTGTTTGTTCTTACTCTTATTCTTTTTATGTATCTCATGTATTTCTTCCTTTTAGATGCCTGCTATTTCCGTAAAATCATAGTTATTCTATCTGCAGGTTTCGCAGATTTTTCAAACCCCCTTTCTTGTGGGTGTTTTCCTGCTGAGGGTTGTTTTTCCTAAGCATCAATTTAAGTTTTTAAACCCACAATATAATTTTCTTCCCTGAACTTTTTTCTGCTATCTCTTTCATACTAACTGACGAAGGGTTAGATGTAAGAAGAGACTTTCTTGTCTCAATCTCGCCCGAATGAAGACGACGATTCTACTCTATTTTGAAACATACGATGGCTTAAATATTCAGGGTCATGTTACTACAGTGCGTGCTTCTTCACTCCCAAATTATGGATCTCGAGTAATCTGTTCAGATACATTAATGTCGAATCGAATCGCATATATACGGAGCGCAAATTCCTTTCTATCGCGGGCTCTAACTTTAATTTTAAAGTTACCAAAGAAATGAGATAGCGCCTAAATGCTCAAATCCTTTTTGAGTTCAGAAATATCACCACACGCCACTTCCAGGAAGAAAGCTAAGATACCTAAAATTTTCCCAAACACAAACGAAAAATCATTAGCTATTCATTAACTAAGTTTGTCTTTGTGAGGAAAGAAATTAATGGTGTCACTGCCAAAGTTGATTTTATACCTTACTATACAGATCAACGGGTATTATCCTAAATATATCGAAGAAAAATCAGTTGCGTTTCAATGAAAAATACTGCTTTTAAATTGCGAATCGCCGTTCTTTGAAATTGAATAGAACTAAATATATTTTTAACATTGCTGGAGAGGGAAATTCTTTGCATGGTCCTCAATAGAAATTCAATTGCAGCCGGACACTATATGTGACGTAAAATTGATGTATTTTTAATAGCTATATGGTTCGGATTCAGATTGGCACGCAGGATTTTATATTCCAAAATTCATTGTTCTTACACGTGTAAAATGTCTTTAAATTAACTGAGAACCAGATAGCCATTCCATTAGAGCTTAAAAAATGTTAACAAAATCAGCTTATGTTATTGTAAGAAATAGTCCAACCTCATTTCCTACAGTTGATTGAAGTTTTCTTTCAATAGAATAGCAGTCACTGAGATATCAGGTCTTCTAGTTCGAATAAAATCAAGGTGTTCAGGCCTAACATTGTGGAAAGCCATTGTAAATGAAAACCGTTAAGTACTTCGTAATTTCCACAAATTTATTTAAACGAACGGTTTCGACTGTATTTACATTTCAGTCATCTTCAGGTGAAAACATGTCGGAAACTGAATCGGAATCTTCAGGTGAAACATATCGGAAGCTGCCTTCGCCAACCACCTACTGGACAAGGGGCATAACAGTTCCTTCGAACCGAGACTCCTCCACCGCCAGCGCAAAGGAAGGAGGTTAGACGCCTTGGAGAAAATAGAGATATCCCTCACCCCTAATTTAACAAATGAATTTTCCTTCCCCGATCTTTCCCAAATCCTTTCCCTCCCATCAAAACTCCAGAGCTCCCTATAAATTCCTTCAGTTTCCGATATGTTTTCACCTGAAGATGACTGAAATGTAAATACAGTCGAAACCGGTCGTTTATATAAATTTGTGGAAATTACGAAGTACTTAACGGTTTTCATTCTAGTTCGAAATTCGCTGTCCCCGAAAACGCTCTCCGAGAATTACTTTAATACCTGAGTAAGAGATAAGGCCGTAGGTATATTCAGTGTCGTTATTGGCTAATTATCAGTAACTTCATCACCAATCGCAAGGTATTGATTTGATTTGAAATCATTCCATAATTTCTAATTTTATAACAAATCATTAGCTTCATTACGTAACTTTGATGTTGGGCTTAGAGTTAATGTTGGGTGTTACACATGCACCTTTTCCGCATCATCTTTACATCTTTCATTTCCAGGAAATTCAATCAATACCTTGCTATTTTACAAAGTCTATTTTGGTCTCGGATTTCATGGAATATTTATCAGGCATGAAATACAAAGGAGCAAGCTCATCAACATGACTGAAAAGGTTTAGCGGAAAGGAGATGATTACAAAATAGAGAGATGGCGGCTTCAATAGAGTTCAAAATGTCTAAAACGAGCAAGTAAAGTATAGTAGATCAGGGAAAAGCGTGCGTAAAATTAAGAGAGACTTTAACTAACCAATATGCACTCACGCAAAATATTTTCAAATTTCAAATCTCTATATTTTCAGCCATCTAATTATTTCTGCTGTCAAACTTTCTTTTCAAAATGCGCCAAAAAATTCCACCTACCGTTAACCCATCATCAGTATAAAATTTATTAATAAAAATAATAATAAAAAACAGGGCTGTGGCATGTCATTTTGACATCTGAGCTTTTGTGCAGGTGCAAATTATTTCATTCCCAAGTCCTCGTGATTGAATTTAGAAACATTCATTGGGAATAGAGACTTGAGTAAAATGTCTTGACTGGAGTTAACCTATAACGAACATTAAGCAGCTTACATTAAACAATGAAGACATTAATATTCTGAGAACCCTTTCAATAATTTCAAAAAATATATAATTAACTGCCTGATATTTTAAAAAATGACACAAACATACAATTTGACAAAAAATTAAAGGAATATTTACTAATGAAATCATATTATAGTGTAAATGAATTTTTAAACGATAAAAATGTTTAATGAGGTTATATTTAAAATGTTACGTAAATTTTATTTTAAATGTGATATAAATCAGGGTAGTGTATAGTTGTAACGTTTTTTTTAATTATAAAATATTTGTGTATAAGAAATATTATATGTGTAATGTCTAATCAATATTCTGTGTTGATAGTGATGATTGTCTGAATTGTTCTATACATGTTTTTGCATCTCTACAGAGGAATAAGAATATTATCATTATTAATACTAAAACTGCCAACTGAGCGAAATCCATTGGCTTAATGAGCTCTACATATGAGAGAAATGCCGAAAGGATAAGGAAGGCCGTTCAAACTGCAAGATGAAGGGGCACACGAGGAATGGAATGAGGTGTGGAATGTCTTGCGTTTATTAAGACGATCATCTACATCTACACACGAACCTGCAAGCCACTCTTCGGCGTGAGGCATGGGGCACAAGCATCATGACTCTACTTTCCTGGTCGGTTATTTTTGCATATCGTTCTCGGAGAGAAGAATTTTTGAATCGATTGGTTCTAGCATCTATTTCTCTGATCTTTCTCGCGGTATCAGAACGGCCTTTGTAACAAGGTGGGCGCATAATCTCGGTTGCATCTTCTACGAACGTACTCTCTCTAAATTCATAAAGCAAATTAAGTCTTTGATTGAGTCGTCTTCCTTCCTCAGATCCTTCCTCATGAAGCATCTGAGTAACACTTACCGATTTATCAAGGCAATTTTTGCAAAACGTTTTGCCTTTCGTTGTACATACCTTTTCTAATTCGCAAATATCAGCAAAGAATATATACCATACACTGCATGCATTCTCGAGGCGAGGCTTAACAAACGCAAACTAATAACGCTCGTGGACTTTTTCTTCAATTCTACCGACTTTTCTCTTGACGAAGCCGAGTTTCTTAAGGGCTCGCCCACATATATGATGGACGTGGGTGCCCCAAGTTAAGTTATTCGTGAGGGTTATTCCCAGATAAATAACCGAATCGACTGTTGATAATTTTTTCCCTCTAAGGCTATGCGAATTAACATCGGCAAAGGATTTTATTTCGAAAAAATTAATTATAGAACATTTGCCTTCGTTGAGATCCAATTGCTAGTCGTCGCACTATTTAATAATTTTATCTAAATAATCCGATAGGGTTAATCTATCGCCATTACGTCTCGTCGAAGGTGAATTATAAAATTTCTCTTGGTTACTACAATGACAGCATTGTTCACAATTGCAAGCTTCAGGCCCAAGCAAGAAATGCTGAGATCGCAAACGTAGCGCTATGACGCATACCCACACGGTGGAAGCAATTACTAATCGCATGGGGTATTTTTAATCATCAAGATTATATTGCTGAATTCGCACAGAGTGACTATAATATTATCAAGAACTGTCTTACTTAGCGAATAGAGGGCATAGAAAAGGGTGGAGTAGGGTTGCCAATTCTCACGGTTTCGGCGGGGTAATAAATTTTAAAATCTCCAGCCTCTCGGATTGAGGCTTTTTCCCGCTTTAACTCCACTACGCACATCTTGAGTTTCATGTACCAATATACCGGCGTTCTCAACTCTTAGCGGCTTATTTTCATATATAGTTTAATGTCAGCATTCCTCCAGCGCAATCTTAAATATGTTCCATCTGCACCTCGAGAAATTCGAAAATATTTTGGAGATCTGTTTTATGATATTCAATATGCAGCTTATTTCAATTTATTCGTAATGTAGTAAAATAGTATTTTGAAAGTGCTTCGACAGCTGAGGTCATTTTGTTCGTGGGCTCCAACCGAGAATCGAACCCGGGACCGCTTTCACTGAAGTCGAGCGCGCTGCCCACACGGCTTTTCGGGAGCCCGTTTTATGATTCTGTATTAAAAATCGCGTTAACTCACTCAAAATTTCTTCTCTGGATAGAGCTAGTACAATTGTGATAAAATTACACTTTATGCCATTCATTGATGAATGATATGTATTCTACGCTGGTTGAAGTTATGCTTTAGATATTCTCCCGGAATTTACAAATATTGGAATGGAAAACTCCCGAAATTAACTCTCCAGGAGTTGGTTCTGCATTCCATTTCTAGTGGAGATACTTATTTTATCTGAAGGCTGCATATTCCATTCGGTCACATATGAAACGATTACAACACATGTGATAGAGACATGTTGCCTACATACAGTTTCTAAGCTTCGAAACTGCTTGGAGAAAAAGAATTCAGTCTCAACGTAAGCCTAGGTGAATATTTTCATTTGGTTATTGTAATGAATATTCAATTTTAACTTGACGTAATTAACAATAGAGGAAACAAAGTGAATTGAATACGAACATTAAGAAAAACTACCGCATTGAACGACAGGCAAGACCTCAGGTGACCTAACAGTCACATGTTCCCCGCCATTCATTCAGATGTAGAAACCTCCTACACCTATAGCTCCCTAATACTCGTAGCAATAAAATTTTATGCAGGAGGTAGGAGGAATCTTGCTTCATGATACTAAAATATTTGTAGCCAAATAATGAATGTATGGAAAAATAATTTTATTCATCAAGGTTTTGTTCCAATAATTTCTTTTTCTTTTTTTCGTTTTTCTTTTATTATGTATAGATGATCTTACTTTTCGGAGTGCTCCTTGCATATTCTTTATTGTCGATCATTGTACAAAATCATAATGTGGACAAAATTGACGGTAAAAGTAGAACTATGGTTGTAACAATCAAAAGGATGGGCAGTTAAATAATTAATAAACATATCAAAGGTAATCAAATGTAATGACTAAGGGAATGACATGACGTAGGAATTTCTAAACATGTATTTTGAAAGCATTTAAATCTTCCCATTCCACAATATTAGCCAGGAAATCTGAGAGCTTCGAATATTGTTCCAATATACAATAAAACCCGTTTAAGACGCGATCTCACTTAATATGCGATTTTCTCAAGGTGCCGGCACGGTTTATACTAGATACGTGGTAACCATACCGTTTAGAACGCTCTAATACTCGCTTATCAGGCAAAATTTTCCCGTCCCTAGATGTACTAAAATTCTCTATAGCTATGTCGTGATGGCATAAGGAACAACACAGTTTGGCCTTAATAATCTTATTTTAACAACTTACATTACGCCGTCCATGAAGAAATTCGGGGATTCGAGCACTCGCCGTGTGGTCTTAAAATATGAATCGAGTAAATATCTTACTTGTAAACCGTACAAAATGCCTTTAACAAGCGTGTTGATATATATTTCCTTTCAAAACCGAGTGAGTCATGGAGAGCCGCGCGGCTGAGGGCCTTGCAGCGGTTTCGAAAAGTTTGTTTATTTCTCGGCGTCGCAAACGGTCTCAAAGGTTTACTTCAGATTCTCCATCAGAAAACATCACAGAATAGTATGGTATAAGTTAACCCGTGTCCATTTTTCTATTTTGCTCGCTTTAGGCAAAAATTTTCTCTAAAATAAGGTTTTCAAATATTCAACTGTGACCATTAAAATCAACCAGTATAAAAGATAAAAGATAGATTTATAACATGACGACATTATAGTTTACCCGATACTTTTCATCGTGTGGGTTCAGCACCGGCTTGAAGTTGAATAATTTCGCGAAAAATCGAAGACCGGCGTTTTTCGCCAAATTTGCTAAACTTTGATACCCCTGCATGATTAAAATGCATCGCTATCAACGTAAATCAAACCACAGTTGTATTCAGAATTTATTCGAGAATGGCCATGCGAAGTTTCGAAGTCCTAAATCAAAATAACACTTTCGTTTTACTTGGGCCAGCTTTTTTCGATTATAGCCCACTGTGCGACGGCAGGGAATGTAAGAAGAATGTTTTGTCGGTCTTACGGGCAAACCAAACCATGATGAGTGCAACCAAAAAGTCCTTCTTGCAGATGGTTTTATCGGTCTTGCAGACGGTTTTATCGGTCTTGCAGGCAGACCAACCCGAGTTGCAAGCGTTGGGTCTTAGGCGATTTCTGCTTTTGGGGCCCTACCTTTTATAAAAGATTTGGGGCTCATGCGGTGAGGGCATCGGAGTATGGAAGGTCCGATTTTTAGTTATTCCTATGCTCACATCCCGCCCTCCCAACGGCACAGACCACCAGGAAGTCATAGTTCTTCGGCGTAGGACCTCATTCTTTTGGAATTTTCATATCTTAAAATTACAAGTGGCGTTTGAAAGAGTGAGTGCAGGAGCACGCCTCCCGCACCCCACTGTCTGGACCCTTTTCTTTCAACACCTCTTTGGATGGATACTCTATACCGGCTCACTCTTTGAGACATTTCGGCACCTCTCTCCCATTATATGCCTAATTAACCCTCCCAGCAAAACTCCTCCGCCTCAGTCGATAGACTCTTTACGTTATTCTTCCATAATTCTGGTCTGGTAAATATCGCCTCATTGCAAACTAATCTGGTAATTATTCCCTCATTATAGAGTAAGAAGAATCAAAATGAAGTTGCGAAGAGATACGCTCTCCTTGTACGAAAAGCAGTACGTAAATTCTTAAAACTAATAACAAAAGAGCAAGCAAAAGAGAAGGCTTACACAACAATAGTTCGCGGAAATACGTAATAATCGCTTATAACGAGGTTTTCACTCGTTTTCCTGAAAACGGTCTTACTAAGGTTCTTACGGGTTTTACTGTATTTTGCATTTTCTAAACTAAGAAATAATCCTGAGTTAAGTATCTGAGGATATGGCTATTGTAGCTAGGGGTATTAGTAATGTCAATGCTTTGAAAACTGAGATTTATTGGCACTAGAATCCCCTCCGATAATCGAACCCGGGACCGCTTTCACGAAAGTCGAACGCGATGCTATCCGGAGATTCCTTGTTGTAGATCTTCATTCGGTATGCCTCATCGATATTGTAACGTAATTTAGCTAAAACTTCAAGGATGAATGTTGGAAGACAATATTAAGTTTTCAGAAGTACACAGTATCCGCATAAACTCGTGTGTTAATTTATCTCGTATCTAACAATTGTAAGTCGACCCTAGAATTTTTGTAAAAATTTTTCTATCGCTAATTTTCGCCCTTAAGATAGAACAGGATTTGTGAAGCTGTGTGCAATGGAATTTATTTCTATCATATATTTTACGAGTAAAAATCTCCGTCGAGGTAAACTTTATTTCATGTACTTTAAATATAAGTATAGTTCCATGTGTCTAGATCTTATAAGCTGGTAGGCGTGAATTGTAAATCAGTAAAAAATTTCAATATTTCTGCCAGGTGGATGGTTTGATTGATTCTAGATTAATTACGAATATATTTGCTCATAATTAAATTATATGAAAGACTTTATGCCAATAATTACTATGAAATCACATTCTTAAAACATTTTTAGTTTCTAATGCTTAGAAAATAAAATTAGAGAGATTATCATCTTCTAACCTTTTATTTCATTCGGTTGTTAAACTCAAAAATATTCCTATAGGACGATAAATTTAATAAGAATATTCCCGTAACTCTGATAAATGTAATAAAAATCAACAACTGCGTTTGATTTACACCCCAGTCAAGCAAGAAGAGACTTTAATTAAATTGAGTTTTAAGTCTATAATAATTGTTTTCGTAACGTTCATACCTTAAATTTTAGTAATTATCAATAATGATTATATTTTAAGCTAACTAAGAATGTTACAGAAATTCCGAAAAATTACCCAGTTGAAATGCATTGAACATTGTGAATGGAAGCATTTAATTGCAAAATTTGTACTGTGTTGCAATCAAATACTTACATTTAATATAAAATTCGGTAAAGTAGCGCAGATGAATTTTCATTTCGTGGAACATAATGCATTTCGTGAGGATTACATAACCTAACTAATGCCTAGTTTTTGTTAAAAAACATTTGTTCCCATTTCATTCCCTCAACCGATAATTATCTTAACGTTTCTTCGCCAGTTTGGCAACGGAAAAGCAACGAATAACTATTCCTTGGAAAATCTGACTCATTGAGAAACACTTCTACATTTCGTTGGTGGTCTAGAAATATTCCATTGTATAAATAACTCCTAATTTAATAGTATTAACGAATTAGAGTACGGGGGTTATTCTCCCATTCTCAATGCTGTTACCTTGCCGCCTCCTTCACATAATACTCCTTCCCGCTAATTCTCCTAATGCCCCTCCTTCCTCACGTTTTTCCCTCACCGACATTGTTCCGCCTATTCCTTGGCCTACAACCCCACCTTCCCCTGCGCAATCCCTGCTTACTTCCTTCCCCCCCGTCCTTCAATTCCCCGCCCCATCCCTCTTACTTGTGACTATGAATACCGAGGGAATTTTCGAGAATGTCACCTGATGTTGATGCTATGCATTAAAACCTAGTCCACGTGTGTATTCAATATGGTATTGTATAAATTAAAGTGTTAATTCTACTATCTTACACTTCTACACGGTAGTAAGTTTGTCGCAGCGAATGTAATACGGTAGATAACAATGCTGGAATATCGGAAAATTTCCTCCTCTTCGTTAGCTCTATCATCGATTCTAAATTGGTCTAAATTCTCAATGTATTCTTATGAAAAAGTCTACGACTTCGGAATCAACAATCGCCTTTGATGTCAAAGAAACTCTCAGATGCAGGTTGGGAATCATTGAAAAAAAGGAGGTTAGAAGCTAGGTTGCGACTTCTTAACAAATTTAGAGAAAGCACGTTTTTCCGAGGACGTAGTTGATATTTTGCGACCCCCCTATTACTTCGACCGATTCGATAATGAGAATGAAATATGAGAAATAGACGCTATAACAAGTCGTTTTAAGGACTCATTCTTTCCGCGAACAATACGCGATAATTGTAGGCTAAAAAATAGCTCATTCGTTCGGTGTTTACACTCCCTGCCACACGTCGAAAGGCGACTTGCAGGCTATTTATGTAGATGTAGAAGAAACGATTTGCTTACAACCCCCAAAATTTTAGAAACATTTCTTTTATATTTGTCAAAATTCTTACAATTTTAAACAAAAGCAATGTTTCAAGATCGAATAAAATCTTCATTCAATATCCCTTCCTCTAGTACACGTCGGACTTAAACCGCGATTTCGTCGGACTGATTTTTGTAATTAAATTCCGTAGAAGAAAAAGAACAGAAACCGATTTAAAAATCTTAACATGTTGAGAGAGTATTTTCGAGTTGTCTAGAGTAAAGGCCTGAGTTCTTTCGTTAAAGTAACGACGAATTTTAAGCCTCGATCAGGACTTTAATGAATCCTGTAATTTCATATACCTACCCCTCGTAGAGTGCAGTAAAATATTTTTGTGTTGATTCCTCAAAGTATTTTTTTACAGTAGTTATTGACATCGGAGTAATTAATTATACATATTAGAAAAATAATTTTTTTAATTGTACATCACAGTAATTAGTATAGTAGATCAAATCAACTATTATAATCTACAAAAAATTGGAAGTTTTTCTCACAAGCAATAACATTTATAATTCTACTTTGCGTAAATTTCTCTCTCGAATTTAAGTCGAAACTATGTTATTTTCCTGAAACATTTGTATCTAAAGTTTGACTGTGCTCTATGCGAGTCGTATATCTGGGACTCAAAAAGGACGCAAGATACTTTAATGACGTATCAGGCACCATTCTTTTGTTGTTACATCATCCACGAATTTATTTTTGTTTGATGAATTTCATCTCCGTTCCCCTTTCAATAAACTCACCTTAGCTAGGTATGATTTCTGCAGAAGTTGGAGTAAGCCTTACGCAAATCACAATCGAGTATCGCAAATAAGTAATTCATCACTTTGAAAATAAGGGACACGAAATCAATTAAAAGTTCCGCGAGTTCGCGCCGGAAAGTTTCGCAGCTCATATATTTCTAGTTTTCAATAGTCTTGCGACAAACTCGGAGTTCGAAAATTCTCAAAACATCAACTGTTCATATCAAAGTATTTGATGTGTCTAATAACTGAATGCAGATGTACGCTAATTGGAAAGGAAATATATTCTGAATTCACCTACATTCCTGTTTTCGCGCTAATCTTATACACGTTTATGTATGAATTTATGTTTATAACTAAAAATACTAATAATACAGTGAATGAGATACCACCTCGATAAAAAGAGATGTGGCCTCATTACGGTATACATACATATGTATGTATGTATGTACATGGGTGGTCTGAAAAGTTTCCGACATTTCGCCATTCTCTCGACGTTTTCTGAAATTTTATGAAGAATTCTGAAAAAATCTGGGGTCAGAAACTTTTCAGACCACCCTCGTATGTATGCAAGTACTCGTATGTATACCGAAATTCGGCCACATTTTTTAAATCCATGTGCTATCTCATACATTGTGTTATTAGTATTCCGGTATTACAGTATTACGGTTCCGGTGTTTGCTATGGTTTAACGAGAAAACCGAATTAAGACCAATTCCGGTTTCACTCCTGCTAACGCCGAACCGGTCCTTTATGATCTGACGATTGTAATATTATACCCTTCTGAAAGATTCTTTTATCATTTCCAGCTCCTTTCATTTACAGTAATTTACAATTGGTATTAGAATTAAACTTATCAATTATTAGTCTCAAGTCGTTGTTACGCATTTTTAGTAAACCTTCCTCCAATTACACCTGATTTAAAAGTGAAATGTTGCGAGCTGTGAGTTGGAAGGGAATAAATAACGACTTCGAATCGATTAATAATCATTGCGGAGTGATTGAAGTTCATTAGCGTATGCTGGTAATGGATTCATTCTAAAAATAATGAAGGACTTAAATTCGGCTCCATCAGTTTCTTATCTAAGAGCAATCTTATACATTGTTTAAGTTCTAGGGAGGGAGTTCTAAAATCGCTTCGAGTAAATAAAGTAAAGACGAATTTTAAGACTCGATCAGGCTCTCTAATAAATCCTATAATTTCATACACCTATCTTTATAAAATATTTTTCTATTAATTTCCCAATACATTTATTACGGTAGTAACTGACATCGGAGTAATATTTTTATTAAATATACCCGACAGTGATTATTATATTAGGATTGATTGTTTAAGCTATATTAGATTGTTTAATTTCTTCGGTTAAGGGCTATGGAGTTAAAAATAGCTTCGAGTAAATACGAGGTCTGAAAAGTTTCCGATCCCAGATTATTCATAAATCTTCAGAAAATTTTAAGAAATTTTCAGAAAACATGTCGAGAAATGGCTAAATGTCGGAAACTTTTCAGACCACCCATGTAATTCCCTTCTTTTTCAGTTCCACCATCGAAAGAATATGTGCCAAAATCCCTTTCCAGCAATCAAGGAGTGTTTTAATACAATTGTAAACAGATTAGTAGGTTGAGGTCTTTTATACTCGTGTCACAACTCTTTTTTGGCAGTTTTACGTTTTAATAGTGCCTATTAATAGAGTCTGAGGGGAGTGGGTTAAAATGTAGAAGGGGATAAACGTCGTGTGTGAATATTAGAGCATTTTGAACTGAGCTCGATTAGTTGCTCGATTCTTGATTGTTGATCGTAATTACAGTTGTTGTCGTGGAATCGGCGCGGCGCTCGCATTTATAGTCAGAATCCGCGGGAGGAGCATCAGTTGCTGCTGAGCCAGTCGCCTGGAAGGGTCTCTTTCGCTCGTGGTGTCTCTAAAATTAGTAATTGTGGAGAAGTTCACGAAGATGACTTCATTCCTTAGGAACCTGCTGAGAGGAGGACACTCCAAGCACAAAAGTAAGCACACGATTTTTCTCTCTCGAAATTTTGTTATCGTAGGCTGGAAAACTTTTCGGAAACTCGTATTCCTTTGAAAAAAGTTGCTCATCCTTGCCTGGACGCCGCTCGCTCGCGTGAATTGAGTGCGTTTGGAGAATCCTCGGCTGTTCGTTGTTTGAAAATGAGGAGGGAAAGCGAAAGTTTTGGTCATTCTCTGAGCGCCGAATTTGTAATATTGCGCGCACCCTCGCGAGTGGAAGGTTGAATGTCATTTCTAGATCTTTCAGCTTAACCCAAAAATCATCGATCGATTGCAATTTTAATCGCTGTGATTTTAAACTAAGTGTTAATTGGTCGAAAGCCGAGTTTCAAATTTTTCTCCCCGAATCGAATTACAAATGCAATGGTTAATTTTCCCGTGTCCTTCCTCTCGTCTTATCGTATGGTCACTCTTTCGTATAGCATAAGTCTCGGAATAAGGTTTAGATTTTGATTTTTTTGCGTAGGATTTAGTGTGGTGATCTAGTGTAGTGATATCTTCCAGTGATTTTTAAAAAGTACGCAGAATACTTCAGAAAACCTAAGTATTTTCTCTTCAGGCCCTTGCATCTCATCGTGTTAAATTATTCGACTCATTTCAATCAAATCCGTGCATTTTTCGATTGAATGGAATCGAATAATTGCCCGAAGTGCAAAAGTTGTATGAAAATTAACTTTTGATCTCGGCAATAGAGAAGGTGGCACATAGAAATTTTCGTGGTCGCCATTGTCGTACATTCTTCCGATAACATTTCAGATTTGACAGATACGTCTTTAACTCGTTTCTAACAGTAAGCAAGGGATTTCGATATATGTAGCAATTAAAATAAAGTGCAAAGTTATATATTAGAGAAAATAGAACTCGAGCTCTTCAAAATTTAATCGCGAACGGATAAATCAAGCTTTTTGTAACACAGCGATTTCAGGGATTTCTGAAGTATCTGCTACTGAAGGTTTCCAACATTTTTCGTAGAACTCAGGAGATTGAATCTATATCCATTGAAGCTCGGAGAATATATTTGATGAAACAGAAAAATTTATTTCTAACAGTTTTTCATAAAATGCAGTTTTCTATTCCGTACAGGGAATAATTGATTAGTTGATCATTGGTCCGCCATTTCATGATAATCCTAAATTCATCGGAAATTAGGCATTTATTACCTGAGTTATTGGAGAAATATTAATAAACTGTCACTGTAAAACAGGAAATAAATTCTTATCGAAAAATCTGGAGAATCGTAGAGTATAACGATATTTTAGTGCATTTTGTCTCATAAAACTAACATATATAACTGACAGCAATGGAAGATCCGCAGCCAGATATTAGGGAAATGGTAACAGTTTCGGGCGAATTAGTAATTATAATCTATTCTTCTTGAAGCGACTTAGTCTGAGTTATTTTTCAACCGATTCAGATATTGGATTTGATTGAAATGAATGGAAATGGGAATTTTAAGGCCGAAAATATGAAAGAATTTCTATTGCTTTTTCTGAATTGACGGGCAGTTTTTCCTCAACGAGAAATACTGCAGATGAATAGGGATAACTAAATTAAAATCCTAAAATAACATATTCGAATTTGACAGTTGATATAAAAACTAAAATACCGTTTATATTGAAAGCATTAGGGACATTGCCGTCATCAAAGGGACTCTAATGGAATGTGGAATTTCATAGAACCGTGATTGCATTAGAGTAGTGGTCGCCCACGTATGGTCAGTATAATTACCCTACCGTCCACGGGTGTTCCTGTAACACAATTCAGTTCCAATAACACAATTCATACTATTACATCATAGAGCCAAACGCGAATAGTAAATTTCTGTCGTTTACGTATGACATAAAATACGAATGAAAATTTGCGTAATATTTTCTCCCGAAGAATCACAGTACGAAAGTAAAACATAATAAGGAGTTCATATTCGAAAATGTCTTTCATTGTTCTTTATTGTTATTCATTGTTCGATTGTAGATTTTATCTTCTGAGGAATACACACAAAGTCAGCATAAAATGGCCTCAAAGCGGGAGTTAGCGACCAGGTTGGCGACCGCTGTATTAGAGGGTACCTTTCAATCTGATTATCTCATAGTCACAAGAGAGAGCGGGGCAGATGTTTTTGACATTTGTTTCCTATACTTGAGCTTGAAAGAGAATCCATATGATAAGACATCGTATTTATAATCTCTATAACAATATCTTCTTGCGGCGTTCAGGCACTTTTCTTTAGATATCTTGGTTTTCCTTACAACAGTTAATAAACTGATTTTTGACTCTTATTTTGGTCTTAAAATTTATTTGGAAATAAATATAGTAATTTATATATTTGTATTGTTTGTAATATTTATAGAATTATTATAAATATTCGATTATGTATGCATATTATTTTCTTTTTATTTAGCATTGATGTTAATTTTATTTGATGGTGTATTGGTGTTTTGGCAGATTTGGTCTCTTATTGCAAAATCTTCCGAATTCGAGAATTGAATCTTCGGCAATTCTTGCCTCTATTATATATATCGATTATATATATAATATAAATATAATCGATAATTGTCGATAATTTTATTACTCTTGACCATTTTGTAATTTTCTGCATCGTAGAGGCTCTCAATTCTGCCTGTGGAATCCCAGATCTAATATATATGTAATATTTAAGGTGAGTTTCCTAAGTCGCGATTGATGCACGTGATTTAAAGTTCTCCACCCGATCACTTACTTTACTTCTTATTAAGCACTTTTATTTTCCTCCTGCAACACGGTTTTTGTCTTCCCCATTGTTTTTCCCTTGCATCCCACCTTATTTTGCTTTATTCAGCAATCTATTTCTTATCAGTACTGAGCCAACATTTCTGCATCTCTTTCATGTTTTCATTCATAAACAGTTCCTCTCTCTCTCTAATTATCTCCAGCATTTTCTCTTTTCATTCCAATCAATTCAAACTACATTATAGAAAATGTGTTAAACGAATTGATGCTATACAACTCAGGAGATGACACCAATTTCAGCTTCAAAATATAAAGGCGATTTTAGCTAGTCTTCGTGAATGGATGTCTTTTATATCACGCCTGCCTTTGATTAAAAATATTTAGAGACAGATAAACGTCAAAGTTCCTCTAGGAAGCCTTTTTTCCCGCATAACTAGAAAAATTACTACATTTTTCATTTAATTTTGCTATTTAACGTCAACTGATAGATTTTCAACTACAATAACGGCGCTTTTCTAAGTTTATGTCATAGTTAAAGCGTAAATTGTCACCGAATACCAATTTAGAATTTCATAATTTGCTATGCATGCTTTCGCAATCAATATGATTGATTATGGAGTTATATAAGTGAGGTCGCTGGAAATAGTAACAGAGATAAATTAATTTTCTATCATGCAATGTAATTCAGAGTTCATGAAATAGCTCTCACATTGGCGTTCCGCGCACACGTGTGATTTCTATTCGAAGCGGGAAATATTTTTTCGAAGCGTTTCCGGGAAAAAAGAGCGGCCGTCGATAATTTTATTACTTAGGACCGTTTTGCAATGAGCTACATCGGAGAGGCTCTCAATTTTGCCTGTGGAATGCCAGATCTAATTTTACCTCATGCATCTCTCTACTTTCGACTCGAAATCATCGGCCTCGTTGAAGATTTTTTTCCACACTCCGAGAGTGTTTGATATAGGAGATTCTACATTGCTCCCAGTTAACTGTAATGCGATATTGATGATTTTATTCTTTCAAAGCTGGAAGAATAGTCAGTTGAAACAATTTCATGCTTATCGCTTCGCTACGATTCAACTCTGCTTTCATCGCCTCTTTGGTTGTGTCCAAAATGAAATAAGATTCTGACCTCTTCGGTAATTTTTCTTTCGAATCATTCCTATCAGTTTTCTATTCGCTCTTTTTCAATTCAGTCTTCTCACTTCAGTCTTTTAAATTCTTTGCGTCACCTCCTCTTTTTTGATAACATCTCTGCACTCTTACCCGAGTGAGATCATGAAATTCTCCATCAACAAAAATTGCTTTCTCAGTTGATTCCATATCACTTATCCGTCTAAGGCGTAACATAGGTGAATCAGCAGACATTTGAAACACCCTTTCAGATTCGGAGGAATGTTTACCATTGGTTTTCCGAGTATTTAACCCACAACAACCATCCGGAAGTTTTAACTTATTTCCTTTTTCATTGTTAATTTCTTTTTTATTCTCTTCAAACACGCTTTAGGTTATTATTTCCCTTATTTATTATTTGTTAATTTATTGATTTATCTATGAATATTTTCATCTTCGTTTTTATTCTACTTCTAGATTTCCACCTATGATTTTTTAATTACATAATTAAAAATTTTAATTAAATGAGAGAAAACCAAAATCATGAATCAGTTCCACCAAATATCGCTCGAACTAATTAATCATTAATGATTTTGTTAATGTGAAAGACAAGTTTTTTTCTTTATGGTTGATTGGTATGTTTATTCCTATTCCAAGTTTTAAATTTGTATTATAATATTTTAATATTTATAACGCATGTAAAATGGAGTTTTTCTCCATATGCACATAAACACTAAATTTCATTGTCTCATATCTATACTATTAAAGTAGCGACTCAAAGTCTCCAATCTACCCAGTTATTATTTATTTTATCCTTACGATCAACTTAATTTCATACCTCCTATTGCTTAAATAGTTTTGGCAATTTGGTTTTGTCCGGTTAATACTTATTGATAATAAACTTCGGAGTCGATTAAAAGCTAAACTAGGGATTCCACTAAAAACAAGTTATACCATATATTTGTTCAATTTTTCTTCCGCTTAACTATATAGCGCAAAAACTTTTGTTATTATTTAGTTGGTATTTTATGAAAGATAGAGCAAAATAGTGATATTTTTACGCTATTCAGCGTAGTTCTCGATATGAAAATTTTATCTCTCAAAATTATTAATCCTATTTAAACAAAATTTGAATGTAATATTATAACACTTATTTTGTATGCTATATAATAATATTATGTATAATATTTGTATCTAATATAATGAAACTCAGAATACTTATTGCCTCGAATATAAAGCTTCCAATGTGTATATAAATTATTTCCATAATGCTATAAAAAGTTGCTATCGACCTTGTAAAAGAACTTTCTCATTGTAATGGATGGACTTCAAAATACGAACTTGGTCTCGTTATAATGCTCTCGGTAGGGGCATTCACAACTTATAACTTAGGCTAAGTTCAACTATAGATTTATTTTCAGCTCGTTTCATTCCGCCTGGACGTTCACCCTGGGCAGAGGCTGCGAAACGTGAAAGTCGTAAGTAAATCTAGGTAGTTTCGGTGGATAGAGTAGCCTTTTGTTCTCTTTCTTAACAGGGTCCGAACACCTGAATGGTGAGCATATTGCATGCACTGATTTGAAGATACATCGGCCTTTCCTAATATGTTTTCCTATGAATGGCGTAATTATTTTTCAGCGGATGGATCGAGAATATTGTCCTTGAGACAAATCAGCTGAAAGAAATAATAATCCAAAAGTAATTTGTGAAGGGTCAAAGATTGTGAGACGTGCGTAGATATACTCGGCATAAAAAGAACGAGCTATTCATGCTACAGGTCGTTTCCTATGCTTAGAATTTAAGATTTAAATCCTACAAAAATCATATCTATATTATCATTAAAAAAAGTTTATTCGACTAAATATTCGTACATTTAAAACATCGCAAGTTTTATCTTGACTTTTTCTATTACTCTCTTGAGGCTTTCTCTACTTTATATATTCTATATTTTTTATCTATTTGAGATATTATCTTTTTTCTATCATTCACTTCTCCCCTCCGTGGATTCGTTTGAGTTTTGAGGTTCATAAAAGATCAGAGCTGGTAAAATGTTTCGAAATCTTTGGAAAATAATTTAGTATTCGTATCACAGCTGATTAATTGCTTCAGAAAATCGTACAGCGCTGGCGGAGTTTAAACCGACTTAGCTGATTTTTAGCATGAGTTTGATTCCACAGGTCGTACTTTAATTGACACTTAAATGACTGAGAGGGAGAGATAGTGATGGTCGATCTTTTTCCACTTGAATACATCATCATTACGGAAATGATTGTGGAATTCATTTGTCTCAAATAAAGTATAAAATTTGGCTTATTGGCCTCTTCTCACCATCCTGATTTTTCCTAAAACGTAGCTCTGCGACTTGATAATATCATAACAGAATAGGTTTCACCCTTAAAAATATAGCTTATAAATATGCACCTCATGAAAAATTCTCGTAAGTAACTATTCGAGCGTTGATTTCAGGTCATAATTTTGAGGGATTTATCTTTAAAAATAGGACCCCTAGAAATAGAGCTTCATTGTAAGGAACTATTAAATGTTTTCATAAGACGAATGACTGAATAGTTTCAATAATAATTACCTCACTAATTTGTGTCAATAAAATTAAATCATCTAGCGTATTCTAATTAGCTAAATTGGTGCATTTTACGTTTGTCTAAACTAGAATTGCCGACAAAGCCTAGATGGGATGAAGTGTCGCTTAGTGGTCAATGGTACGTGTTCAGGAAAGGAGCCTTTTGCAGACCACAACTATCCGGATTATCTTTGAGTTCAGTAGAGGCGGATGATATTAGACATATACGATTGTGGTTCCAGTGGAAGTAACCGGACTGTACAAACCGATAAATCACACAAAGGTAGTCTCCCAAGGCTACGTAATAATCCCTAAATTGGGTACGTGCGTAAATTCTCCTTCTACACTGATTACAGTATGTATCCGCGTGTAAGATGATTTTTCACAAAAGTTAACGTTAAAAGGTGGGGTGCGTCTTATATGAAGGTGTAGATTTCCAAATGTACTTATAATAATGGATCGAGTATTCAGTCTTATATGCGGGTCTACGCGATATATTCTCTATCTTCATATATTATTTCTAAATGTCTGTTCAGAAATAAATCACCAGCGCTTTTCTCCCTTCAAACTCATAAAAATATATAAATGACATACTAGGTTAAGGAGAAAGTCCCCTACTTCCTGCATAAAATAGAGAAACAAATGAAAAATGCACCATTTGGTCAAAAAATCGAGTTAAGATATAAATTTTCCCATGGAATTTCAATACTGGATGTGCATATATCGATAGCTATCGATGCGAATTAGGAATATCAAAACGGACACTGATACAGAATATGAAGGTGTGTGCTTTTAGATATTTTAATTGTTTATGTATTCGTTTTTTAGTGAATGGAGGGCTTGTTGATATGCATTTGGGTGGGGAAAAAAGGGTATCGGCAAATTTTTAGCTGTCTGCAAATTTTTAGCACGTGGCAACTAGTATCCTTAAATAGCATAACGGTACTTTGCATCAGTTTATAACATTGGATGTTGTTCTATATCCTATTTACTAGATCGTTCACCGCCTTAAAAATTATCGGCGACCATAAGCAGTCAAGCACACGCTATCGCATACTAAAATAATCTCAGTATAATTTTGCTCCAAGTGGGATGGAAGTCTTACTTCCCTTATCTCATTCTTAAGAATATGAATGGAGTCATTGGCTGGAAAGTAATTTCTTCCGCTTTGGTCTGTAGAAATAATCCTACATTCGTTACCAGTCTCTGTAATCATGGCATTGAGCAACGATTATTTCTTTGATTGACTTGTCATTGATGCAATAAGCCGAAGCGATTGCATCGGAGGGATTTGTTTACTAAAGAGCTTAGACCATCTCAATGATCAGCATAACAGATCTTTCTTAACATTCCTTGCCGACCAGTACAATGTAAACGGTTATTTTCCTTAATTCGTAGAGTTTGGTAGGGTCTAATAATCCGAATCGGTCATACGCTATTTTCTTAATCTCCTTAATGCTTCTTCCGCATATTTGTAAGATTTTAATTTAAAGACTCACTTATTTTATTAACCCTAATCTATTTCCCACCATAATTAGCCCTTATAAAATTTCGCTTCTCTTAATGAATACTTTTAATTAATTTAATAGTTACAATGATTTTAAAATGTAAGCCTAATTGGTATTTACAGTTTCTAAACCTTACATTCTTCAAAATCCCGTTATGTTTATTAAATTAAAAAAATCTTTCACTTCAAGCTAATTCAAGACTTAAAGTAAAGTTTTAAGAAATTCAGCGCCTGCCAGCAGCACTTTTAACTCGTGCGTTGTAACATTCCGTACGGATAGAGAGTGAATCGCTAATTTCCTAAAAGAATTTAGGAAAGATTTCTTTCAAATTAGATTAAATTAGATTAAATTCAAATAAAAATTAGCCATCATTATACAATTTTAGCTGAATACTTATCCCGTTATGGTCGCTATTTAAACTAACTAAACTATTTAACGGAAATCGTTTGGTAAATACAGTAAAACCCGTTTAAAACGCTCCCAGTTAAGACGCGGATCTCTTCCTTTTTATTACGCGAAGCACATGGTAAATTCCGCTTAAGAAGCTCTACTACCCGCTTATAAGGCTGATTTTTCCCTCCCTCAGAAGCAAAGTAAGCTTTTTCGACTAATTATCTGACTCATTTGGTGGACAAAAGCTGTTACCCTATCTACAATTGCTGCAGATAAAGCAAATTTAAGAATTTCTCTTTCCGTTTTAAGGTTCAAATCAATTTAAAAATAAAAGAGGAAAAAGTATTCCTTTTGTTTTCAAATGTGCAAGAATGAAATTATAAAGCTCCCATATCTTGTTTAAAACATCTCACTCGCGGTTGCACTCAATTCTCTGAAAAGCGTCTTAAACGGGTTTTACTATATTTGTTTTTTACCTAAATGTGCTCCCCAAAACGTGGTTAATACATTCATTTTACGACTTTACAGCTGATGACAGCTTAGAAGACGAAATAGATGCCTTTAAGAGAGTCTTTAAGTTGAACTCAAATCTTAAAGTCACTTCCTTCAGAAGATGCCCTACTCATTTTCAGAGGAACTTGATTTAATTAGGACTTTAGATATTCAACTATTGTTTAGAGTAAAAATCAAAAATAAACTCAAAGTTGAATACGTTATCATAGACGAAGTGGACGTAATTGATTAGGCCCAGTCCCGATCGTTCCCTAATGAGAATGCTAGTATCAACAGGTGAACTTCGTAAATGAGCATTTCCAGGGAAGTGCGGAGTTTATTGGGTGAGATGGAGATCCAATTTATCTTGTTTAACTTTACTTTATATTTTATCTTCTAAGAGCTCCATTTCACCGATGGAAAACTTTTATCCTAGCACTTTTAAACCATCCACTCCATGATAGCTGTATCACTCCTCCACTTTTTTCCTTCTTGCGTATCGACCTTTCTATTTCAAGGCTGAACATCTCAATTGTCTTGCGGAAAATGTTTTCTCCAATCTCAGTCGGATTCGTATTTGCAAATCAACTTGGTCCATCCATTATCCTCTCTTTCGCATCTTTTTCTCGTCGTTGAATTTAAAATATTTTCTGATTGTGCTCATACGTTGATGGGAATTCTCCTTATTTAAAATATTCAACTCTCTTAACTGGAAAACTCTTCGCTATCGATTTGCATTTCATTCCTCATTTCCTTCTTTTACCCACGTTAATCATTGGGAAATCAGCCAAGAAATACCTTAATATCTTCGGATTATTTTCGACCTCTGTTAGTAAACATCTTGAAACACCCTTCAAAAATCAGCGTTCTCATGAGTTTGACTTAGCATTCGGGAGCTTTCGGAACGAACTGAAAGGAAATTAAGTATCGAGTCTTTAATAAAGTAAAATATATAATTAATTTTCACTATTAATAATTTAGCAAATTTTAAAATTAAAGCTAAATGATAATATAACAATATTAAAATTATATATTAAATAATATGGTAAATAATTATATACAGATATATAATTATATATAAATTAATAATTAAGAATTTAACAAATTTTAAAATCAAAGCTAAATGATAATATAAAAATTAAAATTATATATTAAATAATATAGTAAATTATTATATGCAGATATATAATAATATATAAAATAGTAATTAATAACTTAAATTTCCGTAAAATATTTATAAACACTTATTTTGCATCAACAAGTGGGTAAATATTTCCTTTGTAAGGTATAATTCCCAAAGTGAATATTTTTCACTTGTAAATAAATTAATATTATATTTTTATGTTTATGGTTGTCAGAATTCCCCGTAACTCCGAAATTCCGCGTGAGGCAAAATTTTTCCTGGTTTTGGCTCTTACATCAGTTTCTACGGCCTTGTGTATGGAACAAGCTGCATATTTTTCTCGCAACAGTCTATCTTTAATATAAAATTTTTCCAAAATTATTAATCCAGATGAATACATCCCGAATTAAAGCGTATCTCCTTCAAGGAAAAAATTATATCTTCGTGGAAGCGTTCCTTTTTTTATCCTTCTTAGAATTCAGGACGGCGATTCTAGACTTCTATCCTCAGCTTGGTGAAAGGAAGTAACGTGTTAATGATAGGTACTGAGAAGAAAGCTTAATCTTTAGATTAAAAATTAACCTAAAAAAATTCCCTTTTGAGAACAAGGACTTGCTTTACCTACGTATTTGCGAAACTCATTTCATCTTTTATTATTTGTATCCCAAAGGAGATTGAATCGAGACGTTTATAATATTTATTTATATTTAGCGAATCAAATTTCATGGAAATTAAATTTATATTGATCGGATCGTCGTCTCAATAGATTTAAGATTATGACTACTACGGAGCCAACCTTTAAATCAAAGAGCTAATATTGAATACAAGATTATGACTAATTATATCATCTGAATTTTCAGAACAAGGAAATAATTGGAATTCAAATTCTTCTGTCATAATTCCAAACTTCTCGGGATGGAAGTTTTTCAGTTGGATAGTTGGAAACAGAGTCCTTGCCACCAATTCTAAGAGAAAATATTACACATAATCTAATTACGTAATGTATTCATCTCAAAACTCATAAAAAGTTGATCTTTCATATTTAAGTTCATCGGATGATAGCTAAAATGAAAGGCTTAAGTATAAAATGCCGTGTTTCATATGTACGAAGCTGCGCTATAAAATTTATAGTTTGCCACTAAAATTTCGCAGTTATCGAGCTTAACAAAGTCCACAAGAGATTATTATGATTATTTCCTCCTCTAATATTTCCTACAATGACCTGTAATGTTTCTGTCATCAAAATAGGGTCCGATATCTGAATAGACCTTCTGTATCGTGAATATCGGCCCGTTATCGGCCATGGCGTGAGGTCTTTCTTTCGAAGTAGTGTGTTAGGTCCTGATAGTTTTGCTGCAACATGCACGTTGAGGAGCGGTATTCACTGTTTTACCGGACCGCTCAGACTTGTACAGGGACTTCGTGCAGCGGTTTTTGTGCACCGCATCTAGCGTACGTTGCGGGACATGAAATTTTTTTTATCATTCACGAAAAATGGCTCATTCATGCCTCTTATCGCTGTGCTGTTCGAAGTTAGTTAAACTTTGCATCTCTTGATTCAAACCAAAATTCGCTGAGATTATCAATGTTTCGAATGCCATATTTTGATAGCGAAAAACTGAATTTTTAAATTTAATATTTTATGTCTTTTAAATAATTTAAAATTAAAAAATTCTTTTTTCAAGTAAAAAAATATAAAATATTAAAATTTGAAAGAAGTCGAATTGGGATTAAGCCGGGACGTTGCTTTATACATTTGTTTCATCCAATTTTATGAGTATGTTAGCCTTCTTTTATTGTATGCAAAGTCATCAAGCCATTCAATTTCAGTCTTCTGACCCTTCGTCCTATGATTTCTATGATGTCCTATGATGATCCTTCGTCCTTCAAATCTTCCTCTTTCTTAATCACAGTTTTCCATTCAAAATTGGAGCAAAAGGAAAAACGGACGTGGTGTACTCTTCTAATCAGGGTCATTCCAGTTTAAAGCGGGACGTATGAAAGGCCGTAATATAAAGCTTTAGATAAAAAAATGAGCGTAACATTCAGAAAATAAAGGCAGTAAAAGCCGGTTAAGACGCTTTTCAGGAAACCGAGTAAAAACCCAGGTATAAGGATGATGTTTTAACAGGGATATTACAAATTTTCATTTGATTTATTTCTTATTATTTATTATATTGATTATTATATTATTATTATATTAATTATTATATTATTATTATATTAATTATTGTATTATTATTATATTAAGTATTATATTATTATTATATTAATTATTATATTAATTATTATATTGATTATATTATTATTATATTGATTATTATTATTTATTTTATTTATTTATGATAATTTTTATTTTATTTATTTATTCTTTGATTTTGAAAAATTACGAGTTTAAGCCTTAAAAATGAAGTAAATCTTCCTTAGTTTGATTTGTTTACCTCAGCTGTAGATTTTTAGAGAGTCCGCAAACTATTACCATGTACTACTGGTTGCCTTCTTGTCATATTATTTTTTGAGTCTGCTTTCAGGATAAATAGAGTATCTCTCCTTTCTTGCTTTTTCAGTCCTTTTCACTCTACAATGAAGCAATATTTACCATGGACAACTAGGGAAAATAATATAAATGTTTTGGGGCGGAGGATAAGATATAGCGTGTTGCAGTGAATCTGGGGGAATAATTAGCGTTTTAAGCGGGTAGGAGAGCGTCTTAAGCGGTATATTCACCATGTGTTTAGAGTGAAATGGACCGGAATCGAGGGAAAACCGTGAATCATGCGAGATAGAGTCTTAAACGGGAGCATCTTAAACAGTTTTCCTGTAGCGTCTGTCTGCGCGGAATCGGTCACTGGGTCGCTGTCAGAACACCCCTGATCTAGAATACGGTGCTGACCCAGTGAAAGGTAATATTCCCTGATTAGAGGCAGGAAACCATTCCTAATTCTAACAGACAGCTCAGTTGATTTCATATTTACTTTGAATAACGAGTTCGTACCAAGTACTGAACTCGAGTGGCGAACTCCATGTCGGCATCTTCAGTGGCCGGTTAAACATTGTAACACTTCAAGTCTTAAATTAGGGTTTCCTTTTGCTCTCTCGAACCGCATTTCCTGTTTCATTTGTTTTCGAAATAATAAGAAAGTGTAAACGCGAGCGAGGAACCCGGAGTGGCCTTCGGTGGCAGTCGTCCAAATTCTCTCTTGCCAGAGATATTTTTACCCTTTCAGCAGTTCCTGCTGCAAAACTTGTGATTAACTCGAAAGTGATTGGCAGAATTGGGAAGGGAAGTCTCGGAACTGGGGATTATAATGCAAGAATAATGTAAAAATGCATCCCTCGAAGGAAATTGAACACTCGGAATATTCTGCGGTAATTGCAAGCCTAGCTTCGAATTCTTAAATATTAGTGTGTCAGCCAAATCGATTTTATAATGCACTTGAAAATTACGTCATGTAAGGAATGTAGGCTAAAATGCTAGACATGTAACTAAAATAACTGTAGATATATGTAAGCTATATTATATATTCAAAATTTTATATGTTCGATGTATAAATAAATAAATTTGTTGTTGATCCGCTTACACTGCATTATTCTTGAAAATCGAATTTCGTAGCTCGCCTTCAGTTTAACACGACATATTCAGCGGTAATGACGCAAATGTCAAATAACATATATTTGTCAACCCTATGAAATAATGCACCGATGATAATTATTTCTCAAAATATGCGCACTCGGCAAATGAATAAATCAGTCCCGGAAAGCATTATAATTAAAATTTGCATTTATGCCATTTCACGATATTTGAAGGATTGTCTCACTTCATTAAGAATACTTAGGTGAAAAGCGGATTCCATAGTTTCAGCATTCGGTAACGAGAAAATTTATTAATTACATATAATTATGAGATTCAAAGGCACTTCGGTGTACCCTGATTTAATAATTAAACAATTATCGTGTCACTTGATACTGCCAGTACTAATTAAGGCTTATTTGAGCGCACGCTGAGAGTAGGTATTATTGATTTTTTTCATCAAAACTCTATTCTAGAAGAATCAATATAGCTGTTCTAATTATTACTTCGGTAGTAAAACTTAAAGGCATTACTATGAATTCAACTGCTGAGGAACCTTCCCTATGGATCTAAAAGACAATCGCCCGCAAAAATCAATTATCCGGAAAGCGATTCAAGGTATGAAATTTCGACTCAGAATTATTTAGAATTTGGAAAAGAGGATTCAGAATTACGGAGAAAATCACGGAATTATCTCGAAGGAATATTTAATCTAAATCTCTTGAATTAATCGGCCTAATTAATAATTATCTATCTCTTATATTTATTCAAGATACTTCTAATTTATCGCATCTCGGTTGTTTTTACTTCTTAGTATTTTCCCTAATTTTCCTTAATTAGGGCAAAACTGGGATAAATTAATTAAGGAAAATTAGGGCAAATACTGGGAAGTAAAAACGAATACAAAATATTAACGCCTTTCACATCTAGAAAGCTTAATATGGTAGATATTCTCCGTTGTCGAAACGAATTCTAAAAAAGCATAGTATGAATTATCGGCAAAGGCCGTCTGATACTGCCTCATCGAGTGACGGGGCATTGAATTATTACCTTCTTAGTCGCTTAGGTTTTTCAGCTTTGAAATGGACAGGTGATTGGAATTGAGAGCGGGTATGGATGTCCTTTTTTTGGCCAAAGAGGATTTTCATGGAATCCACTCTCTGGATGGACGGCACATACATTTTCTAAAAGCCTCTTTTCCCTGATTTAAGGTTAAAGTTAAATCAATCACAGATACTTCGACGGGGAAGCAATATTTTTCATTTAATCCTCCAACTCTTTTCAATAATATGAAGGGATTCAAAACTCACCGCATATTTATAAAATCATGAGTTTATGGAATACATCGATGTATGGAATATGTCGATCTAATATTTTAATTAGTGATTTCATAATTATATGCAGGATTTTATAGGTGTGCTCAGGGATCGTTCAATTCAATTTAATCTCTACATCCAATATAAAAAGAAAATTTCTATTTACACAGCTCCTAATTTTTATTTTTACGTTTTTCGATGTATTTAATTTTTTTTAATATTTTACGTTCTCTCACGAAGTTAGGAAAAAATTAATATCCGAACTTCTCATGCTCTTTTTCAGAACTTGTGGATTCATATTCCATACAAACTCAAGTTAATTTAATCATTGCACATTCGATAAAATAGATGAAAACGGCAAACGTACGGCATGATCGGTCGTGAAGATTTCGAAAAAATAAAAACAATAAGATTGATAATAAGAATGATAGAAGTTTACCTTGACAAGTAAAGTACGCGCTAAGAAAGTTCGTTCACATTTAATTATGTCAGAGATGGTAGAAGAAAGCCTTGCAATGCAACGATAGATAATTCTTTCAGTGCTAATGTGTACGCTTTCTATCTGGACTCGAGCCCGGTTCTACCCTAAAAATGAGGAGGGTTTTCCCGTAACGTTTTACCCTCTAAAAATTAAAATCAGTTTACTGCGTACAATAAGTACAGATTTTATGACCTGGACGTCATTGGGCACTCTGACGGACGGACATGAAAATTATGTGTAAAGATGCTTATGAAGGAAATAAAATCCTGAGCAGATCTGTTGTTCTTCCGGGTATGACATCGATGGTAGTATTACGAAAAGACGGCGGTCGTTGGTTGCGTAGTGGATTTATTATAAGGTCTTTTGGCAATCTGTCCATATATCCACGTGCATTTCGGCTGATTGAACCGGCAAGTACGAGAGGAAGGTTACTATTGCACGTTCGTGGAACGTGAATAAGTCCAGGATGAATGTATCAGAATGCCCGTTAAAAAAAACTGAATCGGCGCATTAAATATATTCAGCTTACTCACACGTGGCGATAAAATCTGGTGGATTTAAAAAAATCGGCGATTAATATTTGTTCTTCGTTGCATGCGGCGGCCGATGGAAAATGATGATTGCGAATGCAATAAAATTTGAAGGGTTTCCATTCCGTATTAGAGAATAAAAGCTTTCTATGCTGCGTGGAAATTTCCGTCTTTCCCTCCCGTCATCTTCTAAATGAACTTTTCTCAGAACTGCAGATTAAGCTCATGAGCTTTTGATATTTGAACGTTCTCTCCAATCAACGGTACATGCATAGTGGAGATGAGTAAAAATGAAAAGAACAAAACGTATAATAACATTATAAAATAAAAGATATCTCCCTTTGATGGCGTTTTCGCGTTTAACTTAGTGGATTAATCTGCCCACTGCTTGATATTAAGAAAAATCTTTTCTTCACAAATTTCCTTATTATGCGCTGAGTCATTCAACTGTTGTTCATTGAACAGCTTCTGATCTTTGATAACTATTTCAACTGTCGAATGTTAATCAGTCGTCAATTATTTCTTCGACAAAAATATTTTCTTGGGTGAATATTGCCTAACGCGAGTAAAACTGGTATTTTATCTCGTCGAAATATCGCAAAGATGGAAATTTGGTAAAAATGTTTTCCTTGAAAATTGTGGTGTAATGAAACAGAAATTTATCGGCTAATACTTTAGATCCTATATAGTAATAATTACCATCTCTCTGCGACCCATATCATTTCGTTTTTGTTCTACAAAGGAATTCTTTTTTCATTGAAAAGTCCGGTATGTTTTTTAATCCCAAAACAAGGTATCTTTCTCTCTCCATGACTTAAGCTGATGGCTTCAAAATGTTATTAACAAGGAAATATTAATATAGTTGGCAACTCTACTGCTGTTTGAACTATTAAATCCGAAATTACTTAACTAATTATGTATTGATTAAATCTGTTCGTATAACGATAAATGGATATGTTTAAGCCATCGGGCTTAAGGCTTTGAAACAATTATTATAAAACATTTATAGTGATGTAAGCCTAATTAATCATATTAATTGGTTTCCTGTTCCAATAGCCGTTCAGGCATGCTGCATGTATTCGTAATCTATATTAAAACCCCATTTCAATGTTTCAGTCATCTCTGTTTTTAGTTTTTGCCAGCACCCTAAAGAAGATAAATGCATAACATCTTATACTGCTTAGAACCAGTTTTAGGTGTTTATAAGTGTCCACCAAGTTATTATGGAATTAGGAAATGAAAGCACTTAGCTATGAAACCGCAAGAATGCACGCTGGACTATGATTTGCTTACCATGCTCACCGCATTGATCTCACGCTGATTATAGTACATTTAGGTATTTACCTCTCCATTAGTCATTCCTACCAATCAAGCAGATTCCATTCCAACATGTGCAACGTAGGTAGTTATGTATTATTGATGTTACCCTGCGAATACTCCAGCTATATCCTTAGACAAGCAAAATAGAATAGAATTGTTTCTTCTTCTGATAGCCGTGGTTTCAAATTAGTCAAATTGGACTGATAAGACATAGCATCTTCGATCAGATTGCGACTTTATGTATGGTGTATGCGTATGTATATGGTGAATGAATTTTCATTTATTTTCATATTTTCCCATTTTCATTTATGACATTCTGTATATTCAGTGTTTTTTTATCTCTTATCTCATGTTTTCCTTTTTATTAACTGTTATTCTTCTATGGATGATTTCTATATGCAGTTTGAAGTGTAAATATGTTCCTTGCTTTCTGATTCCAACCTTTTCTATAAATTTCAGTTTCTTATCTATCTGTAGGTTTCGCAGGTTTTTCACACCCTCTTCTGGGGTGTTTTCCTGCTGTGGGCTATTTTTCCTATCCTAGGTTTTAAGCCCACAATATAAATTTCTTCCGTGCACTTTTTTTTGCTATCTCTTTCTTACAAATTGACGAAGGGTTAGATGTAAGAAGAGACTATTCAGTCTCAATCTCGCCCGAATAAAGACGTTTTATTATTATTATAATGAAGGCGATGGTGCATAGTTCAGAATTACTTAGAGAAGTGTTCCTTTCGAAGTAAGCCTAAAATTTCCAAGTCAGCGTTAAGTTTTTAATATCCATCACGATACGGAAATTTTCAATAATTAGTGATCTAAACACTCTTCTGAAGAATTCGGAACGGCAATCCATTTCGTTCGATGCACATTCTAGTCAATTCGAAGGAAGCCCTTAGCATTCAAAAGTCTCATGTACAGGAAAGAAGTAAGAACTGACTTTTTGACGTCTTCAACACCGGGAAAGGAAATTGGTGATTTATTGATGACTGCTTTACTAAGTTCTCAGAGGAAGATATTTAGAAAGTTTTCTTCGATAGCCATCTCATAGATCTCGGCACTTCGTCGGGGAAAGTTTGGTTTTAATTAACCAGGGAGAGATTGGAAGTGATTACTGGGTATCATGCACTATGTGCAGAGGGATCCGAATTTTAAAGAAAACTTATACATTTGTGGGGAAAACGGAAGATGCTAAAATCAATACCTCGATACTACGTTTGCATTGTTAACTTATCGCCACAAAATTCAACATTTTATCCATCCACGAGACCGAGCGAAAATAATATTCCTCTTTTAATTATTATTATTATTAAATCCTTTCATGAAACGAAGGGAACTGATGTCAAAGGGACTTGATAAAGGAATCAGGAAGAGATTGGTAAAATCCTTGGTGTGGAGTGTAATGTTGTACGGGTGTGAAACGTGGACGTTAAGAAAAGAGGATGTCAAAAGATTGGAGGCTTCTGAGATGTGGGTATGGCGCAGAATGGATAAAGTCGATAGAAAAACGAACGAGGAGGTTCTAGAGATGGTTGGGGAGAAAAGAGTAATGATTGAAGTAATTAAAAATAGACAAAAGAAATGGGTGGGTCAAATATTGAGAGGGGAGGGATTGTTGAAGAAAGCGATCGAGGGAAGAATGCTAGGGAAAAGACAGAGGGGAAAACAAAGACAGAAGTTGTTAGACGAATTAAGGGGTGGGATAAGTTACCGGGAATTGAAGGAGAGGGAATTAAATAGGGAATGTGGGAGCACATGAACCTACCGAAAGGTAGAACACTTTATATATATTATTAAATCTTAGTTTTCCACCCAGGTCAAATGCAGTATCATACCTTCACGCGAAAGGATTAATCCTGAACACTATGCATCGTCAGGAGATTTGCAAGACAATTTAATTGTGCTGCGAGTTCTCGGAAACTTGACGTTCGTCATCTGGAGCGTACGCTAATAGGGAAGGATAAGACAACTTCTGCTTATTTTAAATTACCGTTACCTTCGTGAAACATTTCTGTAGGAATTTTTATGAAGGAAAATCTTTCATTAAGTTAGCGTCTTGCACGTTAAAAGAAGAGCTAGTAACTTAACGAGTAACGTAGGAAAATAATCGAAATGCGAAAATACTTTGTGCCGTGAATATTGAAAGAAGAAGATTTCGAGATGCAGTGCCGAAGTCAATATACAGATCCCAATTATGCTCCCATTATAACTCAATTTCGTTAATGAGGATTTATTACTGCTTCTTCTAGCGGAAAAATGTTAACAGCATGTTGGAGATGGTTCAAGAGATGAAGGACGTCAAAAAAGTAAAAACCATCAGTACAATAAACTTAAAATATCTTCATTTTTCCTTTAATAGAGTTCCTTATCATGTTTTTGTTCAGCTATCGTCTTTATAAAAACTCTTCCATAGATGAAGCGCCTAAAAGCATTTTACCATACTCAATACAGTATTTCTTATACACTGCAGGATAATTCGATTAATCAGTAGGATTAAATTGTGGATAATTATCTTATCTATTCTGAGTACAAGCAGTTACGAAGTTTATGAAAGCCTCTATAAAATTAAAACATTATATATAACATAACGTAGTACGAGACATAGATATATATGAGACGCAGTTATCATGTGATTTACCGTAAATTATATATTTATCTCTTTTTAAATTATTATATATACTCTGTAGATAGAATTATTTCAGGTAGTGGTCTCAACCATTGCTAAGGACACAAAATAAAAACACATCCACAATCCCTTACACCAGTAGTAAATACAGATAAATATTCCAAAATAAAATCATGATATCATTATTGCACGTATAATTAAAATAATTCAGTAGAACTTTGTGATTGTATTATTTTCTATAATGGGGTTCTAACAAGTAACGGCTACCTCAATTGATCATATAACATCATTATGTTTACGAATGATAATAGAACACCACAAAACTACAATAAGACTTAATTCAATGAGCATCCCCCGGTATGCATTAACTACAATACAACTGCATACATATCATTATAAAAATATGTTTAAATACGTTTCATTGTTATAATAACTTATGCATCTCTGTCTAAATTCCTTGCTTTCGGAAGGGCTTGAAGACCTCTTCAGCTAACATATTCCATAACTTAACTCCCCCATTAAGAAACAAATATTTGACCAGATCCGTCCTTTATTTCCTTAATTTTAACATTTCATGGCGATCGCCACGGGAAACAATATGGTTTCTCTAATCTGTAACTTAATTCCATCCATGCTTCGCCAACGTTTATATATGTAGCTTATGGTTTTGCAGAAAACGTATAAATATATCAGATATAAGTTATTACATCATTATCGATAAATTGTAACGTCGATCGTAAAAAAACGAATTGTACTTTTTACTGAAACGGATAGGTAACAAAGATCTCGTTTTATGTCCTTGCCAAAAAAATTGGGTCCTATTTTCCGCTTATTAGCACTGGTAAAACTATTGCTGATATTTATTTATTTAAGAGAATTTAATTTAAGAGAATTTGATTTAAGAGAATTTAATTTAAGAGAATCCTCAGCCTTTCCTTTGAATCATTATTCATTTAGACATTAACTTACTCACACTATCTTTCAAAGTTTACTCTCTGGTAAATCAACCGTTGCAATCACAAGGCAATTAAAACATTATAGTTTAAAGATAAGTTAAATTTACTACTAAATATAAGAAAGTGGCGTTCTATGCGAATGTGGGAAGAAGTGGATATTGTTGCAAATCAGTTGCTCTTCGGCGTATCTTAATTAGATAAAACAAAATGTTTCATTATTATGCCAGCCAAGATAAGGCTCAGATTTGAGAGTTAATATTAAGATGCTATAGTTTTATTCCTGTTAGAGTTAATATTTTAAAAGCGTTTTCTAGCTAAATAACTAGCTAAACATAATGTTAATATAATAATAACTAGCTAAACATAACTAGCTAAACACTTTTATAGCTAAACATAATGTAATAAATAGCAAAATTGATTCCCCATTCTTACTCTCCCATTTCTCTTTCCGAGTTCCCTCAAGAACAACACGTCTATCCTATACCTTCTCTTTAATTACTCCTCGTTTATCATTAGTAAAACGATCACTCTTCTTCCGTATTCCATCAATTTTTAATTCCCTTTCTTCCAATACTCATTTCGATCCTTTCTTTCTATCTCCGAAATCCATCCAAAGCATGGTTACGAGAGTTTGACGTGGGAAAATACTATATTTCTATGATTTTTTGCTTCTTCCCTTGTTATACTATTATATGTTTAATTTGTTGCTGCTTCATTTGTTATACTATTATATGTTTAATTCGTTGTTAATCGTCAGCAGTAATTGGCTTTGTGCTGGATGTTGATGCTTGTTAATAAATAAATAAATAAATAAATTTGATATAAATAAACTCAGATGATTCACATTAACATTAGGATTCGCAAATAAAGCAATAAAGCGTAACGTAAGATATTCATTGGAGGTGCAGAAAATTTCGATTCTGATTTTCGTGTTGGCCAGCCTCGGAGAGCAGAACAGGAGAGAAAAGGAAGCGAGATGAATTTCATTGAGGAATTCGAATAATTGGAGTCCGTCGTATGCAGCTGCTTCTTTCCACTCCGCCCGTTTCCTCGGCGTTGATGAGATTATTTGATGTCCAAGATGAGTCGGGAATGATACTTGTGTCGAGAACGCTGACCCTGCTGCAGCAAATTGGAGTGAATTCAAATAGCACTAATGTGAAATCAACGCATCTCGATAAGCAGTGTGCTGAGTCTCTACCATCTCATCGGTTGTTCAAACTGCTGTTGTATCGCGATTAAGTGTTCGTGGAATGGATGATCTGCGATGCGAAGTTGACGGAAATCGGAGATTTTCGAGCGGAGAATCGGACGTTTATAGGATTAGACGCGAAAGAAAACGGGCAGGTATCCTGTGGGTTGAGCCGAATAAATGATTTTTAATCCAGGCGAGAACTTTTGCAAATATTTTATTTTTGGAATTTCAGCGCAGAGACATGGAGCTTTGTTGACTGGATTTCGCTCCAGTTCGACGAAATAAACATTTTTCGGTTCAGTTTTGGTTTGGCTCAGTCAACGGAGAATCGATTCGAAACTTCCTTTCTTATTCCACCTTTCCTTGTTATGTTCTTCCGAATATTTCTGCTTAGAAAAGCTCTTTTCAATTTTATTATATTAAATGAAACCGAGAGTTCAACTTATGATTTTAAGGAAATAATATTGACAGACTAAGACCAAAGCAAAGCAAATGTCAAGCGTTTATTTTGGTTAGTTAAAAGTGGCTCTCACACATTTTTGTTGAACTTTCTTGTATTTATAATCTGATTAGAGAATGATATTATTACTTTTCAAACCTCTAATAATTGTTCAAAACTAGATTTCTTGAGGGTGTTGGTAAACAAATAAAAATGAAACTCATTGAAATTGCAAGTAATTTATTTATTTATTTAACCCTTTTCTCGAATTCGGGTCCATGAAGGACGATTTTTATAAAATAATAACGTTTATCTTTCAGTTTGAATCGAGAGAAAATTTCAGCGTCCTGTGATGCTAGAATTTCCCTTCATAGTTCAATTTGTGGGGAATTAGTCTCCACCGAACCATTCACATCCTTTTGGGCGATGTTAAATACCGCACGAGAGATGTTGCGGGTCCGAAGTAGAAGCGCTGAACGCAGAATAAATCGAGTGAGCTTTGTTTACTCCAATTCGTCTAAGATTTTACCGGAGCTTAAAATAACCCGCTTAATTAAACAGCGTTTTGAATACTGCCTCATGACTCACCGCAATCACTTCATTGCGAGTCCGAATTAAAGCTAGATGGAACAACAAATCTCTCTTATAAAGGACGAAGAATTATTTAGCTGCGATTCGAATAACATTTATCGGACGAGGGAAGCTCGATGCGAAGGGGCTTAGAGTGTGTGGGATCTTGAAACATGCTATGGGGACCACAGGGATGGCTGAATCAAAGTAGAAATAATAATGGCTCCTAAATTCATAGTGATACAAAATTAAAATGCTTGGAACTAGTAAATTTGAGTAGAAACCAGAACTGGTTACAAAAAGTGGTAGTGAAAAGAATTTAATCCCACTTTAGCAATCGAGAAAAATAGCCAACATTTTATCTCCACTTAACCCGTCTGTCTCCCGCCCACTCCTAGTAGCTCAAAAATATCCCCAATTTCTTGCGGGCGTATGCTTTCGTCATTGGAAAGATTATATTATAAATTATATGATATAGGATTATTCATTGAGTCTGCGGTTTTATCGTTTTTGCAATGCATTAGCCGAATTACTCTTCAAAGGATTTATCTAAATTTTTTTAAATCTCTCGACTCATGATTCCATCACGAAATGATAGAGCTGGGGCTATTTTTTCTCGATTGTGTGTTACTGATATTATATTTTAAAAATTAATTTCGTCGAGAGATTTCAACATACGGTAGATCTCTGATTTATCGTTCTCGCTCGTGCGGTTTTCCCGGTTCTGTTGCTCGTTTTATCCCCAACTACTATTAAAAAGGAGTAATCTTAAGTAGTACCACTCGTCTCGTTCGTTCAACTATCGCTTTCTCGCATCTATCGTTCATATTTCAAATTTCCGGACGGGAAGGAATTTTCGTAAGGAATTATCTTACTAGTCATAATTTGGCTTTGAGAAATATCAGAGAGTAACTTGTTTGAAGAAACGCATTTTCTCATTTGAATATGCACACTTCTGTATTCTTTGAGTTGCACTCTGAGTAGTATAAACGATGGAAAATGAAATAAATTTGAATATGTCGAGTACATTTGGTACAAAACGAAGATAATTAATTAATTTATAATTCCATTTCAATCAAATCGTACATCAATCAGTCATTTAATTTATGATTTTTAGATTGGAAATTTAATTAACATTTATTTTGTTATCTATATAGTAACTTAATATCAGGGATATTAATAATATAGGCTTTTTGACTATGTATAAATGTACGTCAGAATTTCCCACTGCCCCCGGATGTAATCCACTTGCAATGCTCATGCTTTAATAATAATAATGATAGCTTGATCGGGAAATTAATGCCCCATCCTTCTTAAATATTTTATTTTAAATAACAAATAAATGCTGCTTGAAGTATTTTTAATTATAAACCAATAAAATGAGAATTAAAGCCTTGAAAATCATTTTAAATAAGATAAAATAATTAAAGAAAAAAAATCATTTTACATTTTGCGTAAAAGTTTAACCTTCCGGGATAACTGCACCAGTCACGAATTCCGCTTGCCAAATTTCTGAGGCTTCTTTTTTATCTAACATCCACTATTGTAGCCTACGTATAATAAGGCATTATTATTGATAAAGATTATTTCGGAAATCATCGAAAATTCTCGGAAAATTCGATTCCTTTAGGATTCAATGCGTCGGGAATTTGGAAACCCTAGTTGTTTTGTATTCTCGTGTGAAGGAAGAAATGGTGATTCGGAGGGGTTGGAGAAAGTTTAAAAAAGAATTAATAACATTAGTTTTAGATAATCCCTACAGAGAGATGTTTTCTTCTCCGTATCTTACGTTGAGACTGGATCTGGTTTAACTTCAAATATTTCTCCAACCATTTGGGGGTCACGCCTTCGGTAGTTTTCTCCATTTCTTTCTAAGAAATGGGAAGATTGTAGGTAGTTTCCTTTAGTCAGCGTCTTGGTGAAGTAAAAATTTTAGTCTATTTTGTGAAGTATAATTCTCAGTGTCTTAATCTGTACGTGGTGACCGTTTTCAAGATAGTGGCGCGGATCGACTGCGGCCTTCGTATTCGGAAAAAGATCGAGGACCGAATACGAGACCGAAGTTGAGGACCTTCATCCCACGCTCAGTTCTTGACCTGTTCCTCTGAGCCAGGGATGGGGATCCTTTTTCGAAGACCGCAAACGCAATCAGTCTGCAGGTGAAACCAATAAGCCTCCTCCCAATCCATGAGGTCTCACTTGAGCGCATGTTGCGTGCACTCAAACGGTTTAACATCGAAATCGGGAGTATAAAAAACCAATTAAATAGCTGAATAGTCAACCGCGGAATATATCCCATTCCATATTCACTCCATCAAAGATAGGGAGAAACAAAAGGATTATAGGGAGAAACAAAAGGATTACAAAATTTGGTTTTGTTTCAAAAAAGGGAGGGAAAGACCGCTCGGGGATGAGTCCACATGTTGCTCTCCGGCAGCAACTAAACCGCACCGGAGTTCATTAATCGCATTTTTGTCTGCTGATCTGCATTTTAATATAAAAAGCGCAAATATTGGAAATAGAGCCGGAAAAAATTAATGTTTCATGAATTTAATTTAAGTGGTCCCGGATAGGCACGTGGGCATTTTTCAACTTTGGTGAAAGCAGTCCCAAGTTCGATTAACCGTGGGGACCGACACGTGCGAAATGACCTTAGCTATCGAAGATTATCTTTTCAAAATTTAAACTTCAAGACTGTCAATTCTTTTGAAGATTTCTCATACACGCTTAAGACAAGCGCAAAGTGCTTACATTAAAGGAATTTGCTCGATTAGTACACTCGGCAAGTACGGATTTATTACATGTACTACTGTATTAACCCCTTACACTACGGTTTATTTTTTGAATATCCTGCCCCTATTTACTATTTATTTTTTCACAAACGATGGAAATGGAATTTTTACTTTGCACATTAAGTTGTGCGACTAACCCAAGGCTATACAAGAAGTGAAAATTGTGAAGATTGTCAAAATTTTGAAAAATTGTGAAAATTGTGTCCCAGCCAAGTCACAATTTTTCACTTCTTGTATAGCCTATTTATTTTTTTTTCGATGGAATAGTTAGTAATAACATGAAATATTTCAGTTCGTAATTAAAATAGAACGACGAAATTAAAGTGTTTATTAATTCATATTGTTAATTATTTACTAATACATATTACTGTTGATTATGGTATTTTTTAAGAAAGTATAACTGTAAGAATAATGACAATAATTATTCTGAAAAAAATATTACGCATATGTCACAGTAAAATCTCAAGAAAAATTAACTGAGGAACAATCTTCCTGTAATTACATGATGAACAGTGACCACCTTCCGTTTAAAACCATTTCATTACTTCCGTTGCCTCAAATTTCTTTAAATGCGAGTTTTATAAGTACATTACAGATGGTTTATCATTATCTACCTTTCAAAACATTAATATTACTTCCCTACGTAACGCTATAATAATTTAATTCCGATGAAGAGTGTAGCTCGTCATTGTGCGATTTGGCATCGAATGTCAATGTCGAGCTAGAATCGACATTTCAGTGTAAGGGGTTAAGTGCACTAGGCTCTGAGGGTCTTGCCGTTAAAGACGCTTTCTCGTTTTTATGATGAATAATCTCTTGTTGGGGCCTCAAAACGGTCCCTGTGATTGATAAAATTCGCTCCTGTAACTCGTTGACGTAAATCGCACCGTTGGTAAATGTGATGAGAAAGCAGAGATGTCTAACGTCAGACTTCTTCCTGAAAGTGCGGCAAGTAATCCGATTTGAACGAGGCATCCGATATCTCAAGAGTGCGCCACGTAAGTCAATGCGTTTCTTTCAGAATTGACGCGAAAAAGGGCTAAAATAGACCGAAATACTCTATGACGCAAGAATAGGTGGAGGAAGCTAAGTTGCAGTTGTTAGATAAATTTTAAAATAAGGGCTCCCACGCGATACTTCAAAGGTATTACCAGCGATGTTACGACAGGGCAAAAGAGCTTTAAAAGGCCGATTTTTGCATCGAGATAATAATGGGAATTAAGGTAATCGGGTGGAGTTTACACCCTCCGCCTCACGCAGACGGCCACTGGAAACGTATGAATGCTCTCGAATTGGGTCACGTATCAGGAAACGTTGATTTCCAGAAAATAGAGGACTTGACCGAAGACAACGTTCTAGCGAATTGCGATTGGACGTCTATTATGGCCATTAGGATCTCTCCTCACACTTCAACGAAGCGTACTTGATTCCGCACGTGGTCTGAAGATATTTCAATCCCCTCGTCCTCTACCTGAACTTCGATTTCCGCTTACCATTATCATGTGCATGTTGCCTTACCTTTGTACTTTGAGTACCTTGGGTGCTCGAAATATTTCATCTGCAGTGAGACACATGAGATTTCTGTTAGAGGAAGGAATGATAACTTCCCATTGATGTGATGCAGATAATTGAACCGGACGGGAAATTCTTAGCATCGGAGAATCTCTTTCCTTGATTAGTATTCTCAGAAATTCGGCGGAGAATGAGCGGATTAAATAAAGGATTATGACGTATATCCTTACCCGCCGGTGAAGAGTTGCCATTTTTCGACATTTCACTTTTCGGAATCGATGTTAATTGTTACATATCGTTTCATTATGATGACATACTCAACTCCCTCTCAGATGAATGCGTTTTTAGTTCATCATCGAACAGGGACATAGGCAGTATTCTTCGAAGGTTCGGAATCATGCAGCAAAAGCAAAATTGCTTGCAATGCAGGTCAGGTGAAATATTCGTCCAAAATGTAATAATATGGAGAAAGATATAAGAGTATATTTACATTTATCCCCCGCGATCCGCTAGTGTACCTCTCAGACATACTTTAATAATTTTTCTCTTCTCGTGGGGGCGTTACGAATCCCCAGCCTCCCCTTCATCTCTTTATTGACTCATCCTTTTGCTGTATTTCCAGATTTCTTAATCGTTTCCGATATCTTAACAGCTTTGCAAAGATTCGTTTTAAATCCGTCCAAATATACTCTTCACGGTCTCATTCATTTGTGTCTTTTTTTCATCTCCGTTGATGTGCTCTTTGATATCATTCTATTCTTTTTTGGTGAATATTACTTTCGGTGGCATGAGTTGATTACATTGCTAGTCTCTTTAGAAGTTATAATTCGGTACATCTTCGCATCTTTTGTCATTTAATTTTAATATTCTTTCCATGAATCTCGGTTTGTACGCGCAAAAAGTCCTTTCTTTACTTTTCGTAGTGGATATTTATGTTCGGTGTCAGCAAGTGCAGAGCGACTGCGAAGGTATTTGACGACCCTAGGCAAAAAATGAACCCCTTCCCGTTACCTGTTCTCAGTATAGAAGATAATTTTAAATATCTAATATCCGAGTTTAGGGAAAATTAACTTTTGGAGTTAAACTTGCATAAAACTCTCGGCAACTTATCAGCGTTTACTAGGGATGGTATTTCTTGCTCTGTGATTATCATTGATTTGACGGGGACAAAAATATTATTCTATATAGATATTTCCTAGGTTTGCCTCGTGGCAAAACCGTCCCTGAGCGACTGGCGTGTTCTTGGGAAATTTTCGAGGAATCTGATTATTTTTCTAAAGTATAAAGAATTTGCTTACTACTTCTATACAAAAGAAGCTTTTACATCATCCTCTGACGATAGTTTATCATATAAATTGACGATGGAATCAAGACTGCATCGAGCACGCAAACTTTTCGAGGAAATGTCTAGAAATCGCACCTACAGAAGTTGATACAGAAGCTATTTCTGTATCAACTTGGAAGTTTAAACGAAATAAGTTAGGACGACCAATGCATTGCAAACGATCCATGTAAACATTTTATTCGTTGCTGAAGGCGACGAAATCCTAATGTCATACTCGACGCTCATGATGCTTCTTACAACCTACATTTCCGCTTTGGCTTAAGGAGTTTCGGGAAAACTCACCGTGAAAAGATTTCTCACTCGTAAAATACAATCTCCGTAATGAGTTTCGCGAGTCATTATGTGATCATTTCCAGAATAAGTGAACCTGAAGAATTCTTGTAGGATTAACTTCCTTGGTGTGAGACTTCACTCTGCGAAGCGTCTACACATAGATGCTTTTCTTGTCACATCAAATGAAGGAGGAAAGTTATCAAGGCGCCAGCGATGTGTGATCCTCTTTTTTCTTTTTTTCATCATAAGCTATACTCTCTTCGAATCCTAAACACGTAGATTTGTGGTAGTTTTAATTTTAAAAGTGATTCGACAGCTTAGGTCAGTTCGCACGTGAGGCCCCGCCGGAAATCGAACCCGGGGCCGCTTATAATATATTTGTCATACACAAGAATTATACTTTGGGTGCTATATTAATATCATAAGGCGATTGTAAAGGTATATTCACGAATTTCAATTTACGAATCGAGGGTAAACTTCCACTAGATTCGTTAGCTGAATAAGAAGCGATAGTAAGCACGAGTTTCAGAAGCAAAACTTCAAAGTTCAAAGGAGCTTTGTGGAATTTCATGTTTTCAATGTAGGAATAAATGGAGAAACTTGTTCAGTCTTGCGCTTATTAAGTTCGGTAAAATTTAATATCAGTAATATGAAAATAAATTTGAACCCATGTTCAGTGTAATCGTTCCAGTATCTCCATTTATTTCAACATCGATTCAAAGTTCAACAAATGCCGGTATTTTTGTTTTAAAAAGGGAATTATTTTCATTCTCGGCTTCTTCGATTCACACGTTGATTAAACTTTGTATAAAGAGCACGGAATGTATAAATGTTTGGTTTATTCGGGGTAATAATTCCCAGGAGGGATACATGTGGAGAAAAGTAACTGAATCACTGAACGCACTTGAGTTAATGCCTCATATATTGCATTTTCAAATACCGTCGACGCTCAATGCTCGAGCGATAATGAAGTTCTGTGACTGCTGTGGTATGCATGACCTCTTAAAGAAATTCCATGCAAGAGAAGTTCACTGAAGGTCAATTTTCGGCCTTTGAAACTCTCCACTGAGTTACTCGTGTTCCTAGGGCGATTTTGGTTTGACTTTAATTCCATTTCTTTTTGTTTTCTTTATTTGATACTCTACGGCTGGGATCTCTGCCCGTTGGCATCTTGTAAAACCTTCTCTTAATAGGGGTCAGTTAACTCCGTATTGGCGGAAAAGCAAGATGGAAAACCCCTCCCAAATACTCCTTCAGACGACACAAAATAGGATTAAAAAATAAGCGCTCACGAACTTCCTCCACAAACACAATCAAGAAATATCAACTTATATGTTCCAAGACCTAATTTGCGATTCTATAACATTTCTAAGATTTATCCCTTAGCTTCTGACGCTGTATCTACATTTCTGGAAGAAAACTTTTAATATGCACCCATAAACTATTTTAACGTCTTAGGGAAGGAATAGAGAAGTTATACAAATATCTAAATAGATCTTAATATCACACGTTTATCATTTCCACTAATTTGTCAACAGTATCAAAATAGATATACACATTCATGTAATATGTTGCATTCCAGCAATATATATTCCGATATTTACTATGAATATTTCTGATTTATTTTAGGATTGTATTTACGAAATCCTTCATCGAAAATTCACTCGAGAATATCTTGAAGTTCATTGAATTCTTAAAAAATTATAGTCCTGTAAATCATTCATTCTACTAAAAGGATGAATGATAGAAACAAAAAGTATATGACTGTTATCATCGTATCGTGCTATCGGGTAAATATATAAATTGTTCTACCTTTCGGTAGGTTCATGTGCTCCCACATTCCCTATTTAATTCCCTCTCCTTCAATTCCCGATAACTTATCCCACCCCTTAATTCGTCTAATAACTTCTGTCTTTGTCTTCCCCTCTGTCTTTTCCCTAGCATTCTTCCCTCGATCGCTTTCTTCAACGATCCCTCTCCTCTCAATATTTGACCCACCCATTTCTTTTGTCTATTTTTAATTACTTCAATCATTACTCTTTTCTCCCCAACCATCTCTAGAACCTCCTCGTTCCTTTTTCTATCGCGTAAATATAAGAAATAAAAGAAAACAAGTCGCTATGAAAAGGAGAAGTGACTTCTTAATTAAAACGAAAAGAATTAACTGATACGAACGTCGCGAAAGAGAGTTATAAGCACACATGATCTTCGAATTACAATCAAGCTGACTTTTATTGGTTTCTGGTTATTCTCCATGCATTTCTAGCATCGTTCACGTACTCGATTTTCTATCTCCGCTCCTTCCACCCCCTTTCAAAATCAGGAATTTTCATTGCGACCGGTCGGACAAAAACATCTTCCGTCAAAATCGTGCCGTCGAAACAGCAACTTCGGCCGGTGACAGGTGGATGTCGCTCGGATAATGGAGCGACAGTCATACGATATTTGTGTGGTAAACGATAGTACGACTTAGATTTGATAATCACGGTATTGATTCAGTATGATTTTCATGCGTAGACCCACGACCTACAACCCCACCCACCCCTATCGGAAATGTGCCACCAAAACAGTAGCTAATCGCGCTTAAGGGTGCTTCTAAAAAAACTCGCGCTTGATGATTTCAGTACAAATATTTAATATAATGAAACTGTTTATTATTAATATTTAATTTAATAAATAACTTAATTTAATATATAAAAAATGCTTATTTATTGCTTATATATTTTAAAAATATTCATTATCATTTAAAAGGGATTGTTTAAATATTCAATTATGAAACATAAATCCTTGGCTTTTATGATAAATATTTTTTAAATTCAATTTAAAATTCGTTTCATGTGATAGATTCGTTATTAAAGCCTTCATTAGATTAGATCTCTCATATTGAAAAATGCTACTAAATATTGAGCTATATTGCAGTAGTTTCCGGGAAAATTAGGCTCAATTTAAAGAAGTATTTGCAGGTCTATTTGACGTAATCAGAAGAATGCATATTGATCTTGCTGCCTCGGGGATGATCGAAAAAAATTTAAAATTACATGCAGAGATAGCAAAATATTTCTCATATTCCATTGAAGATGTGATTCCACATAGGAAGATTTCATTTTGGTGCCTTGGCCTGGTTCAATAAAATTCATCTATTATCAATTTTCCTCTCCTTAATTTTCGAGTACGCATAAATCAAATTCTGACTTTTTAAAAAATCTGACTTCCGACGACATGTAGCTTGTGATAGAATAAGTTTTTTAATAAGTAAATTCTATTTCGGGACGGAACGACACCGAGGAATTCGGCTGATAGAATTATTACTCTACACAACACTCATGCGACGTCTTTAGCATTAATTCCGCTTCGTGAACCACGGATCTATTTCCTTTTTCGGGAAAATATTCTATGGAATGAAAGCTTTATTGGAGTTTGGCCTAGCGTAGCGGGCTTTAACGTGTGTGACGCGTGGTTAGCATATCGACCCCCTCTTTGCCTTAATGGTGTATATATTTGCCTTATTGCTATATATATAAATATGTATCTTAACGACACCTAATGTATATATGTAACTTTTTGTTCTTTTTTGTTTTGTACGATATTTTTGGTATGTCTTCTTGTGTTTTACAATCTGTTTTTATTTGATTTCACTAATCTTAGTTTTCCTATCTGTAGGTTTCGCAGGTTTTTCACACCCCCCTTCTTGAGGGTGTTTTCCTGCAGTGGAAATTTTTTCCTGAGCACTTAGCTTAGGTTTTTAAATCCACAATTCTCTGTTCTGTTTTTTCAAGCTACCTCTTTTTTAAACTTATACGACGAAGGGTTAGATGTAAGAGGAGACTTTATAGTTTCAATCTCGCCCTAAATTAAGTCCTTTATTATTATTATTATTGGTGTTTCAGGACCTCAATGAACCCTCTGACAAATAATTCAGATAATATTTTCAGAATGATAAACCACAATCAAGGCCCCCATCGGTAGTCGAACCACCTTCACCGGTGGCGAACGCGCTACTTCCTTTAACTACCCGCAGGTTTTCTATTATCTAAGCCGGTAATTTTTTTGGATACCGATTCACATTCATAATCACAAATATTTTTTAACATTTCTGACTTCTCGTATTGGCGCCATGGTGCAGCGATGTAAGAAAAACGATTTCACGGGATTATTCACGGATTATGTTATCCTTTCCCAATCCCTCCCATTCTGTCTCACGCAATTCTCAACGGGGCCGACGTTCATTGAATCTCGCAGTTTATAATCACTTTTGTACTTGGCGTCAACCGTGCGTCTAATCCCCGTTAAATACTTAAGCTCGGCAGTATTCGTCGAGTGTGTTTGAATGATGCAGATCGATGGACGCTTCTCATATCCTCCGCTATTGGTTCTGATTGAGTGCCTAGAGGAAGTTTGGTGCCGGCGAATTTTGGTGCGCGTGATTTTCGTAACAAACGGCTACGATTTGGTTTTGTGACATCATCGAGATGATGTGTAGAAAATTTTTATGACAATTCACGTGTAGGAAACAAATATCAATCTCTTCTTTGAGTACGTTTAACATTTGTGTCCCACGTAGACGTGCGAGTTGAATTGATTTTCATTAATTTTTGGAGTAACACGAGGCATGCCCTAAAAAATTCCCATATTTAAAAAAATCAAAAAAGCTTGATTGAAGAAACTTTTTTCATGGTTATGTTGCTTTTATAATCATTATTTTTTAGCTTAATTGCCATTTACTTAGTTGCATTTTTCGAGCCGCACTGGGAGTTTTTTTATATCATCCTCATATAATTTTTTTTATACTATCCTCATTTTCATAACGAACCGCTATGATTTGGTTATTTGGTTTTGTGACATCATCTCAATGATGTGTAGAAAATTTTTATGGCAATAAATGTGAAGAAGGCAAATATTAATCACTACTTTGAGCAGGTTTAGCATTTGTGTCCTTCGCATACGGGCGCTTGGTTACAAGTTGAAATAATTTTGATTAATTTTCGGAGTAATACGAAGCATGCCCCAAAAAAAGGTTTCCATATTTTTAAAACATCAAAAAAAGCTTTATTCGATAAACTATTTTCATGGTTATGTTGCGTATATAATCATAAGCATCATTTTTAGCATAATTACCAATTTCTTAGATGCACTTTTCGAGATGCACTGGGAGATTTTTTTACCATCCTCATTTTCATTACGAACTGCTATGATTTGGTTTCGTGATATCATCTTAATTATGTGTGGAAATAGTTTATGACAATTCAGGTGTAGGAGACAAGTATCAATATCTTCTTTGAACACGTTTGGCATTTGTGTCCATTGTAGACGTGCGCTAACTCACGAGTTAAATTGATTTTGATGAATTTTCGCAGAAACACGAGGCAAGTCCCAAAAAAGGTTCCCATATTTTTAAAATATCAAAAAAGCTTAATCGAACAAACTATTTCATGCTTATGTTTTGTATATAATCATTATTTTTTTAGCATAATTACCATTCACTTAGTTGCACTTTTCGAGGCGCAGTGAGGGTATTTTTTATACCCTCCTCATATAAACTCGCCGCCAGCTCCTTCCCGGCATTCTTTCCTCACTTATTCCTATTTATCCATCCCTCTTATTACAGTATGTTTCTTCAAGCTCGAGAACAAGTGAAAATCCGATGGGCAGTGCGGGAGATACGTTAAAACGCTTCAACCAAACTGATTCAAAACAGCAATTGGGTCACGGGCGACGTGTGGCCGAGCGTCCTCATGCAGAAGGCTAATCCCTTTTGTCAGAATGTCTCGTCTTCGATTTTGGATTGCTCTGGGAAGTTTTAGCCATAAACTCGGTGGGAAGAGGCCGGTCCCAAAAATTATTGCGATAATTCTCCGAGCAGATTGTGTCACTGTTCGTCATGAACTTCCGTCCAACCCTCGGAAAATCTCGTTCCATATGTGTTTGTTAATTTTCGATGAATGGAAATTGGCGTTTCCCCCTTGAATTCAAGAAACGAATAATGGAGCGGATTTCACGCTGGACGTGAAGGGAGGTGGCGGCGGCCGACGTGGAAGCATGCATCGCTAATGCGTGTCACAGTCATTGTCAAAGTAAGCGTTGGATCTGCTTGTCTTGGATATCCATAGAAGGGGAAAAAGTCAATCTACGTTGAAATGCAGTAAACTTTGGAGAAAAATTTCCTCGGGCTCTAGGCGCATGGCAACCTTTTTCTGGAGCATGCCTCGTAGTTTTTCATTGTGAAGGTAAAGGTAAATTTAAACAGCCTTTAAAAAAATTGTTATGGATATTGTTATCGTGAATGACTATTAGGTATTTTTTAAGGCTTCCATTTACGCCCTGTCCTTTGCTTAAAGTCGTTTCCATTTTGTGTAAAGGTTTGATCGAAGACTGTTCAATTTTCTCAGAGCACATTCCGTACAATGGATGTAATTAGCCTGTAACATATCGAGAGTGACAGTAGGCTGATCACTGCAAGCGTTGATTAAGATCAGTTTATATAAAGTAACATTTGTCTATCATTATTTTGATTAAATATTGCTACTATAAGATAGAAGAGGGGAGTTGTAAAGATATCCGAATATGCTAGAGGTTAGAAAATTAGACTCAAAGCTCGTTCTTTTTCAACCTCAACCTGACTCTGACGAATTGGTATGAATACATCTCGTACATTAAGTTCAAATCGCCAGCATTTCGTTGTTTCTGAAGCTAGCTCCGAATTTAATTCGAATGTTTAACACGCTAATTATGGTATAAAGGCTCTAGACAGGGTATTCTTAACCAGTAGTACCTATGCCATTGGTATATAATGTAAAATATATAATACATAACACTTGAAGAATAATAATGGGTTTTTGTTATCTCTTTGATTTAAAATAATGAAGAATGTAAAAAAACTCTAATTATAAAACATATTGACAACATGATCATGTAGAGCGGTCCCTAATGTATGGAATAGTGATTTTTAGAAACAGCCTATATTATAATTTTTCCCTTAAAATACGACAAAAATGAGTTTTAAAGCAAGCAGATATCTTAGTTTATTGAATAAAATTATCGATTTCACATTCGGAATTCAGGCTTGAATATTAATAACGACTTTTTTCTATCTCTCGTTCAGCATCGAATTAGCCTACATTCTGCATATCGTTCGGAAATGACGTGAGAACTAACAGAAGTTGTTAGCTTTTAGAACTGCTTTTCCTATAATAAATAGCAGTCGCTATTACATGAAAAGAAATTCAATGAGGCTTATCTCTCCTTCTATTAGTTCTATATCAAGATGGCATCTTAGAATTGAGTATTAAAACGTTATTTCTTTCAGTCTTTATTAACTTCGATCAAAAAGAACTGTGATTTTCTCAGATTAAGTTTTTTTATATTTTAATGTATTTCATCCGAACGGTGGGAGAGATCCCAGGATCGACATGAATATTGAATTATCCATCCCAATAAAGATGTAGTCGGTTCGGTTTAGAAAAAGCCAAATACGGCGGCGTGGGAGTCGATGCATTGACCGCGTATCACCCACGATGAATGTCGTATGGCTACGACTTATCTCTCAAAGAGATTTGTGCCACTTTACTTTTATTCCCTCCGATTTATTTGTAACTGAGTTATAGATTTGTCAGGGCTTAAACGCACCAGTTCAAAAGATATCATTTTTTTAATATCTTAACCGATCAGCTTGTCTACCTTAAACATACTTCAGTTTTCGGATTTTGTGATGTATTTCATCGCTTATTCAAGACACATGTAGCTCCCCCAACTGGTTTCTCTCAGTTTTATTCTTGAGATAATCTATTGATAGCTTACGCACCATCCCTTACTCCGTAATCACGCCTTTCTTCAAACATTAGTGCAAATTTCAAAAAAGAGCATCCTCTCTCTCCTAGTGCTGCTTATATCAACACTTCATTGGATATCTCTATTTCCTTATTTATTTATTATATATGTGCTGCAATTTGAACTTCTACAGGTGGCAGCCCCAACAGATTTCTAAGAACACTTAAATCGAAAACACACCCACCATACCTTACACCAGAAGTCTTACCTAGATAAACATTATTAAAATTAAATATCATCCCTAAATAACGGATATCTGAATACAATTAGTATTAGAAACCCACAAAACTATAACAAGACTTAATTTAAAGAACATCCCCTAGATATACCTTAGCTACAATTAAATTACAAATTTATCATTACGATATTATGTTTAAATATATTAAATTGTTATGATAACTTAATACAACTCTGTCTAAATTCTTTAATTTTTTCGGCAAGAGCTTGAAGGCCTATTCATTTTCCATTCGTTTACTACCACTCCCTTACTAAAAAACGAATATTTATAAATATCTTTTCGTAAATTATCCTGATTTAACGGGGTGTATCTTTTTGTAAATTATCCTGATTGGAAACTACACCTATACATCAGAATTAGCGGATATTTTTCGCCTCCTGGTTACAAGCAAATAATACCGTTAACCCTTTTCAGTTTATTATTTAAATTTTACTATACCTCCCATCATCAAAAATAAACTGGTGAAATTTCTTCCTACTCCGTCACTCTAGTTAGGACGAAAATCAATCCGCATATGATAATGTAGTCCCGAGGCTGTCGCTAGAGCATCGAAGTAAATAAATGAATAATTAACGTAAAAGAAACTAATATACGTAAAATGGTAAAATGGTAAAAATTTAAACGGAACAAGAATTCTGAAATATGTTTGGTTGTTAATAGTGGGTGATTCATCCTTCCTTAGAGAAGTACATCGTCTGTATTGATATGCAGATATGGAAGTAAGAAATCTATAAGAAGCTTTTAATTAATCAATTATTTTAGTTTACACCACCCTCAATTAATTACCTCTATATCAGTTTCCTCTTTTTTCTAAAACGCAACATTAGATTACACTGTCCCTTTATTCCATGAAGACCCTCACATCTACCTAACCTCTTGTTTCAATTCAGAATATTTTATATAATTAATGTAAAGGAGAAATACTAGGAAAAATTTTCCTAATGAAGGTAGATAAAAAAGACCACATCACAGAGAAACTCACGCATAAAATGCAGTTAAGAGAAATCTCGGTGAAAAGGATATAAAACAATAGAACAGAAGGAATTAAAAAAATAGGAATTTAATTCAATGATACGAGTTTGGGAAGAAATGGGAAGAAGAGAGACGAAATAATAGCACACGTGGAACAAACTAAATTAACAATTTTAATATCACGTTATAATATAATATTTCGTTAAATTAAAGTATTGGAATGTTTAGCTTTCAAGGGATGATAATTGAGTAAAAATTCCGTTAATTAGCTCGAAATATTAATTGCTAGTGATTACAGGATTAACGCCGATCAAAATAATAAAATATTTTCATCAGTAAGAGCCCAATTACACATTTCAACATTGCCCCCGTTCGGACTGGAAAAATTACTTGATTTTTTCGAGTACCTCAATTAAATGATAAATTCGTATGTGCGGAGACATTTTGAGGCGATTTTACGATTCATTGGGATATAAAATCTTGACCCAGTTTTATGAGAGATAAATACAACAGATGCATGCTTTTTTTCGAATTTAAAGAAGCGAGCGATCATAAATCGAGTGCGAAAAGGAATAATAAGTCCTTTTTGAAGTATGATATGAAAATAGAGCCTGAAAATTCTCTTCCTCCATTCAACGTGTCGTCAGTCAGATTTATAAATATTGATAATTCACGTATAAATAGAAGTGGAAAGTTAGGTGTAGGAGTTTTGGATATAAGAAAGTCTAAGGTAGTATCTAAGGAGAAAAACATCTACAGCAGAGAAACAGCCACAAAATAATGGGTTGTGAAAAACCTTTCTGAATATAAAGGAAAACCGCAAACTATAGTCTACAACACGGAAATCACGAGAGCAGTAATGCTACAAAAATTACATAAAATGAAATATATAACTGTACACATTGCAATCACTCATTTAGCAGAGACAACTAGATATCACAAAATAATTGGCCATTTACACAACTGAAAAACATACGAAAATTGAAAGCAGGAATGTTCGATAGAATAAGAACTCACAAAATAATTAAGGGAATTGGAAACACTGGATAGGGCATTGAAAAATAATGAACGGCATAGCAACAATGGTAGAAATAAAAATGAATGCACGTACGTTCCGTCAGAGACAACTATCGATTACTTCCAATTAGAAAGAGATCAATTTTCAGCCAATTTGCAAATTGGCGTTTTTTCCGCGAAACCCAAACTCCCCTCAGAAATCGTTATCTATGCACGATTTTTAGTCTATTCATTGACGTAAACAAGTTGCATCATTCGTTTCAGCATATGTGAACGCCCTTGGCAGTGGGGCTCTCCCACATCTTGAAATGTCAAAATGCAGAATGGAAAAGATTTCAAACTCCATCTCTTTAAAACGCTTTTAATTAAGGTTGCTGTAGAAGTGGTATAACATCCTTTAAGTTTCTTTTGCAAGAGTGGGTATCCGTGTTTTCATTGACAGGCCGCATATGCCATTCGGTCGCATAAAAATCATTAAGTCGCGTATAAAATCATCAGGCTTCATATGAATTAATTGGCCGCATTTGAGAGTTGTATAGCTTTAAATCGGAAAGTTAAAGAACGAAATTGTCAGGATGAAGACGAATCTGGTCTCAAAGTAAATCTAGATGGTATGTTTAGTAATATCTTTTTTTGATTCGCTCGACGGCTGAGTACATCAGCTACATGTGGGCCCCCACCGGAAATCGAATACGGAACCTCTGTCACCAAAGACGTACTCGTTTCCCGCTTGGCTATCCTGCAGCCCGTGGGTTTAATGTTTCCTACTTATCTAGAACTGATGAATTAAATGGTAATAGCAAAGTAATTAATATGAATTCTTAATTTTGTTTAAGGAAAGCAAAAAGGACGCCAGAAATGGCTGCAGGTTATTCCTCCGTCCTTGTGAGATGATTTGAAATTCATAGCAATTAACGATACATCCACTTAAAATTCGCGTTGAAATAGTGGCAATAAATTACCAGCTGACTTTGGAGATAGCGACTTCATGAACTACAGCAAATTTTGAAGAATCCAGCGTGTTGTGAGGCGGCATAAATTCCTATCACATCCCCCAGAACTACCCAAAGCTAAGATTTTCAGACTTAAAAGGCTTATTTTCTAAATATCAGATATAAAAGGACATGTGTTCATCTAATACTCAAATCAGAGGGAATAAACGGCATTGGAAACTCCGGTCGTAAAACGACACTTAATTTGGGTAATATCGTTGGAAATTCTCCACGAAAGGAGTCTGTCTTCAACCAGCTGCTTCAACCGATACAAGCTACTGTTTACAGTGGAGTCAAAACACCAAAGATAAGCTATCGAGCATCATTCAGGCCGGATGAAAAAATACATTAAACGCTCTCGGATCGAAGACCCGGCGTTTTTGTTTCGTGAGAAAAAAGAGGAATTTCGCGGAGGGCCCAAATCGACCGTGATCCTATAATTGGCGACAAACTCTAAAAGAACATCCGCGTATCTTTTCCTTCCAGTCCACCCACATTCTCTGACCCCAGCGTCCAAGGGTTTATTGTAGTCTCTCGGACCAACTGCGCACATCAACCAGGAAGCAAATAGTTTGCCGGCCTTCCACGAGAAGAAACTACACGCACCCCTCTCTCATCCGGTCATTTTCATCGCTCACCCACTCCATCCATTTCTCCACAGACCTCGCAAACAAACTCTCTCGTTGAGATTACTCTTTTTTTACCGATCGTGACACAGTCACTGACCCCCATTCCTGTTATTTTCGTTTAATGTTGCGGCGGCAGTGTATCACAGTTCTCGGCTTAAAATCTATGTCAGTGTGGTAGAAAATGTAACTTTGGGTGTTCTTTCATTAACACCGGGAGTTAGGTGATGTGAGTTGGGTTTAGATAAATCATGATCGAATACAACTATTATAATTGGGTTACCATAAGTCCCGTTTTGATTGAGATCTTCCCGATGATAGCGTATGGTCCCGCCATACAATACAATACAAACAATATTACAATACAATTGGTACAATTTTGCTCTCGTCCGAATGGATGGATAGAAAAACTAGGATAATGAATATAGTATTAATAATTTAATTCATCCAAAGACTTACAAATTCACGTATAGGACAAGTCATATTGGTTAATTACATTAAATAATCAAGATAATAATTAATTACAAATTACGTACAAATGTACATCTGAGAAGATTTCTACTAGGATGTTTATGTTCTAAAGCAATTCTTCAAGGCTTGTTAAATGACAAATATACATTGCATTACATTGAATTCTTACGATAGATGTGTAAACAAATAAGGTTATATGAGTAAGTATTTAAAGATAGATATTGATAGATATATTTACATGAATACCTGCTCAGTGTCGCAAATTTCTTTCACTGAAGATTTTATCCATGACTTGAAGAACAAGTATTTATTCTTTTAAGGAAAATTGAAACCTTATAGTTCTTCAGTTCACCTGACAGCATGTCATTCATTTATTGTAATGTGAGGCACAGGAATTTCAGTGATGTAAATCACTTAATTGAAAATAAGTTTTGACGCTAAACACAATTAGATCGGATTTAAATCACGTATATATTCAGACTATGTCTTAATTAGTCTCCAATCTCGAAGTTTCAATTTAACCGGATGAATAATTTGAAAAATCCTGAGTTCTTGATATTCGAATGTAGTAAACCCATAAATTATAATAATCACCGTCGCGTGTATTTATTAATCTAATGTCAGTAACTTCCATAAGATATGTAAGCCAATGGCCTTTTTCATTTCTAAAATCCTATGAAAAATAACGAAGTACGAAATCGAAAGATGTACAGGAAGAAAGTCGATTTAATTTTTGTTTTTGGATATTTTTAGTTTTTTCACAGAATAACATTTTTGATTAAAAATCACGAAATTCCTGGAGTAATACATCAATTTTTCGTACACATTTTCATTTATGATTGAACTCCCACGTGGCGACTGATCCCAGTAATTTAATTTGCAAATCCCTGTACGTCCATATACTCTACGATTCTTTGTGCTAAATAAGAAACAGTCAATAACAATAATCGATCAAAATGAATTATATGACATGAACGAAAAATTCCAAATGAATACGAGGACGAAGGCAATAATTTTAGGTTTCATTTAATCATGTTTCCGATGAACAATTCACATATTCAAATTGGGATTATTTCCGCGATGCTGAGTTTCCCTTAATGAGTAGCAATGCGCCATTAAAACGGGCACTAAAATTCTTCCCACTCCCATGATCATCCGTCTATAAAATTTTCAGCTACCTCCGACTTGTTTTACTCCACGTGTTTAAGTAAATTTTAAAGTGACTAATTAACGTAACGGAATCTTCCTTGATAGATGCGCTCGTGCGTAAAACTGGCATTTTGTAAACGTATGCGTTACATTTTGATCTGAATTTTATGATGTCTGTATCAAATCATAACAAAACGAAAAGGAGTAGAAGGCGGATCTCTCGTCCTTAATTCAAAGAATCCTACACTTATCAGCGATTACGTATTCCTCGTCTGTGTTCAAATTAGTTACGAAAATGCTGTCCTTCAGATAGTTTGTTATCTGGCACAAGTTTTATCTCTGGCAATTAAAAATTATGCAACGAACATCTTTGCTAATTAACTGAAATTCACTTTTTAATAATTATATATGTAGATAATATATAAAAATTTAGCGGAAGATTATTTATCAGAATAAGAATCGTTACACGAAAATTCTTCATTACATCCTTCCCAATTTTTTCCTTAAAGGAGATTATTATCGCACCGAAAGATGTTTCATAGGAGTATTCATTTGTCCTAGCTTTTGACTTTGACTCCTTTGAACTTTTGATCACCCTTTTGTTAGTCTCCTATGAGTTCTTCCCATTTTTTCTGAGATTTTAAGCCCAGACGATTGCAAAAAGTTTACCGCAGTACACTTCTTAAGATAGCTCAATGCAGGAAAATTCACTTCCTTGACTTTTGAAGTTTCATAGGTATGTTTCCATTATTACCTAGATGTTTGCGATTGGTCTAAATGCCTTGATAGAAACTCTTTCCATTCAATCCGGCCGCTTCACTTCCTCTAACAGTTGTGCGTACTTAGAATAGAGATTTTTGAGGCCCCTTTTATTACCTCAATTGAAAATGAACAGGAAATATTCTACCTGGGATTACTACAGAATTAAATTCCTTTCCTTGGTTATCGATTTCCTTCTTATTTTGAACTATTCGAATGTATGCGATACGCTGCTGATATGCTGTTCCAGAGCCGGAATACACCCATTTTGGAACAGGGTGTGAAAAACATGCAGTGCGTTATGTCATCTACACACCCTGAAAGTAACATTTAACAAAGTAGTAATACTTTAAGATACCATACATATTAATTCCTATTTTAAATTATGTTACGATTCTAAGTATAACTACGAGGGTGGTCTGAAAAGTTTCCGACCCCAGATTTTTCAGAAATCTTCAGAAAATTTTCAGAAATTTTCAGAAAATATGTCGAGAAATGGCGAAATGTCGGAAACTTTTCAGACCACCAGACCCATGTATGATGATAACATTTTTATTTCACGCATTCTACCTTACATAAAGATTTAATTTTAAGCGTAAGTAGTGATCACAAAGGGGTTCTTTATAAATTGTTTGGAAGTGAATCCATCTACCGCTTTAGCCTTCTATATCGTTTAGTTTTGATTAATTGGAAATGTTTAGTATTTCATGGTGAAAAAGGCTCTAAATCCTCTGTAATCAAACCATTCCACGCCACTATACCTTTATTTGCTAACGAAATCCAGCGTTTAATCACTGCAGGACGTTCTACGTACGGTTACATTAATGTTACAAGCTTCTTTAAAAAAAGAGGGTTTAAAGGTAAATCAAAATTTCTCGCACAAATCCGTGTTAACCAAAAACGAACAATCCACAGAAATGACTCATAGGAAGTCCACCTCTAACCGCCCTTTGAGCGTGGTATATTACAGTTGACAATTTCTGCTGAAGAGCACTCTTCGAACGTTCCAATGATAGGCGTATTTCAAGAGCACGATCTTATTCAATGCATTCCTATCGCGCCCTAAATATCTTTTGAAAACTGTCGCATGCTTCCTCGTCAATTTAGGAGAGATTTTTCCGGGAATTCTGTTTAGGCTCTCTAACAAAGGCTCGAAATATATTCCCTGGAGTTCCATAACGCATTCGCGTTTGATTCATTATCTAGGTTTTTTAATGCATGTCATCTTCCTTCATAGAGATGTAAATATTCGAAATTTCGTTATCGAATCAAGGTTTTTTTTTGTCCGACGAAATTTTCGAACCGATCCGACATTTGAAGAACTAGAATTGAATCAACGCGAATCAAAAATCGGATGCAAATTTAAATGGAGGAAAAATGTGTTCTAGTTATTCTTTTTCTTGTTTCGCGTTTCATTCGGCTGCATGAACATGTGCGGCACATTTATATCCGTGCACCCTCGAGAACCGAAACTAATTTGCGAATCAAAATTGCTATAGTTATAAAGTTATATCGAATGTGAAACATTTCCTTGTTATATATTTGCGATGCTATTTTAGCGAATGATGACGGAGAGCATGCGGCGGAGAAAACGCGAGCTCTAGTTTGGATAATTAACGAGAAATGAACGGAAAAATGTTCGCGTATCGAATCGAATTTGATACCTCGTCAGTTGTTTCTGGAATTCGAATGGTTTACGCGATTAGATTCGAAGTGAAAATGCTTGATTCGTGCATCAATATTTTCTTTAAAATATCTCCGTTCATAATATACTGCTCGAAATTATAGAATATTAGCCATAGAAAAGTTCGTCTCATCATAGAAATCGCGACTGGATCGCCGATCTGAAATGCAAATCAAGTTTACCCGCTATGCAATCAATAAGTAAGAGGCAGTTTTATGTAGAATTGTAGGATTAGGCAAAGTAGGTCAATAAAGTAAAAAATTACGTACGCTATGCACTGTTTTCAGAGGATTTAGATGGTGGTTTCGGTATTTTACGCACAATTTCCGCTTCTTTTCCGGTTTTTGCTGTTATAGTTCCTTTTTTCCTTTGGATTGGTTCCAAGATTTATTCCAAAAAGTGGAATGCTCTATCCATGGGAATTTTTTTATTCTAATCGGTGTTATAAAATGTTAAATGTTAAACTTTGATAAGACTGCCTCTATTTGTGAAGATTAAACTGAAATTTAAAGTTTTAGCTATGAGAGGTTTTCGGCCAAAATTGAGCTGAACTTTTGAATATCTCAGATAATAGTAAGAAACATATTGAGTAGCTGATATGTTGAAAAATGTCTATTATTGATCTCTACACGGAGTTATACAAATTTCTTTCCTGGGTGTCTTATGTGTTATTTAAACCAAGTTACCTGCTAAAGGTTCTCTGTTATATGAGAGACTTGATTATATGATGATTAAATGAAGCCTCTAATTCAAAACCCTTCTCCGTTGCTTCTGTAGCGGACTGAATTGATATTCTGCAAGATAATTCTTAATTTTATGCATGTTTTCCGTGAGCTCTTGAAATTGATGTTGTTAATGACTGCGCTTAATTTTGGAAGATATATTATTTTTGGAGTGGTGTTTGCATTAGTTTGGAGTTATGATAACCATATTGAATGGTCAGCTGGATGCATATTTTTTCTTTCTTCGTTTCTGTTTTTGTTTACGTTTATTGCACGATTTTAAATGGTTGTTAAAATTGAATGTTCATAGTCATTAGACTCGTATTATACAATTTCACCTTGCATTTTCATCATATATTTTTCAGGAACAAACCTCGCTATAGAATGAGACGAAATCTTGCAGGGATTCAGAGAATGAAAATCATGTATACATTATGATATTTATCTCACATTCATTCATAGTTTTCAAGTTTTTCGTTTGTTCTGAAAAAAGCAAGCTTTCGCCCAGTTGCAGTAGATACGATGAGTTGCATTTAATACTTCATTCTTAACGATGTACAACTTCTAGATTTGACTCTCCCATTGATTCCCTAGTCTTTGTTCAGTCGCTTTTCATAGACATTCATCTTTCTCAGATGTTTATGTAAATCACGATTCGTCCCCATATTACGATAACCAAGATTCTTCCTCTTTCCACGACTCTATCGACTGATATAGTTTGTTTTTATTTACACGTCCTCCCAGCCACAACAGCATTTTGCGTACTATGTCCCCATTCTGCGGAAGGACGTCACTCAGCCATAGAATAATACGCTTAATTCGTCGCTCCTCGTCAACTTTTTATCACATATTTTCAACATTTTTCTCGTAATTTTTTTACTGGTAGCCGATACATTCGCTGTATTATTTATTATATTTTTCAACATCGTATTTCACGCATATGTTTGATTTTCAAGGCCTAAATTATGCGAGATATGCTGCGGTTTCAGTTTTTCTTAAAGTCCTACCCACTGTACTTAGAGACTCATTTTTTTTACGAGTACTTTGATGATAGATTCTACTAATCTCGGCTCAACTTTGTGGTAGTCATCCATAATAATTATAAATGAAACTAAATACGTATACCGTACCACTAAAACGTTTTATTCACGACCATGGTTTCGGACCTTGGAAGATGGTCTTAGGGGCCGAAACCATGGTCGTGAATAAAAAGTTTTAGAGTACTTTTATTTAACTACAATCTCCACCGTTCATTTCGGAGTGCAAGAATCCAGAAAGATCGTTATGTTGCTATTCGTATTAGAGATTATTACAGCAAAGACGTAGTTTCAGCCTTTTTCAGTGCTTGAGTCCAAGGGTCAAACTTGTGGATCACTCACTTCCTGCCCACATCGTCAGCCGAGGTCAGAGGCGAAGAAAAGAGTAAAAAGCCGATATATTGTGCATTCTTATCTCCATTTACACAGTCTATCGGTCTTTTTACATCGTATTCGGCCTCTTACTGTCCCATTGTCTTCCGCGTCTCCAATTATTCTCCTAGAAGGCGGACGTCTTTGCTGAGGGTGCAGATTCCTGCCGTAGGATTCTCTCCGCTGTACTTCCTTATTGAATTTAATCTTTGCTTTGCGGGAAAATCAATCACGTGTTCTCTTACAACCTTCAGCATTCCCCTGATTTAACTCTTGATTATATTGTACACATACAGTGAAACCTGTCCTTTACACATAGGGACCGTAAATATTCTTCTGGATAAGACGGTTTTCTGCGTAATATAGGGTCGGCCGTTAGTGATGGATTCGAGTCGGAACCAAAATATTTTTCCAGATAACGTAGGTTATATCCGCTTAAGGCAGGTTTCGCTGTATATAATAGCGTAAATTTGATTATCAATTTTAGTAAAAGCAAAGTTTGCAATGTAAGGGTTGTTAGCAGATTTACAAATGATTATAAATATTTACTCAATGAATGGAGTAACTTTAAATGTTATTTTATTAAGTTACTTGTAGCTGATATCTAGAAGGTCAATCAAAACCATGAGAGGAATTCTTCAATCAAAAATCTAATTCTCCGAAACCAATGCTTTGGATGTCTTTTCCAATGTTTTGGATTAGTCTTCACGAAATTTTACAGCAAAGTTCCATTTTAAATTGTAAAAACATTTTTTTAAATTACGATTATTTTCTGCGATAATTTTATTGTGGAATGCTATTTAAACGAAACAAAGAAATAAATAAAGGGAAATACTACAATATGAGATAATTTAACATATCCATTTAACTACACTTCTTTTCCCTAAAAATCGCTGGCATTCATAACTGAAACAGTTAATCCACACGCTAAATTCCACAAAGATTTGAATCTAGATTTCGAAATTATACACTTTTGAATAAATTCTGCGTACTAGGAGTGGGCAAACATGGAAACATTGTTAGCCAAATATAATACAAAAATGAATTTCTTGAGTCCGAAGTAGGAAGCTTCGCTACGGATAGATAATTTCGCATACCACTATGATTGTACTATACATTGGCCTATACATAAACTCATTAAAGTAATGCATGAGTTCAAAGTCCATCAAAATTTATAAGAAACGCTGGTCAAGGTCAGGCTGATGCTGAACCCATTAAATAGAATTCATCTGGTAAAATATGATGTTCACTTATAAGCTTATTCTTCGTCGATTATAATTTTTCTTTCGAATCACCAAAATTGTAAATTTATATCATTTATGCTATTAAATGACTGGCCATTATTTTAGAGCAAATTTTACCCAAAGCCAGGAAAATAATTAAGAACGACATCGACTACAATGAGTTGAATCATTATAGCTTCATAGTATTTCTTCGGAAGAAAATGATTGATCAAACAATGACTCGGCTAACGCTGGGTAAGGAAATGACGGCGAAAAATTGATGATGATTTTATTAATAGCGGTGTAAAGGGTGAGTTATCTTACACGGAAATTACATTTAAAAGGATGCTTAGCTGGGCAACGTGTTATCATTGTTAATCTGAAAAGCTTTTTTATGAACTGAATCTGAACATGGGATATGATGACAAAAATCTATCATTAAAGTATGGTTCATTCAGCGCAATTACGATTGTGATAATTTGACTGTCATTTTACATGAAATTGTACTCAAGAACATTCCTAGTACTTTTATGACCCCTGCTATGTATAGTATCATTCATATCATACCATGATATATGTATAATCATTTTAGATTTCTACTATCTGTGGCCTAATCTCTGACCTTTGGCCTATCTATTCGAGTGATTTGAACTTCATAAATAGTGCTTTGAATTGATTAATGAATAATTATTTAAGAATTACATGCACAAATGTGTACTATTTTGGTCTGAGTCTATAATTATTGAAACGAGATTACAATTAAACAGTTTATAATTAACAGTTTATTAGTATTGAAACGAGCGATTTGAATGTCATATATAGTGCTTTGAATTGATTAGTGAATAATTACTTAATAATTACACGCACAAGTATAGACTATTTTGGTCTGAAATTAATAATCTATACCGGGGATGGCGAACCTTGTCCGAGATGTGATTTATTGATAAAATAAATGCCAATTTGGTGCCAAAGAGTAGCGTAACATGCTGACATTATAACATTGATAATTGACTGCTAATCGAATTGATATCGAATAATAAGTTATTATGGACGAACTAATCAACATTAATATGCACCAGAATCCAACTTGACTTACTTTGGAGCTTAAATTTCTGAAGTTAATCATACTTAATGAAAGAAAAAGTAGACTTCCGCTTTCCAAAATAATATCTTAGCGTACCACATTGGTATATCTGCCATATGTACCTAAGTCCTGAACTTAATAATTCTTCTCTATCTATTCCATGTCTTCCAACCTTCACGTTCGTTTTGAAGCAATCCAGACCCTCTTTAATCAGACTTGCATCTAAGGCGCTTGGCAACCGGGCGAAAGACATTTTTATGACGCTTGATAATTAAGTTTCGTAATGTTTGGAGGGACTTGCTTAAGCCCTATCCAGCCGGCGCCCACAGCACTGCCCATAGCCGTCCATAAGCTTTTTCTTTAACCTCTGAGTCCCCATAATATATGGGGACTCAGAGGAGACTCCGTATCATTTCTTCAGTGAAACCTTTTTTCTCCCATCATCGTTATATATCCTCTATTCTTAGAATGGACATATCGCTCTCAGATAGCGCCCAAGACCAAGGATATTAGTAGAATTGTTAGGAGCTTCGACAGCTGAGATTATTTCTTACATATGAGCCCCAACCGGGAATCGAACCCAAAACTATTTTCGCCAAAGGCAAACGCGCTACCCATTAGCTATTTAGTAGCCCACTCAGGATGTCAATAGTCTTTTCGCGATAATTTTTCAAGGGCATTTTTGATCAGTTTTACACGGCTCATGAAAGCTTTCTAAGAATCTACTGTTTTTCTTTCAATCTCATTTGTGCACCTCACATCGCGAAACAAAATTATCGCCTAAGTTAGAGACTAGATCCACCACTTTTACATCTTCCTGGATTGTTAACCTGCCTCTCCGATAAAAGACTTTCTTTCATTCCTCAACACACTTGCAAATGATATTTTCATCAGACATGCTCGTAAATCTCTTTAGGTATCTATCTTCATCCCTAGCTCAATATATCTCCTTATCTTCATAATAATATTCGTATTTAACCAGCTTTCTTTTACCCATCAGTTCTATTTATGACACTATTTCAGCTCTCACATTCCCCTCTGTTTCTAAGTATTACCAAAACCGATGTAACCTAACTCTTGATTAACAGTTTCTCAGAATTTCTTTCAGTCCACATTCGGACATTAGATATTTTATCCCTCCTGTTTATTTCATTTAATTTTTATTGAACTATAGAACTTACTTAGTCACTCGTCTGCAATCTATATGTTTTGTAATACGCAGCTTCATTTACTGAGTGCAATTCAGCAGTTTAAGGCATAAACACTTATTATTTGAAAAAGAAATTGGCTAACACTTAAAAATTAAATTTCAAAACATTTAAACGTATTAGATGAAATTCTAATGAACTTTACACAATAATTCTTATTTTAGGAACATCTACATTGTTAATTTATTACAGATTTTTTCGAGTGTATTTTTTTTCGAAAGTATTGTTTTACCATCTTTGATACAACACCGCTATATATCTTGCTATTAATAGTCTATTATCAGTGTATATTCTATCACTGTTGGTGTCATGGAAAATAAAAACTACCGAATAATGAAATTCGTAAGCGCACCAACATTTAGGTAAAAGGAAAGTTCAGTTTCCATATTCACTCGATATTGCATGTCACAGAAATTAACGCATGTCTTGACGAGTGAGAGAATCAATTTGATTCTCCGCAGTCCTAATAGGAATTGTTACTTTTCCTCATTCCTTTTATTCTTGTTACCGTTTACCAACAATATGATTGACGAGAAATTAGGCGGTTTGAGCATTAATCAACGATGACCTTAATAAATGATCCACACAATTTTCTCCTTTGATAAAACCGCTCTATTAGGCTATTGCGCGAAATTCCTAATAGTCCACATGGTTGCTTACAAAGCTATGATATTTTAAAGACTACATCCCGAAATTTAACCCTTCAAAGCTCGCATGGGGTGTATGGAACATCCTGTCGTTCTATTTCGAGAAAAAATACCCTTTTCCTTACATTTCGTAAGGAAATTTCGTCTTTTTAGAGTCTGGAGATATATATGTTTTCTAACTTTCCTCATACTTTCAGCAATTTTATGCGACATCTCGTTGATTTATAAATTATTTTCGTAGAGCTTAGCCTGCCTTCTACCTCGATTCGCGGGATGGATTCTTCCTATCGTCTCCATATTGCCCTATCCGAGCTTTTTAGAACATACTACTATAATGTATTTGGTTAGGAAATGATTTGGACATGCATGGCAAGAATTTGTACCTTTACTGATGTATTGGTTTGGGTTTAGGGGCTTCATGTGAGCTCGAGGGTAGGTTCTAAGAAAATAACTTATAAGTCAACGAAATTTCTGGTAAGATAGTTGAAAGTTTGAGAAAAGTTGGAAAGCATATCCATCTCCAGCCCCTGAAAATGAAAAATTTCTATATCAAAAGAAAAGGGTATTCTTCCTCAAAATAGCGCCTGGGGTGTACCATACACCAGAATGAACCAGTCAATTCTATGCACAGGATTGTTTCAGACTGTAGAGTAAAAAATATCCACTGGATTATGGGAAAATTATGTATCATTAAGTGAACTTCTGGTTCGAAATAAGATTAGAAGCAGGGCAATGAACCAAAATATTTTTCGTTCCGGGTTTTGCTTCGGTTCAACGATAAGGCAAAGTATTGGTTCGGGTTCGGTTTGTCTCCTACGTCCTTCGCCAACGTTGAACCGGTAAACTTTATTTTGTGGTCCGACTATCGTGATATTAAATCTTTATGGATTTTTTTAAATTATTTTTTGTTTTGTCTACCTGATGATATTACTCCGTAACGAAACCTAGGTCCTATAATAAAATTTTTGTGGACTCTTCATAGTGAGTTTCCTTAGCGTGTGATATTTCTAGTTTGTACGGATTTACCTTAAATTAAACTAAATCTTAGACTAAAGCCTATTCACAGTGAGTTGCAAGTCATAATTACACGCTTAGAGAAACCATCCTCCAATAAAAATTGAGAAAATTGTGCGATGTTGGGAACGAAAAATAGGAACGAAATAAATAACAGCTTCCAAAGTTTTAATTTTTCGCTTCTGGTTCAGTTTTCACTCTGCCATAAAAAAAGTTTTTTTCTTTTTCGGATAGAGCCCGGAGAGGTGCTTCACTTATAAGCAATGGAACTGCTCTAGCACAAATTTAATCGATTTATAAATAACCGATCGCCGTTGCATGTGGATGAAATACTCGCTCTGGAAAAGGAAATGACTGTACAAATAAAGGATAAACAATACAGACGGAAGAAGGCGGAAGTGTGTGTTTCAGTCACTTGACGTCGATGGCTGAAAGGCTGATTGAGTGACCTTTGTCGGTGGTGTCGTTTTATTGTGAAATATCGCCGCATTTTTCCGCAAAATGATGTTGTCATAGCTCCATCCGTTTCGCAAGTGGGCCTTTGCCGTAAACAACCTAGTGATATTTTTTTACTGTCTTTCATCCATTAATTGGAACAGTTGAAAAATAACCGAGAGACCACCATGTTTTTATGAGATTAATTTGGATGGAGGGAAAGTCGAATATTTTCTACGCAATTCTCTTTTCGATAACTCTGGCCAAACACTTTTGTATTGAATTCTCTGATTCACGGAAATAACTCCTAGCCGCTAATAATTTTATCCTCCGCAGAGATTACATCATGGGTTTAATCATAAATCGAATGGGGGAATCGAGTAGTGATTGAAAACGCAACGCGTAAGGAAACTAAATATTAAAAGAGCGGACTAACTTTGGGATTAAATGATGAAAATAATTAACTTGATTTTCAAATGGTTTTAACAAATAAAAAATGAAAGGACATGTACATTCCATCGCTACTCTGTTAAAACATGACTGGATAGACAAATTTTTTCTGCTGTTTTGTCTGAAAATCATTTGGATTTATTTTTATGTTTACTTTGTAGAACTATAATTTATGGAGATTACCTTTCACTTGGATTTCCTTTCAAACATTAACACACGATTAACATTCAGAAGTACTTCTCTTTCATTCTTCCATTTATATCTAAAACATGTTTACAATACATCGTCAATGACTTCATATTAATGTGAAATGAATGGGAAAGAAATTGTACTTTTTCCATAGGTTTATTTCATTGAACACGACCGATTTCCACGAGTGATCGGCATCTTCTGGTCCGCCTTTATCTTCATCCACCGTTCGTGTTTTTTTAAATAAACCTGTGGAAAAAGTACAATTTCTTTTCCATTCATTTCAGATGATGAATTTCCACCATACTAGTATATCTCCCGACACTGAATTTTAACCGATTTTAATTTTACGAAAAGCTTGACGTTATTATAATATCATTTTAAGCGAATTTTCTCCTTATCGACTCGATAACGACATTGTACGAACAAAATAAGATTCTTTATTTATTTTACTTTCATTTGGTGCTCATACCGATGTCGTACGATTATTATTTCTAATTAAATTTCGCGAAAGAAATGTAGCCTGCAACCATTAAAAAAAGAGGTTTACGTTAATTTCTCGTGAGAACGGTTTTTCTTCTCTGGGTTCGAACTGGGGACCTTTAGGTAAATAAAAAGTAGCCAATTATCTGCGCACATAGTACATTTAACAATCTTGAAGGTTTAAAAGTTGTGCCGTTTATGATTCTCGATTTTTAGGCGAACATACGTACATACACACACATACACCTTATTTTATTATATTAGATTCTTCATTTTCTTTTTAAGTTCCCTTTGGCGTGTATTTATACCATTATCCTCTGAATTTTCTTTGTAACCAGCGTTTAATTCTATGGATAATATATATCATATTAAAGGCAGGGTGAGTCGTAGCAGTCACAGTTTAAGTAATTCCCGATTGTATGTCCCATCCGAAAATATCGCTAATTTTACAGTTTGTTGCTTCCTAACATCGTGCTCGTTGTGTGAACTTTTACAGTCTCATAAATGTCATTTTCTAAACGAAGGACAAACTTAAGATTCAAACATTCGACATTTAAGAGTCATTGCCTCTTTAAACATTACTGATAAACAGAAGACGAAATAAACTGTCTTAACCTCCACATGAGTGATGACGCGCCGATGTGGAAATTTACAATCGACTTGTTTTGTCTATGAGCTGACGTCGTTGGGGTTGTGAGTTCAGTTCTAGCTAAATAAATGAACTCTTTTACGACCGCGGTGTATCAAAAATCTTCTCTCTGTGAGTTACCAACTTTAACCTCAACATACGTTTTTCCATTCACGATGCGACGATTACATCAATCAATCATAAAAACGTCACGAATCGATTTACGTTTCGTATGCAAATGTGTGACGATGAAAAATTTCTTCTGTTATAGAACTGCTGGAAGACTACCAATCTGGACGGGACTCTGAATCCGAATCCAGCCTCTCTCCCTCATCTCCTATGAGGGAGACGGTTGATGTCGCTCTCGGGGTGAGAATCTTCGTGAAGTATTTGGGGAGCACTTTGATGACAGTCCCAAAAGGAGACGCTGCTACATCCGAAGCCATCAGGACTGTGATCGCATTGGTAAGCTATAAGTCGGTTCCTAATTGCCCTATTTTGCTAACGTTTGCTCGGCGCTTATCTTATCGATGTGCACGGTAAATATTTAAGATGCTGTTTCAGCAAGGGAGCGGGGAAGATGGAAACAACGACTTTTTTGGAGTATCAATTCATTATGAGACAAAGGTTCTCCATGCGCCGACAGCGGCAACCGTCTAGGGTGATTATGAAGATGGAAGCATTGTTTCCGAAATGCGCATCGGGATTCTGAATAACTGGTGACCTCCGAGCGATTATCCATTTTCCGGGAATCGCCCTAGACGGTTGCCGCTGTCGGCGCTTGGAGAACCTTTGTCTCTTAGTTCATTGAACGTCGAGTTCCTTTTTTATTTCTTCTATCAATTCATTCTTTGTGTTCATCCATTTCGTAAGGGGATTAAAAAAAGTCTGATTTCTTAGCAACTGCCAATCTGTCCATTACCAAATTGTCACGTGAAATTAGATTATCTATTTATTATGCATAAATGATGATGATTCATGTCATGGTGGAGTAGAGAAACTGGGAGGCTATGTGATTGATGCTGATTTTCTAGCGAAGTCAGACGAAAAATATTCAATTAAGCGGGTTCAAAATTCATTGTTGGTGCGTGCCAGTCATCCCCGCCTCCGTATCATTATCTCTAGATCGCGCCCTTTATTCTGCAACTCGGCGATCCTCTTCTGCTTTATACATATTACTGAGCCTGTTATCTACGATTTCTCTTTGTGTATTTTGAATTTTGTCAGGTTCTGTGCGCTAGATGCAGCCTTCAAATTATATAGATTCCATCTACTTTATTCTAAGTCAAAGCATTTTCTCAATATACATGCATACAGTTACATACTTTGATTTCGTTAGAAGAAAGGGAGGCATAATAATAATAATATGTTTTATTATGCTCTGGGATTTTTAAGGTCCCGTGAGAGCAAACAAAATACAAAACAAAAAAGACATCTGAACATACATAAGATAAAACAGCTCATAATATACAAAAATATGCAAAAGAACAATTTACAATTAATTCGAAGAAACCAGAAGATAATTAAATAGTTTTTGTTTAAAGGATGGCAACGAAGTAGAGTTTTTAATTTGGTCTGGCAGTGAGTTCCAAAACTTAGATGCAACAATTTGAAATGATCTCAGATAAACATTAGTGCGGGGGATTGGAAATATGAGGTGGTTAGGGCCTGATCTAGTGGTTTTGGGAGGGACAGAATGTTTAAAGGCATGATATATAATATAATATAATAATAATTTATTTGCGTCACAAACATCTATTACAATAAACAGAAATAATTCTGCCCTGAATTGGTGACATGTCATATATTTTTGCAGCAACTTGAATATTAATGTTTAACTCTTGCTGAAAACATTACTTGAATATCATATTTTTCAGATAGAAAATTCCATCTCTTCTCAGCTCATCCATAGATAGACTGTTATATTTCCTACTGTATCGCAGTAAATTACAATTGGCCTCACGATCTTTGACAAAGACACGTTGCGAAATTCTGAATTGCGTGAAACAGCTGTTTACATTTGAGGTCTAATTTGTGCTCGACATGAATTGACCAAAAAAATCAATGCACCGTTAATAAACGGATTTTATCAGGGTTTGGTCGGATTAGCATCGAAGCTATCTTTAGTGCCTAATCACTTGGCTTCGTTCCATCAATTTCCAATTCGCTAATACGGATTCCCATTTCAATAGTCCTGACGCTTATGATTACTGAGATTTAAATTCGCTAAGCAGCGACAGCTGTGTAGCTTTATCGATACGCGTTGTTGTCAAATTCATTGGTTCTTTTAGTTACTCGCGACGAGTAATATAGTGCATAAAGTGCTATAACTTGTTGTCAGCGGATTAGCACATGAATAAATAACTCCTTTATTCAATGAAATTGAGACTTTTTAGTCACCCGTTCCACTTAAGCCACCTTCAATGTAAAATAGATCTAATTAGCGAATTAAGAAAGGATATTTTAATTAACAGAGAATATGAAAATTCTAGTTGCGAATTTAGAAAGTCTAGGTGAAGCTTAGGTAAAATTATCCTCAGAGGGAAAGCACTCATAAATAAGGAGTATTTGAAAATTTGCACTTACGCATATCATAAGTACGTGAAAATACGTTGCACTTTTTTCACAAAAAAATTCTTAAATGAGGAAATACGGCGAGATTTCGACGAGTGATCGCCGTCATTGGGTAATATTTCAATATTCGTAAACGTGTATAAGACAATAAGACTAGCGGAAGAATCCGCTATTTCTTAGCAAATATATTGTCCGTTAATTCTGTTAACTTAAATATATTTCACCTGATGATGATTACCTGTCGAAACCTGTTGTGTTTCTTCGTTGGAGAAAAATATTTTTGGGGAAAAAGATTTAGTTTAAAGGCATCGATGAATCATTAAATGTTGCAAAATTATTTTCGAGCAGTTTCAAATGACATAGCTCTGAAAGTCTGGAATATGAAATAATACTATAATGTTATAAAAAACTTTGATTGAAAGATCCAAATTGACGAAAGAAAAAAACTACAATATGACCTGAAGAAAGCAGTCGAAACCGAGTTTGTAAAATACTAATCAGTCGTTACTTGGAGCGGTTGTTAACCAAATCGTTATCTACCACCGAGGGTAATATAAAATAGAAATTAGAATATAAAGATTATATATTTAAATCTACGAGTTCTGTGCTTATTTCTCTTAATTTTACTTCTAGCCCTAATATCGCCTAATAAAGTCATTTAAGTGGTATTGTGCAGCATACAGTTACATCCAATGCAGTCACTAAGTTGTTTTCCGACTCGAGAAATATTTCAATCTCACAATCAGCTAAAATTCATATGAACTATCAGAATGGTTCAAAAAACACAAATTTAATAGTATTGTAAAGAGTACATATCTTTGTACTCTGAACCGTGTTTTTTTTTTTTTTTAATTTCAGGCCAAGGCAGGTGGAAGGAAATTGCCACGCGTGATTCTGTATGTGACTCTACGTGGGATTAAAGTATTAGATGCCATTTCTGAGGAGATCATGCTTGACATTTCCATCTATAGGTAAGTTTAATTCCGTATTCATTTTCTCTGTGTAAAACCACATAAATTGTATGATAATATAAGGATGATGTACTTCATTTACTAATCTTTGTTAAAAATAGAAATAGATAATCTTAAACGATCGTGTGCACTTAAATTTGCGGGATTAGTAATAAATGTCTATTAACAAGTGTATAAATGTGACTTTTATTCACTTAAATGTGTCGTTTGTAATATCTTAGTTTGAAATTTCGGTAATCCTACTTGGTTGGAATCATTCTCCACGAAATGATTTCCTTTGAGTGAGTGAAGCTCTTTATGGATTACACGTAATGATCTAACCGATAGAATTCAAGAAAGGCGAATGAATAATAGATGCTGAATCGCGCGATAGGCTTTCTGCGGGGACCATGATTGATCCTCCTTGTGTAACTAGTGCTTATCAGATTATGTGACCGGATTAAAGATTTGGTTTCGGAGTATTATACGTACGATACGTACATTTCGGAGTATTCAAAGCAAGGATTCTGGGTATTCATTTATCTTTGAGGAATCCATCATTTACCTTTGACATGATTAAGCTACAATCGCATCAAACCCAATGATAATGAGTAGGAATAGGGTAAAAATTTCGATTCTTTAAATTTTAAATCGAGTAAAAATATTTACTAGGGCCAAAAAACGCGATGGGGTATTTCTCGTACTCTTTTTAAGTTTTATAAAAGATGTATTATATAAATTTAATTCGGTGAAAGGGTATGACAAATCTATTTTCAGATATATCTAGCTGAAGTACCAGCTCCATATTTTTTCGGAAAGAGCTCAGCAGAACATATTTCTTATCTTCCTTACTTATTTTATTCCATGTGTAAATGTAAAGCATCAGTTTTCAGTACAGGTGTTAAATGAACTACATTTCAGTGTCAAACGTAAGGAATTGGATTATCTTCAACTTATGAATTAATGAGATATTTTTGACACATCGTCAGAGAGATGCATAATGTGTAAAAAAACACGTCTCCTTGACTCGTGAAATATAACGTGATTTCTATTTTATTGTTTTATTCCTTCGTTGCAGGATCTCTTACTGCTCCTCTGACGCTTCTTACAGCCGTGTGTTTGCATTCATTGCCTCAAACGCCAACGAGACAATGGAATGCCATGCATTCCTTTGCAGGAAGAGGAAGATGGTAATTTTCCTTAATTTTACTTATATATTTACTTAAGTTTGAATAAATACGCATTTTCCCTAATTTGTATTAAAAATTTTCCAGCTCTTCGATCCTTCATAAGTTTCAAATGATGTATAGTTGGTATTTCTATTTTGTAATACTCGAATGGTTTTCGAATTAAAATTAACGTGTTGGAATACTAAATGATATATATAATAATTATGATAAATCTCCATCATTGTTGTTTTTCTTTCCTGCATGTCAGCATCTCAAGGAGCTTCCAAATTTAGTTACCAGAACGACTGCGAATTCTGGTCCCTATCTAACGATTCCCTGGCTATCTGAAATAAAAATGAGTTGAACTTAAACTGATATGCTTCTCAATCTATCGTCATCTGAATTTTCTTTGAATACACTTCGTATTTTCTCCTCTCATAATGACGCCTCTGTCGGTAGCTTTAAGGAAAGAACAAATTAGGTGAACATGTTTCCTATGTTTCATTTCAGGCTCGATGTGCTACTCTAGCCATTGCCAAAACATTCAACACCGCTTATGAACTTTGGCAACTGTCTCATACTGAGCCGGTGGACGTACCGTTGCCTCCGAAGAACATGCCCCCTGGAGGGTGGACAGATGATGAAGATGGTGAACCCTGCGGTATAGCAGGTAATTCACGAAACTAGTCCCAGTAATCTCCTCTATCGATAGAATATTAGTTAGAAGTGCTTTGACAGCTAAATCGTTTAGCACATATGAGCCGGCACCAGGAATTAAACCAAGAACCACTTCTTCCAACGGGGAATGCATTATGTACCCACTTGGATACCCGGGAGCCTGATAGAATATTGCATTGTGAGCTTCAAGAATCGCTATTAGTCTTTCTTCTATCCAACTCCTTAATCCTTAAAAAGTAATTTTTGAAGTTTTTGCTTATCTGTAAGCCATTTCTCAATTTGGTTTAATCGTGAGCGAGTATTTGTCCTCTCCATGTGTCATTCCATAGAACGCTGTTGAAGAGTAACCCACTAAGCTAGGGGTGAAGAACCCTTTTCTACTGAAAAATCCGAGAGAAAAGACCGTATTTACTATTCTGCTTCCTACATTAGAAGGTCCACGTGTGAGACCATCTCTTGAGACCGTCTGAGTTGCCCGTTGCCTGCAGCTTCATTTGGTGAAGAAAGAAATAGCATTCTTTAAATACGGACGTTTGTTCCAGGAAGTGACTTAAAAGCCGCATCGAATACCCAAAGAGGACGATAATAGTCTTATGGCTGTAGCTCTGCCTTAGGCCATGGTAACGAATTTCTATCCCCAAATAATAAGAGAGATCGAGTTAAGGATGATCGCCCGAAAAATGATTCGTAAATGAATGCTTGAGAAACGGGAGCGTAAAACACTTGAAAGTTTCTCTCTCACGCTGTATCCTGGGTGGAAAAGATGAGAGGAGCTGCTGAGGGAGAGAAATCAAAACGAAGCAGCCGCCTGTTGCTTACAGGATCATAACACACAACTACCCTCGCCTCATTCCGATGCGAGTTAGACGGCTATCTGCATATGAGTTAGAGCCGAAGATGTTTGTTTACGAAAGTGATCTGCTTTCTTTCAAGGATTTAATTGGATAATGACAAAAGGTCCTCTCTCTTCTCCTATTCCTCGCATCTCTGGCGGGATGGAAATATATACAAGACCTATAGTTGAAATACGCTCGACACAGAAAATCACTTACATAAATCGCTCTCGGTGTCATTTCATCCGTAAGAATTAAAGGACTGCGTTGAGGGAAGATCGTGACGTACTAACTGTTTCATGTCGTACTGCTCGAAGATGTCTGAGAAAGGAAAAGGAAGTCATAAATTGGAAAAACGGAGATATGGTCAGAATTCGTAGATGTGAATAGAAGGATATGTAGATAAAGGGAAACCCGATGACGGACTCGAGGTAAGTGTTGGCGTTGGAGCTAGGAAGCGAGCAGCGTTGAGCCTGAGTTAAATTATATTTTCAAATAATACTTCCTGTCTGATTCCCTCTTTTATATTTTCAGCATTCAAAGAAAACTGAATGTTACATTTGGTGATTTTTTTCAAAGCTGTAAGAGACTTCGTTTTTTGTTCAAAATGTGTTCAAAAAGTTATTTCGCCTAAAAATAGGCATCAGCTCTTATAAATAGAATCAAGTCTTATATATAAAGAGATAAATACTTTAGTGATTTTAAATAAGTGTATGCAATATGATTTATGTTTAAGAAACTTCGAGAAACGGGCATTTGAATGAGACCGAATTCCGCACTTTTTTTCTAACTTTGTCAGCCAGCCATTTTGTTACTATTCAGACTATTTGTCTAGGAATAGGCAAACATATTTTTATCGCCCTTATCAATGTTTTGACAGAGTTTGAAGAAAATCCGAATACGCCGTGTTTTTTCTTGTTCGATTTAGTGTGGAATGACCGATAGATTGCACTTCGCGAACCCTTTCTTTGGCAAAGTCGTCAATAATTTCTTCAAAATTCAAATAATAAATAGTTAACTTTGCCTTGCTCCGCCTATATAATGGATATAAGTATATATAATGTATATGTACTCACCAAATTACACTTTGACTCCTAAAATTATCCAAAAGTCCTTAGAAAATACGCCGACTTATTCAGGTAATGATATGCTATACTTGGCTGCACGTAACATAAAATATAGGGTGGACTTTTACTGGTGGTACGTGAAGAATTCTGTATATTTTCGTCACGAATTCGGGGGTCGACATTTAACCGATGTTGAATATCTCTTAGTCATATGCGGCAATTAACACAATAATTTTTAAAGTTTCTACAGCCAGGCCTCGCCTTTTGCGAGAGTTGCGTTCCTGAAAATTTCGCGAAAGTCAGAATCGCAAAGAGAAGTAGGGTAATAGGAAACGCAAGGTTCATTTCCAGTGATAGCGGAAATGGATTAGGATGAATTTTTCTTTACGTTCGTGAGAGCTTCAGAAAGGAAAAGAGAAGGCAAATGAATTTATGAACAATAGATCTGATAAGATAAATCACGCGAAAAAAAGTAAAATTAAATAAAGTCTTATTGTATCTTCGTAATAAAATATCTAAAATTAGCAAAGGTTGACTAAATCGCAAGGCTTTGTTTGATTGATAATGCAAAAATCAAATCTATAAAACTTGGCTCTGAAAAAGAGCGTCCGTGCAAATTATATAAAATCAAAATAAACTAGGAAAACGAGAATTTATGTATAGTCTCTGACTGTGTCTGTCACGAAGATTTTGCCTTTTTACGAGGCTTCTCAACACTGTTCATCTATACCTATCACCGTTCCACTATTTGGTCACATTTTATCAACTTACATTTTCCCTATTAGCTATGTTTGTTCCTCTATTAACATTCTATCATGTTTTTACCTTCGTCTGAAAAAGTATGCTAATATTTTGCGTGCATCCTCCATGGATGTAAGTTTGACCCAGCAATCGTAACCGGAAATGCTAAAATCTAAGAAAATCAAATAGAATAATTTAACATTTAGAAATAATATTAAAATTGAGGCAATTCATGAAAGTTGATACTAATTGCAAGACATACTTACGCATTCCTGGTAGCTTTTCGATCCTTGTAAATGTCCAAATTTTAACACCACAGAACTGGTCCTGTTTCAACCAAAGATATAAGTAATTCATCGTCTGTCACCACTTCACTCATGTTGCAATTACTGAAGGAAATCTAGAAACGGTCCCAAATATAGACCAAAACGCCGAGCTAGCAAGCAGCCTAGAAGTGGCTCTTAGAACATCCGCCGAGTGTGTAAGCAACTGCTTGGAAAGGGTCAGAAAAACTTCCGCTAGCTGCAGATTTTCCGCGATGTTTTTTCCGCCTAGGATATGATCCAGTATAAGCTCTCATATATTTCTTCGCGGCTCTGAAAGAACGACGGCGGCGGTAAAGATTCCTCCAAGGAAAAATCCGCTCAGTGAGTAACCAGCGTACGGACTGAATGCAAGGTCAATTACAGTCGGTTTTTCAGGACTCTTTACGAGCGATTTCCGTGGAAAGCGCCCAGCATCTTACTCGCTTTACAATTAGAGGATTGTATCAAGCGCACGTACTTTAAGTATCTGCATTCAAAGATAAAGGATGAAACTAAAATTTGATCCAAAAGGATTTTGTATCACTCCTTACATCCGAGTATCACAAAAACGAAAATGAAAGATTATTCTTATATATTTCATAATTTTTTCTCTGATGTGGTTTCAACCATGTCAACGCAGAAACATAACGGACTTAGCTACATATGGCGTTGAATGGTAAAAACAGAATTTTTTATCCATTTTTACACGACCAAATTAAATGCGAAAAACATGCAAACGGATTCCGAAGCCAAAGGTTCGAGCAGCCGAGTGACTCACGAATTCGTTCGTTTTAAGATTCAGGAGGTAGGCAGATAATGCGTTTAAACGTCAGACCTCGGTCTAAATCATTAACTTTTATTCCCTGCCAGTAAAGCATACGGAGTGTGTACCTTCTCTAAGAAAAGTAATAATGAATTGAGTAAGACAAAACTTTTAGAATCATATGATTACACAACTGCAAATTTCTTTTCTGATTACTACTATCATTTCCACATTTCTTCACTGAAATTTTCGACTTACAATGACATTTTACGTGGAAAGACGAGGTGGTATCTTGCCTGTAGCAGGTTTTTTGTCACTACTAGAATGGTCTTTTTATGAAAGGACAATGCATCCATTAAAATATTTAACCAATGGTAATTTTCGCAAACCGAATTATATCCTATTGGAGTAAGTTTGTTGGTGAAACCAATTAATTAAGTGGTTCATCAACAAGCAAAAGAGGAACTCAGTTTGTGCAAATCACCTATTCTTACTTACACCTATTTCTACAAAGTGTATCTATGGCATGCAAGATTTAAGTCAAAAAAGGGAAAATATTATGAACAGATCTTACTTAAATCTATAAAACGTATCATTAGAACTTATAGTAGTAGTATTATTGTTAAAAGTTCTGTAACAGCTGAGGTCATTTTGCACATGGGCTCCCACCAGGAATCGAACCCACTTTCACCGAAACTGGACACGCTGCTCACATTGCTATCTGAAAACCCATTAAAACATAAATTTAAAAATTTTGTCCAGTGTTCTAATGTGAGCATATAGGGTAGTCAGATTCTTGGGGTAAAATCATGAATTCTGAAATTATACATTAGAGTGTAACCAGTGCAAGAACCGACTGCAATGTCATCTTTTAGCCATGGCTATTTGCAACCGATTTGCACAGAAATCTAATGTCCTTTCCCTCCAAAAGTTGGATAGTTAAAATATTAATTCATTTTCCATCATTGTGTTTTTCCTATCTTAGGTTGTACCAGGAAAGTGAGATGCTATACAGGAGTTCCTGGGCCATCTGAGAACACCACTCTTCTGATTGATTTCAGTGACGACTGTCCCCCTGGGCATAATTACACCTGGGTAAGTGAAGAAATATTATTAATGTGTGATATTTACTCGTTTAAAATACTTTAGGATTAGAAACAGTTAATGTTGATGGATGGTGGATGGAAAACCTTGTCTGGCTAAATTAAAAGTTTCTCTATGTACCAGAAAATTTGTGAATAATTTGTGTGTTTGTGAGTGTGTTTCTCAAACCTCTGTCCCAAGGGACAAATGTAGTCCTCCTTGATTTTTAGAAACTAGCTAAAAATTTTCCCCAATTTTTTACTTTCTGCTAGGCAGCTAAAATAGAAAGGAACAAAATTTTCTTAGAACCTCCCTAAAAGCTTTTTCTATAACCCTTGACACCATACTAATACTATTATGCTTGATGCAGCAATTTTCTCAATATAAGTATTATAACAATTTAAGCTAATTAGAATCTATTTCCAGTACTACCCTTGTAAATTGTGAAGTATTTTATCTGTAACCCAGGACAACTCTTAATAAACTAATGCAGTGTATGGGAGTTATGACATATCAGAATGAACCAATTATTTTCATTAGCCATTTGAATTAAATTCAACACATGTATTTTTAACTGGTAGAAATTAATTATTAGTATAAATTAAGAACTAACTAAAATGCTATGAAGTTCTTTTTGTTTCATAATAACATCCCCATAATTTTAGAGTCTTGTAATCATTTATTGATTCAACTACATAACTTCTTCCTTTCCTATAATTGTCATATAAAGAAATGTTTTCATTTACCATTTCTTTCTAGTACTCAATGTAACTGCAACTATCACTTAATCATGAGGAACTACATTCTTTTCAAGTCCACTCATTTCCCACCTTCTGTTAATTTTGAATGTCTTAATTTTGGCATAAATGCTCCTCATACGATCCACTCCAATTACACCCAGTTTACTCCTCTGTCTCATTAGAAAAACACAAGTTTCAATTAGAGGTTTGGGAAACTCTCTGTTTCTTGTACCTCTTATTCATTTACAGCCAAGTACCAATTTATTTTCTTTCGCCAAGTTTCAATACTAAAAACAAGGTGATATAAATCTTCGACATCTTCTTTGAAAAGATTTTACAATCACCACTTAACTGAAAAGTTTATAATCATCAAGGAAATGTATATAAATGCTACAAACAAAATACAAAATTTTATAATTTAAATATGTGTAGTCAAGGATCATTCATCAGTAATGGAGTTTATCTTTCAACTCCTTTCTTCAGGTCTCCTTTGACGATGATGATGATGATGATGATTTTGAGACTGTCCCAAGAAACATTCCAGCTGCAGAGTAAGTAAAATACTATTACTCTATTTATAAAGGTCTATTTCTATGAATTTATTACTTGCGCTCATTCACAAATACTAGCAGGGCTAGGAATATATTTAGGCCATGGAAGTATTTGTAAAAAAAATTCAATTGTATCATAAATCCAAAATAGTGTTTGAAATACTTTTTAAAACACAAAATTCAAAAGGAAAAGAGATATTTTTGAACTTAAAATTTTCATTCAGTCTCCTTAAGGACAATTAAAACATTATGTGGGAAAAGTAGAATACATAAAGTATATTTATTATATTCTCAATGCTAAAACTGCTTGGATGTTGCCCCCTTTCAATGAATTTCTCTCCTTAAGAAACATTAGATTTTCAAAAATTGTTTCATACAGGGATCCCATTAAAGGAGAATGGATAGTCAGCAAATGAAAATTTCCCCTCCAATGATCAGTATGAATGTAGGCTTGTGTTATATCTGACACTCATTTCTTAAATATTAGAATGTTTTTGCAAATTTGAGACAATTTTTGTTTTTAAAATGATTACTTCCAGACTCATAAGTTTGGATAGAACATACAAAGTATTAAAGCAGTATCATAGTTTTTCCTGGTTTAACTCTCTTCAGAATTCAGTATGTCCCAGTTTCTTGCTGTCATTATATAGTATTCCTTGCTCTATGGAATAAGGAAATTTAGAGATTTTGGATGCAATTGTGAACTGAATCTGAAATATAGTCTCAATGACCAGTTTGACACCTGGATGAAAGCAAAATGCCTAAATGCCTTCATTCAGCATTTGGCAGTAAATTTTTAGACCTGAGATGTAGATAAATTAGTGTAGATAGTAGTTGTCTATAATAACCTGATTTCTGGCCCTGGAGGTGGTGATTAGCTTCATCATAATAAATTTTACTAAATATTCAATTTCAACTCTTTTCGTGTGTTTATAAAATTGAGTTTCTCAAAAACTAAATTAACTTATCTTTATTCTTCATTAATTGACTGAGAGAGACATACAGTGAATTCCATTTAATAGGACAAGCATACAAGCCTTTATGAGGTTACATAATACTACAGTCACTTTTTTAGGTAATAATTTTTAAAGCATAGTTTTAAAAATCTGTGATAAAGGCTTCTTTGAATGTATTGTGCAATGGTATTTTAGAATGGGGAATAAAAATTTTTACTTCATATACAAAATGTATGATATTTTCTTGCCTTGATTTTGAGATAAAATATACAAATATATTCCAAATACTTCTTCTGAAATACTTGCATTTGAAATATTGAAATATTTATTTCAACCTGGATTTTTATCATATGCAGACCTGAAAACCAAGTTGATGAAGCTGCTGGGGGTGAAACCCTTCAAAACTCCATGGATCGTCTTGGCCTTTCATGAACTGACTTTTGCTGGAAACCGGTACAGGCTGTCTCTTACTTTGAGCTTAACTCTATGGATTTCTTCTTCTGAGACACAAATATTTCATTATGTGGTAAACTTCTTGCATGCACATGGCTGTGTCTTTTGTGGTGTGTATCAAATGCATAAATGTCTTCATGGTATGCTATGATATTCAATGTTCATGAGTAAGATATCTCTCATAGTGTATAACACTCTATTTATGTGTGAAAAACAAATACTTTCATGTTTTCTGAAGTGGAAAACCGAGATAGCAAACTTCAATGGATTATTGCTGAAAAGTAATGAATGATCTGCCATTGAAAACTATAGCTGGGAACTAGCTTCTGACGATGAAATGAGATTTTTCTATTTTGCAATCCTGATGGATAAATGATTTTCATAAAGATAAATCAATACAATTATTTTATCATACAACAATATACAATTATTTTATCATATTGATAATACCAAAGACTGTGATTGATGATATTAAAATGTGATTATTTTGAGAATGGGGTTTCCTGCTCTCTCTTTTCATAAAATTTTTAATTTTTAATGAGGATGTATGGTGTTTAATGATATAGGATGATAAAAAATACAAAATCAAATGATGAATGATGATGGAATAGAAAAGTTTTGAGACTTTTAATCTTCGAAATATTTTGGTAATTATGTGATTTGACATTAAAATTGGTGAGAGGATTGGAAAAATTTGTATATGCACTTGTTAAAAATTTGAGTAAAATTCTATATCATCATTAGATTGGAATAAATTTAACACTGTTTATTAATTGAATTTCAAGGTGCTAGAAAAGGAATTGTAAAATGGTAACTAATGTTGGTAAAGATATATTCTACATATAAATTGAATAGGCAAGCTACAGTGAATTTCATAATAGAAAAGAGGCATAATAGAAAATAATTTAGGTAAAAGTAGGAAGGGTCGGGCTGAATATGTCTACATGATATTTGAGTAGATCAAACTAAGCATATATTTGACTTATACAGCTAAAATCATGACACCAATGCAATCTGCCATACACCTTTTAACATGGTGCTTAATTTTTGTTGTCACAAGATAATTTTCATTATGTTTTTCATTTTCATAGTTTTTCAGAGTACTATTTCATTTCAATTTAGAAGCTCAACTGCTTTTAACTGTTTTTACCACTTTTATTTCTTGGGGTAAATAAATAATTCATATCATATTTTTTGCAAAAAGATGTCTCTTTCAAGTCATTACATAGAAGCTAAGATATTACTTATCCTTGAGATGAAAAAGAAAAAGATTGATTCAAAGAGTAATTAACTATAAGCAGTGCCAAAATCTTATTTAATACAGTTTATATTGCAGTGAAGTTGGGATTAATTCACCACATTTCTTTTCAATGCATCTATTCAAATATAATTTTTATCATTGTTTGGTATTGTTCATTTTAAAGTTCAAGTCCCTAGATTTGAAGCTAAATTGCATTTATTAGCAGATAATATCTCATATTATGCATAATTTTGTTGATACAGAGATCTGATACATTAGGGTATGCTTTGCAAATATGCTGTGATTTGGACAGAAAAAGATAAAATGCTCTATAAACTTTTTGTTATAATTTCTGTATTTTCAAACAGATAATGCAGGAAAATTTAACTTTATTTCATATGATAATTATATTTCTATGATAATTTCTAGAGAAAATCTTACTCCTCTATAAGTTCAACTAATTGAAACAAATTAAAAGGTTTACTTGCTAGTTTATTGACTCCAGACAATAGGATATCTAAGGCATTAAATGTCTTTATGCCTCATCTCAGTTTTAGTTTCCACTAGATGTAACCAATGTACATGAATCTCTAATGCTTGACTTTAAACATTTCAAGTAAAAGGATAAACAAAACAATGAAGTACTTATATAGTTTCAATTTAAGTTTATGATACTAGATTTAGTTTAATTGAATTAATGATGCAAACAACGGGACCATTTCTTGTAAGTTAATATTCATTTTATTCTTAGAACTCCAAAAGGTATCAATTATCATTTAAAGCATCCTCATCTACCCATGTTGTTAAAATGTTGTGTTTGTACTTAAATACATGATCAATATATTCCGTTACATTTGAAAAAATACTTAAAGCAGCTATATAAATATCTTAAGTCAAACATATTTCATTTTAGTACATATATGACTATTTTATATTATAATTTCAAACATCATGTAACTTTTGAAAGAGCATTTGCACTGGGTTGAATGAAATGCAAAGTTGAAAATCATGTTTCATTTCTAGAAGTGCTTTCAGGATTCATAAATATGTTCCTTTTTCAAAATCTGTTTTGCACAGTACGTTGTGAGAAAGATAAGAAAGCCAGTTGTAGTGGATAAGCTGTACTGGATTATCGCTGAGGCATTCTTTTCTTATGCTTAATAAATTGATGTTAACTTCTGTGTGTATTCCTGAAAGTAGATACAAATCAGTCAAAATCTGTATTCTCTATGTGTTTACTCTTAATGAGTATGTGTATTCTCTATATGTTTGTAAGGGTTCTAATGGATCTTTGCCACTCTCTATATTCTGTATGTGTTATGTGTATGCACTTCTTCATATATGTAGTCTTTGCAAAGGAAAAAGATACATGATTCCAATTCCATAGCTGTGGAACTTAAATATTCATATCATAGTGGTACCTGAACCCATTGCTTTTACAGTAAGCCCTTTTAAGTTACAGAGTTAGATCTAATTACTATAATTTAAGCTTTGTTTTGATTTTATCATGTTTGATCATGATGTATCATTATTAATATTTTTGACTGAAACTTTTGTGTATATATTTTTTTAATTTGTATATTTTATCTTTGTTAGTATTCAAATGGAAATCATTACCTTTGGAATCTGTAGTGACTCTTTGGTATGTGTATCTGAATACTGATAAAAAGTAAATAAAAATGTTCTGGATGTTGCAAGTTCAATATGACTTTAATTCAGCATACTGTGATGTGCTAAACCTACTTTTGCTTTTGGATAGCCAGGTTGGCAGTGTGTTTGTGTATTGTGAAAGCAGTTCTGAGTTCAATTCCGAGGTGGAAAATGACCTTAGCTGTTGGAGTTCTTCTAACAATATTACCAGTTTTTACTGGTAAAGAACTGAGATTTACTGAGATCCTCAATATTTCATAAAAGATAAGCAAGCATTAAATCCTTCATTAGTGGTTGACGTTGCACATCTTTAATGAAATGTAGATTCATTACCCCTTGGATGCCCTTGTGCAAACCTTTTTATAGAAAACAGGAAAAAACACTGAATATCCACGGTGAGAATATTACAGGATGAATAGTTTTTTAAAAGTCTCATCCAAGATCAACTTTGGTCTCCAAAAGATGAAGTACAACAAGACTGAAAGGTTATGGCTCCTCTACAAAAGGAATTTTTTTATTAAGGATGAGTCTACTTCTAAGGAAAGTCTATAATATACTATGTCTGATAGCAAGTGATGACAATGTATGTATAGTGAGTAGGATCTCTTCTAGATTGAATTTCACTCACCTTTAAAACTGGAATACCTGCCCCAAGCATTTTCAGCTGGTGAAAAATGTAAGTTGAAATAAAAATGTCAGCACTCCCAAAAAGTGGCACCTACCTACCCTTGTTCATACTAGTTCCCTTCTTCCTTTTCAGCAACAAATGAATGCTCCTCTCCATCCATTGGATTCTGCACGGAAGAAAGCTTTCAATGTCATTACAAATTGCTCTGCAGTGGTAGCATCTACTAATCCAGTGGAGGGCACAGGTGTAACCTCCTGCCATTTATGACTTTTTCATGTCTATCTGCAACTGGGAAATATATTGTTGTTTAATACAATGTCTTTCTAAGATATAGGTATATTGCTTCTGTTCCTGCATCTGTTTACAGCTAGTATTGTAAAATATAAAACTATCTGTTTGTTTCTGTTACTGTAACACCAGAGAGTTTTGTGATACTGCAGTTTAAGATTCTTAGGATATAGAATTCTTTAATTCTTACAATCTGTAGTACACTTATTAACTAACCTCTTTTCACATATCATTATTGAATTCTTTTCTTCTGTATCAATCAAAGAAAGAATCGGATGCAATCAGCAATATAATTGAAAGAAATTATCCAGCCATTGGAAAGATATTTTATACACATTTATTCTTTTTAAATTGAAAATACTCTTTGTGAATCTTGCTTGATGATTTTAATGGAATCAAAGCAAAAGGGTAAGCGAAGACCCCTTTTGAGTTTCAGTAAGTGAGAGATTTTGTTTGAATAATTTAATATATACTTTAGAATAGTGCTATAAAGCATAATCTAGTTTCTTATGGAAGCTATTAGAATAAATAATTCTATAAAATATTGAATACTTGATCTTAATATGAATAAAAAGAAGTAAAAAGCTACCATTCTAAGTCTAAGTCTAAGATGAGGGGCCAGACTAAAGCATACCCATAGTGTACTCCAACATTTCCACCCCATCTATTGTTTCTTTCATGAAAAATAAATCAACTGTGGAGAATGCTGAAGATCAAATGGACAGATAAGGTAAGAGACGAAGAAGTATACAGAAGAATAGAAGAGGTTAAAACAATATGGAGCATCATCCGAAAAAGAAGAAGCAGATGGATTGGACATATCATCAGACACAATGGATTTGTTAGTAACGTACTTGAGGGAAAAATAGAAGGAAAAGCAGCAAGAGGAAGACCAAGGGATGAATATATTACCCAAATAAAGAGAGATATAGGAAAGAAGAGGTATCAGGATGTAGTAAAGTTAGCTTTAGAAATAGAGGAATGGAGGGCTGCAGTCAACCAATCTATGGATTGAATGACCTATGATGATGAAGTGTTTAGCGTACTTGATGTTGCCACAAGGCAATGAAACTGTGTATTAAGTAAAGTTACCATAGGATTTTCTTTGCAATTATGATGAAGGGATTTCACCAAGTCATACCTGTGATAATATCATTCATGAGGGATGATTTGAAAAGGAGACTCATGAGAGAGAGAAAGAATTGAAATATTCAATAAATGAGGGGAACCGTTTAATTTTTTTGGAAAATTTTTCTTACACATCTTTTTTTCAATTTCTTGGTTTCAAAACGAATTACAAAAGTTAGTGACAGTCATTCAAAAATCCTATAGAATACCAGATGAACCATCATTTTCATCAATTCAATAGTCAAATATATGTTATAATAGCATTATAAAATGTAGTTGATTTGCCAAAACTACTTATTGTTTCTAGCAGAATTAGATTTTTGTATTGAAAAAATGATGCAAACCAAGCATGTAGATGGTAGTCCCTTTGGGTGAATCAAACCAATTTTAACCCAAGTTAACTTTGATTAGCAGCATACAATAAAGAGAAATTAACTGTAAATTTTAGAACTACAGAAAAATATCATTATACTTTTGAAGTTATCAATATCATAACTTATAGTTGTGTTCTGAGTGATAAAGTTACAGAGCATGTAAAATGATAAAAAGTATCTAAAAATGTCTAGAAAATGGATGTGAAGGAGAAATAATAAAAGTAAATGAAAAAAAACTAATGGAAAAGATGGGCGCGAATCGAACTTGGGAAATGATTTGGCTTGGATTTATACAGCGTACAGATTGTTTTCACAGGGGGAAACATTTTCGTAGGAAAGATGATAAATGGAGGGAAGGAGTAGATCAGAAAGGAAAGAATTTTAACACCATAATCAAGACCAGAACTTGAGAAGGCAGAGTATAAAATAAGTAGCTCAGAGGTCAGATTTAAGAAGAAAGTTTAGGCAATAAGGCTGCTATTACATTTTTAGAGTGTCTTAGAGGTACATGATTAGCTTTATAATTCAACTACTTAAGCAGCAATAATTTTTTAGTTTAAATTTATTTTATGTTTTTTAGTTTCGTCTGACGGATACAATTCACAATCACCTTCTTATCATCATATAAGACGGATAATGATGCGTAATTTTTCATGTTTACATAGAGATTCAGACATAGACTGAGGATCAATGGTAATTCTAGGGGTTGTAATTAAGACTGATTTCTTATGCGTTGAAAGTTAAGAAAGATAATTAACCGGGCAATAAAGTAATCTGAATCTATCTTTCTGTTCATGAATCTCTTAGGAAAGTATATACTGACTATATTGCTACAGTAGTATTAAATGAAAAAGGAATGTATTTAATAACAGCGTTGGTTATCAAACGTATGGAATCCAAAGATATTTTATTGGAAATGTTCAATGGGTTACTAATCGTGCTACACGGTTATCAAATCATTGGTATATTTAGAAGACTTACAATGAAAAAGTTATCGTTTGTATTATTTTATTGTAGCTCGTTTCTGCATAGAATTTTGTATTCTCAAGCATCAGATCTCGTAGCAGAAGCAGACGAAACGGCTCGCTAGCGACACCTCTTAGCATGCTACTCAGTTACTCAGATTCAACTGTTATCGAGTTTACGGAACCTGGTCGAGCAAGGGTAGAGGTGCCTGTCGCTATTTATTTCTTAGTCGCTAATTGAGCCCTGTTTTCGGCGGCAGAGGTAGGGAGCTTCTTTGTAATGAAGTGTGCATCTTAATATTTGTGTGTGTATCTGTAGAAATGCATAATCTCATAACGCTTTGTAGTCTACGTATATTCTTGCCTTGTATTAATGAATGGTCTCAAATCATGAAAACGTACATCGTGATCTATGGAACGTAATTACCGTTTATTGCTGATTCATTACTAGCAGTAATAGCTTGTTTGGCACTGAGGTAATTTGTAGCATATCATTGGCTTTAATACGGTAAGCAGCAATCTTTTGTGCATCACATACATGTTCTGCATTGTTAGAAGGAAAGCGAACCATTGCATTTCTGTTCCGGCTTTTCCAGTGTGTTTTCCTGTTTAGTTTCTGATTGTGCGTGTTATTATATCAATATTTTTGTCAAATTGTTGTTAATCTGTTCTTAGAGTGGCTTGAAATTTTACGTATTGTGACGAATTACTTACTCATTGTGGATGTTTTAGGATTTTTAATGGGGATTCAATTCCTTCGTTATGTTATTGTGCTGAATATGTTTCGTGACGTATAATTTCGTGTGTCGCTCTTGTGTCAACATCACCAAAAGTATTTTAGAACCCGTATCAACGTGTGGAACTCAAGAGATCACTATTACATTTCACTGGCCTACTTTCCAACGCTCAGCTGTTGCTAAGGTTTTCACGTAAACACCAAGCAATTATTCTTTGCTTATTAAGTTATTGGTGGCATCTTTGTATATTAATCCCCAAGATAATTTCCCAGGAGTATCATTGGAAGGATTCGGCAATTCTTAATTAAAATTCGAACAGTCTCAGTTAGTCTCAGTATCATCATTTAAAAATATTTTAGTTACTGTTTCTATTTCTTTTCTATACTTTGATAACCAAAGCCTTATTGTTTTTATTCATTACTTCGAATAACTATTTCACCGTAAAGAATAATATGGACGTCGGTTGACCTATCATTATGCTGAAGGATTATTTTGTAACCGTATGCCCTCTGATAGAATCTGAAAATTTTGGGTAGCTATTTCATGTCATAGTGCTCGAAAAGCCATGCGAAGGATTTTATTATATCATTCAGATTTTGCTGAAATATTTTTTGTAAATTTGATTATATTTTTCTGCGGTCACTTTCCTTCTATTTCCGCGAATAATTGTATCTTTTTCTCCTTGAACAATGGGGATAACAATCATATAGAATGTATTCGCCTTCGGTAAAGTTTTGCCTGCAAGGTACGAATACGTATTTATATATTCCAGTGATTGATTCATCTCCGTTCAAATTTTGGAGGAATTTTCCGGATTTATTTTGAGAAAGTGGAATCGTTTTAATTAATCAACTTCCACGATGTTATCAGTTATGCGCAGGTCCAAGGAGGGGTCAAAAGATGCCCGCCTCATTTGTTATTCTTTGAAGGTTTTCGAGTGGGCAGCATCTTATGGAATTAAATTTTAATAAAAAGGTTGTTGACATCTAATTTCGTAGTTGAACGTGGTAGCTATGGAGCTGACTATACTATGACTGTATAAAATTATCTGGAGTATCGTGCACTGACCACCCTAAAAAATAATCGTGAAAGTGATTGTTTGGGAATCCTTCCGATAGATTGCCTAAATAAATAGGCATCGCTTTCTTATGCTGTATGTTGTTAAGCAACGGGGGCATTTACCGATTTCTTCTTGTCAAAATTTTTCCCTCGATTTTGTAATTGAACGTGGAATAATTCTTATGCGGAATTAATGGGAACTTTCCTTTTCAATCTATTGGGAAGCGATCTATAGGAAGACTTACAATTTTATGAGATCCCGACTTCATTCAGCGAGAAAATTTCGCACGCAGCATCAAGGGATGCTTTGTCATATTTATGTAAAAGACGAAAAGGAGTTACTGAATTCCTTAAGAAATAGGTTTTCTTTATTGGGGATAGGATTTGGGAAGGTCTGTTTTCTTTTATAACTTTCATACTCAATCTAGTAATTTAATTAACGGGAGAATAATAATCATTGTGCCGAAAAAGTCGTTGCGTTTTAACTTTAAGATTTCTGGAAGAAGTCTCGTTGATTGTGAGAATATAATGGTTTAAATATTAACCCCTAAAATAAAAATTCCTGGGATCGTTTTAAGTAACTTAGCAATTGTTAATTTTCATAAAATCTTTTCTTTGCGTTCGATGCAACTTTAGGAATATACATATCGTGTCCTCTTTATTGAATCTGTGTCAATTGAATGTGAATGGTTACATCTTCCAAAAAAGGTAGGATTCAGAAAGGGAAAACATTACACTTATGTCTCGATGTACACGACTTGGCCGTGTAAAATAACTCAATGTAGGACTTGTTTTAGATAATGTTAAGGTTGACTGCTAGAAGATAAAATAATAGCATGCTATAAAATCAGAAGCGGTAGAAAGAAAGTGCATTTATGTAATTTGAAATGTTGTCGCTGAATCTAAATGAGACTGTCACTCTCTCTCTAACATTTTGTATGATATATTTCTTTATTATTTTCAAACCTTTATTATATATTATTATCAAACGTTCTCGTGCACAGTATTTTTGAACATCACTCAGACGAAATAGTGAAAATTTTAAACTTTACAAGGACTCAGCGGTTCGCAGCACGGTGTACTTGTAATAATTATCATTAATCTAAGATTGTTGGTTGAATTCTGTTATTGCTAAGATATTTAATAATTATGTAGCTCATCTCTTGTAGCATACATTCAAGCCAAAAGCTCTCTTTTCACTTCAAGGTAGGGTTTCTTTAGGGGAGAAATCGTGTAGAACTTTTTGAAAAGAATGTAACTAAATTGTTGGAAAGACTAAACTGCGATTTCGACTAAGAATATTAATGTATAGACTCAAGTGCAGAATTATGTTGCTCTCTAGAAAAAATCGAAATTACAGTGAATAAGTGAATGTTTTATAAGAAGGTTATGTAAGGGAATTAGGATGTATGGCTTTGAATAACCATCCGTGTCGCAAACTTCATTTTTCAACTCATAAGGGTAAAATCCAATCAAATGTTCCAACTTAATAAAATTATCTCCAGCTGGTTTTTACTCAAACGGGAGAGCAAGCAGCTGTTTCTTTATCGGGGGGCGATTACGTAAATGTCACAGTTATAGTATCGTTGGCATTTCCCATCTCCATGTTAAGTTGCCTGTTTTCTTTAAACGAGACACGAAAACTTCATAGCGTACAAGAATTTTATTCATTTAAATTTATAATGTAAAGCTACGTATATTCTAAGTCAGGGGTGATTAACCTTTTTTGTCTGATGGCGGAATGTATTGGACGGTTACATAAGAATCCATTAGTCCGCATAGGAAACAATTTTGCCGCATTTTAGTGGCCCATCGCCTACGTTCGAGTATTCCACGTCGGAATTTTGAGAGTGAAAACGGAATTACTCGCCGAGTTATGACGCGTATGGAATGTTTTCCATCCGATTTCCTCTTGCGCGCAATAGACGAGATTGGGAAACAGTATTATTTAAACACATCCATCTGATGTAGGAGGCTAAGCCGGATTGAATGGCCGCACGTGGGCCAAAGGTCGCGGATTTCCCGCATCTCTTCTACGAAATAAGCTAGTGCTTTCTGGTGTTTTCCTTTGCTTCGTGATGCAGCGAAAGTGATTGGCGTCATTCACGCTGGGGGAGCGTTTCCCAAGGTTGACCACGTTTGTTTTGTTTGTTATTATTTTAATAGCGTTTCAAGGGTTGTCGATGATTAACCACCGATGTCTCACCTTCCTGGGAATCGATTTTTCCTTATATCCCTCACTCTTTTGAGGTCTTTAAGTGGAACCCGGTAATCATGTATTATACCGATAATGAGAAACGTGACGAGTGGTGCACGAAATGTTTATAATTGTCGACTTTAATTTTACGTTTTTTATTGTTGCGCAACTTTTGGATTCTCTCGCAATTACTGTAATTGTAAGTGTTCTTAGAGGCGTGATCTCATCGTAGATCCGTAGATATAAAAATCAATTATACGCCTACGGATTTCATTTTTATGTCCTTTTTTAGTGCTCCGTCGCAGTGATGCTCGTCTTTTAATATCTGCAAGCTCACTTGAGTTACGTTCAGCATCTTTACGAGAGATTGCTGATTAAAAATTTGATTTCGTCCTTTTTTATTGGATATTGTTCTAAGTTACTATTCTGGGAAGTCATTCTTATGCTTTGGGGATTTCATCACTTATATCAGCCATTGTCTATATCATTTAAACTATATACTATTCGCGTCTTATGGTACTGCGATGAAACAGGACATGAGGTTTTTTTCCAGGTCTTTGAGTGTACATTTCATTAAGCTGTTACACTCAAGTCGAAATGATGAAATGGGTTACTTTTCCTCTTCCATTTAAGGTCCCACAAGAGGGCTTTTTATTGATTTAATTTAGTAAATGAGTTACGTCTGTCAATCCTAATGTTGATTAACGAATCCCTGCGACCAATTTATGGCGTTCGATACTTTCACTTTCAAGGTGTTCATAATGCTATATTGGTTCGTTCTCTTTGGTGACTGTAGAAGTGTTAGTCCTTTTTATGTGCCGTTGATCTGTTTCGGATGTTTGCAGCCTTTGCTTACCGTAAAAATGCAGTGAAAAAAGTGAAGAGCATGATAGAGATTTTTGTCGTGGAAACTGTGGTCGCTTTTGGAATCCTTTACGTTTTGCGTAAAGTTCACGAGGATCAAAACACTAATTGCTGGTTTTTAGCATAGTTCCATTTTAGTTGAAACCACACACAAGAATTATAACATCTTGTGAGTTGTTCATAAATCTCATCTTTTCCTTTCTTTTCTCTAAGTCGTAAATACTGCGACTGTTTGTTATTTCAGAATTACGAGACCGTCGACTCCATGTGCTATTCCGCCGTTCGCATTTTTTTAGATCGCGGAATGTTTAAAAATTTTATTTAGTGAGTTACAGGAATAGGCTCACAATAACCACAACCCATCCCAATGGAAGTGAATCTTAAATGTTTTTGTTTCGCTTTTCCTGTCTGTGTCATACTTGGCTAATTATTTCCTAACATAGAAAACCAAGAGGGTTAGGTTTTAAAGGAAGCGTTGAAAATTGTCCGTAAAGATAAGAAGTTTAATTCCAAATACTAACAATTTATAAATGCTTACCGCATGCTCTTGACGATATTCTTTGATTACTGAATCTTTATCTACATTAAATTAATATTCTATAATTAAACTTCCTTTTTACTATTATTATCTGTTGAATTTTCTATTTTCAAGAAATTTATCGTTTTTTATTGACCTAATGTAGAGGTTAAAATTAAATAGTTAGCTCTATTTAGGCAATTAAAGACGTTCCTATCTGAAGAATTTTGTCATAAAATCGTACTGTGTAAATTTTCTCAGGGGAGCTGAGAAAGCTCTTAACGATGCGCAATTCGTACGTAACGATGTGCAATTTAGTACATTTATACTTATGCACAGTATCCAGTGTATAAAGAATGTGAGCAAAGTTTAGAAAGAACTAAGTTCAGAATAATAGCAATCGACACGACATATACCTCTCCACGTAAAGTGGACAATCCAAGATGTCTATTATAATTGCCTATGTACGAGTAATATCTTTCCTATGTATTACGTTGTCCACTGTATTCTTGTTGTTTTCTGTTGTAAGCGTCAGCGTAGAAGTTCTGTCTGCGATTCGTTTCTTGTGCTTAAATTGAATAAGCTCTCACAGCGCTTAGGAAAGTCAGAAAATTGAGTTTCAGATCAGAAGAAACGATACAGAATCCGTAAATGATGTTGATGCACATCGGAGACTGGACTGAAGCTAGACCGGAAAGGTAGTTATGTTTTGTTGCAAATAATGTAGTATCAATTGGTTTGATGAGTTAAGAATCCTGATAAATTGGTCTTCATAAGATGTGCATTAAAGAAAATATAAATTGAGGTAGTTCCTCAAATCCAGCTAAACTTTTTTTTCCTCAATACTCCCCATCAAAACCTCATCTTTCCTCAATTCTTGAGGAGGAAATTCTTCCGTAAATTAGTTCACCGAACTTTTGATGTAGGGTATATCCTTGTATGGCGATAATTTGTCCCAGGAATTCTAAAAAGGGTAATTTGCCTATGTTCATATGCTATATCTGTTTTCGGAGAATTTATACGGAAGATGATAAGTTAACTTCCAGAAAAGTTTTCGTCAAGTACGGGTGAAATGTTTTTTTTTTGGTAGATAAGAGCGTCAAAGTTGTATTTTGCCAGCATTTTTTGTTTGACAAAATTTCGCGGTTTTCCAAATTTAATTCTCTTACACTGGATGTAATAATAGCTTTCAGGGAATCGAGATATTGGCCACTTAAATTTTCACCCACGCTGAATTTGCTCAACAGCCAGCGACTGAGATAAATTCGACAATCAATTGCTCCATCCACTTAATTAGTGCGGGAGATACGGGAGACTCAGTCGAGAGAAAGAATTTCCTCCTCAGCTTAAGAACTCGTGGAATTGATTGATCCTCCGCGTAGCAATTGGGCGACTGATTCAAAGCCTCAGTCGAGTAACGATTTAATATCCGTGAACAATAAGGTACCCTTCTTGAAGGGTTCAGTGGTATATCCTCAGATGAAGTGGCCTAGAAATACTTGGAAATCCTATGAAGGTACCGTGACTTGGCGAGTGGGTGCCACCAATCAATATGGAGCCCATAACACAGAGGAAGGGGCAGCGGCCTTCCTGTTAACGAACAAAGGTTGAAACCACGATGGACAAGAGAGGCATCGTTTATTCACTGCAGCACCTGCTGGAATTACTTTAACGAATGCAGCAGTGCCATGTTAGGGAGTTCCAGTGCGAAGAACGCCGTAGCTTCGTAAAATTTATTTTAACGTCTACAGTAAGGGTTGCATGTAAGATGGGTTAAAGTACCAATTTCGTTCGAGATGAGGTACTCGAGGGCTCTACCGGATTCCTTACAATACATGTGCTTGAGAGTCATACCAACGCTAGGAATATTTGTTTGGAATGCAGATTTAGGGACCCTACTGCTGCTGAAACTTCTTAGTTAAGGGAAACAACCAGGTTACCAGTCGTTTCTGGCCGTACTTCGTAGAATGTCCTAATGTAATGAGAAAAACTTTGTAATTTCATACAAATATATTATGGACAGTCCATAATATATTTATGTGGAAATTGTAAAGTTTGATAATATAAGTTTTTCTTATTTCATTCCTTCAACCAGGTAACCGATCATTTCTGGAAGTACTTCGTAGAAAGTCGCGATGTAATGAGAAAAACTTTTTAATTCCACACAGATATACTATGGACAGTCCATAATATATTTAAGTGGAACTTACAAAGTGTGGAAGTTTAAGTTTTTCTTATTTTATTATTTCAACCAGGTAACCATTCTGAGAGGCTCTCAGTAACCATTGTTTTGTGGAAATAGTAACCATTATTTGTGTGGAAATTACAAAGTTTGGAATAAAAAGTTTTTCTTATTTCATTATTTCAACTAGGTAACCGTTCTGAGAGGCTCCTAATAACCATTGTTTGTATTCTTTTGTATCCAAAACCGAATTTTTTAAAGGGAGGGAAACCGAAAAATTGCATCAGCAATTATTTTTAATTAATCTATTGTTTCACAGACAGTAAAAGTAGTAGCGTTATGTGTGATTAGCGTAGCAAATTTGTCTACTTTACGTTATTTATCGTTTCTTGTATCAAAGACTCTTGATACTGTCCCTCATAGATTTTTCATCTGCTGCTAAATGAAAAATTGATTGGTATTGCCTCGGTGAAAGCGGTAAGTAAGGTAAACTTGAAAGTAAGTGGCGCGATAGAAAACTTCCGCTCTTTTCCCACTGAAGACGTCTCCCGTGCGGTTTCTGAGCGGGTAGTATTGGAAAGAGTACATCACTCAATTGTAGGGTTTCCTAACCTTTTCAAAGGCGAGTACCGCAAACATCGAAAGAAAAAAATATCCGCCATCTCCAAGGCGGTGAAAATCCTTAGCAAAGATGTGGAAGCCGGTCGAAGGGTTGTGAAAGACGGGAAAAGTATAAGAAGCCTCTTTAGATTATGGTGTTATCAATTTACCTCTTACCTATTTACCTTTACCTATTTAATTGTAAGCGGAAAGACTTTATTTTTGTTTTGCATCATTTTTTTAATGTGAGAATCGGCATTAGTTCACCAAAAAGCTTGTGCCACTTAACTTTTTCAGGTACCATTTCTGTAGTAATGGTACGCGTATTTAATTGATAATCCCTGTTATAATATAAATTAATAAATCCAAAGTTATTCTTAAGTATTTTCAGCATTTTCAATAGTTTTAGGGGCGTCAGGCATTTGCCAAAACCATTGTCTATTATTATTCTATTTGCAAGAACCATTGTCTATTACTGAACCAAACTTGAATTTCACTTCCAATGATGCTGTTTTAGCACGTGAAATTCAATTTTCGTTCATCATTGTTATAGCTAATCTTTTATCAACATTATAGTAAATATCAATTTAAGCTTTTCGTAGGCGTATTTCAATCAAAACAAGTTATTCCCATTCCTTCTATTGATCATAATATCATGTGTAAGGCGCATCAGTAAGGCTTCATTTCTCGTATACGAAGGCCGCAATTGGTTCAAGGGCTGAATGCGGATTCGAGACCTATGATGTTTATCATAATAAAACCGTAACATTGAATTCCGTTCACTCGAAGCATAACGGAAATCAGATTATCATTTATAAATGTTTGCATGTACTTGTATAGGTGCTTATATTAGCGAAGCTGTAAAAATCTTTCAATTTTCGTTCAAGAGTTTGAGATGGTTCGGAGGATATTAAAGATGATCCAAAGGAAAGCCCTATGAGAGCTCGAGTTGAAGATAGTGAACTTTCTTGCTTTATTTGCGAATAAAACTGCAGCTGCTGTTCGGGAAACGGGTTTCATCATAGGACTTTTTGCTGCCGAAAGAATATTCGGAGTCTTCTGTATGGTCTGCTAAAATATTAGTAATTCCTCTGTTGGCTGTCGAGTCGAAGTGGGTCTACTCCTTAATTAATATCCTACAATTTAGTCGCTCGATTATTAAACTCAGTTATAAAATAGACATGGTGAAGCTAAAGTAAATAATAATGGCATTTTTATTGTTGTCGCGAATCGTTAGTGGAAATATGCGGTTTGAAAAGGATTTATTTTCTCGTCTTTCTTATCTCATGTTCGTATCAGTGTGATGCAAATACTACTACTACTTGATGGAAGTTAAAAAATTCTTTGAAAACAAATTATTCGAAAACTAATTCTTCAAACTATCAAGTGTTAGAAAGTCGAGCACGTCAGAAAAAGTCAGAAGCTATAGAAAACTTATATTAAATTAACTTATTCGGTGTTTAAATCTATTCACTCCTAAACACGCTTCCTCAATGAGATTCATTCAATTATTCAAACGGTTATATCTTCGATTGACAAACTGTTTAAATTTTTTAATTTACAGCAATTTAAAGTTTAGCAAACTGAAATTCCAAAAAAATATTTATTAAAATTTTAAATTTTTATAATACATATTATGATTTTTATGTTAAATATTTATTTTATTGAATTTAGTTTAGGAGAAATATTTAGTATGCCTCCCTTTCATATGAATTCAGATTGTCGTAAACAATTTGCCGTTTGGAGAAATGCTCATCCGAAGAATTGGTCTTCAAAGAATTGTAATATGTCATTGAATAAGCGGTTTAATATTATAAAAATATTTAATATTCATAAGGTAAGCAAAGTTTGTCGATGCTTCCTGTGGTCAGACGTCTTGCTTAAGAGAGACAGAAACACTTATGATTTTTCTGTCCACCCTTGTCTACAAACGTTCTACTTTCTAGCTGTCAAAATAAGAGTGCTGCAATGTCTATGGACAATTTTTAGTTAATATTTCCTCGGCGCTTCTTTCATTTATCTTATCAGGCTACGGAGAAAATACCGGGCTGGTGAAAATTGGTCGATAATTTTCGTAACAAGATGGAATAAAAATGTTAATATCCATGCTTAATCAGGTGCTGTTGCTCATAACATTTGATAATAATTAGCCATCCTCTTAACCATAAAATCTTTTCAATTTTAAAGTAATTTATAATTGTCACCGTCCTTAATATTTTAATAGTTTCATATATTTATCATTCTTATGTTATCTTTCAATACTATATATATACGATTCGTCTTATATGAAACGAAAACATTATCTTTTCCTAAATAAATATTTAGCATGATTAATGACAATAGTATTATACATATACAGTTTTAAACGATTCTTTAGAATTTCAATTTGATCAAATTAAGATTGCCGTCAATTAAACAATTTAAACAGTTTGTAAAGCGAAGATTCGTTCGTTCGAAGAATTGTATCTCATTGAGTGACCTTTTCATGAGTGAATTGATTTGAACTCCGATTCGGTTAATTTAATACAAGTTTTGCGTAGCTCTTTTAATTTTTTTCACTGCGCTCGACTTTCGAAGAATCGATACTTCAATAATTGGTTTTCGAAGAATTTGTTTTCGAAAAATTCGCTCGTAAGTGCCATTGAAAGAATCGTGGTTCTCCACTCTAAAGTTGTGTTACGGATTTTGTCATGTGTTTATTTAACTTTAAGGATCCTTGTAGGTGAACAAGGTTAGTATCATGTGAGAAATTAAGACCTTAGGAGCAATCAAATTACGGTAAAAGACAATATTCGGTAATTAATAGTTAGGACTGTAGGAATAACGGAGGACGAAGTCTGCTGCTTGTATACCAAAATTTAGATTACTTTGAATTGCAATTTTTTTAACCATGGAGGAGTATTCTTGGCAATAAATTACCGAACCGCTCTCTGTATTCTTCAAGTCCTTCGTTTCTCGTTCTCCCGACCTGCAGATTTTGCAGTGAATTATATACATTTCCAAATTAGGAGTTTCTCTAAAGCATGGGTGAGGAACCTGCGACCTTCAGACCACATGTAACCTTTTAGTCACTTCTTTAAAGTAATTCACGTATTTAAATTATTTTCTTACCAATCTTGCCAATGACGTCAAGTGAAATTTAATGGAAAATGTTCTCTTTTGGTTCACTCGGCGATTGACCTCACTATCTCGTATGCAATATCGATTTTAAAAATATTTGAAAATAAGCAATACCCAAATCAAGAGCGGCTTACTGGTTTCGCATGCGGCCTTTCTTAAACGACCAAATGTTACATGCGGCCTGCCGATGGAAAAAGTTTCCCCACCCCTGCTCTATCTATAATTGTGCGGCAATACTTTCTCTCCTTTTTCTCCTCACCACTTTCTTGTGTGCTGTTATTTTCGGAAGTGCCACATGTACAGTACAGTACAGCCTATGACAAACTATAAACACAATCATTGATCACTTGTGCATCAATTTCCAATATCTCTATTTAAAAATGTAGTCTTGTTAGTAGGTGAAAGTTTTTCTTAGAAGAATCAAGAATTTTTTGCCATCTTCTTGGAGTTTGGGTACTAAATTCCAACCCAATGCATACTCCTAATATTTTTTTGAATTGTTCGAGCTTAATACATAATAACATACAAGAGCTCATATATTAAATCCCAACACAGTTAATACTCCTAACATTTTTTAATATGTCCGAGATTAATCCATCTAAATATAGATATTTCCAAAAATTATATTATTCATTCTCTTTTGCACATTTTGTCATAATATTCTCAATTTCAGTGTACACTGTCATTCTGATCCATGCCTATTTCTAAACGTATGCGTAAATACAAAACTCTTGTGTTAAAATTTAACAATTGTTGGTGCATGAGAGTATTTTTAATGTCATGGTTAAAATTGTAGAACATCGAGAGGTATTGTTGCATTACCAATTTTGATTGAGAAAGTAAGGGAACTCGCAAAAATGAACGTAAATATATTAATACTGAAAACTTTGATATCTCTAGAGTGCGATTGTACAAAACTGGAAATGAATACGGAGGAACTTAATTAAAACGATAGCATGCGTGCAAACGTTGGAAATAAAATTTCCACGACTTTACTTTTTTTTCAAGATTTTGTGAAATGAATGTCCCATTTATCACAGTGCAGTTCCTTCTGTAAACCAAATAACTTCAGATTTCAGGTAAAATTAAATAGTGCAACTATAAATACTTCAAAAAAGTGCAACGATTTCAAACAAATCCTTTATCTATTATAACAAACAGATCATTTATCTTTGTAAGACTGGGCTGAGCTTCGTCGCGTCTTCTACTTTAAATAATACGCGAAAGTTATTGAAAATTGAAGCAAAAGAGAAACTTAGCAATATAATGAACGCCCTTCATGTAAATTTCATCCAATTAAGGCCATCCATTTCCATTCGCCAAATTTCCTTGTTATTCCCAAATTGCCTCATTCTCAAATTTTAACAATTTCGCGTTCGTCTGTATAAACGCTGGAGGTAAATTTTACATTTCCGATAATATTTTCCCCTATCTTCCTGTACCTACGAGTTACGATAGAAATTTCAACGAGATACAATTGTAAAAAACGATACGATCAACTTTATTCTACAAACAGTGAATATATACGCCTACTGGGTGTATTCTTCTATTTGTTAGGCGTGTACGGAATCAATGGCTACATCATACACAGAACCTTTGCTTGTGATGGGATAAAAAAAGAAGATTTTCCGAAGAGCCTCTCCAAAGAATTAATGGGAAGAGGGCAAGGTGACTTTCAGATATAGATTATTTGACTGTTCGAGAAGTAACGGCTTTAAAATGGAAACAAATCATTAATTATGAAGAATACTTGGCAAAGAACGCATGATACTCAAATGTAAAAAAAACTATTAAAATTACGTTAACGTGGAATTAGTACTTCTAATTGACGGAAAGGATTGAAGCAGAAAATTTTAAACGATATACTATAATTCTAAAATCTTTAAATTTTGCTTTAATTTCATTTTATATTACCAACGACGTAAAATACACATATGAATCTTTGTTTATTTATTCGATGTCATTAACCCTTCCAAAGGAATGCGTTGAAGCGATCGCTGAAAATTAATTTTACGCACTTCCTGATTAAATAGAAATACAAAATTTAGAATTTCATTAGAGAGCCAATGAAATATTCCATATCGATATTTTTTATCAAAGGTGTCCTTGGTTCGACTCATGACGAATCGAAAATATGGTTGTAACAAATATATGTTATGTCCTTTTTCCGTTTACCGGCGTCGTTTCATTTCCAATTTCAAATTAGAAATAATAGTCCTACAAAATCGGAACATATATCTAAAGATCCGATATTGAATAAAGATTCTTAATTTGGTCATGAAATACAGTTCTCTATTAAAAATTAGTAGAAATCGGATAAAGTAAACTAAAACTTTGTAGAATTTAGCGGTTATAAACAACACGTCCTCTTGACAACTAAAGCAATTGTTAAAGCCTACCTTGTACCTTTTTCATTAAGAATAATGTATTATTAATGAAAATGGTACAAGCTTGAATGTAATTGGAATGGAGAAATATCCTGTGATTTGCATTTGGTGTTATAATAAACTATTCGAAGAGACAGCCTAACGATTATGTGCGAATCTTAATCGGGGTCTCCTTTCTAAGAGAGTTTTGAGTTACACTGTTAGGATCTAGGAGATGATTAAACATAATCACTTCTAAGACATTTATTACTACTGGAAGATGAGAGACGGATATTACTGGAGACAAATGGACTTTTAGCGAAACCTAGGAGTAAAGAGAACATTGTAGTTGGAGTTATGAATTTCATTATTATAGGCTTCATAATTAAGTTAATTTATGTTATTCTTGACGAGAGAATTCACTGTATAAATTCTCGCATGAAATTGGATTATCATTTATTTAGTGGTGAACACGTCATACTAAATTTGCTGCCTTAAACGGGATTTATTGGAAGCAACAGCTCCGATTCATAGAAATTGTTTGGTTTTAACTGGTTTTAGTTGATATATCTGAGTTATCACATAAGATAATTAATTAGGGTCGACTTCCTCTGGGAATTTTAAATGAAATTCTTTTCACAATGAACTCATAGTCAGTTCTATTCTGCCTGTAAAAAATGTTCGCAACTTCACTCTGTGGTCGACGTTAGGGGCGACCATGTTTTCTTAAAGTGGAACTTATAACCTAACCTATAACCTTATTTTGGATCCAGAAATAGTTTGGCAGTTTGTATTCAGTAAATCTTTGGTCAGGAAATCTCATAACTCTTAAAATAGCTACCAATCTCGATGTTTTTGAAGGATTCGTTCGGACGATTCAAGGGCCAGCTTTATAACATTGGTAGCCGTAAAGTGGATTCAGGATTTTTCAAGGGCCGTGGTTTGCTCTTAATTCAAGGTACAAATTCCAAATTCATCTGGGAAAGTAATTAAAGCGGATTTTTCAACACTATGATAAATTATTAGTCGGTAATTAAGGAGCAATTTGACGAATTGGTAATTTTTAGAGCAATCGATTTGATGTGGACGAATTCTCAGGAAGAAAATTTTCAGGGAAAAATTTGGAAATATTTTCCATCCTCAGTTTTAAGGTTTTAATTATAACCAGATAAATGTTGTGAAGGGCATGAAAATATAAGATTTATCTCAACTTTGATACAATAATTAAAGTTTATATTTTCTTACAAAAAAATGGAATCTTCTTTGAGTATTAGTCATAAGGGTTAAGTACTAATAAAAAAATAATCCCCAAGTTACATATCATTCATTTTAAAAATATCTGATCATGCTTTACTTCATCATTTCATTAATCGGTGGAGAATCGGAAACTGTAAATGTCATTTGGATTCCGTTAGCATCATTGAAGTTAATTTGAGAAGTGATCTTAACTGAATGGAGAGAAAGCGTAAATAATCTATTTAAAATGAATGTAAATAACATCTTTGTCGCTATGAATCGAGTATCCATTTTATAATAGCACACACATGTATGGTTTTTCAAAAAGAGTGAACCGATTTCAAGAAGCTATATTTTGCTAACACGTATAAATCTCTCTTTTACTAACACTTAAAATTACATAAAGCTATTTAGTAAGCTTGGAAACCGGTTAATCCTTTTTGAAAGACCCTGTACTTATGGTACTGTGTTTGCTCTAATCTTGGCATCTGTGAAGAGGAAATACTCCCAAATATTTAATCATTTATAATTTTTATCTAAAATTTTATGTAACAATTCTTTTAGTGACACAGGAGCTAGGAGCTGCTCGACGCCTTCCTTATCTGATTCGTTTTTTCCTTGGGGTAATGACTTCGTCTAGATGCGGAAATCACATTATCTTTGCGTCGGCTTTTAATTTCCACGGTTTCCTCATGCCAAATTGGTCTCATCCTCTGAGTAATTAGAACAACTGTAGTTTTTATGCTATTTTCAGCTAAAATTATAATATCCTCAGCGGCGTCGCGGTTGAGGCGCTCGCTTGCCAAACTTCATATACCGACCTTTGTGGGTATTTAAGGACGAGTAAGCCTATGAAAGTGAATACCAGAGGAATATGTTAGTATAATAATAGGTAGCGGCGTGAAAGGGATAATATATAATAATCAGTTGCGGTGTTGTGTTGTGAAAACCAGAGGTTTAAGTTAGTACATACAACGATAGCGGTGGCCACCTTTACCATTGTTACTTACCGTTAGGGCCTAGTGTTCGCAGAAATGCACTGCTACTGCCATAGGCATTCATACCCGATTTATTGGAAACGACTGCTGTGTTGTTATTTGTGTACCGCATGGTAGGAAGAAATAATGGCATACTTATCCTCTTTTTGGGCGTTCTTTTTAGTGGTTTTTCATTGCCATTTTATTCGACTTGGTTGTGTTTACACTCGGACTCCTTGTTTGTTTCCAAAGCGATCAACGTATGACTTTGATAATCTTGTGTAGTTTATCAAGAAAGAATCAAAAATCCGCGGAAACGATATTAATTCAAACTACAATTTCAACCAAGAAGTAAAATCGGTAGCTTCGATAGTTAAAATAAATTTATGCATGTTTAGTTACTTTTCATTCGTTCTTTAGCTGAAATTATGTTGTAATATTTAGGCCAATTGTTAAAGTGTATTTTTCCAGTAACATCATATTAGTAATATCTTCGAAATTTATCGTTTAATAATATTTTTCCTACACGAAAAAGTTCTGTTTTTAAAATTCTGGGATATACAGTTATAGTTAAACATGATTAGTTACAATTAAACATTATTTTACTGTCTTTTAGGATTTAAACTCCGAAAACATGAAAAATACTTTTTATGCTTTAACGGAGTGAAGTTTTGCTATTACAATTTGGTTTTCTTGACAATATCTTAAGCATATGTTTAGTCATCTGGGACTTATTACTTCATAAAAGTATCCATGCGTCGTAGCAACTTCGTACTCTCTTGAACCTTAGTATAATAACAGTTATTTTGAGACACAGAAATTTTCTAGTCTCGAAATTTTCCACTACCCACCTAAGGATGTATTTTCCGCTAAGCAATAGCAAATTCCGATAAGCGTAAAATTATTCAAAATTTTTCCCATTCAAGTTCTATTCAAGGTTCAAGCTTCTCGTTATCAGGAAGGGATAAATAGGCTGTTATCTTCCTATTCTACTGTCCGAAGGGCATATATACCTTTGCTTTAGATACTAATTTTCTGTTTGGACTAGGTCATAGACATTGTATGTGTTGAGCCTCTTAGAGATGCTCCGTCAAAAAATATAATGTTCGAGTAAGTAGGGCTTGGAGGAGTGTCTATTCGTGAGTTGAACAACCCACGGGTTGTATGCGGACCTCAACAGTTTTTTATGTGGCTCTCACTTCCTCTAGTGCTAATAGGGGAACTCGGCCTGTGAAAAAGACAGTCCTCCCACAAAATGGATCTTTATGTTCATATATTATTTGCGCTATGAAAGCATTATAAGCATTGCAGTTCTTAAGTGTGAAACTAGCAGAAAAAGAGAAGTAAATTATATGAAGAATAAGGACAAGTATCAAAATTTGCAGGTAAAACTGTGCGTTTATTCCTACCAATATTTATATTACATTAATAATCGATAAAAACTTTATTTGTTGAAATTAATTAAAATTGATTCGTTTATTAGTTGCTTAAAGTATCTGTCATTGTGATAAATGATTCAAGTACGGCGAGTAATTTATTTATTTACTGAAATTTTATAACTGCTGCTCGAAAGCTTGAAAATCTCTCGTGCAGACCCTTGATTGGCAAAGATTTTGCACCACGGGTCTATTCGTATCATGCCTATCGATTTGCTCCACGGAGTATTGCGGCGTTTTTGAATTCCAAGAAGGGATTTTCGTACTTAAATCGGCCGTTGTCTGTGAAATCGCGATGCGAATTTTACGTCAGAGAACACAAGAAAAGTAATCTCGGTAGCTTTACTTAATCGTAATGGAGAACTGTGTAAGCTAACATAATCTGTTTGATCAAAAGAAGGAAACGATTGTATCGCCGTCCATTCTTTTACTTTTAGTCTCTCGGATTATACCACCAACACCACTGCAATGTCCTTCCTCTTGAGTAAGTCCTGCAGCGATGGAATTTGTGAAAGGTATTGCAATTCACGGATTCACTATATCTGCAAAAGTTTATTTATATTGACATTTATATGGAAATGAAGTACATATTTTCGTTTATATTCCGCGCAAAATTTAACGCACGATTGCGAAACCGGCATTAAATTTTTTGTAGGTTATTATAGTTTTTCATTTCTGCTATTCCTACGAAGTCACGCCATCGAAAATCAATTTTATTGATATTTTTATATTTTTCGAACTTTGATATTCATTAAGGATGTTTCTGCCCCAGTCTTAAGGAATACTTTCTTCATTTGCATTTAGGTTCAGAATAGAGAAAACTTTCTTTCCGTTTACTTTTGTCTCGTTTTTGCTCATGTGATATTCTAAGAGTTTCTTAGGCAAGAGGGCTGCTGAGTAATACCGCTCAACTGAGTAACTCCAATTGTATTGCTATGAAAGGTGTTTCTTATATGAGCACTGTGCTGCACGTAAATGTGCTTTTTACACTGATAGGATTCCGACTCAGCGAGGAAAGCCAAGGAAACATACCACATTCATTGTCTTTCATATTACACCTCTTTCCTTCTCGAAGTAATCTTTTAATCCCCAGTGGCGGTAAGAATGATTCAAGGCTCCAGTTAGCCTAATAGGCATCGCTTCCGACTTAGATAAAAGTTGTCCCGTGTTCGATCTCGATACGAGTCCAATTTTCTCAAATAAGGGTCGGCGGCAAATAAATGGCGAAACCCCGAAGTTCATCTCCATCATCACTACCGATCATCAAATCAACGTCGTAAGTGATGCGGAAAAGGCTAAGAAGAGTTGAGGGAAAGATTATCCTGACTTCGGTCTGATGACTTTACTTGCGGATAGAAGTATCGCATGCTTGAATCGCCTATAAATTTGTAAATTGGAGGGAAATGGGAACACTTTAAATGAATCATACTTACCTTCCAATTATTTTAAATCAAAGAAATCTAAAGGAAAGAAATCATTCAGCATTGGACCCACTATGAACATGGAAGCTTTGTTTCCGAAATGCGCATCAGGGATTCTGAATAACTAGTGACCGCCGAGCGATTATCCTTTTCCCAGGAATTGCCCTCGACGGTTGCCGCTATCGGCGCTTGGAGAACCTTTGTCTCTTAGTTCAAAGAAATCTAGTCTAACACTTAGATACAAATATGAATTTTTGAAGAATTAGCATAACACCGAAAAACATAATAATCGATTAGGATTCGAATCCCAACTATATGTTCAATCGTTACAAGAAATAATGATTTTAGTTCCATAGGTAAGTCTCGAGCTCTTGCAATGAATGAGTTTCGCCATGATAGTGTTGAGAAATCTGAAGAAGATCCAATGTTTGTGGGTACCCTTTTGTAAGTAGGATGAAGCTCGTTTCCGTGTATTATTCCTGGTGAGTACTCTGATAGCTCAAATAACTTCAAAACATGTTTCTTAGGTCGTAACGTTTGAGATGAAATGGAATTCCTTATTATAAATGTGTTAAGAGGCTTGAAATATTGATGGTTATTTCTTATACTATGCAACTGCGATTCGAAATATTTCTTTTTCCCCTCGCAAAGTGGAGGAATGAACTTAAAAAATATATCTCTTTAGTTTAAAACACCGCAGTCAAAGCTTCGTGCAAGTTTAGCAAAATTCCTACTCGATGGTAGTTCTATCTCTTGTTTGACTCTTCAGACTATACGGAACATAATTGTTTGGTTTTCCAAATATTTTTAAATTATACTGGAAGGAACCTATATGTCTTACATTTTCAGCATAAGCTGAAGCGTTTACGCAGTTTAATACTGGCTAATAAAATTTCGGTACCCTTGTTATAGGTTTTCCCCAAGTCGAAAATTTGTTAATATGCCTTAATGCTCCACAATCACAATTCAATATGAATCGTTTTTGTTGACTTAGTCTTTTGTAGGGGTGAAGAAACTTTGTTAATCGGAAGACCGCAGTCCATGTCAAAATTCATTAGGTTACATTATAGCCTATCTGAAATTTAAATCATTGTGTACCTATGAAAAATGTTGTTACAGCAATTATGATATGCCATTGCAACAGGTGACATTAAATCAGCAAATATTCTATTTTGCCGTCTTCTTCTTAAGTATTTAACCTATGCTCTAATCCGCGATCTTAAGCTATTATATTTTTAAAACGTCCTAAATTTGAGGTGCTTTCAGATCCTAAGGACATTCAACCATTTTATATTATATTATAAACATTCTTGTGGAGAGATACTCATCTCACCACGATCTCTCTACAATGATTTCCCTCCGAGTGTATCTTAGATATATCGTCACCATCACGGGTTTCCTGTCACATGACTAATCCAATGAGCATCTGCGCGTCTATCGAATAGAACGTTTCTATGTTGAATCCGTTCTTTGAATCACATGTACGTTTTATCTTCTTTGTTAATCTTCTTGCTCTTCTTTCCACATTTCTTTCCAACGCATCCCTAACCAGTTCACCCAAACAGGTTCAAAGTTCAGTGAACTCTGGATCTAACACTTAGCCTCTGATGTTTCTGTGCATCTAAAGCCATACTTATCCTAGCTGGGGTTGTTTATTTTTCCCGTATTCCAAGTTTTCTCATGTACCATCTCCCGCATCTTAATGTTAGTATCGATATTGTGATGCCTCGACTACGGAGGTCATTTTGCACTATTTTCCAGTATAATTATAATTCATCCACTCATGTTTGTCCGTAGCAGCTTAAAGTTTTTAAAGAATTGATTTAAATTTTATTCCGCATCTTAAGTAACACTTTTAAAATCCCCTTCACGAATTGTTCCCCTGTTTAACGTTTTAGCTGATGGAAATGACGTAAACTGACAATGGCACTTCCACGCAAACTAATACAACACTACAACATTACTCGATAATAAAAGAAAAACGTTAGCATAAACTGCAGCCAGAAGCACCAGAAAAGCTCTATTCTAAAGGAATATCTGCATGCAGATATCTCCATTTCCACATCTGTTTTCCGCGAGTTTTTCTCAGCTTAAGTCGATTTTCCCTCGGTCCGACAAAAAATAGAACGGGAGCTCATTGCAATTCTCTCCTCAGTCCTCAATTCATTCATGTATTAAGTCATTAATTTAGGATGTGATGAAAAACTTGTTTTCGTCTTCATTCTTGAATTTTTCGTTCTTTTCAATCGACAAAAACCACTCGTAATATCTCATAGTAGGAAAATTTTATAATTCTAAACATTAAGAAATACATGATGGACTTAAACCACTAAGGAAACTGAAGAGAAATATTTTTAATTTACTTTAGTTTGACGTAATAAACGAGATAGGGAAAGAGAATTTAAATACTTAAGTTATTTGCAAAAAGTGTAGAAAAGACCGCATTGAGTTGGCCCCAGGTTACCTGCTGAAATAGTATAATTCTTCTGATTGTATCGTACTTTTTCAGCTGGTTTTGCACTACATATCACATAATTGTAACTGTTTCCCGCTTTATAATTTAGTTTCTTAACTAACTAACTAAAGATGTATTCTTAAAGAGCGATTCTAGAACAAATTTCATGCGGCACGTGAATTTGAACTATGTAGTGAATGATCCTTGTAGTAGGAAAAAATTACTATCGGTTCTTGTACCTTCCTACTATGAAATTGCTTTGTCGTGAGAAATTTTTGAGGGAACCTCTTTGTATAAAGATGCGACGGTATCATGTGAGATTACTCGCGGAAAAGCTTAATTTCTGCTTCCTCAATTTCAAAGTTTTGATCTTGTCTTTTAAAGATTACCATCCAACATCAAGAATCATCTTGTTACCGCTTATCTCTCTATCGCTACATATTTATATCACCGATCTTTCTCGCAGTATTCGATCGGGTTATCTAACACGATGGATGCTGGACATCTAACGCGCATTCGGGGACGTACTTTTTCTGAAATTATTGACGAAATCAGGGCTGGAGTTGATTTAAGACTAATTTTCCTCTCAAGAATCCTTCCCATGCGATGGAGTATCTAGGTAACGCTTACCGAATTATCGTGGAAATGCTAAATGAAGCGTACCGGCTTCCGCTTTACCTTTCCTAATGCTCGAATACTACGGTTGTCTGCAGTGTTCCTTACACCGCATGCATACTCAAGATTGGGTCTAATTGTATGTAACGCGAAGTAACAAGGTTCATGGACGTTTTATTCCTTCATACGAGTATTCGCTTGGCGAAGTCGTTTCTCAATGATCCTTCCACTTACATGTATGTTTCGGGTGTTAGTTGTCGTCAATATTATCAAACCGAAGATTGATTTGCTGCCATTCTAAGCCATTTATCTCCTATCATAAGTTTTATTAACCCTTAATTCCTAACTAACAATAACCATCATTGTATTTTAACCTTGCTGCTATTCCTATATAATCCCTTCTTTCTCCCATTCCTGCCAATACTTTTCTCGAAAGATTATTGTTTAAGTGGACGCCCGATTATATTCTTTTTCTTTCTATAGATGTTTCCTAATTTCTATCTTTATTCGCTCTTGTAAGGGCTCTTTTATTAGTTAGGGATGTTTTTCATTTTATTCTTATCATTCTTCTATTGCTTTTTCATTCTTTTGCTTTAATCTTCTTTACAGCCATCATATTCTACCTTTCACAGCCAAGACATTCCATGTAAAGGTTTTATTAACTGTTTCTTAATATGAAAGTGTTGTTATAGTTTTAAGTGATATTATTTCATAAATATTTGAAATAGTTTTTCCTCTGAAATTCCTTCTTTTCTTGTGTTATTCTTGTTAGTATTTCTAATGCTATTTCAATCAATTTTGCACGTCGATTGCAGAGTTCTTCGACGCGGTCAGTATGTCTATTCCAAAATTCTCCTAAATATTTCGCCCTCAGACCAATTCGTTTTGAGGTTGCACTTCCTTATGCCCTTTTTCACGGTCGAGAATTTCTTTTTGAGACATTCCTTTTTTAGCGAGTACCGCTATATCTTTTTTGAATGTGGGTACCTCATTGCAAATTATACATATGGGTATACATTTACATATCGTAAGGTATTTCACCGATCTGGTGTTACTAAGTTTCCCTATCGAAGGTTGTACCATATGCCGGAAATTAACTTTCGATAAAGTGACCTGTAAAAAATTTGTCTGCGTTGAGCTCTGATGCTAATCCAAATCCTGTATGCATCCCTAATCCACCGCCTGTTCTTTCTATTTTCCTAGAGACAGCGATTAGAGCGAATGACTTATTTACTCAAGTTTCTTTGAGAAGTTTTTCTCACGAAATCGGGTTGAAAGCTGCTGAGGGTCAATACCTGGCGTAGACTGTTACATACTAGTTCCCCAGACCTATTTCTATGGTATGCACGTTGGTTCGTGATTCATTTTGCATTCATCGGCCTTGTGTGAATGCCTGTTAACTTTCTCCATCGTCAAATTGGGAGTAGGGCAAACAGTCCATGCCTGTTAACTCCAAATATTAAGTAATCTTTTCTTCAGTAATGAGCATTGAATTTTTTCCTAGAAAGCTGTATCATATAAATGTAGAAAGAAGAAAGGCGTTATATTTCCTTGAATATCATGTGATATTAACCTTCTCTTCGTAATTTATTACGTTCCTTAAGTCACTAGCGTGAATCTAATGCTTGGGTAATTAAAAATATGATTGGAAATGTAGAAAATTTCTTATTTGGGACTATCCGAGGTAGAATCCCTACGATTTAAATATTTTGATATTGAGATATTTTAAGATTTTTTGATTCTTCGATCGTATTAAGTGAATATATAAATAATAATTTAAACAGGCTAAAGTGAGGAATAAATGCAATTAAGGTGCTTAACATCGATAACATTATTTCGTTTGTCAGTTAATTCTGCATATACCGCATGTTAGCTCTATTTAAACATCAATTGACCTCTGTGAGTTTTTGCTTTATTTTTAAGTGATATTTTTTTATATGACTATAAGTATGAGCTCGTGACTAACATCTCGTTGCTAGGTTTTATTTGCCTTTAAGTTTCGGTATCGTCGATAAATTTAGAAAATCTCTCATCAACATATGAACAAAAGACTTAAAGTCTGGTAAAATAATCCCTAATATTACTATAATCGTGGCAAAAAAGATTTAGAAGTTAATCCTCTCTATTGACCTACTGTGCTCTATAAGATGTTTTCTCGTAATCCCGGTAAAATAATCACATACAAATGTCACTAAAATGAATAGAAATAGGAAAAACGTCACAGAAGAAGTTACAGAATTATTAATTAATTTCACTAAGTTTTCTTATATCGAAGGACTTGCCCGTCCCTCCGACATACCCAACAATTCAGCTAATCACGAGCTCGTAAAAAGAACTGAATGACCAAAATTATTGCATTCTATACAACAATAATATATAATTATGGCGTGGGCCATTGTAATGATGAGTTACGTTCACTCACACACTTTTTGCTTTATTGTTAAGTGATAGGGCAATTAATTTTGTGAATTCATAGACACCTATAATTGACTCGCAGTTGCAGTTTACCATTCATCGGACGTCATTTGCATTTCGCAACTTTTCGGTAACTAACTAACGGATATCATGTCGGCAAAGTTTAATTAATCCTTTCAAATCCGTACTAATACCGAACATGCGCTCCTGAGAGTATGTCAAGATTTTCACTGCATCGAAAACGATTTTATATTTCTATGGCGTTCTCTATAGTACGATTGTCAGTTGTTAACAGGGAATACATTCCGTGCTTCTAGCTATACGAAAAATTCTTGCCATAAGAAAGATAAACATTTAATTTTTCACACACAATCAGTAGATCGTCTCTAGAGAATTCACTGTAAAAATTTCATGCAAATAAGATATAAGATTAATGTAGAAATTGGGTATCTCTTCCATTAAATTAAAAGCTGTTGTAACAAAGAATGAATGATCAATCAAACGAAAATGACAAGTTTTCATACAGAAATTAAAGAAATAATACACTTTTCAATGATCAATTGTAGTTGCTAAATTTGCGGGAAGCTTAATACCTTACAATTTATACTACGGGAAATTGATTCGTATAAAACAAATCGATTCCACAAATGAATGAAAAGATTTTGAAGACCTTTAGAATATTGATTTCCCTTAAGTCTTCGTCGAATTTCATGAGAAATATTTAGGTAGGTGGGCTCATTTCGGGAATTTATCTGAGGAGAAACACGAGGATTATTTTTTACTGCCAGAACGAACCTCTCTTAAAGCCGTTAAGACTACTAAGTCTTTTAAAACACCACTTCTTCTGATTTCCGGGAAATGATTCTCGGTAAATTATCGGATGCACTCCGCCTACTGGATCCAGCGTGAGAATCAGTAACGGCGTCCAAAGGTAATGAAAGTCACAGTGGAACGGATATTTTCTCCCCTATTCTAAAACACAGCGTAGCTTACCGATTAAACATCGATCTTTTTAATACATCGGCTTTAAAGCTCATGTTCAGCCTAATCTCGGGATCCGGTCCGGTGATTTAGAAACTTGAGCTATGCAATGCTATTATTCTGCTACCTTTTCATTTTTCCAATCCCTTCTGGCTAGGATTCTGACAATTTTGAATGTTCACCAGAAAACACCTCGCGTGACCGAAACAAGCACAATTAGAGTGCAAAAATTATCGGGGATAAATCTAATATGTCTTAGTAGACCTATCGGGAAAATTATCGGGATTAAAATTCATATTGCTATATTATGTTTTGGCTCAACTTTCATGTTATCTTTCAGCTAATTCGAATTTTTATGATCTTTACTCTGGAAGTGAGATAAAAGTCGATGAAATGGCTAAGATTTTATAAATTGTCGTTTTCAATTGTTCTTTGCGGTCGGGTTACCTTGTATCGAATCAAACTGTCTATTTGAAACGTTTGTCATTGTTTTTGATACTTTAGATATTCTCTCCTATACTCTTATAGTCATAGTCATAGTAGTTTATTGACATAATACATTCAAATTATGCACTGATACATACACTGATATATACAATGATAATGAATAGATGTCTCGTTAGATCACAAGATTATGAATATTTACATAGAGATATTACGTACAATTTATTATTAAATTTTACAATTTAACTTTATAAATTCATCCATTTAATAAAAACATTTTTCAATCAACACTTCTTTTAATTCTACCAAAATGTTTTGAAAGTTACATGAAATTTTTCCCATAGTTCAGCCAGCAGATTGTTAAATATTTTTACCCCCATATAAGTGGGCAATGTTCGTATAATTTTAACTTATGTATAGGATAATATAATAGATGTTTATTTCTGGTGTTATGCTGATGGTTTGGTGTTTTGTTAGGCTGGTAAAATTCTTATGTACATGTATCATCAGTTCATTTATATATAATGATGGGAGGGTAAGAATCCTGTACTTTTTGAAAAGTGGTTCACTAGTTAATCTTTTTTCAGAATTTGTCATAATGCGTACAAATCTTTTTTGGATTTTAAAAATATCAAACCATCCAGGGGCTGCTCCCCATGATATGATACTGAATTTTATAACTGAATAGAATTATCCGTAGTAAACTGTTAATCTGGTTTCAAAGCTAGTAATTTTTGCAATGAATGACATGTTTGAAGCAGAAGCAGTTTCTCATTAACCAAGCAATGCTTCGGAAATTAATATTCACTTTTGTTTCAAAGCTGGTTTTGTCCTTTGCTTGGTAAACCCTCGCAATTTCCAACATTCTTGCATTGAAATGAGGAATTTAAGACGTCATCGTATACATGATAAGCATCCCAAAAGATTCATAAACATAAACGAGCGTTTACTTACCATCGAGATGAGAACTTCATTACGAGCCAAGGGAGATATGATTGAATGGAACAATGGGAAAGGATGTTTTTGAAATCTTGGAAGTCTCTTTGTAGCTTAGTTTCCCCTTAACTGCAAAGAGATACGGGGCTGAGCATAATTTATTACTTCTTGAGGAAAATTACACTCACCTACGCTCATGACTAACATCTCGTTGCTAGGTTTTATTTGCCTTTAAGTTTTGGTACCGTCGATTTAGTTAGAAAATCTCTTATCAACATGTGAACAAAAGACTTAAAGTTAGGAATAACATTCTTAAAGATTACAGTATTCGTGTGAGACAAGATTTAGAAGTTAATCCTCTTGAATGGTCTGCTGTGTTCTATAAGATGGTTTAGCATTATCCAGGGAAAATAATTACACAAAGATGTCACTAAAATGAATCGAAATAGGAAAAATGTCACAGATGAAGTTACAGAATTATTTATTAATTTCACTAAGTTTTCTTATATAGAAGGAGTTCCACGCCCCTCCCAACCCAACCTACCCCGACATACCCAACAATTCAGCTATAAATAAGATTTCGTAAAGGAACTGACTGATCAAAATTACTGCATTCTCTACAATAATAATATATAGTTATGGTGTGAGCCATTGTGATGATAAAATATCCTCACTCATACCCACCACCGACAAACAAACCAAATAAAAACGATTTCAATCGTGCATTATGGATTGCTTTCAGATGAAGGCCTTAACCATTCACCGTGAAAAGAGGTATTTTATAGCCTTGCGTCGATAAATTTAACATTGACAGGCGAAATATTTTAAGAAACCCGTCCACTAATTGCCACGTTATTCTATTGAATAATTTGGTGAAAGAATTGATTCTGAATAAAATGTAAGCCCGACTCCGTTGGGGGCTAGCCGAGGTGAGCAGGGAACGAAGAAAGAGCACACTAATTGACCTTTTCACTCCACTTATAGCAGATACGGAAGACACGGATCGACTTGCTCTGCCGGGATCACGGGTCGTGGCTTACAGATTTAAGATCCTTCCAAGATTTGATCTTTACATTTTGATCTTTTGATTGCATGTTTCTAGATTAAAAAAAGGTGGCTTAAGTTCTAGATGTTTAAACGTGATGCCCATGTCGGGCAAATCACTTATAGGGTCATGTTAATTGATGAAATTCATTTCGATTCTTTTGAAGGTTGAGGATGACATTCTTATGGCTCGAAGAATTGGGGACGGATCTGTTCACCGAACGTCAAGTGAATACTTAAGAAAAGGCGGTCCACGTAAGTAGTAATTTTAGTCAATTCCCATCTTCCTCTAGGATGGACTCTGCAATAAAGTCTACCTCGTGGAATTAATTGAATCATCATTGAAATCATCAGCTCCTGAATTTGCTTCTTGAATCCGAAACAAGTATATTCAGTCATGATTTTTTAAAATGTAGTTTACCCAAGATTCTCCGAATTTTTCGCCCACATAGTAATTTCATGTTAATCAATCAATAGTCATACATGCCCCAATTAGTAAAGTTGTATTGAAGGTAAACTTTGAGGAAAAAATTTGAAATTATAATAAACAAAACGACCGTGAGTAATTAACATTCCTTAGTTCCGGAAATCTTTACGTTGCCGGGGTGTTAAAATAAATCACTAATTGCAATTTGTTTTTTTCTTGACAAAAAATGTACCCTCAAAAGTTATAAAAAATATTAAAAACAAAGTGTTCTATGTTTCAATGAGGACGTGCGACGCTTAAAATTTCTATCTATTTTTTATGACACGTACAGAATAGTAAAAATTTAACCCTTTGGCAATTACTCAGTATATGAAATTGCCAAGCATTCATTAGAGAATGCTGTTTCACAATAAAATATTTAACAAATATTAAAGAATAAATAAGAAATCAGCTGCCCTATGTGTTGCGGATCCGAAAGAAAATCAGCAATTCGCGAGTCCTTTATATAATTTTTTCAAAAACTTCCAGCTAAAAATTGTGCCAGTATCGGCAGTTTTCTGCTATCTCCCTTTTATGAGTTAATACGTACTCTAATATACTCCAACATTATGATAAAGGGGGTTGGTTCTACTTCCCATAATTTTTTGTGTGGCATAGCTTGCCTTCAAAAACTTGATTTTATTTTGCTTAGTCTCACCCACGAATTTGTAAGTTTTTGTCTCTTCTGTCGTAAAAGATATTATGTACGGATAAGGATGTTAAGAATTGGTGAGGTTAGTGAATCTCTTATCCCAACAGTATCCGATTCGGATTCCAACCCTCTTCAGTTAAGGGCCTACCTGCCCGCGGATCACTACTAACTCGGTCACGCTTTAGGAGATAATTTTAAACCGATTCGTTCTCTGGCCTTGACTGAGGTGCGCTTTCAAATTTATGCAAACCACACCAATCGCTATCGGCACTATCGGTTAACACTTTAACCTTCCCTAAAAAGTATTTTGTTTTTCGTCTCCGATGATTATCTTGTACTTTTTAAGCTTAAGTGATCTTAGAAGGTGATCAGATGAAATTTAATCGATATACAAACACACTATAGGAGTAGTTCATGGATTTATGAACGAGTAACTTCCTTGTAAAATGCAGAATTTTGGCATTCATCATAGTTATTGCCATCTTATCTTTAGTTTTCGTCATATTGTACAAAAAGTCTACCGAACATCCATTTTTCGAGATTCTTTATTTGTAACATTGGTTCAATCATAATTTTGACTTGTTTCTAATAACATTCACATTAAATGTGAAGTTGAATATTGCACCAAGTTAACTAACCATGAAAATGATCGGTTATGTCACCATTTACATACATTTACATTTACATATAGACCCTACAAACCGCCACTGGCGCAAGGCAAGGAGTGTGAAACACCGAAAACCCTATCCACCTTTGACTGCTGTTGGCTTCTCTAATACTTCGCGGAAAAAATGACCAGAAATAACTATCTGTCCTGGCAACCATTTCCCTGTAACACTTCATCGTTTTGTCTCGAAGATCACGTACGCTACTAACTGGTATAACAATATCAACTATCTCCTCCCCGAGATCCATAGTGATAAATTTATTAAAAAGCTTCCTACGGTAATCAAGTATCACTAAGCGAATCCCAACCGAGGGATTCTATCATAGCTGAAACTCTGCTGTCAAATCTGAAATCTCCCTTAACAACCCTAGCTGCCCTACGTTGAACCATCTCAACCATTCGTAGTATGTGTATTAAACGATAACTATTTCTTGTTAAAAATTTTAATGTATGTAATTAAATGAAAGATAACGTGATAGTCCTTGTCCCCCCGATTCGATCTTCAATTCAGGATTCGTCATCTCACTCTATATATAATAATATTCTCTGTGTGTTTTTTGGGTAAACTTTGCAGACGGAAACTTTGCCGCAGTTCGTTGATTATAAATAACAGGAACTGTACTAAGTCTCTTCCAGCTAACCTCATTCATTGATACATATTTGAATTTAATCTTAAAATATTTACCTGCGCCGAGGGTTTTTCTCTATCAACCTTCAGTTGTGGAGATTTTTTCCCACAAACCAAATCTTTCCTTTTTTGTTTTTTTTCTCCTCTCTTCTCTTAGTTTTATTTAATTTTTTCCTTTACTAATTACCATGTAAGAACATCATACGAGGTTAGGTGGAAGAGAGATGCACTAGGGCCTAACCTCGCCTAATTAAGGATCGAATAATAATAATAATAAAATAGGAAGAAAATACTAGAGCAACGCAGAAAGATTTGGGTTTGTGAGGAAAATTTTCTCAACTGAAGGTTGAAATAATTATATATAATCATGGAAATATAAATGAGACAATTATACGCTTTATACACGCGTAAAACTTTTTTGTAATTTATTGAATGCCATTCGTGAAAAGCGGAGTTTTTTTCGGGTTGTGAAGAAGAATGTAACAAATCGATATTTCCTTATATTTCGTAGTATTTATACTGCGAATTCGAAAAATATATAGTGTATATCGTATCCGTCTTCATTGTAAAGGCGGTTTTTCATTTCCTGTGCCTGACTTCCGCGATTTACCGAAGCGATTTAAGCTCTTTCTTATTTTCGTTTCCGGCGGACGATAGTTGCAATAGTATTGACTAATTTCCTTGAAAACTTATTTTTAGAAGTTCTGACGGAGTCATATTTCCTCCTGGTGCGGAGTATGGCTCAAGTTTTAACCTTCTTACTGACGTTTATGAGAAACCCAACGTTCCAAAATTGAGAATTTCCATCAAAGATTCGACCTCCTTTCCTTTAACCCATCAACCGTCACATGTACTCGGTTGCCAGATTTTATTAAGCTTAGATTTCCTCTCTCAACTTCGTCTATTTATTCGTTATCTTATGCTTCTATTCAACAAATTATCCTTTGGTGATGTAAGGACTAGGATTGTTGGTTGTGTTAATTTTGTGCGATTAATTTATTTTAGGTTATTTGTTTGCTAAATATTTAGCGAGTATTACCCTTAATGCTACCTTTTCCTATTGTTAAAAGGAAAGCATATACGAGAAAATAGTCTGTGGAAAGTTGAAACGTTACATCTTAAGAATCATACAAGGATGCGTTGGTGAGTGAAATTAGGGATCCTATCGACTGAAAATGACTTCAACATCATATCATCCGCTTAATATATTTGGCATTGAATAAAGCTGTATTTTCATCAATTTTTGGTGTAAAGTGAAAGATAAAAACTGGGAAGGTAAAAATAAAGGTTGAAGCGATTTCCTCACCAATCTCATGTTCGATATTTGTTGTAATATTTATCGAATTCATAAGTATATGGGTGATTTTATGGCCCCTGGAATAGTTGCATCAAAAGACGGAACCTCGCGCAAGGAGTTTTAATTTGAGTGATTGAGTACGTGTTTGAGAAATAGATTTGGTAAAGATCAAGATGAAGGACTTTTTTCATGGTTTCTTTTCGGAAGGAATCCATACAAATAAAATATTTTCAGCTGACATTAAGCGCTTCTTGCGCTTCTCTCCGAGTAGTTTTTCAAGTACATTCAATCTTTTCAGCCCTCAAATCATCCTGTGACTTTATTCGCCCACTTGATCGGATGGTCCTCTTAAATCACCTCCATCCTACAGTCACGCTTCATTTGGTTACGCAACGTGACAATGGCATTGAAAATAGGTGAGCGTCGAGGAACATCGTCCATCACGAAGGTAGCCTTTGCGGAGAGGTAATTGATGCTAGTTGTTGACTCGGAATCGATGTCTTTGTTAGGGAAATGCTTTCAGCCTCTGGACTAATTGGATTGCGCAAGTTGACGTTACAGAAGTTAAATAAAGCAAGTTTTTCCTTATTGGGTATTTGTGCTGGAGATTAGCCAGTACTGTTTTGTAGGTTACGGAGCTTTATATTCAAAGGGATATTGTTAAAATGCACCTTAAGATAATATTCATACTGCAGTCATGCCCCGAGATTACGCGGTACGTGGGACTGACGAAAACTCGAATTCGCATAAGTGGTGATTAATCTTTTCGTATAATTACTTTGATTTTTTCATTAGTACTTAATCTTAATTAGTACCAGATGGTAATAAATGCTCTAGCTCGGAAGTAAATTAATTAATGAAAATTGTAGTTATCGAAACGTGCATATTAAAAATTATCAAAAAATAATCGAGTTATCGTAGAAGGAAGTTACTTTGACATCGATATCTTCATAAAACTCATCTAAAAACTCATATTTTTTTCTTTTCCTCGCAGAATTTCCTTGTAGCAAATGGCTTATATTCCTTGTTTTGGTGCCATATCGCCTTCTCAGTCGACGATTGCTTTGAAAGATTTGTAAGCCTTTTTCGATTGAGCGGAGGGATTCTGTAAAGCTTGCAATTTCCGCGTTTGAGGGATAAAACGGGAGAGAAAAATCAAGGACCTCGTAATAGAGCTCGTGTTTGCTACTCGGATAGTCTGGTTATTAGTGAGTATAAAATATATAGCACAATGTTATACTGTATAGCATACGGAATAGACTGATAGTAAATAAGTAAATTCCATGTAAATTAAATTATTTTGATACATACGAGGGTTGTCTGAAAAGTTTCCGACCCCAGATTTTTCAGAAATCTTCAGGAAATTTTCAGAAAACGTGTTGAGAAATGGCAAAATAGCGGAAACTTTTCAGACCATCCATGTAGTAAGTTTCAACTATAGTTAGCTTAAACTACCGTGTTTTGAAAACTTGCGCTCCCTGAATGATACATCAAACAGCATCCCGGGAAGACTCCGTCAGAGCTAATGTGGCCCGGTGTAGATAAAACCTCGGATGCAACTAATTAACTAATAGATTTTCGTGATAAGAAAATTGAATATCCCGTGCTAGCGACCCGCAATGAAAGCGTTGACTCGTAAATTAAGGAAGAATTCCCAAGAAACGTTTTTTCCCCATCTCGAGCAAATAAAATGGCGGATGTCATTTGAGGAAAGCAGATAAGGAAGGCTTCGGAGCGACGAGGAAACGACTGCGAAAAAACAAGTTGCCGATTGAGTTAAAACTTCAGTTCGCAATCATTTACATTCTAGAGAAATTCAATTGACTGCGAGATTAGGATTTCTCGGTATGAGATGAGGAAAGAACGGGTCGAGTGTTTAGCGTATACACAACGGTTTCTATAATCTTGCATTCTATCGGGACGCTCGATACACCAAGTGCCACGTAGGGCTTCTGATACTGATTATTTTCCTTTAAGAGGACGGTAACAACTACGTTCTCTTCATTTATGTAATTTTCTTAGTTGTTTTCTTCCCTTTCTCTTCATCGCTGTTTTTCTGTATTTCCCACTTGAATAGGATAGAGGTATTTTCACCAGCACGATTTCCTTAATCACACCCGTATAAACGCTACGTTGTTTTCAATGTATGTGCTAAGATGTTATTATTCGAACTTTGTTAATCATCAATGTAAAGTTTGGTTTTTGTACTTCATTTTTTGGTTAGATTTTAGATCTCATTTCCAAAAGTTATCACTGTTTCTAATAGACTTTGCGTGGTGGAATGGATCAAGATTAGTTTAAATAAAATAGAAGATAGTTGAACTCTTATTTTTCATCTTATAATTCTGTAAACAGTAAATCTGGGTTTACCGAGCAGATCATGGTGTAAGAGAATAATTACGAGGAAAAAAAACCTCCGAGATAATCCGAAATAACTTGGTTTTCAGATTGTTTTATTGGGGCTCAGACTATAATAACTTGTTAATCGATCGTGAATTTAGTAATGGGAAACCCATAATAATAAAGATGGATAGATCGAAGAAAAATTGCAAATTGATTTCTGAAGTCGCTGCGATTTTTAAATATAGCTGAAACTGTTAGATGTTTTTGGCCGATATAAATTTGCCGTCGTGGAAAAAAATTCCAGTAACCCGTGGCGTATAGTTTGTTAAGTGGTTGTTCCTAAAGATTTAAATTCTATGTCGCGGAGCTTACTTACAAATTAAAAAAAAACGCACGATGGCAAATTCAAAGTTTAAGCCTAAGTTGATTTTTTCTAATTAGACAGCTACATACATGGGTGGTCTGAAAAGTTTCCGACATTGCGCCATTTCTCGACATGTTTTCTGTAAATTTTCTGAATATTTCTGAAAAATCTGGGGTCGGAAACTTTTCAGACCACCCTCGTACATTAATTTTCTTTATAATACCCAATAACTTGAAAAAAAAGTCGAAAAAAGATTTTTATACGTTGCTTATTTCTTTTTTCTGGGGGTATACTATACCTCGTACAGTAAGCCTCAGTGTTCTTTTGCCAAAATGTTTAAAGAATATTAATATTTCATACTGAAGCATAGGTTGATCATGGCATTTTTGCATTCTTCCTTTTCGTTCCTTTTCATCAAAAGAGTTGACCTCTATTATTGCGTAGGAGCTCATTCCTTATCACTTGTATCATAGCTGTCACTTCTTGACCCCAAGCTGAGAAATTTCTAGCCATTCGATATGGAAAAGCTTTGGATGTCGCATCCATTCGTCTCTGGGAGTTTCTTTTTTAGAGTTTGGATGAAAAAGTCTACTTTTGCCTTTTCAAGTGCACCGCCCGAGGCTTCTTTGTTTTATGTAGACTACGAATAAATTGATGCGAGACTTGTTAGGCTCTATCCACGTCATTGGACTATCAATCAATGGCGTTATCGGTCAATCAACGAGGATATACTGCGCTTTGATTATGAAGGGATAACTTTTATCGCGGGAAAGTCAATAGACGGGAGCAATATGGGGGCATTGTTATTATTAGCTGTGCTACATCAACCCAGTAACACACATGCATTATGCTCTACCGTCATCGATATCACAGCGTCTGTCGGAGAACGCTGATTTGGTCATTTTCTTCTGTAAAGAAGTTTTATTTGGTGTTTAGTGATGGTCTACTCACTCATTTCTGTGACAAATCTATGCGGGGTTAAAGAAATATTGGACTGTACTTCACTGCACCTTGTAATGAAAAGTAATGAAAAATAACCACTTTCACAGCAGAACTGGTGTATTTATTCACAATAACTTAGCAAAATACAACAAAAACTAATTCTAACCACACGACATATTTCAACGCATCATATAGCATATGTTGTGTGGTTAGAATTAGTGAATTGTGGTTAGAATTTTGGTTAGAATTGTGGTTAGAATTGTGAATAAATACACCAGTTCTGATGTGAAAGTGATTATTTTTTCATTGCCTGTCATGGAATACTACCAAGTGAATCGCCGCTCTGTCGATTTTATTCACTACACCTTACTTCGTCAGGCTAAATAAGTGTGCGATTAATTCATTGTGGAGTAATGCCTCGTTATTTCGAAGCATAAGGGACAGAAAAGATTAGGTTTCGAATCATCCGGATTCTAATCGAATGAACTAGTGAAAACCCGAGAATTCTTCTTTACCGCTACTCTGGCGTGATACCGCGATACTGTTTAATCCCTACGCTCCGTTGAAACATATTGATGTAATATAATTTTTATTTTTGTTAATTAATTTTAATTTATTATATCCCTAGGAAACTATCACGTGCTCTTGAAGCAAGTTTTTCCAAAAAAGACCATGTAGTTATAAAATAAAATATATGCTCACGTCATTTTTATAAATTTTAAATTCATATAGCGTGATTGCGCCGGTGCGATAAGAGAAATGGAATCTTAGAATCGGAAGATCTAGGAAGATTAGCTACCAACGCTTCCTTTCTTCATTCTTCCTACAGGGCTTTTTCGTTACGGAGTTTTTTAGTTATACAATTTTTAGCTACAGATATCTTTTTTTTAGTTATAGAGCGTTTTCATTTCTGGGATTTCTAATTACGGAACATTCAAAAATATACTATAATAGCTACGAATTATCTTTCTGCAAAAATTTTATTTTCAAAGCACCTCTACTACTTGCTACCTTTTTATATTAATCCTAAACATTCGTGACCAGCGCTTTTCTCCCTTCACACTTCATCAAAACACATATATCACAAACCGATTTAATGAGAAAGTTTTCCAATTGGAGTGTATGTTGGAATGTATTTCCGTGGGGAAATAGAATATCAGTATCCGTCTGCAAAATTTCGCGTGAGGCAACTAGTATTTGTTATGAATTATTCTGTTACAATAATTTTTTGTTACAAACATTTTGTTTGCGGAACATATATGCTATGTCCTACGCATTATTTTGCTCCAATGATGGTAAATAGTTATTATTTATCGTAATAACTTTTTCCGCTCAATCTTTGCTATAGAGTATATTAGCTATATTCATATTAATTTGCTGTAAAATTATCGTCAGCCGTATTCATGAATCTGTACTAACAATAGGTATTATTTTACCACTTCCTTAGTGCAGCCTGTTTTCTCATATTGTATTTGTTATATATATATTTTCGATAATGCTTTATTTGTTAAGGATTTTATTTAACCATGGATTCATTATTAAATAGCTCATTGCTCACATATGATAAGAAGTGCTAAAAGAGCTTCAATAATATCAGAATTGAGAAGGTATGATAAACAGTATAGAGTTTAGTTAAGAAACACAAAGAGAAAGACACAGGAAGTAGAGCATATCTTATGAATTACTAATTATTCATATCTTATGAATTATCTCTCCTCTGTCAAGTTATGACAAACAGGCAGGGGATTAACAATTTTACTATATTTCTTATTTATACTATCAATATCATAATACGACTTTATCTAGAGAGTTTTGGTTGACATTATATAAATTTCGAAAAAAAATAATGATGTATGAAATGAAGGGATGTCAAGAATACTTCTATCATTTTTCTTTCCTGACTTGAGTTAAAATTACTTGCTGTCGCGACAGTACGAAGATAAGTATTTTAGGAGCGTTACCTCGCAAATTCATATTGACATTTTGCATTAAATTCATGCATAAAAAGTTACGCATGCACGATTTTTCCGCCTGCTATGTGGGTGCGAGTGTTGGGTAATTGCTAATGCATGATATATAAGAAGGTCAATCTTGCTTAGTATAATTACGAAGTCAATGTTAAGGAGAACTTATAATATATGTCAATTCATAAATTGAAAAGATAATCATTTTCTTACCAGTAATTCTATTTGGGCAGAAATTTCCTGCCTATAATGATAGGATAATACAATGAGTATGAGTATCAACATAGCGTTTGGTAAATTTTCCCCATCAATGCAGCAAGAACTTTAATTCAATCGTAAGTCTTAATTTATTCAATAGATATTTTTTTCATAATATGAAATTTTATTAATATCACCGGTAGAAAAATTTAATGCGAGAAATAGTAGCGAATCCCAGAAAATAACTTTATGAATTTTTAATGAACACAATGCAACATATTTCCTCTGTGCCTTCATTTTGGTTTCAAGTCTCCCAATTTTTCTTTTCCTTTTCTCCCCACTGCACTGATAATTATATAGATATTTTTCGCCTCCACACAAATGTCCTTTTGAGAACCGAGCTGATTAAGAAACTTCTCGGTCGTAAAATTGTCCCAACGATTTTTTATCGTGTTTGTATGTGTCGGAACCACAATGGATAGCTTTCTCTTCAAAATGTATATCATGTTCTTATTTTACTTTTTATGGACTTAATTTCCAATGAATTCTCATGGCTAAATATGTATGCTGTGCTTCAACGATTTCCTTGGTCGTCAAGGGTACCAGTATATCATGGCCAAAAATTTTCGTCTATTTCATCGTAATTCTCACAATATTCAGTCAAGACGATAACGTTATTCTTTAATTTGGATATGAATTCATACTCAATTTCTCTTCTTCCAGTGCTTCTTGCGATCTGTTGCGATCATTATTTCTAATTTAATTCTCCGTAAGAAGTAAACCGCAAACTATAAAAAGAAACTTTAAATTAATTTCTTATGGGAGCATTTTCGAGTCATTTAGGTTACTTTTTACCGATATTGCGGAATACTTATGTGAAAATGACGATTAATTTGAGTAGTCAATTAGGATTTCTTTTGAATCCTTAAATTCATACATATATTAAATTGGGAAGTGCAGCATATTAATCTCTGTATTATTTCCTCAATGTATTTCTTATGGGAGTTACTGACATCAGATAGCTAAGTGTACACACGTAGCTGATTACTATAGTCGACGAGTCACTAGATGTGATTAGGCAATTAATTTAATCAGCTTCACTCTCGTTTGCTTCCTCTTCTAGCTCTGTATCTTGAGAAAATAGAATCCTTGTATTATTGCTAATTTAGTTATGTATGCCATCTATATTCATTAATTCATGGCTCCACTAATATTCCAGATTCTTCTCCCAAATCATTCATCATTTCGATATTTCTATTTTCTCCATCTATATAAATTTTCCTCTGGTAGAAGTAGTATTCATTAACAACTGAGTGGATTCAATGATAAAGTTCCAATGTTCTTTTTCATATGTAGAATTTCTCCAGTTAATGTTATCTCTAAAATCCTCCCTAGGAAGTATATGGAAATATGCTTCATAAAATGCAGCATCACTGAATCTAAGTCTAAAAAAGCAAATTTAAAGTTTCTTCAGACTATTAGTTTATAGAAATTGACGAAGAAAATTGATTGATCCTTCAAATTTTGATTTTTATAAAAATTTTCTTGTAAGTAACTCGAAATTCTATAGGTCGGGTTCTGTATGAACCAAATTTACTACTAACCAAAATTCTCTTTTCTCGATTCTTTATTTCTATTCCAATACGGAATCTACCACCATGATTTTATTTACCTTTATCCGACAGTGATATCCTAATATATTATGATTATGATTTGGTTTTCGAGGTTAACGAAGTGGTTCGAAAATTATCTACTTTTACTATTAAGGAAAAATGAAAGTTATCAAATAATATTCAGAATCAAAGCATATCGTAAACATCGAAGTGATGTAATGTAGCTAACCATCAGCTGTTGTCTAAATATTTTTGTAATAATGATCGTGTAAGCAGGATTTGTAATGAAGCATTAATAATAATGAAAATATGTAAGTATCGGATAACTTAAATGAAAACATTTTTAGCGAATCATTAATTGTAACGGAATCAATTACTAGGTAACGAAACTAATGTAGCGAAACTGTTTGTAACGAAATATTGTTCTAGTAAAATATTTCTGTAGAATATATTTTCGCAGCGAAAAATTTGTAGCTAACATTATAGCGTAGCGAAACTGTTATTGTATATATCCGTATGTTTTACTACATATGATACACTTATGTGAAGTAAAACATACGGATCAAGCTTCCACACAATCATACATCGATGACGAACGAATTTCCACGGTAATTTTCTATTTTTCGTTAATTTTTCGCCCTGTAGGATTCACGGTAGCTTTTGGTTTAATCAAAATTTATTTCAATTAATTTAGTATTTTGTCTGTCGGAATTTTGTTTTAAGCTCGAACACTACGAGATACAGTATATCGTAACTATATCTGTCACCCTAGCTGCTAATAGTTGTGTATGACAGTGACTGCTAGCCATTTACTGGTGCATCATCCATTTACGAAGACCAAGTATTTCTTTACCCAAGAAAGCAATCAAAGCAAGAGCTCTCCGGTTTTTTCCGGCCTTTGTATTAAAACGTCAACTTGACCCAGTAAATTAGCTTAGTTTGCTAGAAAAGCATTTGGTAATCGACTGCTCAGTTGCCACCCGTTTAAATTTCATCTTCAGCTGATAAAGGAAAATCAGGGCTGCGGGTGTGACGCTGTCCAGCCTACATCCCCCGAGAGCCCTGAAAAATAATTTCCTCTGTTTCTATTATGAATAACCGGTTCAAAGAGAGATAGTGGCAGACAAGAGTCGTCTCGATAAGCCGGCAGCAGGAGAATGAGGGAGGCAAGTTTTCCTGTAGTTAGCGATAGAGGATAATTTGGCATAAAAAAGCGGACCGCTCTTATAAGAAGTTCATTAGTGGTTCCGAGGATGATCTCTGGTATGTCACTGTTCCGTTCTTCGGTGTAACTTTGCTTTTATGCGTGTGATTCAAGAGTGGATGTGTCTCAGTTACTACAATGGCTCTACATGAATTTCCGATCTAATTTTTTGCCGGACCAAGGAATATCGGCCGTATACTCGGTATGAATGGGACTTTTACATACGTTTGTTCGTGGATATTTGTGGCATTTACCAAGGTAGGGTGACAAGATTAAAAGAGGTTACACTTCGGTAGAAATGTTTGTTTGGCATGGGAAATCCTTCTTTTAACGTCTTTTATACTTTTTCCATATGTTACTAAACTGCGCAAGGAGCAGAATTCGTAAAATTGCTCTAGTTTGTGTTTCCTAATGTTTTTTTTAAAAGTTTTTATGTTATTTTGTGTTGTCTAAAACCGTCATTCCGGTTTTTTGAGTGTTTATATTTAATTGAAGGATTATTTATTTTAATTGCAGTTAGTTCAGTTCTCTTCCTTCACGTGATTCATGTCCTTTTCTTAATATGTAACATCGACATTACCGTCTGCAAACTGAATTCCTTCATCAGCCGAAATTATTGGCAAGAAGAACAGAAATGCGTTATAGCAGTCGCCCCATAAGGCATTCGGCGAGTGTCCGTTGATAGTGGCTTCCTAATCAATGAAATGGGCGTCTGTTTTTTATTTCCCGAAGTCATTTTTATCTCTCGCCTGGAATGAAAAACGTGCTGCGCTATTATGTACGAGAATGTTAGCCAATCACAGGTTGTCACTTTCAGTCGGTGCAAACATTTGACACGAGTGAAATTAATCAATCGTTTTAGGAAATTGGATCTCGGTGGTACTTTCGTAGTTGTGACAGATGTAACCCTAGGGAGTTTCAGCTAACGCATGTACCGACGCGTAAGATGGATGTCTAAAACCTAAAATTCTAACATTTGGCTCCGAGGAGCATACTAGAGAAACTCTAATTTACATTACCACAGGGTAGAGATTATCTCGCTTTACATTTCCATCTAAAGTAGGGATTATCTAAAACAATCTTCTTCGCGGAATTGCATCAAGTACGAGAGTAATTTCGTAATTTTTGTGCAGCTTGTATCTGGTGAGGGCCGAAACCTGTATTTCTCATCATTATTTCCAAGTTTTTGAGGCTGATTTTCACCCTGCTAAAATTACATTTATATTGGATGCACAGTCAACTACTATTAAGGTATTTTGTGATATTTTTGCGTTTATTTATATTTTATTGTGATCCGCGCTTTGCTTTAGTAGTAGTGCATCCGCCTCGAGCGGAGGCGGTCTCGGATACGTTCCCCGTGGGAACACAGTTTTTCCGATTCGGTTGGACATCTGGAAAAGACATTCACCTGTCAGTAAAACACGCCAAAACAAAAATTCAACATCATCATCTAACTGTTTTGGTGATTGGATTACGACAAAGGGATATCCGCTCTTAATTTTGCGGAATAAAAATACAGCCATTGATAATGAATCTTAGGGATTCCAAAGAATGAGACAATTGAATTCTTTTTATTTACTTAAATTATTTTCCAAGGTGTCGGATTTTGCGGAAGCATTCAGAATTTATGTTATACTTTTACAATAAGGTAGGGTTGATATTGCATTAATTTACTCGTTTAACCATTGGTGTACGATGCATGTTTCTTATTTCATTTTGATTTATCTTTCGGTATGCAATATGTTTGGTATATTTTACGAGTTAAGTTTTGTGATACGACAGTATTATTAATAATATTAATAGTATATAATCTTATTTATTATTATAACTTATTATAACATAAACATGTTTCTTATTTCATTTTGATTCACCTTTCGATCTGCAATATGTTTTTAATGTACATTTTACGAGTTAGGTTAATGAGAGGACATCATTATTTTAGAAATAGACAAAATGCAAGTCGTCAATTTTCATTAAAAAGTTGGAAATATATCCCGAAAAGCCCTCCATTTTAATTTTATCGTGAAATAATAGAAACGCATCAAGTCTTCGAACAGTTGAAAAATATAGCACATGAATATAATAACCATGTTTCTGCAAATTTTCAGCTTATTTCGCTTGCTCCCGAGGACTAAGCGCGCAAACTTTATTTTGAGGAAACTTTTTTCATCGTGTACTATTAGGCCTCGTAGAAATGCATTAGGACCTCTTGTGAAATCATCAGGCCGCACTCGTAGGACATAACTACTTACATTCAAATAGTCTAATGTCGAGAATTGCGTCAGATAACGAAGTCATTCGTTAAGTGGACCGAAGGATAATATTTTTTGCTTTTAATTTTCACTTTCTACCATAAGATAGACTGAGAAGCGAAATAATGCAAGTACGAGAATATACCCGGATTACTTTCAAAAAGTGAAGGAAAAGTACCATTTCGCATCATCCCCTGCCTTACGGAATCTTGTTGATTGAAATCTCTCTTTTAGAGTGCATTATCTTAATGGTCCTAATTTCTAGATTACTAATGAAATTCTTTATTCGTTTATAACTATTTCAAGCTGAGTCTTATGCCTTTTTGATGCTTATATGTTGATAAATATGCTGCTCTTGAGAGTATTTTAAGCTCACTCCCATCACCTTACTTCTGTGCCACCAATATTTACGAAGCACTTGACAATTATCATACTAGTATGAGTTCCAGATGCGTTTGGAATATTTTTTTATTTTTTCTTTCTTTCGGCATTGACCTCTTGGCGTGCTTCGTCGGTCACCCTTACAGGAAATGATTTATCTCTGCGTTTCTTCTTGGAATAGCTTACCAGGAAAAAAGGCAAGTATGAATGATCATAAAATCACTTTTACGTTCTCCCTGTGCTATCTCAGTACTGCGCTAGGGTAGGGAGAGACATTTTATTTTCAATCTCGCCCGAAAGGACGAATTTGTATCATCATAACTTTTAAGTTCTTAAGTTATTATTATTACTAAAGTATTCATATTTTTTATTCGATTGGTTCTTAGTAAGAAAGAAAATGAAAACATTTCGCATATTTCTCGAACGGATTTCCTCGGGCTGATTTCGATCATAGAGGCCACTTTGAGTTTATTTTTGACTCTTTAGCCGTTATACGCCTCTTGAGTGGTTTGATTGATTTTTGTCTTTATTTAGGGCGAGATTGAGGCTACCTTAACCTCATCTTTTACATCTGTTCACCTTTATCGCGAATTATCCGGAAATAGCTGCTCTATTTTCTACTTTGAAATCGACTCCAACTTAACCCAGCTTAGACGTTCGATAAATAATTATTGCTTTTATCTCCCTTACCTCGATGCATATTCTGTTGTTTCTGCACGCTGTAGATTTTCATCTTGATTTTTATCGTTTCTTTTGCGGTTTTTAATGGCTACATTATGAACATTAATGTCTAAATTATCGGCTTAAACAATAATATACACATATACCTCGAATTGTTTCTTCTCTTATGATTTGAGGTCAGTGAATTGCTACCCGGAGAGGTCACCTACGGAATGAGTAGTTTTTGGTCCAATTTCAATTTCAATTGATGCCGGATGTTTGTTGAAAATTATAGGAAATAGTTCTTTAAATTTCAGGGCTGTGGAGTCGGTGCACAAACCTCCAACTCTGACTCCGACTCCTCAATTTTTGTACTATCTTACTCCTTAAAAGCGGAGTCATGGTGATTAATTAACAAATGATAAACTAAAGAAACAGGATAATTCTTTAATAAAACTGTTTAAAAAATTAAGAATAAATATAACACAAAATATATGTTCTTTCCCTTTAGTCAGCTGCATATCATCCAACAGAATTTGGTGCATGGGGTCTACATAAACAGCTGCCAATCTAATATTAATGTCTCTCTTCGTTTCCTTGAAGCAGCAATACCATCTGCAACTAACCCTCCCCTTTTGGTCAAACAAAATATCAAGTTCCTCCACTCCACAATCATAGTATAATACTTATAAATATGAATATAGTATGAGTTTCCACGAAAATAATTGTTAGCGACGTAGTTTGGTACGTATTTTCTCTTTCCGCCCAGGCGCAGCACTAGTAGTGTGGGCCAGATTAATAAGTATTAAGTTTATAATAAAACAATTAAATAAAAGTTTATATTCTTAAGCAACAGGAGTCGGTAAATTTCTGTCTTTCTGCCGACTCCGACTCTGACTCCGACTCCACCCAAAATTGATTCAAACTCCGACTCCGACTCCACAGCCCTGGTTTAAATATGTCCAAATTTATGTCATGAATGAATGGAATTGCCGAACGTACGGTGTTCATGTATTGAGGATATTCTGACGATATTTTCTCAAAGCGCTTTCTACTTATTGCTCACGAACATGATACGAACATTCGCTTTGTTTACTGGAAAATGCATGTAGAAAGTAGTGTAGTATGCATCAGTGGACTCACCTCTTCTTTGTGGCTATTTATTGATAAATAGGAATTTTTCAGGTCGGTTGAATTTGAAATCAGAATTTAGCAATTTAGATGTCGTTTGAAAAGCCTTTATTCGTGTAAGCTGTCCGGAAAAGATGTATTCAACTGATAAATAATTCTTACAAATGTCGGGAAATAAAATTATGGAATGGTGTATGTTAATCTATGCTAATCAAAACAACTTATGATAACCGCCGTACATAATCTGATATACACGTGAGTTTCCCGTAGATTATTACAATACTACCCAGGAATCTGCGAGGGATACAATTGTGGATACTGGATCATATTTTTGCATTTCATCTGCAAGGATAGGGTCTGCTTATGGTATGAACTATGCAAGAAGGATAATTTCTAAGCTTGTGCGTTGTTTAGATTCTATTTTATACTTGTGGTTCCTGATAATTCATCTATTTGAGTTTGAAGAATATTTCATCGTGGAGCTTTAATTTCGGTTCAGGAAATGTTTGATGTACACTCCCGAAGTGATTTAAAAGTTTGCAAAAGCTTTTTCGTATCATCGTCTTTTTCTTTTTCCACCAACTGTTTTTTGGAACACAGTTACTCCATAGACCACTTTCATAGCATCACTTTCCTGCATATTTGAGATCCTTCCTTTCCAAAGCTTCTATCATAAGGCTCATAATTTTCTTCATTACTTTAGGTGAATCATCTCTGGAGACGTACGTAAATTCAAGAATTCTCACAGGCCACTAATTTTGTAATGCTATAGTAGTAGTCATTCACTTCACATTCTCTCATATACCTTGATTTTTTAGTGGCATTTTTTTCCCTTTAAGTTTTGAAGTCTTGTGTCATTTTTCTCATGCATGTTTTCAATAATTTCCGTCAAATAGCGTCGGTAGTAATAATGCTCGAATGCGGATATGATGTTCTGATCCAAAGGCTGAATCAGAAAACTGTATATGATGGCAGGATAATGTATTAATATTATCATGAGAATATAATAATGTTTGATTGGTGAAAAGTGACATCGTGTAAAATCAATATCTTGAATCCAGGGTTTACCTCTCAAAAATAACATAATAATTTTCCCTCGAAAATAACGCTAAACTCATGTCAGCAAAAATGCGTAAACCATTCTTCCAATATCTACGATTCTATGTTTACCTTCCAATATACATGTAGTAAGTGTTTATTAATATATTATGGGGATTTTATGAGCTATTAAACCAATATGGCTAACATTTAGAAATCTTTATTATTTCTACTAAAAAGAGAGTGAGTTTATCTTTAGAATTCTTTTATTGAGAACCTATTTTCATAGATATGAAGTTTCAATTGAAATTATTTTCCATTTATTTTCCGTATCACTCCGTTTCATGTACATTTAATTTGTTACGGTACATATTCCTCGGTCGGTCCTTGAAAGTGTTTTCGTAACTCTGGCGAAACCTCAATTTGGACTAGCAATTGCACCTTTGAATGCATTGTTATCAGGATCGCGGAGCTATTTAAATCTGTTAAACCACCCAAGATATTCATAGACTGAATCTCTTCCCTGCATAAGATCATCAAATATCATTTCGAACTTTGCTCCGTTGACTACTGACAAGGAAAAATCTTTTAATAGATGGTACGGGTCATGAGGGAAGCTATTGTATATGAAAGTGGACGGATAATCAGTAAAAAGAGATGCAGGTTTTGATTCCAAAGACCCGGGTTCGAGAGATGAAAGAATAACAGGAATTTATCATATACGAGGGTGGTCTGAAAAGTTTCCGATTCCAGATTTTTCAGAAATCTTCAGAAAATTTTCAGAAATTTTCAGAAAACATGTCAAGAAATGGCGAAATATCGGAAACTTTTCAGACCACCCATGTATTGTACGATATTTCCGCTATGGAGGTATTGTAGTGGTAAATTATTTGTGTTATATTATTAGTATTATATTATTAGTCTTAAAGTTTACAATGAGGAAAAAAATTATTGTATTTTGTGGCAAAGTGGAATAAAGAATTATTAATATAAATTAAAAATTATATTATTTGTATTATATTATTAGTATCATATCATTAGTATATATTATTAGTATTAGATTATAAGTGTTAGATTATTAGTATTAAAGTCGTTTTGTTGTAAGTTATGATTTTGTCATCACAATTTCTGCTTCCATACAGATTTCTTCTTAGTTACCGAATCCAGAAAGTTGGAAAAAATAAAGAGATAATTCAGTATATACGTGTGAATCGGTTGATTCAGTGCAGTGATTGCAAAGTGGGCGGTGCCGCCCCCTCCCGCCTTGAGGCTCTGGGCCAATCTAAGGATGTGCTTGACGCAAAAGAATATCAATCCCTTACTCGACGGTTTAGAATCAAGGGGACGCCAGCAAGAAAAGTTTAAGATACACTGAGCTAATGTATTTTTACGATCGTTAACTTGTCTTTTACAACTCACGAAGGCTATCAACACTCATATAATCGATATTTATTTCGACTGTTTCAATATTCCGATTTATTATCTATGGGAGATATAATCCAGATTAATCTAGTTATGAAACAAAATTGATGTTTTAAAGCGTAACTTTTCGGAATTTGATGCACATGATGTAGAAGTAATGAAATCTTAGTACAATTCTACGAGAGTCGGTAATAAAAATCTCGTAGATTTATACTAAGATTTCATTACTTCTCCATCATGTTAATGTAGTTATGTTAATCAATTATAGTTAATTAATTCTAGGTTTAATTCTAGTAATTTTTGGTAATTCTAGCTTTAATTCTTGTAATTTTTCGTAATTCTAGTATTATTAACACATCAAGTTGCATATTTTTTATGACGACTAGAAATATGTTTCTCATTTATGATTCGACTTTACTTATTTTATTTTATGTACTTTTTCAGCGAATATTTTTTAATTTTGACTTTTACAGGATTATATACTGAATTGGTGCATTTTCGTGGTTCGTCGTGTACAACTCTCCTTTAATTTCAGTCGGTTGTCAGTTGCATGCATCGTGATTTTCTAACTCCGTGTTATCAGCGTAAACTCCGCCGAGCCGAGAATAACTGCAGCGAAAATCTGTGCTCCACCTTACTACGGAATCACGCTATAGACTTCTCTCAAAAGCTTTTGCTAAGTTCGCAGTGAATACATTCTTCCTATTTTAAAGCATAAATTGATTGAAGCCTTCTTCCGTTGAATTTGGTAACTTGGTTGCCGTTGCAACGACTTCCTGAAGTTTATCCTTTCCGGAATCCACCGAACGTCTGGTAGAGATTTAACGTAATTTTTTTTGTTGTGCATTGCGTCAAACTATACGGAACTTTTAGAATGGAGAGAATTATTTAGGTCTCGCTTGATGGAAATGATTCTAAAACGAAAAGGATTTGCGAAGTTGGAAGAAGAAGCGGATGAAGAATGAATAATGTATGGTTGTTTCCTAAGGGAAAGAGTGTGTAATGATGGGAATATGACTCTTCTTTTTCTTTCACAGCAAAGGTAATGCGCGATATGTTTCGCTAGCAATCTTGCGTTATCATGCATAATCAGGCCCTTTTATTAAATGTGGAAATGTTAGAAACGTTTTATTTATTCCCATTATTATGACCTTACACGAAGTAACATCTTCCCACATTGTATTTAGAAAGAGCACGGTAGAAAGACTAGAGAACACAAGTTTCGGTACCTTTATGCACTGGTACCTTTCACAAGTAAAGTTGGTGAAAGTTTTTGGTTGCTCTAGTGAGCACCATTTTGATGCGGTATTTCTGTAGAACTTTCGTAGTGTATTGAAAAAAATTAAGGTTACGATACATGTTTTGATATCTGAATTAAATTATTATTTTTTGAATTTTTTTTATAGGAGGTTAGTGTTTATTATTTTACATTTATGTTTCTTTTTGTGACTCGCATTGTAATACAACTCTTTCCTGAGACAAACATAAGTAATCGTTTGCATGTTTTTGCATGTTTTTATTTTTCAATGTTTTATTCTACTATTTTATGTGATATTTATTATTTTCTCACGTATTCCTGCAACTTCCTCTTTTTTGATTTAATTTTATTATTTTATTATTACTTTTGTATTTTAGTTAGAATGTTTTATCTTATGTTTTTATCATATTTTTTATTTACTTTGTTTACTATCTCATTTTTTTTCTTTTTCTGATTTTATTTTATTATTGTTTCTGTAATTTCTTTATAGTACTGCTTTTCTAATTTTCTATTCTTACAAAGTTTTCTTTCATAACTTTTAGCTTGTACTATCAGTAGGTTTGCGCAGGGTTTTCACACCCCCCTTCTTTGCGGGTGTTTTCCTGCAGTGGATATTTTTTCCTAAGATATCACCTTAGGTTTTTTTTTTTGATCCACTCCTAAATTTTTCCTCTCTATTCCGCTATTCACATACACATATCTTTTATGTTTGTAATGTTATTGACGAAAGGTTAGATGGAAGAAGAGACTTTTCAGTCTCAATCTCGCCTAAATAAAGACCTTATAGACCTTATAATCGCGTACGACTTTAAATATCTTTAACACTAGGAAATTTACGATGATTGATATACATTTTATAACCCATGAATACCCATCATTTCGGTAAAATTGCAACCTTCATAAAGTTATGTTACAACCAACTAATGCACCGGTAACAGATATAGTTCTAATGCAGGGAAAGTGGTAGCTCATCCGTTAGCCATCAGTTGCATTATCTCACATGGATGCAGCATACATTTCATAGTCCGTTTGTGGAGCGATAAGCGTTGCAAGATGCAGAAGATGTTAGTCTGTTGCTTTATCCGAACGCGTGGGAATCCTGCAGTAAAAAAACAAGCGCCTGTTTCGCAAAGCCGTTCGGTTTAGCAGCAGGATTCATGTGTCCACTGATTTTTCCCAAAGCTTGCTCTCATAGACTTGAAACAGCTCGACCGACTTGACGATTTCCGATATGGTAGGGTAATCAATAGTGCCGCATCCAAGTTTTAGAAAGGAGTAGAGGACCGCATCATACAGGAAGGAAGCGGAATCCGGCAAACAGCCGTAAACTCTATTGCGGTCATCCTCTCTTTCCCTGCGGTAGGAAGGAACTTTGATTAATGTTCTATGAATTATGATAAAAAATTATATCTGTATTTATAGAGCATATTAACTCGATAGCCGGTTACGACGGATGGACGTATCTTGAGAAAAGTTTGGCTTTTATAGTTTTTGCCTCAATTTATATTTCTGCGAAGTTATATTTTGTTTTTGCTTGTATTTTTTGATATTCCTATAGTTTGAATTGCCTCGGATTCGGTCTTAAATTAAAGGAAGCCGTATATTAATCCAGGCGGTCCAAATAGGACCGATAGTATTCCTCAGAGCCCCGCTAATCTTATGGTTATATCTATGAAAATGTGTTTCGACTGAGATTTTTTCTTTCCTAAACATACCACCAACTATTACATTCTTTTGAAGAATTGCAGTGATTATTTTTACACCTATTACTTTGGATGGAGCTTTATTGCATTTTTATATTTAATGTTTAATAAATAAAAAGGTATATTTAATTAATGAAATCTGTTTCGCTCTTCGATATACAGTCATATTTAAAATAACTTTTTTGCACCGCAATGAAAAGTTTTATTGTGGCGCGGTTAAAATCGCTTTAAACGTTGTGTTGGATTTTCATTTTTTTACCCGTTTTCTGATTTTGAAGTTAGAAATGCATGAATGAGGAAGATGAAGTTTCTCAACCGATATCGCGCTCTGTTATCAGATGATTGTGGGTGTCAAAACCTCAAATTAGGAATTTCTCTTCTCTGGTGACTAAATTAGTGAGTAAACTAGTTTGAATGGCTGAATTATAACTCTAATTGATGGTTCTCGATCTCAACATTTAATTCTAAGAGCGAAAAATTCTCGTACGAACGGTGAAATGTAAAGAATAAACGGTTCCTCGGACAGTGAATGACAATACAATAAAGTTTTGCCAAAGGACATTCATTTTGTTCTCTAAGAACATTAATTTTTTGATTTTTGCACCACAACCATTTGTGTTATGGAAATTTTCAGTAGATTTTAATTAAATTTTTAAGTAGGTATTAAATTATGTGAACCTTTGCGGCAGAAAATATTAGAATTATTTTAATAGAATATGTGCCCGTTCCGTTATGATTTTTGATTCCCATTTTCTCGAATTGACCCGATTCTGTAAAATTCTAATTCGATTCTATTCTTCTGGAAGATACAGTAAGTTTCACATGTCTTCTAATCATGATTATTTGCAGTGATTCTTATTTGTCATGTACGAAGAAAGATCGTAAGAAAGTTTCATTTTCTCCCTCAAATTTCGCTGAATGTTTCAGATGCGAGTCAATAAATGAAAAATGTTAAAACGGGAATGTCTTCCTCGCAAACTTTGCTAAGAATTGTGAAAAATGTATCTTTCGTCATTGTGTTCTATTCCTGTACTGCGCGAGCTACTTTCGATTCGGTTCTGTAGTAAATTCAAGATCGGCTATAATAAAGAATCACTCTTCTATAGAAACGGAGTAACCATTTATTGTATCCGTTTCAGGTTTTAACGTGGATTCTCGTCATAGTCTTACAGTGATAATAGAGAGAGTTGCTCTCGTTTACTTCAGCTTGCCGTGATTTCTACATCTCGCTAAAAAATTCTTGTTCACCTTGATGAACTAACGCCTTAAATGTTTCCAAGCATTCCGTTTAGAGGAATGTACCTATGAAACGATGAACAGTAAGAAACGCTCGTGAGATTTCCCAGTACGTTTAGTTTTTAAGATTCGAAACGAATCGTGGATTAATGGCGAGCTATGGGATGTGCCTTATTAGCATTAAGGTATCGTGAATAGAAATATCCGCGGGTTTCCGCTCGAAAGATTTTCAATGCATGGAGTAAGAGTGATTATTCACGGCAGTAAAAATGCCGCGAACTTTTCCTCTAACTGTGTAAGGGGAAATGCAACGAGAGGGATTAACTCTAAGCAGTTCTAACGCAAACAGCAGATATTGTGGTCGCAGGCCGTTCAAATCTGTGTTTCCTTTGCGGTATTCCTGAAAACGATAGTTGATTATTTATGTGCGTGTGTGTAGCTGAAATCTATCAAGAGCCTTTATGTGCCCATCCATAAGTTTTGATCCAGTTACTTACGAGAGTTACTAAATCATATACGAGGGTGGTCTGAAAAGTTTCCGACCTTAGATTTTTCAGAAATCTTCAGAAAATTTTCAGGAATTTTCAGAATACATGTCGAAAAATGACAAAATTTCGGAAACTTTTCAGACCACCCATGTAAGTTTGTTATTTACAATCGTTGATTTGTCATGTCATTTGAAAGTACCATGGTAGTAGTTGTGAACTGTTTTAACTTTATGTGAACATAAAAAGTCAATTTCTATTTGAGCATTTAATAGTTGCTATTAAGCAAATCAAGCTTAGATAGAAAATGGCACATACAAGCTGATTTCATAGTAATTGATGTTCATATGCTAACTATTAAAAATGATTACATTTGCTTTGAGAATGCATAAGTGCTTGGCACTTGATATTAAACAAATTCTTTTAAAGGTAGATCATTATCTTGTTTATGCAATCATGTTTTCAATCAGTATGCCCTAAGAGCCATACATTATAAGCAGAAATTGCTTATAGAAAAAGAATAGTAGGTATTTATATTCTTCAGCATAAAAATATCTATTGCTATCTGCAAATTTTCCTAATTTTTTGATACATATTATTTAATTTTCTATTCAGAAGATTGAAAGCCAAAATAAAGTGAACTTTTTCGTTTTTTGCTCTATTTTTTTGAAGTACAGATGATGAACGAACAATAATTAATTTCCTACACATTTATTTATCAATTTTGCCCTTAATAATAACAACTCTATTCATTGTTGATATTATGAGGATAGAATAATGTTGTCAGTAAATTGGTCATGAAAACAAGATGAATGATTCCTTTGGGTTACAACTGTATCGAATGAATTCTGTCAAAATGCAGTGTAGTGTAATACAGTAAAATAATATAGTATTAAGTAAAGGAAGATTGTTTGTGTTCTATTGCTAGTTCCACTCAATACTCGTAGGAAACAGATTGTTAATATGAATGTCATCAATGAACAGGTTGGGTTATCCCTTTGATAGTCATAAATTCTGTTATAAATGATCTTTATGAAGTGTAAAAAAGTGAAGGCCTCAGTGTTGCCTATTAAGGATTATTGAATTAGAGTATCCTTGGTAAGTCTGAGTGTGATCTAGGATGAGATTGTCATTCTTACTGCAGGTGTTCTTATTGTGGAGAAGAATTTTAATTAAATAATATTTCAATTAAACTAGCATATGAATTATTAAGTATTTAGCGATATTTTTGCTTATGTTTTGATTCCTAGTTTTTAAATTCATCGTGCTAACATTCTATAATACACATGATGAAAAATACCTAGATAACAAATTTTCTTTCATAAATGATAAAATTATTTTTTCTCATAAGTAATGCATATTTTTCTCTCCTTTTCAGATGTAGGGGTAGTGGAAACCAAAACATTGGTGGATATTGAAGAAAACAACTAAAATTTCTGAAGAATTAAATCATTCCCTTTATTTTCCCTTATTTATTCCATAACTTATTCCTGGCAACCAAGTGGTATCAACCTTATTTTTGTTTAGTCAGGTGGCCATGGGACCATTGTCCTTGGCCTGGCCCATTCGGCTATCAATTTCAAAGCCATTCCCATTTAGAGAAGAAGAATCCTGTGGTCCCTGGCTGTGGTGGTTTAGGCACCTCAGTGAAACAGGGGCCAAGAACCTGCAAGGTCACCCGTGACCGACAACTGGCCGGCAACGGCATCGCCGGCATGAATAGCCCCATGCTTTCATTACTTCGCTTGCACCTCTACAAGGTTCTTGTGATGGTAGTTCTAGCATTGTTGGCCCTTCAATATGCTTTTAGCACTATATTTGAATCTCGACGTATCGAACCACTTTTCACCATTGCCAATCACTCCACCGGAAGAGGTGGAATGTATTTAGGGGGGGCAATGGATAGAAACTTACGGGAAATGCCACCTTTGCTGGCTAAAGGAATTCATCCCACTCTGCAGTCATCCCCTGTTATTACAATGGAAGATACTCTCACCTCTCCTCCATTGACATCACAGTCAATGACAAACTCCAGTGATACCTCAGATAATAGCTCCAGTAATGGTGTGAAACAACTTAATGTTGTAGAAACATCCACAGAATCTCAAGTGTCGTGTACAAATTGTGAATCTAAAGTGCTCAAAAATGTTCCCTCATCTTCAGTTACTACTTATCCTCCAACTGGAATGCCTCTATGCCCGCCAGTTCCACCAGATTTAGGTGAGAATCATTTCACCAGTATGTGCTGCCTTAAAATAATTCATTATATTTAAGTGTTGTCCTTTCCTTGTTTTTACCCAATCAAGTTATATTTTTGATAGTCACTCTTAGTTTTAATGATTTGATTTTCATCCCATGCCAGGAGTTGCCTGGGAGGAGCAAGTGTCATTTATACTGCAAAGCTGAAATCTTCATTAGTAATATCTGTGGTTTTAACTGTATTTCCCATATTCCTTTCCTTGTGAAGAAACTGTTAGCTTTCATTACATCATACTGCTAACATTAAAAAAGTTTAGTTACTACCTAGCTTTATTCTTTTCGGAAATTCATTGTTTCAGATTGTTTATATATTGTCATATCTTTGCTATATTGAAATACCCATTCTGCAAACCTTACTGTTATAAATATTATGAATAATAAATATCCAAAAAATACTTTTACTTCTCCCTTCCAATGTAATGCTAATGATTTCTAAAATATTTTATGGCAAATATATTAGCAGTGACTGAATAAACAGAAATCATTTTTGAATTTAAAACCTTATCTTCAATTTCTCTTATAATAATGTATATTCTCATTTTGTTTATCAATATTAACCAAGGTTACATCTTAGAATTGTGAAGAACAGAAAATGACGAATCAAGGATCTGTTTCTAATTCTTAATGTAATTCATTTAAAATCAGGTTCAGAATACCTTGATTTTGAGTAGAATTAAATGAAAAACTTTTACTTTGCCTTGACGCATAATAAAGACCTCTTCTTAATTATGACAGATGCCTGAGGCTTCACTCTAGGCTACACTGTACTCTGCATTCTGAAATTAATATTTGGTGTTGTATAATTCAAGATAGCTATACTATATAGTTATGAAATACTCTTCTAAATTTAATATTGCATGTGAAGTGAATGTGATGAATTGTGATCAAAATTAGTGTTATATTTGATCAGTTTTGTGACTAATTTGAAAATATTTCATTGGAAAAAGTGGGAGCCTTGGAAGTCTCAAAGCGAATACCATCTGTAAAAGAATTGGAAAAGGGGTTGGAGAATTTGTTAGGACCAGATTTTGGAGGTCTAGAACCAGGTGGCTATGGAAAACCTCAGAATTGCAAAGCAAGAGATAAAGTAGCTGTCATTGTACCATACAGAGATCGTGCTGAGCATCTCAGAGCACTTCTCCTAAATTTGCATCCCTTGCTTCAAAAACAGCAAGTAGAGTATGGCATCTACGTGATTGAACAAGCAGGTTTGTTACCTCTTTAATAAAATATATACCTAAGTAAATACAACTAATACTGTTTCTTAGAGTTGGAAGATTTTGGAGAATGACGCATATGAAAATGTGCCAAGATCATGGGGAAAGAGATTCCATTCCTTTGAAAGCTGGTGTGACAAAAATGAAATTTCCATTAAAATAAAAGTAACTGTCTTCATGTAAACATGATTAAATTGATATTCATAAAGCTCTGTATAATGTATGACCTAAATTTTGAAATTTCCATTGAAGTAACTAGAAACTAGATAATTAAAGAAACTTCATAGCAAATGAGGATATATTTTATTCACTGCATAAGAATGCTGTATTCACATCTGCTCATCCGATGGTGAAATTCTCTCATACTCTGTGGTTTCTTGAGTATTTGGGAGAGAATCAAGTTTTCATTTTTCATTGACTTTCTAGTACCAAAATTTGGTGAATGAATTACTTTCTCATTTGTTTTATATATTTATAACTGAATTAATTTAAATAAATCTATTTATGAAACAGAATTAGATGTATATTTACATAGTTACAGAGATGCTTTTTCTGAATATAGTACTATGAAAAAAGGACTACCGGTAATGTTTGTTTCTTTTAATTGTTCAAGGTAGTCTTCATCATCATTGCTGTGAAATTTTTAACGTTTTTGTTTTCCATTTTCATTTTATTGCATCATTTACTCTAAAGGAGCACGGAAGAGTAAAATTATAACTGTTTATTATTGCTCCACGAGTTTCAATTATTTTTCTTAATTTTGTGAATGTTTCATATTTTTGTTAAAATTGTGTTTTTATTTCTATTTTAGGCAATGGACCATTTAATCGTGCAATGCTAATGAATGTAGGATTTGTTGAAGCATCCAAGATGCATGAATTTGACTGTTTTATTTTTCATGATGTTGATTTACTACCAGAAGATGACAGAAATCTGTATACCTGCCCTGCACAACCTCGACATATGTCAGCATCAATTGATGTTTTCAGATACAAGTAAGAATATTTTTACCCCTTAATATTGAAGTTTACCCTACCTCTTCTCTCAGATGTCTTCCAGTTAATTTAGATTACATATTTGCCAGTAATTAAATATGAATTTTTATTATGAATGAGTTTGCTAGTATGATGAATAAATGTTCTCATTTTTTATGCTAGAGATTTTTATGCTTAGGAAGAGATAGAAAATATCTCAAATGAGATCCTGCTGTACTACTGTAGTACTCTACATTGACTTTTCTTGAACTACTTGTTAGTCAGCCCTGCTATTGGAAAAATTGGTGCTTGTGCGTGCGTGCACACCTGCCAACAGTGGTGAACCTAGATCATGTCCTGGCAAGGGGATAAGTCTCTTTGTTGTCTTTCTAATTAATACAGAACATGAACTAACTCAAAGTATACATCACTATACTTTGTCCAACATTGAATAAAGACCATGGAAATTTTATGGCACCATGCATTTTTTACTGGAGAATAGCATGTGCTGTTCATACTGTTCTATCAGAGATCAATTTTATTCTATGCTGAATGTCCTCAAAATCAATTTCCACCAACTTTCTTTTACTATGCAAAATCGTAATGGCTTGTGCTGTTCCCTGGTAAGTGATACATAGGGATTTACATGAAGGAGACATATGCTTCTTGGACAAATACTTGATGATACCATGAATGTGGTATTTTTGAGACAAATTGGGAAAATGGAAATCTTTGGATTTTTAACTCTATCCTTCATCAGTCAGTTCTATTATATAGGTGGCAGTAGTTCAAAATTCTTGTGAAGTTTCAAATAGAAAATTTAGCGGTTTCCTTCAACACAGGAGTAAAAAAAATTGGGAAACATTAAATCAGCTGGTGATTCTAAAAAAAATGAAGAAATGCTGATGACAAATAAAAATGTAGTTTAATAGTTCCCAGCTTTGAATAATATAACCCATGGAAATTTTCTGGATGACCATCAATCTAAAAATGGAATGGAAGAAATATAATGAATGAGAACTAGCCCCAAAATAAAGATGGCTGGAAAAGATATTTTGGAATGGATTTAGCCATTAGCTTCAATAGATTTGTTTTTTTTGTGCGGGATCAAAGCCAATCAAAAAAAAATCACCTTTCAGTTATTAAAAAGTTATTAAAATATAAAAATTGAATTTTAACTTGTATTAAGAAAGAAGTGAGAAGGATATTGATGATATCTTGACTCTGGTGTGTTCTATGGAATTGCTCTGGACACATCTGAATGGTAATGGAAGACAATATGTAAGAAGCAGAAATACATTAGTTTGAATTGAAAAAAGAGAAGGACAACCATATTCAAAGGTAGAATTTTACATTTTGGTGCAGTGTTATGAAAACAATAAGTAGGTGTAAGCAATGTCATAATTTCATGTCATTTTTAATGCCAATTTAATTTCATTTTTTCATGCTATCATAATTTAGATGTTGGAAAATATTTTCAATAGTGGTGACTATAACTCACATATCTCAACCATCTTATTTTTTTCTTTGATAGGCTTCCATATCCTGCAATTTTCGGAGGTGTCAGTGCCATGACTGCTGAGCAGTTTCGGAAAGTTAATGGATTCAGTAATATGTTCTGGGGTTGGGGGGGAGAAGATGATGACATGGCTAATCGGATTAAGTACCACCACTTTCATATTTCACGCTACCCTGCCAACATAGCTCGTTATAAAATGATCAATCATAGAAAAGAAAAAGCCAATCCTAAGAGGTATGTGTATTTGAAATTGAGTTTTCGTAAATTTAATATTTAATTAATTTTAGATTTAATTAAATACTATATTCACTTGAAAATAATGTGCACCCTTTTTGGTCCTTTTTTGGCTAAAAAATTGGGGTGGAATCTATGGCCAGGAAAGCATGAGATCTTTCAAATACTTACTTTAAAAGTAATCAAATAGTAAATAAATAAGCAACTCATATCCTGTGGCTTACTGTGAGAATATCACACTTGAGTAAGCCCTAAAAATCAGTCCTAATAGAGGAGATTGACCAAAATAATCTGATCCTGAGAATGGCATCTAATAAGCAGTGTTTGTAATAGATACAGGACTTTGGGGAACCCTTAAAACTCTTTCATCTTCAGGATCTTGCCCATGTGTTGCTGAGAATTTTACCCAAAAAGACACCTCTATATATCTTGTTGGAGAATAGAATATAACTAATATAAGAGTCCATTTACAAAGAATGGAATCCAATGTCTCACATTTTAGATTTGTGCCCTATATTAATTGAAAATATACATGGATCACTGAAACCCTCTAATCTCTGCAACAACTTTCATTTTACTTAGTGAAATAATTCATTTTTTCTTTTTTTTTTAAATTCGCATGAACATTAATCTGGCCCAATAAGTTTTATCATCTGTTACATCTAAATTATTTTCTTTGATGAATCACAAATATTAATATGAGATTTTTTGTAGTAACCCTTTAACTGCTTCTATTATCTGTGAGCGAATCCAGAATTTTATATTTTTACCACTCATATGTTGGATAAAGGTTCATCTTTCGATTATGAGGGAAAAACTTTCCTCTTTTGTTTAGTCTGGAAAATCAGTCTAGATATTATGAATAATACGCTTAAATGAAAAGAAACGTCTGGTATATGTTAGAACAAACTTGTCAAACTAACTGCACAGTTGATGGGTTATTATAAATGAGTACAATTAAATATTGCATGCTTTCTTCCATAAATTAATCATATTTAAGAGAAGTAATTTATAATTTTAGTAAATCATAATTATATTTTTTTAAAGGTATGATTACCTTTACTCTGGGCAAAATCGATTCAAAACTGATGGTCTGAGTAGCCTCAGATATGAAAGGAAAGACATTGAACTGAGAAAGTTTTACACTTGGGTGTATGTGGAGTTGGCAGCGCCCAGCTGATGGAGGGCCCTGGCCAGGCTTTGGCTCGGCTAATCTCTACTGATGAGCTCTTTTGGTTGGCCGAGTTTGCCAGGCCAGGCTTAACCTGCTATAAAAGTGGTGCAACAGGAATGGAAGATCAAAGTACTTTTTCCAATCGATATCGTTGATATCATTCACAGGTATTCCAAATCAACTGCAATCCAGCTCAAGAAAAATTTCACTTCTTGAGAACATATCAAGAATATTTCAGACAGCTGGAAATAATTTTATTTTTCATTGTTTACAAGCTATCAGAGAAGTGATTCCTTGTTATTTTAATTCCATGGAAACATTTAGATCCTTACCGTTTGATCCAAACAAAAAAGGGATTGCTTGGTAATTAATCAGCAGATTTTAATTCACCAACTGAAGTTGTGTTCCAGTTCAGTCTGGTTTTAAAATTTGGTCAGTGAATTACCATGTGAGATGCTCCGGAATGAAGAAATTCTGTCATGTTTCATGAAACGTTTGCGATGTATTTCTTAGCATATTAACCAAGTGCTCAGCCATCTGGGATGGTTGTATTGGTTTACTATGCCGTGATAGGTAGCATAAAATGTTTGTTGCTCGTTCGGCTCATCAAAACTTTCAATCAAGCTATCTCATAATGGTATGTAATGTTCCTTGCTCTGTCTGATGTGGTATTATCCTTATTTTTGGTGTTACTTGGCATAGTATGTGTGTTATTTGTCGTATAAAACATAAATATGCAGTATGAAGTATCCTGATGAAAGAGTGAATATCGTAGTAAAATGCCCAAAAGTAAAATGAGTAGAACAATTGTGGATAGTTACATAGATATGCCATTTGACCAAAATTGCTAGTATTTTCAGTCAAATTGTTGGAGCTGTTTATGAATGGCTTTTGAAGGTGTCGTTCAAATATCAAGTATAGATGTTGTGTATTCTGTGATGAAAAGTTAACAGGTTGTTAACTTGGTTGTTAGTATTTGTTTATTATTATTATTATTTTAATAAAACTGTTGATTTATGGGTTAAGTAAATATATTTGAGTTTGAAGCGTAAGGTAATTTTTAAATTGTGAACTGTAATTTCCAGTGAAAACATTAAATATTTCAGTGGTGATTTCCTTTTTTACAACAATTTAATGTGGTGAATTTTGAGATTACCAGAGTACATTGGTACCTGAAAAATATTTAATTGATGATGAATGATTATAATCTATTCTTAAGTATTGATTGACCTTGATGTAACTGTTAATGAAAAGAATCAAATGTGAAATATCATCTCAAAATTAATATTGAAAAGGCTAATGAAACACTCTATAAGGTAAATCTAAGTCATCTGTTGGCTATTGAACTCTATCTTAACTAGAGCCAAAATTCACTTGCATTCATATCGGTATCATGATTATGTAAATGGAATTGTTTAAAACAGACACTTTAATGCTTTTGGTTTCCTTACCAATGTTTTTGATTTCTTTTATTTTTTACAACAATGATGCCTTCAATGTCAAATCCTAAAAACTGACGGGTAAAGCTTCAACATGCTTGAAAGAATTATCATCAAAAGTCATTAAACTGTTTTTCAATACCTGTAAATAACATGTATCTATAGAAAGGAGGAGGATAGATTTGATCAGGAGCTATTACACACAATACCAACATGGTAAAGGGAAAAATCTTTCTCATTTTTTTTGAATCAGTTCATTCACTTGAACATGAAGTTTAATGATCATTTCTTAACTATGAAATTTCAGGTTTTTCTTCCTTAGTTTCAAAAACGTGTCATTTAGTGCAACAGATCTCTAACGTTATGCCTCTTAAATATTTCTCAGTTTGTTTTTTATTCTTACATTCATCTCTGAATTATCAAATGTTCCACTTATGTAGCCTTACTTATGAATAATTTATTTTCTCATTATATGATTATTTTTAATGTGAAGGTTTGTTGCTGTTCCTTTATGACAACATATACGATGGAAGTCCTTCTTTAGTTCTTTACTACTCTCAAGTAAGGAATGAAATAATGTTACACAGTATTATGTACAATTAGTTTTCATTTAAAATATACACATAAAAATAGACTGTTTTTGCTGCAATCAGCTAAACAGAGAATGATGTGCCTGCTTCTTTTTATTGACATGGTAAGGATTAAAAGGTTTGAAATCATTTCATATGACAAACATTAACAACATTGCCTTTTTCTCACATTGCAATTATCTGATTTTTAACTAAAGGAAATTTGATAATGTTAAACTTTGCTACTGTAATTTGTAGTAATTTTCAATGTTTTATACATATAGAGTATTCAGATGGATGTATGTACTTCGTGGTGGGTCATTTTTTATCAGTTGTGACTTAATTGAATGTAATATTCCCAATCAATAAGTTCATGTATTTAGTAACTTGTTTTGATCCTAATGTATTATCCTAGATTTAGGTATATGGATCTGATCTATGAATCTCTGTTCATCTTACATACTCTGATTCTGTTCATCTCAAATGATTCCTTTTTGACAACCATTATTCAGAATATAATTAACTGCTCTCCTGTGCTATAAAAGTTTCAATTCTTTGCTAGTGATTGCTTCGGCCGTCATGAAGAAATGTATTCATGAGATTGAATTTCAGTCCACTCCCGCAGGAGGATCCTAAAACATAAATTCAATTATGAGCCTTTTCTGTAAAGGGTAATTTTCTGCTATAAAATACGTATAATTATGTATTACATGGGTGCTTCTCTAATGGGACATTAGGCAGAATTTTGAGGTCTTCATTATTTTTTCATTCAGAAAAAATATGTATTTCAGGAAGGATATGCTTATTAATCTCATTCTTTCACCAATCAATTTGGCTAAAATCAATGGCAGAAAAACAAGGGCATATACTCTGTGAACAGACTCTCTGGAGGACACCAAATAGAAGTTATAATTTATCAAAATTGAAATATCTGTTAGTTTCCTCATTTTGGTTATTCTTGTAATTTTTTCTGTTTCTAATCAGGAAATTTGGTTTTGTTTAGTGTGAAAGAGGAAATGGTTACATTGTAAAACTTACTGCCATATATAAGGGTGATGAGAAGAAACTGTAGTTAACTTAAGACATTCAAATCTTAAAACACCACCTATGTTTTGTTATAAAAATAAAAAAGAGGTAAATTTTAAAATTATGCAGGAATAAGTATAAAATATCAGCTATGCTTTTTAAATACCTTTTTAAAACTGTAAGCTTACGCTGCATTAAATAATCTTGGGGCCACTAGAAGCTACTCAGCCCAGGTTACCAAAGACATAACCACGGCTCTCAGTGTGTCATATGCATGCATACACACTTTCATTTACACTAACACACACACACACACACACACACACACGATATTTTTCAGCTTACAAGATTAAATTTTCAAATAAGATATCCACATAAAATTACCTGTAGTTTTGAATTGTCCATATTCAATTTAACCTAGAGACTACCTTCCATATATTTCAGATGTTATGGCTTTGGTAAACTGATTTAAAATAATTCCCTTATAAAAATGTAAGAATTTAACACAGGTATATATGTTAAGTATTTTTTCATCAGTTCGTAAAAGATCTTTTACCCAATATCATCATAAATAGTGAAGAGAAGTTATTTTACCCAAAATACCTGTTAAAAATTAGGCATCATCAAATATGCCTGCGGGTTTTGTATAAGCTGGAAAGTATGATATATGTCTGTATATATACTCAAACATGCATACAATTGTCTACATATTGTAAATATACACTCTCACACATCATATTTATTTGTGCTTGATACAAAGGTTTCATATAGTCTCCAGAAGTTACATTCCTTGCAATCGACTTTAATTTAATGTGAATTGTAAATTTAAAAGTAGAAATAACATTTCAAGAATTTATTTTATACAAAAATAATTATGGAAATGAAATATTTAATAAAAGAAAAAATACATATTCAATATACTGAAAGTTCTGGTGATGAATGTTCCTCTCTCAGTAAAGATTATTATTATTTAACTCTAAGCTGTAATGTATCATGGCCAGCTTTAGGTGTTGAGAAAAGCATATGAGCTTGTCAACTTTGTTCTGCTTCAGTATAATCAAATCCAAAGTATAAATAGACAGGGATTAAGTCTGAGGAGGCTTTCTTTCCAGCTGTGGGTATCTTTCATATGCATTGCTGGCTTCTTCAACCACCATTAAGCTATATTTCAGAGTATACACTCAGGCAGTCATTTCAAAGACTCTGGGACAACATTACCTACAGAAACCAATGTCCTAAAAAAAATGGTGTGAGCATAAATCAATGATTAGAATGGCCACAATGCAAGTGGAAGTTTGGGTGTTCTGTGGGTTTATCCAGGGTGCAAAAATTATTGCTTTGTCTCCTAAAATCCTTTCCTTGAATATTATTTCTTTCACTTTATCTGTACCAAAACATTGTGGTGGTGTTAACAAGATTTTGTTTGAAGAGGCTTGGGCAGCTACCTCAATGGGGTCTGTTCATCATCACTTCCAGATATACATTTGTTCAATGGAACTTCAGAGCTGCTCAAACTCTTTTCAGAATAGGTTACAACATGTAAAATCTTTCTTAAAGAAATGAGAAAGCTAGTTTCCATTATGCATACATGAGGTTAACACATTTCTCTAACTTTGTTCACATAATTAGGCTCTGACTAGCATCATTTCAGGATAGGGAACAAATGATAAAAAATTCTGTTCTTTTCATACTTGAATTATTCTCTGATCAAACAGCATTTTTCAATTTACAATCATGATTTGCTAATAGCAAAGCCAAGGACTAAATAATGTCAGCCATTTTATAAGCATATTTAGAGCATCTATAAAATTTCTGAAGCTCAACAGAGTTTCATCAATCAAGAATTCAAAATAATTTGTGAATTTCAGCTTTTCATAATAATAACCTTGATGATGAAGTAATATTGCAGACATCTGCTGCTGAATATTTGAGGATGATTTTTAAATGTATGAGTTGGATGGATAACTATAGTACTCGTGTAGCCTCAAGAATGGAACAGTTCAATACACGTGAGGAATCTGTGTATCAATGTAAACAATCTCTGTAATATCTTTGGAATAGGACATCCCCTGAAAACAATTGTTTTAGGCATAATATGTGTTAATGGGAAAACCATGAAGGATGTTGGAAAATATAAAGCTCTTGTATGATTAACTTATATTGTTGAAGACTATGTCATAGGCCACTTGGAAATGTATAATGCAGAAGTAATTACACAATGTAAAAAGGAAAAGAAAAGAAGCTTTTTAAGAAAATTTGCTTATTCAGTTGATATGCAATGAAGTTGTCTAGGACTGAGAACATCTCAGCATTAATCAAGATCTGAATGGGTATCTTATTTTTAAAATTCCAGATATGGTGAACATGTTAGGGTTATATATACATATATAAACTTGTAAATGGTGAATCTTTCTTGATCATGTGAGTTCTACATTCATATGTATAATCTAATCTCAGAACTTAATTTATAGTCTATAAACACCAATATTGTTGAAATCAATTGCAGAAGGATTTACGGTGTGTAAATCAACAACAAGAAAATGTAGAAAAAAATGACACTACATATTTTCCACAGAATTTATATCAATAGCCAGTTTGGGCGCAGTTCAGCCATCATCAGGTGAGAAGGTTTTGTGTGCAGCTTTCTGACTTACGTTATAAACGCTTATGTCATGATGGCTAATCTGAGTTGAACTTGGTTGATCAAATATATCCTGTGGATAATATGTAAAGTGTAATTTTTCCTACATTTTCTTACCAGTATTGTTTGTAGTTTCGTTTTATTTCTGAATGTATGATCTTTTTTCAAAAAGAACTTGATGAATATATACTACAAGGGAATTAAATCAGTGAGTGCCATAAATCCTGAAATTGTGATATTATTTGCAAAGTACTTGAATTAAAGGGTGTAAGTAAAATTGCAGGTCTTGTAACCCAGAAATTGTCTGTATGGTATTGCTGTTATGATTTAATGGTTGTATCTCCATTGTTGACGTTTTGTTTATTACTTCCAATAAAAATTTCAGTGTAACTTGATATAAAACAGATTCTTCAAAAATGTGGAATTCTACATATTGCATCAATTTATTTGTATGCTTATTTGCCTTTTTACATGGATATAATCATTTATAGTGTAACATCCTTTGGTACCTTCTTTTCACAAAGTAATTTTTCCTTTAAAGCTATTGTAATCTTATTGACATTCTCTATATTTAATAGACAAGTTGTACTTGAATATTTTGGCATTGGTATTTCCAGTTGGCCGATAACTACTTATGTAATGAAGTGAATGATAATTTGCAAGCTGAGAAAGGGCTCTTCAAATGAAGACAATGCTGGCTCATCATAAATCAAGTTAAAATTTTGAGATTTAAATTTGCAATCCTTCCATTTTAAGACTTAATGGGGATTTGGAATCCTTTAATTTCTTGTAAACTCTGAAAGTCTAATATTCCTGAATGAATAAGTAGGAAAAGATGTATATGATCTCTAATTTTGTTGGATTGATAATATCTCGCTTAGATAATCCTAAATACCTCTCAACTATCGCCAATGTTAAAATTAAATGTGAAAATATAAATGTTGTCTTTTCTTCTTGTGTAAACTATTGAACAAGAAGAATTAAAATTTGCATTTTTAGCTAATAACACGATTTTAGATGTCACTTGGGAGTTTATCCATAACAAAAAGAAAAGAAAATAATTCGATTTTACTAAAAAGAGCTTTGCTTTTGCAAATTTGCGACCTAGATTTTGCTGTATTCATAGCATCATCAGGCAAAAAATTTTGTGAAGGTTATCCCTTTATTTACTACTTTACTTGGGGAGGGTTGTAGATGGGATAGAAAGGCTCGATAGCTCCGCGGGTTGCTGGAATAGAAATGGTTAGGAGTGGGTTATGTATAATTGCTCATTGATGAAGTATTCTTAGTTTATGATTGTTGAGTAATTTCTAATTGCTACAATATCCCGAATCTTTTCGCTAATGCTTCCGTATGGAGAATTGAGGACCAGCAAACAAGGATTTGTCACTGTTTAGCATATGTTTGTTGGTTTGTAACAAGTGACTCTGAGGTCACTTTTTTGAATTTTCTTCACAAGTTTATGACAAATAATTCCTAGGTATGACAATCTGCAATATTTGTCAATGTTAATTCTTTTTACGTAAAACGTATTTCTGATTGCCTGTTTTGTCTTTATTTTCCGGATATTGTTGTCAATGATTTCCTCCCCAATTGGTAATAGACATTTTTTTAATACTATGCATAATAACGCATTTTCTCTTAAAATCAACAACGACCAATCAGTGAGTTTTATCAATCTATGTATCATTGAATAAAAATGAACCACTTTATCGGATGTTAAGTGGCAAAAATCAACAGAATAACTGTATCGCGAGTGGTCGGCTTTCTGTAAAATGTAAATTCGTCCTTTTTTCTTCCTATTCGGATATAAACATCAAGAATCCTTTAATCGCTTTAATCCTTATTGCGCTCCAAATGAAAGTTAATGTTCTCGTGGATGTGGATAATTATAAAAGTATTGAGTTGTCTTTCTGTACCTCTACAACCACAAATAATATCGCCCACGTAATTCAGCCAGTAAAATAGTTTGTTACATTAGAGTGGGAAAATTGATTTCTTTTTTAAATTCGCAAAGATAACTGCTAGTAGAGGTGAGAGAGAGAAACTCATTGCGATTCCGTCCTTCATTATGTAAAGAATCCGATAGAACATAAAACTGTTTGGTGAAAGACATAGTTATGCACAATAAACACTATTCTGTACAGTTTGTACAATCTTTGCTCGAATATGCTAAGCGAAACCTTGGTCATAACCAAAAGACTTTTTTAATGGAATAACCCGAAGTTTGGTTTGTAATTTTAGATGGAGTTTATAGAGTATGGGACAAATTTTTGAAATTTTCAGAATCCATCGTTCTTATATTTTTTTTTAACAAATCTCTCTCGTTAGCTTTCATTTTCAAGACAGTAACCCATATGAATTGGTAATTTGAAAAAGCACGAGCCAAATGATTCAGTCATGATTATTCCACATGTATTATTATCAATATTATGTTCGATGTGGATTTTAAATTGTACGACGCATAAGAAAGGCATTTAGAGTAGAAATATTTCTTTTTATAAGATAAAAACATAGCTGATATCGGATCAGTCAGTTGAAATTCATATGTTCAAACGTAGTACGAAGGTTTTTAGTGAATCCCTCAATTATATTTTAAAGCATTTTTCTCCTTTGTTTTCATTTCGATTGTATTTTATTTTAATTCCGTTAATTCAATATTTCATACGTAAGTCCGTTCGCAGTATTGAAAAATCGGAATTTCCCCCACAATCGAAAGGGCAAAAGAATCCTATAATTAAGTTCCAGTACGTAAGAAGAGCGATTTTCCGAGTATCTTACCAACTGGTCTGCTTTATGTGGCGGGAATTCATTTTTGACATTACATTGAGATTTTTCAATATTTTTTGAATCATTATTCAAAACAGAGAAAACTCTTCTCAATACAAATCTTATCCGATATTCTCGTCATCGTATTGAATAATCTTTTTCATTTTTTGAATTATACATGATGTACGAGTATTATTTTAGCATTATCCGTTCAGGGATGCTTCTTCTTTAAGATGTAGTTCTAGCCTGCAAGTAATCTTTCATCCCCATATGCTTTTCCCGATATCTTTAAGTAGGATGCGTTTATTGTAAAAATATGTCCCTCAGACGAATTGTTCACTTGGAAAAATTTCCGATTTTGGCGAAAATTCTCATCTTTTTATCGAATGGGAAAAATAATTAAGCTTGTTTTTTGATTTACTTAAAGAAGCAATCAGAAATTATCAAACCGAAGATTGAAAATTAACAATTAAAACTTGAAATGTAGTCATTTATCATTAAATTATTTGTATAAATGGAATAAATATTATTATTCGGTTTATTTTTACTATATTATTTTAATGAAAATTGTTGGCATCGTTATTTTTGAAAATATTTTATATATTGATTGAGAAAGGGTGACATAAAAGAACCTTAACCCAGGGATTGAAAGATGTTGCCATTGATTCCGTCGTCATCAGAACACATTTCCGATAAGCCTAAAAGTATGTATGTATGTTATTCAGCATCATCTTCCTCAAGAAATATCAATTCAATGACGTCAATCTCTTTGTAAAGTCAAACAGGAATTAAGAAATACCTTTAACTGTCAATCCTGCATGGTGGGATAGTTCTCTGAAAGAATGGAAATAATACCTCGCATAATAAGATTTACATGCAAGTAAATGGGAGCGCCTGCAAAATGCAATTAGCAATGCATTCGTGCAATGGTGGTTGCCTATCATATGATAATACCCGAACCTCGTCCTCAGTTTAAAAGCAAACTTTTCAGATACTTCAAAAATCTTTTTAGATAATCCAAAATAATTTCCGTTCACAACGATTTGGTCCTTGCGTGAGTCAAAGAAAATTTCAGAAAGGAATCGTTTTATGATATAAAGCTAACAGTTTATTAAGCGATACGTAGTAAGGAGGGCGCCTGTAGATGCAACCCGCAATGCATGCAAGTAATACTGGTTGCCCGCATATAGGATGCTGTACCGGATACGATATTAACTTTTTAACTTCGTAACAAGTATCCGAAGAGAATTTCGTTTACACTGGGAGATTTAGGAGATAAATTAGAGCCAAGAGAATACTTGTGAAGTGTATGCAGTATCATCTTTAATATCAGGTGTTCAGCTATGCCACTGACTTCAACTGCTTCTGTATCTCAAGTGATCTTTGGTGTCCATATACCCTCACTTCTTTATACAATGCAATATATTCAATCTCCTAGTTCTTCTTCCTTTTCCCCCTATTTATCTTCCTTCAATTGTCATGCTTACTATTATTTCCCTCTTGTTAAATGACCTATCTTTTTTTTCTTTTCTCCCATGAATCTTATTCAGGAGACTTATCTATTTTACAAACTTCTCTAATGCCTCTTCACCCTTCACCCTCTGCACTCACCTAATTCTATCCAAACTAATTCTAGTCAGCATCTCAAATACCTTGATTCTGTGGTGTCCTTCTATTTTTCATTAATAATTCTAAGAATGGATTTTACATGCTAAGATTCTATCAGTGCCTTGTATGACTTAAAACATGGCAATTAGAAATTATAATATAGATTGTTTTTCTTTCACTGAGTAATGTACAAGACTAGAGATTTTTGGAAGAGAATCTCTCCTATATTTGCTCAGAAATTGTATATATGTATCTTGACTCCTCAAATCTACACATATATTCTCTTTGACCATTCTTGAAAATATACAGAAACCCTTCTATGTAACAAATTAATTTAACATTATATTATACAACAAAAAAGGTATGAGAAATGGACAGGTTTAACTTTCAAGATGATTTTCATCATGTGAGAAACTTGGTTTCATCCCATTCTGTTGTCTAAGGAATCAATCATAATTTTGTTTTCCTTATGTGAGATGCAATACTATAATCTACCAAATTAGATCATATAACTTTTATTTGGTGCGAGAGTGACATACACTACTATAATTTGGAGGTATCATTAATATCTTGGAAGTGATACATTTTCAAACATCTTAAAGAAACACTTAGTAGCTTTCAATTGTAATTTTTAATCAAATAATTTCATAAATGTGTTGGAATCTTTGTGTGAAAAGTGTTACCTGAAGTGTAAACATGTTGACAAAACCAGTCCATTGAAAATTCTATTGTGGAAGGTATATAGAATTTTCTTGAAGGTATGCGCTATGAAAATTCATAAAGTCACTTTTGATCACATTAATGACATGACACATTTTGTGTCTAAATATATTCTGATATACTGAATATATCTAGTAGATCTTGTCTATAGGACAGCTCAAAAATTCTGTTTATCATATATATTGTTTGCAAGTTGATCCAAGGAATTGCTGCATGATTTCCACACTTTCCAGTTTTTATTATATACTAGTTAGGTAACTCTGATGGATTAACATGCGATAATCACATTCAAATCAGGTCTGATGATGTATGCAATAGACTAGTACATGAGACTAGCCACCAAGGGTTGTTTTACTTCTCAAAAATTTGCGATATACATGGTTTTTTTTATAGACTATTGATATCTTTCATCTTGAAAAATTCTGGACATTAAACTGAGTCCTACTCTACAAATCAATTGAAAAGATAATTTTGATGTTGAATTTTTGATATAAAAGTTGACCGTAACATTTTCATTCAGATTGTGCATTTAAAGATGGACCTACATAAAATTACATGTGGTATATCATTATTTTCCTTGAATAAAATGAGTTTTTTAATTTAACCTTTACAGTTTGATGAAGGAATCTGTGTAAGCAAGACTATTATATTATGAAATATATGATTCAATATTTACAGACCTAAATTTTTAAATAAAATAATAGGGTTAATATTTATGGGAAAGATTGATTCAAAGAAACAAAAATCAAAATGACTCAGAGAAATACATCTTTTATTTTGTCTGTACATCACAGCCCATATACAATGGCCTTATCTTTTAGTGAAAATTTTTACTGAAAATAACCAGCAGCTCATATATTTTGCTGGAGTTTTGATTATTTTCAGTAATCCTTGATGTCATTTCACTAAGAATTCACTCAACAGCCACATTTTGACAAACCTTTATGATAAAGTACAAGTTAATCTGATCCAATTATGAGAAACATATTCTCATGAGCAAAATCATCCCGGAATATCCCTCCATTTTAGATATTGATTATAATTATCATAAATGAAGTTATCCAGGATCATTGAGTTTTGATGTTGGATAGAGACATTTATCACACAACACCTTAGCTACAGGTTGAGAGAAAGCAAGACATTTTTGAGGGGAACCATGGATGCCTTAAATGTTTTCTTCTGCCATTTAAGACAAGGTATATAGAAAAGAGGAGATAGTTCACATCATACCATTAGGCCTGCCTTTACCCTTTCTTGGACGGTATTTCACTACCCTCCCACGATTATCGTATCAAAATCTTGAAGACTCATCACATCTTCCATAGAATAGAAAAAGGCTTCTGGAAAATTTTAAAGAAAATCTCCAGCTCAGTCAATGTTATTACCGCTTAGGTCTATTAATCTTGTTCATTGTAAATTTACTTCCAAAGACTTACACTATAAATGTAGCATTCTTTGAAAGTCGGAGTTCATCTGAAGGAAGCGAAGAGACCAACGAGGGCTAGAATCACAAATGACAGTGGCGGCCCAGCAGTTCCTGAATTTGCATCTGAAAAGTACAGTAAGGAAAGAAAAAGAAGGCATTAAAGTGAAGGTTTTGAAGCAATATGTATAAGACAATATGAAATGATCAAAATATTACTACTATGATGAAGCTACCATAATAACACAGTAACATGATTAAAATGCATACAATGACAAGAACATATACTGAACAATTAAAAATATAACTGTACAAGATTTTCTTTATGATTGATAAGGAAAAATATCCATATACATGCATGCAAAAGGAATGAAATATTGCATATACATTTAGTAATTGCTGTCAAGCAGATAGAATCCAATCCATGAAACACATATGAAACCAATGAAAAAATGGTGCTCTACTCACATGTGCCTCCAAATGAAATGTATTGAAACTCTTTTAAAAATACAAAAAAGAATGAAATCTTCATTAATTTGAGTAATATCTACCAATAACCTAACATTATGTGTCTGCTTCTTTACTGTGATCACATGAGTGGAAGATGGAATAGGCAACATTAATAATCTACAAAAACAACAAATTCAAGAAAATTATGATGGCAACTGCACTAAAGAAAGCAAGTCACTCAGATACTTTCTTACTTGCTTTGCATGTATTAAAGGATAACAGTTTGATTATTAACCAGGTAGTTGGAAGGATCACAATGAAAAAGTGTAAAAATTTACTGGGTATATTTGTGAAAAAATGAAAATTTTCGCATCAGACTCTATTGAAATTCAGAAAATCACAAGTAAGGAATACGTCTGTATTTCATGACCCACCTTGGAAGCCTTCAGACCCAGAATGAACCATCAACATCTCCTCCTCAACCAGCACTCCATCATAGTGGCCCTCGTAGTATGAGGGACGGGTACTCTCTGCTGTCAAAGGTACCCTGGGCTTCTCCTCCTCAACGCTTTTCTCCGTGGTCTGCCAATACAGCCCATGGATGCTTGCAGTGCATCTTATCTTTAGCTTGCCTGGGCTCTTGGAGAAATGCTCACTGCCAACTACGAACTGGATGCCCAGGTGTGAGGCCAACTTCCTGGTTTCCTCTGGCTCTCTGGCCTCAGACTCTGGCATCGTGTATGGATAGTATAACACATGCTGAGGGTCGACCTGCCGAAAGATAGATGTATACCTTTGTCTTATAATAATAATAATAATAATAATAATAATAATAATAAATCGTCTTTATTCGGGCGAGATTGGGACTGAAAAGTCTCTTCTTACATCTAACCCTTCGCCAATTAGTAGTAAGAAAGAGATAGCAGAAAAAAGTGCACGGAAGAAATTTATGTTGTGGGCTTAAAAACCTAGGATAGGAAAAATAGCCCACAGCAGGAAAACACCCCAGGAGAGGGTGTGAAAAACCTGCGAAACCTACAGAAAGATAGTAAACTGAAATTCATAGAAAAGGCTGGAAATACAGAAATATGCTGGAAAATACAGAAATACAGAAATATGCTGGAAATACAGAAAAAAGAAAAAAAGAAAATAAATAAACAAAAAAAATCACTATCATTTAACAACTTCGTCAATATTTTTCGAAGAGAAAAAAAAATGAAAACCATATACTCATAAAAAGATACCCGACACCATGAAAAATAATAGAAAGTGAGAATAAATGAGATGAAACATGCATGAAAAAATAAAAATATCACCTATTAGAGTGAGGCTCGACAGATATCTTATCGAAAAGACGGAGAGTAAATCGACTTGTAGGCATAATTCAGTTCCGAAACGGAGGATAGGCATGGATGGAGTTAAAGAGCAGAATAGAGGAACCACACCATATAGTGAGAGGGGATCATAAGCAGAAGTTAAAACTGACGGAACAAAGAACTGATATCATCAAGTATTTTTTTATAATTAGAGGGGTCAAAGAACGGAATATGTTGCCTGAAGACGTCTCTGAACCATTACCTAAAAATAGAAATGTGTTCGAAAGTTGATGCTGTAGTTTAATTAACTAAGTTAATGAATGTTGTTATTTTTTGTATTATTTTAATACTTGTAAGCATGACAAATTGAAAGTGAAAAAGTGAAATGATGAAGTGGCAATATGGATTGAAAAGTAACATTATAAACTGTGACAGTGAACTGTAATTTTTATGGTTAGAGGATATATATAGTGAAAATTTTTTGGTGGGGATGCCAAGGAGGTGTCTAAATTGGATATTGATGTAGTGTTGAGGTGTTCGAATACTGTCTGTGGTTAGTAATGTTATTTTTGGAATATTTATCTGTGCAACGTCTGGTGTAGGGATTGGGGTTTGAATTATGATGATTATAGAAAATAGTTGGGGATAACCAAAAGGAATACTACTTGCAGCATATAGACTAATAAATGATTAAACTAATAATAAATATAAATATCGATGTATAATAATAATAATCTTCTTTACTTCAGGGCGAGATCGAGACTTACTAGTCCCTTCTCACATCTAACCCTATATCATAATGGATTAAAAAAGTATTTTAGGGAAGGAAAAGCATAAGAAAGCGAATATTTCTTGGGTTTACGAAAACCTAAGTAAATTCTAAGGAAAAACTAAAAACGTGCAGGAAAAAACTACCACTAGAAGGGGTGTTAAAAACCTGCGAAACCTGATATACTTTTCATTGCATTGGGATAGCTGATATGTAACTTTGAAGCGTATGAATGAAGAACTAGTGGAGTCAAAACTCACCACTTTCCCGTTGACGACCCAGGTGAGATTGGCGGGTGGTCGGGAAGGTGGCGAAGAGCAGTTCCCGGAAATAGTCTCCCCAACGCGGTATCTTGACTTCACACCAGTAATAGTGGGTCGGGACTTAGGAAGGTCTGAAAATCAGTTATATTACAAATTTATCATTCCGCTAACAAATAAGGAGTTAGTTTCATGAATGCCCCAAGATACATTTACACCATTTTATAAATATTCCTCCGAAGATCTCATTCCAAGAGCACGATATGAAATTTAAGGGAAAGAATATACTACATTCCTTAGCGATTAAGCATTTCTTTATAGTGCTAATACATGCTAACTTAGATACTTTTATGAAGATGCAACCAATTATTTCATATATTCATTTTATTTCTTTTTGCATATTATTCGAATGAATAAATTCATAGACTTTTACCATTTTCTCATGAAAACACAATAATAATTTTTCGATTTGTATCGATTCGATTATATTATTTGTATAATAATTCATCAATTTGTATCAATGCTAAAGGGATTATTGTGGTGATGCTAAATCAAGGCTTGACTCTTTTTTCGAACGAAAGTTTTTGCGTCTGAAGTTTAACAAACTTTGAACTTTCCATAAAGCAATTGCACGGATTCCGTACCATCATCAGCAATTCCATAAAATATAATTTTTTTGTTAATTTTAGCAATGTATGTTGACAATCAAGAGTACAAAGAGTAGTGATTTTGAATTTATCTTTTTTGAATATACTCTGAGGCTAGTTTTTGATTACGTTAATGAGAAAGTTGGATTGAAGAAATATAAATGCAATGAAAACTTGATAGCTACAGAATTTTTAAACTTCTTGCAAGAGTGAATACAAAAATGTAATATAAAGATCTTCTGGTTTATATAATACTTTATTAATCTATTTGAAAAAGCACGAATTTTCAGAAGTTCTAAAATAAAGGAAATAATCGTCAAAGCCAGCAAGTTAAAGCAGAGTTGCACAAACTGTTTGCTCAACGGTCAAATAGCATATTACTTGAGGACAAGCGTACCTTAGTTATATGTGTGCATTTTAGGGGCGCAGTATGTTTCTTGAAAGTAATTTAATTTCTCCACAACAGATCGCCTCATCCGTTTATGAATATTATAATGTCAATCAGGGACGCCAGTTGTTTTTCAATGCACGTTTTCCTGCGCATTATTTACTAGAGAATACAATTTTTTGTAATAATGTATAAAAAGCCCAAGGAATAACGGACTTAGAGACGGAATGAAGGAAATTATTTTCTTAAAAAAAGTGTTTTTTTTTCCTTTCGTATTCCTTGACATTATTCCTGGGTGCACGCCTTTACGTGCAAATTCACCTTAACCCCTTCCTCACAGATGTGTAAAACAAGGATGTCCTCCGTTTATTTTTCTTTGGAGCGAGCGAGTAAGATAGAAAACAGACTCACCCACGACATCCATGTCTCCAGAGACGAGAGCAGTGTGGAATGACGGAGCGTCAGCGGACACTTCGCAGCTGTACCTTCCAGAAATAGCTGGTGTCACATGCCGTAAGAAAACCTGCGATGCGTTCGACCGCTTTTGCTGAAAATTCCAAAGACATGTGATTAGTATTGCCGGGGAAGGTTTGGACAACCCTCCGATAGCCGAAAGTCTCTATACGGACCAGTTCCAAGGGATGCAAACGGAATTCCCGAATTACCAGAAAACTAAAATCACCCGTTATACAGCTTTACATGTGTATAAGTCATGAACATGAAAGCTGGTTCGAACATCAATCTCTCTACTAATATAATGATTTTCAATCAGTAATGATGGATTAAATGGGAATAAAATCCATTATATTTCCCTTTTCATTACAAAAATAGTCACATTCCAATCGTCTCAATACAGTTTCCATCTATCTGACGTTTAAAATGATAACTCATAGTTAAAATTAGAGGATTAATAAGTTTGTATGTACATTAGGGTGGATTGGAAAAACTTTTTTTTCGAAATCGGTATGCGGCTAGTGCTTAAAGTTTGTGGTTGGTGGTCCTTATAAACCATAAGAAATTTCAACTCGATCGGATTATGTCCTGAGGCTGCGAATTTTAGTCAAAATTTTAAATTTTTGTGAAAAAATGTCAAAAATTTTCAATTTTTTCTGATGATTTTTCGATGTTTCTGAAGTGATTTAATGACAAAATATTACATGTATTGCTTGTATGTTGCTTAGTGATTAACAATTTACTGAGTTTGAGTGAGGAAAATTGGTTTCTTAGTTCGCCAAAATTTGTCAAAAAACGCCAAATATACAGAGATGTAGAGGATGTTGTGTAAGCAATAACCTGCTGCAATAACTCTTAAATAAACGTCTAAATGAAGTTTCCGTAGATCTGACATTTAAAATGATAGCTCATAGTTAAAATTAGAGGATTAATAAGTTTGTACATGGTTGCGATGATATTAAGATTACTGAGTCATTAGAGATACTTAGGTTTTTCTTTGTGTAATGCTACGAAAAGTGTTACTCATAGATTCATAGCGCTTCACACCTGTCTAGATTTCTTAGATATCTACGTAAGTGATATTAAATTCAAGAATCACACCACGATAGCTATGCTATAAACCTTTACGAGTTCAATGCAAAATGAAAAGAACGGAGTGAGGTGTGAGGTGCTTACTGTTTGACGTGGAAGAGGTTTGGTGTGACATAGGGAAGGAGGATGGAGAATTACCGAGGTTTACCGACCGTGGTGGCGGAGTGGTTAGCGTCCTAACTTTGTAAAGGTCGAAAGAAACCTAAAGACCGTACCGATGGTGACATCTCATGAAAGAAAGAAATGACCGATCCGAAGAAATTATGGATTTTAAATCTGTATAAAATCTTCTATAAATTATAAATTCATGGAGTCAAATTTTTCCTTAATTAAAAACATTTTAACAGTATCTGTTTTTAATGATTATTCAAATGATACTTGGTAGTTACCAGAAAATTTGAATAAGAAGAGACCGTAAAATGCTCTCAGATTACGCATATTTTTACATTTTATTTAACTTTCAAATATTGGAAATTTTATCTTCGATGTAATTTACTTTAATCTACAGGGACTGAATAGGTTTCCAATCAAACTCTTCTCCGCTGTCTTATTCGAAACAAATATTAACCATTGTTCATCTTTAGTTAAGGGTCAAATGTAAGAGGAGACTTATCAGTCTCAATCTCGCCCGAAAATAAAGTCTTATTTTTATTTATCTTTGGTGCCAAGGTTTATATTGATAGTGGATGCAGTGCAGTAATCAAGACAGAATTCAATGAACGGGGTTGAAAATAAATTTCAATGGTATGGCGTGCGCCCTCATAAACCCGAAGGATTAAAGGAGGTGAAAAATTATCCTTTTCCACAAAAGCAAATTTTCAACCTTTCTGCATATGTATCCGAGATTAGACGTTGACCATGCAGTATACATTTAACCACTTAGCTTCAAAAAGTACAATTATGCATTATTATTATATTACATGTATTCTTATTGTTGCATATATTTATATGCAATTATTATATTATATTATATAATGGATCTCCGATTTAAAAACTTAGGTACACTACTCCTTACCCCGTCAAACGTTTCCATGCACTGTTTTTATTCTGCTCAAAAAGCGCAATTAATATAAAATTACCACCCGTGTTAACATATAGAATATTTCAACGAAACTCCGATCACGACAAATTAAAACCTGTGTTGGATAACATTACGTAGCGTTATTTCTGGCTGAACGCTTCCACAATGATATTATTTGCCAGTTTTCCCCAATGAATTCAAAATACACGAGCTGTAGTTTTTGAAACGTTATAATTTTCTGTGCGTCGCGATAACCAGACATCGCCAGTGCCGATCTCTCGGATGTTGAGATGTCAGAATGCATGTGTAGATCCGAATGTAAAGCTACTTTAAATCCTATTATAGTGGTTTTCCTCTCGTCCAGTTGGATTTTGCTTCCGTGATTGTGGTGTTGAAATGGAATTCCACTGCATTGGGGTCATTAACTTCGATCTGTACTTAATTTGGAATGCATCTATCCTACTGCGGCTAGTGGGTGCCTTCCAATCATTAGAAACACCACAAAGAAGATATTTCCACTCCATAAACTTTTCACCTTCACTTCTCTAACTATTAAACCAAATGTACATGCTACTTATCTGATTCATTTTTCACGGTCCTATCGAGACAAACCTTGACCGGATTGAAATTAAGCCCAGATTAGACACTGATTTAAACTTTCTACTAATAAAGTCTCAAATGCGAATTCCGGGCATGAAATAATGCGGACAAATTCGATTTCAGACGTGATATCTAGATGCGATAAGCAATCATGCAGCAATTAGGGAGATAGTGGCAATTTATGAATGAATAGATTCATGAGAAAAGCCGGCATTGTATAAGTTAGATGACATATTGAAATTGATGAAACATTAGATGTAGGAGGTGCAGTAACAAACAGCAAAATATCAAGTGACTTCTTAAGCATGAAACGATCATACAGAAATTTTTTTAAGACTTAGAAGGTAAAATAATCAGCGAAAGAGGAGTAAGGAAAATAAATATAATTCGTAAACAGATGCCTAAGGTTACCGATGTAAAGAGAAATTGAAGAATACAGTGTTTGCAGTGTATTTCTCTATTCTTCCAGACATACATCGATTACTTTACCCTCACTTAGAGTATTGTGAGAAGATCGGCAAGGATAGAGCCTAAACTTTTGTATCCTTTTCTTGCTTAAATATAAAAAATGGTAATTTAGCGATTATTTTTGAAGCACTTCCCTGAACACTTTTTGAATATTTTAAACACGTAAATGAAAGTTATCGGGAAATTTCACGAGGCTTGAAACTCACCATGCTCATAGAGAGGGAGTTTGAAAATAAACCACGGATACTCCTCAATAAACTTTTTGGATACTCTCTGGTAAAAATTGAAACCTTCAAGGAGTTGATAAATCATCAACCCACTTAGTGCGCGAATCTATGAAAATATTTTTCGTCATTGGCAAGAAAATTATTCCATTAAAAGTTTCCGTAAAAATGGTCGTACAAGCATGGAGAGTTTTTCAAACTTTAATGCCTAAACTTTTCCCCTAAGTGTATATGAAAATGATCTGAATATTTAATGTTTTTCCTTAGTTACCTCCTTGTGCTTAGGTACATTTTTCGCAAATTCGAATTACCTCACTCTTTTCATCTTGATTTAATTTTCTGATTCTAATTCGTTTTCTCACCGTATTCCTCTCAGACATTTAAAGAAGCTTTAGTTAATGAAAGATTGGATCGATTTGTCTCAATCTCGTCTTATAAATACGTAAACTAATTACTTTAAGCAGCCATATTTAATACAAAAAAGACTAATTATGATAAGGGTATGATAAGGGTAAGAAAGGATAACACATTAATGCAATGTGTATGAAGAAATAGATAAATTTAAGGATAGAGAAAGGTTACATACAAAGGTGTTAGTACACAGATATATAGATAGATGTATGTATATATTTATTGATAGATGGAAAGCTATATCGATATATGTATGGAAGGCAAGGGATGAGATGGGGAGAGAAATTCTCAGAGGCATTCTGGCTGAACCGACGCTTTACCTAACTGACGATTTCATATTCTATTCACGAGCATAGCCTGATAGTTGGCGGTTGTGAAGGGAAATGGGTTGGAAGGAATGGGAGGGAAGTGTAAAGGGGAAGGTAAAGTGGAGAGTGCTTTTCATATAGTCTTTTACGTGGTGTTATGAAGTTGTCCATGGAACATAGGATATCCAGTTGCTGCGTATTTTTTGTTCACAGATCGATACCGAGAGAGCGGCATCCCAAGTAATTACAAATTCATAGAAACGGTCAAGCAAACCGAGATTAGAATAGCGTTTTCGTGAAATCGGGAAGGTAATGATCGAATCAATTCGTAACCAGGGGAAGGATGGAACTAGAGATTAACCGTGCGTAAGAATAAATAAAGTGAGCCGAAGAAATTCCAATCTGTTGGCGGAGTCGTTGCGTAGGCTGCGATCAAAAATTCACTTTCTCATCACCGACGCGCTCTCTCCGCACCTTTTCATTCTTCAATTAATTCAAAAAAAAGTTCAACCGGCCAACGGGATTATATGAATTCTTCACGTTCATTCGTTAATTCAAAGTGAGGTAGGGCTCGTTTCGGCGTCCGTTACATCGAACTCTCTGTTTCATTAAACTTCGTGATTTCCGGAAAAATATTGTAGATGGGTAAAGTCGAAAGGTTTCCGTGCTTTAATGTATTCAATTTTGACTGTATTGATTATTCACGAAGTTCATATTTCAGAAATAAGTGGTTGTCTTAGTTTGGTTTACTTATTGAAGGATTAAGACCGGAATAATTTCGTTGAATGGGGTTAATGAGATACTGAGGAGATACGTGTATCTTTAAGATTAAAGCTAAGGTACAAAAAGATGTATATATCGTATGTGTCTGAAACGAGGATGATATGGAGGTATAGGATTGTATGGAATGTTGTGAATAAAGCAAATACTGTCATAACGTGAATGAGTATTAGGGTGTGATGAGTAGATGCGATACGTAATACTTCATTTTATACTTCGAATTTGATTGCCACGTATTAATTAATATATGGAAACAAAGTCGAAAATTTTGTTTAATTGCAAATGGCGTCTACGGATCTATTCACCCCTTCCTTTTTGGTAGGCATGTTTCTCTTATTGATACTTATTCCTATTCTTCACTTAGAATTTTTAATCCACAACGAAATATATCTTATTCCCTATTAATTTAAATTACGTATATTATTTTTCTCTAATTAAATCTATATTTTATTTATTAAAGATGAGTTACAGATGTGAAAGGAAACTTTAAAACTTTTCTTTTAACTTTTATCCTTTCATCCAAAATCGAAGACGTATTTATGTATTTCATTTCATCTCTCTGAGCATCCATTGATCTTTATTTCATTTTCTGTTTATCGCCTCACACACGGATGCGAATTCCAATTAAGATTGGGGAATTTTCGGTTTTCGTGTGAGCGAGCTTCAGTTACCCTCTCGAATAAAACACCGGATTTGCCTCTAGACTATCCGATTCTGTTTCATTTCCTAAACTGTCTTTTTGTAGACATAATATGATCTGACGACTCTTATTGTAATTTGCGTATTATTTAATACCCGCAGAATTATATCTCGTGAATTCGTTTGTATTGCGATATGGGGATCGGGAGGAATGATCTGAACACCTCTTTTTCTCTAGCATATGGCTACTTAGTTGTCGAAATACATATCAGGAGAACCAAAGAGATGTTGTAAAGTACGTGTATTCCACCTTTTTCTGATTTCCTAGAGATGCTGATGGAAATTTAACACTATGTCGACCTGCAATAATGGCTGCCAGAGTTATTAAATCCTGAATCATTATTTGGGTAACATTATCATCAAATATTATATCGGACGCGGCGACCACGAGTTAAAAATTAAGGAACGTGAACAGAAATCCGATGTAGTGAAATATTCATTTATTAATAGAGGTATAAGGGAATGGAATGCATTGCATTACCTGGAGAACTACTCACTCCTATGCCTAGAAACATAAAAATTTTTTAAAAGAAGCTTAAACGCTTATACAGTTTTGCTTATACCTATTAATGTATCTATTAATGTATCTATAATGTAAATATGTAATGTAACTATAATGTAACTATAACTAAGTAATGTAACTATAATGTAATATTAATATCTATTAATGTCTTCTGTATATATTGACTGTACCTCTGTACAGTATACTGTGTTTATTTATACTGTCTGCGGGAGGTTTTTGGAGGGTTTTTCCTCCCGCCTAAGGGCGAATGCCAGACAGTCATGTCATTGTAATTCCTTTCTTCCCCTCCACCGTTGCCACCTGATCCAAAGATCAAACTGCAGCGTTTTTTCAATAAATAAATAAATATATCTTAATATATCTGAATCATTATTATCAAATATTAAGGTACGGTAAGAAGAGTACATCAGTCTCTAGTGTATCCTCATCCGTATTGAATGAAAATGTATTCACCAACAACTTACTATTCTTCTTGTCACTCCAGTAACAACTCTCTGCGGTCGTCTCACTTCACACTTAAACATAGCATTCAGACCTCTTATGAAACAAAAATAACTATCTGGAGCTTTAGTTCATCTCCTTTTAAAAATCTATCATCATCTTAACCATAAATATTTTGATAATCGGTCAAAACAAACGAGGGGTCCATATGCTATAAATTTCACCCAGTAAATTCGTATGTTTGTTTGGCTGTTTGTGAAAAGTTGCTGTCTATGACTAAGTTGGCAGATGCCTCTTCCATCGTTTTGAGAGTTACTCATTGGGAAACCTCACCGACATTCCGCTTCACTTCATTCCAGGTTTTATCTTTCATTCATCAGGTGGTATCAGGGCCGAATTTCAGCAGTCAGAGGCCCCGGGCGCAAGGGCCACTATGAGGCCCCACCAGGAGGTTATTCATCGTAAAAACGACAAAGAATCCGTTTTCATACTCCCTTAACGGCAAGGCCCTCGCCTGGTGCGCGGCGGTAGAGAGAATTTCAAAAAAGGAGTACCGATTGGAATCAATTTCTTATTTGATGTCTAATACGTTCCCTTTTGAAGTTCTCCAAGTTTTGTTTGAAATGCGATGTCTGAGCTTCTGCCTTTCTGAGGCGATTTTCCGTTTTTGGAGCATCATTGGGCAAAGGATGTGGATGTGGGAGAATTATGCTTGGAGGATGGCTAGGAATAATGCCTGTAATACAGTTCATAAATTCGACGGTAACACCAACACAGATACTTGAAGATGTCAACTCGTTGACGAAACTAGTAATAAATCTGTCGTGAAATTATACTAAGATTTCATTTTTCTCCATCGTGTGCGTTAAATTCCACGAAGTGACGCTTGAACACTTCAACTTAAATTCAAATAATATTCAATCAACTTGAAGATGTTCATGTTTTTTAAATTCCATTTTGACGCATTAAACTGATTCTTCCATTTTAGTACTGTTTTTATCGTCAGTAAATGTCTGTAAATTATTCATCCTGAGGATCGGTACCCTCATACATCTACCACTAGATACCACCAGTAAGGAGAGGTAAATAAAGCTTACAAAGCAAGATGAGAAGTGAGGTATGTTTCTCTTGCTTCCTTCTCTGAGCCAGAATCATCTCAGAGGAAGATATCTACACAAGTGAAGCGCAATGAATCTATAAGTAACACTTTTCGAAGCATTCCACAAAGAGAGCCTTAGTATTTCTAATACCTCAGTCATCTTCATATCATCGCAGCCATGAACAAACTTTTTAATCCTCTAATTTTAACTATGAATATCATTTTAAACGTCAGATTTTGGGAAACTTCATTTTGAAGACCTGGAACGTGATTATTCCTGTAATATGGAGGAAAATATAAGAGATTTTATTCCCTTATAATCCATTATTACTGATTGGAAATAATTGTATTAGTAGAGAGATTGATGTTCGAACCAGCTTTTATGCTAATGATTTTAGAGATGTGCCACATTTGAAGCTGTAAAACGAGTGATTTTAGTTTTCATTCGGATGAATACTAAATCAATATCTATATTAATCAAAAAATTGGACAGAGTGTCTCAAGGAAGATACCCAAGCTGCGGCTGATGAGATCATATATGATATTACGCTTCTTAGGAAAATAGTTGACAAGTTTAATTTTAGCTTGATAACATAGCAGCGTTGCGAAAGAAAACGTTTAAGCTTCAACAGGAAGAACAAATCAATCGATCGTGCGTATACGATTTGATAAACCGAAACATCCGATTCCTTGTACTTGATTCCGAAGTTTTAGAACGCCTCACAGACCACTAACATCTAACAAACATTTTAATGACCAACCAAGCGATAGCCAAACTTTTCTGGTTTTCTCTGGATGAACAATATTCATAATACGACAATATTCATATGTAATCTGAATCATTCTGAAGTGCTTGCTTTGCTAATGATGACATCATTAGTAAAGCAAGCACTTCAGAATGCACCGACTGCACCACACAGTTTCTTCCAGAATTTGATTCGATTATAACTTGGTCACTGAACAGAGAAGGTCAGAGGGGGAAGACTGTCTTTCCTCGGAAGTCACTATCGCGTCTCTTTCTGAAACTGGGAGTACTCCTTGTAAAGTTTCGAGAAAAGAAAAGCTTTGAATTTCAACACTGCAAATGGTCCTCAAGTCCTCTGAAGCAGTGTTTCTCGGCCGGTAGGTCGCGATATCAGTCTCTGTGGTAAGACTCAAGGGACAAGAAGTGTGACTATGTCGAGAAGTAGGGCATACTTGAGGCTTTTAATGTGAGTCATTTCATGAAGCTGCAGAGTGAATTGTGTCCCTGAGAGCTCTTCTTACTTTATCTTAGGATCGTCCCTTGTGCTTCGGCAGAACGTCACTTACTATGCGTAGACGGGATTCATCAGAGATAGTGACATCTACGGCAATGACATCTACGCGTCATCTTATAAAATGAACTCCTGGGAACCCACAAGTTGTTACAAATGGATGAGTATGGAGCATTCCAAGGAGGGAGAAGAACTTTGGAGAAGTGAAATAATCATTCTGTTCTAATTACGTCAATGAAGCTCGTAAGACAAGAGTTCGTACCTTTCTAACAGACCGTTTGCATTATGTAGAAGAATTCGATAATAAGTTCTCATCATTATTAATGTTTAATTTGGGAGGAAAAAGAGAAAAAATGGAGACATCCGAAACAGTTTCTATATTGATCTAAAATAGGTTTAATTATTTCCTAATTGAGGGTGGTTGGTATGGGAGAAAATTTATTGAAGTTGAATCCTTAGTTCTGTCACTTATGAATCTGAATTGCAGTCGAGGAAGAAGTATCGAAGATTTCCATTGCCAAGGTTTTCGAGGGGCAATATATTATTGTCTCCAATACTCATATACTCTCCACATTCATAGACCTGCACTCTCTAATTACTATTTTAGTAAAGAGACAAAAATTGCAAACAAGTGTCTTCACCAAAGCCTTAATCATTAGGTTACACATTCTTGTTGCATCGCTGTGCTAATTAGGCACGCAACCGACATTGTAAAGGGAATTAAATGTACCACCTACGGTATCCTCAGAGCAGTGCCTCCTAACCATTGGAATTCCACGGCAGATATATTTATTCAAACTTAGCTACACATTGAAGAAGACGTTTTTAATTATTTGTCTAAATTTAACCTGAAAAATAAGCACCAAATGTGAACAAACGGGATGGCCATGTAGAGAAGTAAAATATACTAGTGACTTTTTAATGTGTATCATTTCATGAGATTAAAGAATAAACTGTTCCGAGATTGCTTAATTTATATCACTTTTTGAACAGTCCTCGTATTTTTTGGTATTCAGGAATAAGTCCGTCCATAATTTTTGTGAAGGATAAAGAAGTTGGAATAACACTTGGATTTTAGCCCATTCCCTACTAGTTAACCAAAAGCCGGACAACGATTATGAATGAGTTAATCGGATTTAATTTAATTTTCACGGAACGAACCTATTTAGAAGCTGACTTCATCAGCAATCCCTTTACTCAATCGTAGCAACGATTTGCATGAATTACTGTGCAATCAGAATCGATCGATGAAATGCGAGGCAATTCTGCTGTTAAATCTAAGACGCCGTGTTTTGAGAAATGAAGAAACCAATATACTGCTTGCGACAGTCGTACGCCAACACTTGATGGAATTTGTGACACGTGATCAAATATCCTGCTGAAATATTTTGATCTTAGAAATATATAAAGAAGCAGACTTCGTGAACGAGTAACAAAAGACACTTTTAGTTCCGATTCATAATGCCAATATTCACATTTTTTTCGATCTCGCGATTTTCATAGCGGTGTACTTTAACAGTCTAAATCACTCCAAGAGCTAGTGATTGACATTCTTGTTAACCCTTAAAACTGAAAATGGCATTTTAAAAATCAGGTTTAAAACTTGAACCAAAGTTTACACTGATGTTTCTTAGTAGAGACTGAGATTTCGTTTGGAGAGAAAAACTCAAGTAAAGGCCTACTTGGGCCTAAACAGCGGTACCTTTAACTTCGCACGTTCCAGAATTCGGACATTAAATTCGAGAAATTAACTTTGAACGACGCTCCTACGTTGGGACTGTAAAAGACGCTCTTACTGCTTACGCCATCTGTTGAGCGTCCAAGGAGTCTCTTTTGTTGTGTTAGTTTGTATCGTGTTCAGCTCATTTGCAATAGCTGGGTAAACACTCATTTGTCTACTGCGTAGATTTTACCAGTTTGTTGCAATAAGTAGGAGAGCCAACGCTGGCTCTTGGAGAAGACATTACCTCCTCAGATATGGAATCAAGAGTTTTTATTCGGAATATACATAAAATTATATCTAAACTAGTTAATCTCTTTAATTTCAAAATACCGAGCACTTACCGTCGTGAAAATTATCTCTAACTGAAAGCCGTGCTTAACTAAATGAGGGATTCACCAAGATATGACTCCAAAGTGAAAAAATGAAAAGAAAGTATCAGTGCTTACATAGGTGTCAAAAAACATTGTTAGAGTATCGGAAATAAAACCACAATATTTATTAATAGTTTTCTGAGTATTTTGAACATTAATTGTTTCCTTCAGAACTTAAATTATGTGTACATTCTGCTTACATTTAGAGAAACCAGTGTTTTAGTTAGAAATGAGGACTTTCTGTTTCTTCGGACGAGGGAAACTGATTCGGATGTGCAAAGATTCAGAATCCGAATTCCCCGAAAGGAATTACGTTTGAGGTGCCGCTGGATTTGGACTTCTGCGGGAAAAAAGGCGCTAAAAATAACGGTCCGCGTCTTCTACTGAGGCGTATATATTTCATCGCAAAAATTCATCAAAAGAGTGGAGAAGAAGACACTAAAAGATGGGGAATACAATATTGTTGAATAAGAATTGGTTAACAAAAGTTGGCGAGTGAGAATTGGTAAATGAAACTTGGTGGTTGGAAATGGTGAATAAAAACTGATGAAGAAAAATTAGTGATTAAAACTTATAGAATAATAATTGGCAAATGAAAGCCGACGAATAAAGATTGATGGTTAAAAATTGTGAAAGAAAAATTGGTGAATATCTAAGTTTTATTCACCAATTTATGATTAAAAATTTATGATTAAAAATTGATGAGTAAAAATAGGTGAATAAAAAGTAAGTCAAGGCAGAGTTGCAAATTGAGTTAGCTAAACAGGAAGTTGCTTTGCGTTTCTCCATGCGAAACAGACTTGAAATTTTTTTTATATGACCGTGATTCAAACCCGTATCTCCCAATGGCTTTATAAGTTATGCTATCTGGTACAGTAAGCTACTATAATTGGTATATTTGAACCTTATGCCCTACAGTACAAAGTCTCGTGAAATGCATGTCTGTAGTCGGCCAGGTCTGTCTCTCAGTCCCGTCATATTTTTTTTCGTATCCGTTTTGCCATGGGAAAATTCTTAGGTGTACATCTTTAGGTGTCACCTCTAACCCTTTTCCTTCTACCTTGCGGTTTTCGGAAAAGTCTTGCTTCCATTCCCGTTGATGACGAATAGACTACCCGATCGTGTCACTTCCTTTTATAAAAAGAACTATAAGGCTAAAAGAGCGCTTTCTGGAAATCAAACCACGTTCTTGAGATTTCTTACATGAAATATGCCATAAAAACCGTCATTTCCAGCGTCTTTAATGGAATATAGCTCGGGTATTTCGGTGAATTGCGATAAGCTAAGGGCTTAGGTCCACTTATATCGAACATTAGTTACAGCTCTCATCACTGAGCAATTCTCAGTTAGAATAAACTCGCTTTTCAAATGGTTTTATTCCTTTCAAAACACTCTACACAAATTGGCAATGAATGTATTGGAAATGGCCCTAAGTCTGAATCAATTTTTTAAATTTCTTTCATTTCTCATATTGTGACGATGGTTTTGTTTCCTTATCTCGGCAAAAATTCAAAATTTAGAAATCAAAATTGAAAAACTGGATATTGATTGAGAACTGCGTCATGCTATAAACAGTGATTGATTCATTATTTTCATTTAGCTATTTCATATACTAACTTATCGTCGCCTGACCTTACGTATTTTATCTATGCCAAAATATAGGATTTAATATTTATACAACGCATTAACATTTTCACTTTAATAAACTTCGATGAAAACTTTGAGAATTTTTTTTAATCCTTTTTATGTTTGTTATTTACTTCTTTTTCAGCCATCTTTGTCTATTTTTGTAAACATTACGATTCATGTTTTCATGATAGGGACCATTCGCAGAAAGCGATCGACGCAAATATACTCTGAGTTTATTTCTGTTTCGTTTTTGTAATAAACGTAATAAATTTATGCCTTACATTTATAAGGGAACAAACCATCTTTTAATAGAAAATTTAAGAGCAGGAACTGCTACTCCAAAATATCATCAGAATAGTTTTCTACCTTTCATACGCCCAAAGATTTTCCGCTCAACGCCCTTTCCTTTACTTCTAGATAACTTACTCTGCTCTTTGTATCGTCAGACAACTTTTTCCTTTGTCTTTCCTCCTGTATTTCCTCTTGCGTCCTGCCTTCAATTACCTCCCTTAGCAATCCATCCCTTCTTAATATATGACCAATCTATTTCCTCTGCCTTCTCATTATTCCTTCGATCAAAAGACTTTTTCTTATCCCAACTTTTGTAATCTTTCGCCGTTATTTCTTCCCAACTTACTTTCTACATTCTATGCCACACCCAGATCTAGAACTTAAATTCATCGTGAAAAGAACTTAGCAAAGTATTTCGGTTTTCACAAATCTGTGAAACACTTCCTCAATTAGTAATTCCTTTTACGATGAATGGCCACGAAGTGAAGGCTGAGGTAGACAACTATTATTTTTGTCATTTGCTGAATTTGACCGTCGTCAGGTCACAACCCCAAAACATTGTCATGTAATATGCAATACACAAATATTCCACAAGTTTTTCCGAATGTCCCGTGATTGTTAACTCTGCTATCTTCGTTTCGATAAATCTGTGGTTTTGCTTTTCTCGTCAACCAAAATTCCCTTGCTTTATCTTTTAACCTCATTAACTCGTATTTGTGAAAAATTTTCAGGTTCACATTCAGCTGATAAGTGGTGTGCATATCTTAATGACTTACCATTCCAAAACCAACATTCACCTCTTAATGAGTTTCTTTTGGGGATACTCCATTCTCTCGGGATATGTATTGCAAAGTTCGGAGGAATAAGAAAACCCCTGTATAATGCCTGCTTTTCTGTCCAATTCGATGCCCTACCGTCCACTATTACGCTGTTTGACTTGAGTCAAAATTCCAAAGTCCGTTTGCGTACAAGGGGAAGGAAATTTCTCTCTTCTATTCTAGTTCCTGTGCTTTCAGTAGCTACTCAGTTACCTGTGTTGTCCTGAAGACTGGGAATATTTGAGGATTAAAATTATTCTTTGACTTTGTGATTTATTGCTAAAGTGTTGTGTATCAGCATATTGTTCATTCAACAAGCACAGAAAGTTTGTCTGTGATAGATATATTTCGTGTGAAATTGCAGAATTGTGTTGTGTTTTAAGAGTTCACTCTTGACGTTACAAGTGTTGTGAAGGGGAGTCGACGTTTTTTATTGAAGGATGTTCAGTGGTAGCTGTAAACTTAAATTAACAATCTACCATGTGCGTGAAAAGAAAGGCAACTATTTTTCTGAAGGCAAAGTCCCACACAGTTCTTATTTAAGTCTATAGTGACACCTGATTGGAGGTAAGAAAGTCTGAAATTTACTTATGTATGGCTGAAGAGATACGTATGAATTCCTCTATTACCCCAATTTCATATACTAACCATACTCTCAAGAACTTAGTGCTTTGCTTTCTTCAACTTCTTTTAGACCTTCAAGCCTGTTCAAAGCGATGTATAGTACTCACACAAATTCATTACATCTCTTCCTAGTTCGGCTAATGATTTTTGCCCCTCACGATGACTTAGACTTTATTTCTACTATCATTCCAAATCTCCCTTTGCCCATTGACCCAAGTGATTAATCACTATTATTTTGTATTATCTCTTATATAATATTTGCTCACATGATATGATCTGCTACTTCCAAGAATTTTATGAGGTTTTTTATTTTGATCGTTTCTTGTAATCTGTATCATTGTCGCTCTAGCTTCAATGCCGCTCGTAATTATAGTTCTAATTATAGTTTATTCTAGTATTTGTTTCTCTGGCTACATATTTATTTCTCATTTCGTTTAGTTTGGATGATACTCTGTTAGCTTTATCCATTTTTGTTTTCGCCTCTGGGAAACGTAATTTCATAACTACTACACTACTAAAATTGAAACAACGATATCAATGTGGTTACTTTGGGAAATTTAATTCATTTAAAGAGATTTCCCTTCGTTAAAGAGGAAAATTCATAATTTAACACAGACGGCAACTGTATTTGAGAATAACTTTGATGTAAACAGTGAATGTATTCATTCCGATATACTTAATTTTGGTAACTGCAATTTCCAAATAACTAAAAGGATTTGACGACACCTTAAAATAATTTGTATCACAACACTAAGGAATTATGTTGGATTTGAATTTATACTATGAAAACTTACTATTAAACATTCGTACAATGAATTGTGCTGTGTTATTGTGAATTACTGAATGGGAATAACCTACGATTAAATTCCGTAATATTAAATTAGATGGATTGAGTGGACTTAAGCCAAGTTACTGGATTCAAAATCGTTCAAAAGTTTTAAAAGTAAAAGCAGCAATTTTTTATTCAAACTTACCTAAAAAGTTCTTTAACCCGTCCATATCAGGTACTACAAAGGTCAGCTTGGGTTATTAAATTACATCTCAACTTTTACATAATACTTATAAATTCTCAAAACGAAGTTTATAGATTTTATTTTTAGAAGAAGCAATAACAGAGAGATACAATCCTAACTTAAATATTCGTTTTCGAAATTTATTTTTAAAATCACAAGTTGCACTTTTGACTTATTAACGTATTTAGATTAATAATTTAGAAATTATTTTTATTTATATAAATATAATTGGAATATACATCATTTTTTATTTTTTAAATTTAGACTTAGATAAATTTCGTTTTCGGTAATTTCTGTTTATTATTTGCAAATTACGTTATTAATTAAACGACCGTTGGAGTGCGCATCCTTAAGTTCAAATTAATTGATAACCGTCATTTAGCTTGGAATTTCCGGTGTGGGTGGTTGTGCCTGAGACGAATACATGTGGACATTTTAAGACGATGCTTATTTTAGTTTTCAATTAACTAGATTCATAAATTTAAATCCTGTTATAGTATCATGTAATCCTATGTAAATCGATTGCAAATCGTTAGGAATTGAATTAACTTGTAAAAATGGGCGTGCCAGTGTCATCAGGAATCAAAACCAGGATTTCAGCGCTAAAGGTAAAGAAATAGTTGGAATATTCCTGCCGTTGTCTTTTAGTTAGCTATAAATACCCTTTGATATAGTAGCTGAAATAATTAAATCTGGGAAATACAATTTAAGTTCATATCTTTCGTATAGATGACCTAACGCTTTCACTTCACAATAGATGGGTTTAATGTTTGAATTTCGGTTTCTATACTCTACAAATTAAAATTTTAATCATATTTTTCAAATAATTTCTGTTGTCTAATTATAGAGATTAATTTTTTCGCCATATTTATTGGGTTTACATTTCGGTCATGATCATTCGGTAGTGTAACCCTATTAGTTTTTATATTGCTCAATAGATTAAATTAATGTTGGTTAATTGCATACAGACAAAAGAGTAAATTATCAAATTTCACATAAGAAAGGACTTAATTACTTTCTAGACAGTATGTGTGTCTGCATGCGGACGTTTTTATAGGAAATGTTATGTTGGTACTTTTGTTATTGAAATTCGTATGTTTATATGTATTTTTTCCTTTCTTGTACAGGGGAGAGGCAAGTTATATCGGACAAATGGTGTTTCGGCTCTTTGGCATGGGCAGAAGACCCTATCGCGCTACTGACTGCTGGAAGGAACTAGTGCATGTAGGTAAGTTCGGGGTGCTGTATCCTACTTGAAGGTAAGTAGAATCACTTTCAGTGCGTATTGTTAACAACTAGTATTCTTTATTTGGATCTTTAAATCTGATTTTTCTTTTGGATAAATGAATCTAGATAAAAGGTATTATACAGCCAAATATCTGTATCATAGCAGTAGGCTTGTATCGGACAGAATCCTGGAGGGTTATATCGGACTCTTATTTTGTGTAAATTAGTTTGAATTCTCACGACTTTCTATTCGTTTATAGGCATAATGGGGTAGGTATGGTAACTTAGGCAAGAGAAAAATATTAAAATGGCAATTGGGAAAGTTGTATTGAAATAGATGTTAATCAAACAGGCAAATGAGCGTTTAGTGCTGAGAAGCACTCATGGCGACCGGCTCAACAAATTTTCAGATAGAGAAGTACAGATGAGACTAATATTGGGAAAAAATAAACGTTTTCCTAGAACATTTTATAATTTTATGACAATGGGCAGGAGTAGGTACATACTATTGCATGATCACTCAAAATCTTAGATCATCAGCTGATGTCTTTAAGCAGAGATGAATTCATGAATATCTCCTGCCGATTTGCTGAGCATTTAAGAATAAAGCATAAATTCAATAGAATACAATGAAAGCGGAAAGGTTAATTAGTAATTAAGAAAACATTTGTGTTTTGCATTGAATTAGTTTACTAAGCTTACCTCTACTTTTTCACTCGAAAGAAAAAATAGCTGTACATTGCAGATATGCATTTACTGTATTAAAAATTTGTTTGGAAGACTAACTTTATGTTTTTCTAAACTTAACATCATGTGTAATATAACCTTCAAACTTCTTGATAGCGTCAAAAGTATGTTTTTCATCGATAATCTAGGGATGGTTAAAATGTTATCATTGAGTTAAATTCTTTCATATGTTTCTGTAATATATTTATTTGTATGCTCTTGTCCGTAATATGGACCATTTGAGCCATTAAAATATTAAAAGAAAGAAGAAAATCTTAACCGTCCGATTTTAGACTCCGCTATACCTTTCTTGTAATCCTGCTGAAAACATGTCTCTCTATCTTTATTTAGGATATTTTCAATTGAACTTTAAAACTTTCATATGCCAAAGAGATAATTAGCATTGAACTATACTTAGCAGTTAAAAATCTTATTTCAGATTGGATCGATCTCTATTTTTTTTTCAGAAAATCATGTACTTGATATTTTAGGATTTTTTTTCCACTTGTCTCATTGCTTGTTAGCTATTTTTGATTTAGTGTGCCATTTTTTATACAATAACCTCTTAGTTATCTTGTCATTGTGCTTTCTTTAAATGAAAAATTCCGTTTTTTAGTTATGAGGGAAGTTTATGAAGTTTACTAGGCTCAATATTTAACGATATTTTTATACGAGAGTTTATTAGACTAATTTTATCTTAAAAAGACATTTTTTCATGCCTTAGAAATTGGATAGGATGAAAAGACTTTTAACATTTTTAACTTTTAACAAGCCCGTTACCCTACGGTCTTTGAAGGCGCTTTCATTGGGAGCGAAATATACTTATCGCTAGTAAGTTTTCTCTTGAAGGTTTTGGTGAATCATTCTTTTGTAAGTACTGTGTACATTAAAGTTCCATATTCCTATTCCAAACATATTCTTTCGCCTTCCCCATAAAATTTATAACTAAAATAAAGTATTTCCCGGCTTCCTTCATTTTCGGCCATTCTATTTTTGATTTCATTCTCAGTTACATCTCCTTCTAACTTTCTAGGCATTGGATCAACCCTCTCTTTCTCATCAGATTTCTCTCCTCTAGCATACTTTCCTTCCTCAAAAGTTCTTTGCTACATTTCGTTTCACGGATTAGCTCATTATTTAGAGCCCTGTAAATACCTTTCCCCTTTTCTATTACTTTCTTCGGTCATTGCTATCTGTAACATTTGTCTTCAATCATATTTTCCAGATATCAGTTTGTCTGAATTTTCCAGTGACTATTACGGTACTTTTCTCTACACTAATTTTTTTTGGAACTCTATTCTTCCTTCGCAGTAAATTCGGCATTTTTACTTCAAAGGACCTTGCTAGTAGTATTCCGTAACTTTCTTGCTTATCATTCCGGAGCGTTCCCAAATCTCCCTTATTTTTATTTCTTCCCCATAGGATTCTAAACTTTAGAAGATTTTCTATTTTTACTTAATGATGGCTTGCATCGTGAAAACTAGCTTGAATTCGTTTCTTAAGGCCGTTTGGCGTCCGAAATGTTTGTAAACTGATACTTTTTCTGACATTGGAATCGATGTAAAATGGGCTCCTGAATAAGCTGGCGGAGCTCTTTCAACTTTAGTGAAAGCGGTCCCGGGTTCTAACCCCGCTACCTATATCTGCAAAATTACCTTAGTTGTTGAAGTATTTTTTTTAATGCCACCAATGAAAAAACTTGTTGATCCGTTGCTGGACCGCAAATTATTCTATATTATATATATTTTTAATTTTTAATTGATATATTTTTAACTTTCACAATATGGAAATGAGAAGAACAAACTTATACTACTTATATCACAAAATATATTTATTCAGCAACCTAGGTTTCGACCTTTTGGGTCATCATCAAGCAAAATTAAAAAAATTTTGCCTAATGATGCCCCAAGGGGTCGAAACCTAGGTTGCTGAATAAATATATTTTTTTATATAGTATAAGTTTGTTCTTCTCATTTCCATCATGGAAAATATCACAACGTTAAGGCCGAACTGGTCGAAACTTTCACAATACTAATTTTGGGATAAGACGCAACATTATACTCACTACCAGTTTGATACCTATTTTATCCCCTCTGTATTTAAAGCCTTAACACTTCTTTATTCCAGTACTAAAGACTCTACGCGTTGAAACATGGATACTAAATATTGTGTACTAAATTTATATATGGATTTACAAATGCTTTTATTTCAACCGATAGGTTCTCAATTGGCACTTTACCACCGATATGTAAAACTTTATTCGATGCAACGTTCATCACCCAAGATGGTTTATGATCGGAGAATTTTTCTATGAACCAATTTGTTGGTTATACAGTATGAGGCCTTCGTAAACCACGGTTCCATTCTATTTCTAAATATCTTGCTCCTCAGAATGTAATCAATTTATATATCTCTTCTCTTCTATATCTGACCACTACGGTGCTGAAAGAGTGTGTCAGTAAACATCACAGTCTCAGGTCTCACTTGGTGGTAGTGCGTGACAACAAAGTTCTTTATGACAAATTTCTTATACTACACCACAAAATAAAAGATACACGACCTAGGTTTCGTGGCGAAGCCACATCATCATGATGTGGTTCATGATGATGTGGTTCACCACGAAACCACATCATCATGATGTGGCTTCGCCTATCAGATCAGATCAGAACCTAGGTCGTGTATCTTTTATTTTGTGGTGTAGTATAAGAAATTTGTCATGGAGAACTTTAGTGTGTCAGTGTTACAGATGTTCATTCATATTACAGAAGTTTATCATCTTTTCCCCTCTGTCGTTTCTACTACCCGATTCGAACTCTTAGACGTCTTATTTTCACCTTTCTAGAGAAATGAATCCCGATCCCACAGTACAAAGATGACTTTTCCTACCATTTAACCTGAAAATCACCTCTTTTATTTTCATACAGATGATGAAGTTAATCCTTATTATTATCACTTGAGGGCATTTACGCCAGGACGATCATAGCGTTTGCTGGCTCGTCCTCTATTATCCGGTCGTATATTTGCTCGGTAGCAATCAGAGTCTATACCGATTTCGTGATAGCACTTATGTAACCCGCTCTGAATACTATATATCCCTTTGAAAATAACTCTTTGATCATCAGTCCGAAAATTTCCATCCTGCCACCGTTTTTCTCAGAGCTCTAGTATATTGAGATTGCACCACTTGATTCCTAACGTTTCGTATTTCAGCTTCCCTTCCCTAAGCGTCTTTCTAATATTCCAACTCCCTATTCTACTTTCTCTGTAAATATTTTCCCTTTCCTCCAGTCGTTCCTTAAGTATGTGTATGTCATAACCAAACTTAAATTCTGGTACATTATGAACATGGGATGATTCATTCATTGAGCTGGACACGCCATAGCCAGTAATGCCTTACTGAGGTATGTACAGTTCGTATACTACCTTTCCTCTGATTGAACCTCATGACGTCAACATGATTCAATGTTCCAGAGTTCTAGCAAGTATAGCTCTATAAAACTTAAAAAACTATCGTAATAATAATCCAGAGAATAAACAAGGTCGGATTTTCATAAAATTTTTTGTTAAATTATATTATAAATTATAATTATAAATGATTATAATGATCAAATTATAATTAAATTATAAGGTAGTAAGTCTACTTAGCCGATTTATGCTACTGAATAATGAAAGACGTACGGACTTTTTTAGGATATACGTATGGTACTACTTTGGACAGTCATTGCAGCCTCAAAGCTCTATATGAATCCTTGGTAGGCCTCGCATGATATCACAATATATAACACAGTATAAGTGAAAATAGTGAATGCATTCATGGATGCAGTCGTGAAATATATTAGGAAACAATTATCTTGATTCGAGACGAAATGTTAATTTCAGTTTGTCAGTGGTGTAAATTGTTAATTGTAATCTATTCATTTAATGTTAATTGTATTTATTGGTTAATTACAAATTGATCGATATGTATAATTCAGCACCTCCGATCTAGTACTCTACTGCGGTGGGATATTAATTACGTTAATAGTAATTATCATCGATTTATTTGCCTCCGTCAATTAATGGATAGGAGGGCACCGAAAGCATGCAATCAGTTTTGGTCCAAGCGTAAGTTATATGATGAAGTACTCACGTCCACGTGCATTCCGTGCATGGGAAACACTTTGATGGATGGATCTTCCTTGGGAGTGAAGCGGAAGAACTCCCTACGGCCTCTGTACCACTTGACTGAGTACAGGAAGTCTCCCTCAAGATCGTAGTGGCACACTAGAGTTGTCGAACCTCTTGGGATTGCCGACGGAACCATCAGCCTCACGTTCCGCAGGCACACTACCACACCTAATAAGTCAATAGAACATATTATTGTAGTGATACATATCGTCTAAGGAGCGAACGTATGATAACTGCAAGTGTTTCTAGCTCGCTATCAGTAGTCAATTATGGATTCTAGAGAGTGTATTCTAGTAATTTACCCTCCCGCTTGCATATCGTGGTTGATGTAATTAACGCTATTTTTAAAGTTTATCTCAAATTTGAAATAAAATCACCAAGAGTAATATTTATAGTTATATACTTATATTTTTTTAACATTTCCGTCTGGGTTTATTTTCTTCTATCTTTGCATGTTGCACAAGATAATTAAAATCAGGAGTCATATTTAAATTCGGAAATAATATTTCACAAAGTACTACCTCAAAATTTGATTACAATAAAACTCGAATCGAGTTGAATATTTCTGTAATTTCTGGTATAAATCGGATTTATATAATTAGTAAAATAATTCGCAATTTAATATTTGTATACTTCGCTTAACTAGAATGAATTTTGGAATTATTTTCTTTTGCGGTAACCTTCTGCGACCAAAACGCGGCTACTCACCGAATGAGAATCATACATAGGAAAAACTAACGTGATTTTTCAAAAATAGTTAGAGACGAATTATTGTTAAATACAATCTATAAGCATTATTCTTAACATTATAGTGCTGCACGTCGACTTTTTCCACCAACAACAACGTCGACTCAGTGAAGAAAAGAGGGGCAAACGACCTCACTACTTATCTTACCTAGTCGTCTCATTCCCTTTACAAAGCTTTCGTAGGTAACGATGTCGTGATTGAGAATCCAGCTCACTTTCTGACTTAAGACTTCAGCGATTGAAATCTAAATGTTGTCATCTCTACCAGAAAAAAATTATGATTATTATTCCGAAGGTTTGATATAATTAAATTAACATTAAGGCTATACAAGAAGTGAAAAATTGTGACTTGGCTGGGACTTGTCACAATTTTTCACTTCTTGTATAGCCTTGGGTTAGTCGCACAACTTAATGTGCAAAGTAAAAATTCCATTTTCCATCGTTTGTGTAAATTAACATTATTTACTTTTTAAAAGAAGCTAAGATACGTATAGTTATTATATGTAACGAAGAAATAGCCGAAATATAATGCTCAACTGAGACGCGGTAACACAGTAACGCTCTTACCAAGAAATGTTTTATATTCACGATATTCCGTTGGACATATATTCTGGAATTTCAAACTCGATGTGGTGTTAGCCTTTAATCATTTTGGTATTCAATACAATCTCCGAACTCCGCGCTCTCCGAGCCTTTGTAATATTTTACTGTCGCTACTATAGCCTCAAACACAGGCAATCTTTGGAAATGAAATAAGACGGCGATTTCGAGTATTCTCAAAAATTCTGGAGGGATACAATTTCCTGCTCTCGATATACGGGCGACCCAAAATATCGGGAAATTGGAAATCTTAACAATCGCGGAATCGTATCTGCATGACTTGTGTTCATTTCATTTTCCTTCTGGTAGAAATAAATCTGGAGTAACTATAAAAATGGGAAACAATTGAAACTGTTAAGAACATGTTATCAAAATTAGTAGCAGTATTTTAAAAATCCTTCGATAGCCAAGGTCGTTTCTCATATCTAGGCCTCCAAATTGATCCCGGGACCACTTTCTCCAAATGGAACTCGCTGCCCATTTGCTTCTCCGGAAGCCTCCATATTACATATCTTCGTTTAACTATGTTGATGCTTTCTCTAGAAAAATTCGTCAAAAGTGAAGAAATAGCACTTGTTTAACGTAGGAGTTAGTCAGTTATTCTGTATTAACATACATATTATCTCAGAGTCTCTTTCGATTATTTATTCTTTCAAAGAACTCAATGCAGGTTGCTCATTTCTAAGTGCCCCTATACCTATATAAGACTTTCAGTTCTTTTTAAAGTTAAGTATATTCTCTTCCACTGAATTACAATTAGGCTCTTTGAATTATCATTGACAATAATTTTCTTTTAGTTTAAATTAGGTTATTTTATTATTATTATCTTATTCTTTATTTTTTAACTATTATTCCTGCTAGAAACTCAAACTTCTTCGTTATTAGAAAGTTTACCAGGATATAAATAATTCTCAAGGAATTTTCATGCCCAGTAAAATACAAAGGTAAAATGTAGACATAAGTGGTATCTGCTGCAAACGAAATATTTCCGCTAGCTTTAAAATTAATATTATTAAAAACCGCGAATAAACGATACTAAATTTTATTTTATTAAGTAACGCCGGTGCTTTCACTTTGCGGGACTCCATATTACGGAGAGTAATATAAGTACTCATTAAAATTCCACGTGGAATTTTGAAAAATGTTTTTATTATTCTTGCTCGTTAATTTTTCACTCTAATACTAAAATATGAATTAACGGGACGATATTTTAATATTTTATAAAAAGGTTTGGCTTCTAAGCGACATAAGAAGGCATATTTTGTGGAAGTACATCACGTGATACAAAAAATCTTCCTTTTCCCATGCATTAAAAGTAAATCTCCTTCGTTTAATTAATTTAAAAACAGTGAAACAATCAGTGATAACAAGCATTTCTTAAAATATAGTATCGATTCCTGGGAAACTTGGCTGAAACATTGCGATCAGAAGCGATGTATGAAACATTAATCTCAACTGTTTTAGGCCAGATTATCATGAGATGATAGAAGGTAAGCTGATGGCCAGGATAGGTCGGTCTGAGGCGCTTGGAAATGGGAATTAATTAGCAGTATTGGAGTATTAAATATGCTTCGACAGCTGAGGATATTTCGCACACATGGGCTTCCTCCGGGAATCGAAAGCTGGAAATTAATTACGAAGAATCGGATGCATATGAGACCTCTAATAATAGTAATCGGATTTCCTTTCATTACGAATCAGCGATTTCCTATGGGAACAATAGCGAGAGGATGCGTCCCACTCATGTTTCCTACCGTCATAAGTGTAGGTAAATTGTTACAAAGGAATACCACTGGAGAAAAAGGAAATGATAATAACCGTTTTTTGCTTTTATTATTTGCAGGTAATCAAATCATTTTCAATATTTATCTTCAATAACGTACTCGTACCTATAAGGAAGGCATTGAGGAAGTACTATAACTTTTTATCTTCACGTAAAAGGGAATGTTATCTCAAATTCTACAAACAATTCAAACATTTTCTCAGTAACATTCGATAACGTCCTCTAATGTAATATTATGCCTTTTTATAATTAAATTCATTCAAGAAAAATCCCAAAAAAAAGTCTCCCGAATGGCTTGAGAGAATGTTCCGGCGAGATAGCTCAACGGACATAGCACCCGACCGGCAATCGGGAGTCCCGGGTTCGATTCCCGGTCCCGTCGGACTTTTTTCAAGTCTATTCTTCCTTGGGATTTTTCCTGGGCGCACGCCCTTACGTGCAAAACCACCCATCACCCATTCCTTGTCATTCAGGAAAGTAACTTGTTTGACATCGATCTTTCTGTGTGTTGGGGTACACGCTCCAATCACCTCAGTTTTAAATGTATCACATGATTATTAACTCTCATTTTGAGGCAAGCGCGCTGAATGGACACAAAAATAGGTAATAATCCTTTTCGTTTTCATTAGCCGAGATGAAACGTTCCATGCCATACTTCTCAGAACTTAATCTATTCGTGAATCGGAAATTGGCTGTATATTTGTAGCCAAAGCTCATGAAAATATCCAAGAACAAATAAAAATACTTAAGTAAGCACATTGTTGTTTGAATGTCAAGCTAAATGATAAACGCATAGAAAATTGATTTGATATGCCCATTTTCTAGAATTGGAATACTTATTATTTCAGGTATTTCTTAAAACTATAGGAATATCATTCAACCCAACTATTGCATTTCCATTTACGATAAATGCTAATCATTCGTCACTCCAAATGAAAGTTGCTTATGATTTCTATTTGTGAATAAATGTGATGATTAAATTAATCCACCTCATCATGAATTATAATCATTAACCATCTATATTGATTCACACACAAGTTAAATTAATTTACGTAATTTGTATTACTATATCTTTTATCGATATCAAGAAAGGTTATCATATCTGTGACTTGTTTTGACTAGGGTGACCTTTGATCATTCACCTGTTCATCATGCATTAATTATGCTAGGAATACAGTAGCGTATCATTCCATTGAATTTAGATGTATCAATCCAGAAGTTTGCTATAAGATTTTATCACTAACCACTTTTTTACACTGGCCATTATGTATAGCCTAACACCGTTTCATATCCAAGAGATGTAATTGCCCTGTATAATTTAAATTTACTCGGTTGTCTTTAGAATGAAAATTAAACGACATCTTCCAAAATTAACACTCTAAATAGATTTCTATACATCATGAAATAAGAACAGTGAATCTGTGGGCGCATTATTAGTTTTGCGCATATCTGTGCATGATATTTAACGTTTCGTTGATATTTTCCGCGGTCTTTATTAAAATATCCAAATACAAAATACAAGTATTTTCAGTCAAACACGCTGATGTGTTGATACGGCATATGTAATAGTGGGAACACGACTACAATGACACTCCTAAAATGATCCGCTTTCGGATGAATGAATTACTTAATTAGTCCTTGAAACAAGAGAAAATAACGGACTCCGTGCGTAAATAATAATTGTTTGTTTAAGTATATTACGAAAATCATAAGAAGCAAAAATGAAATTCGGAATAATTCGCGTTCTCTGATTATTTGCACATCTCTTCATCGTTAGAGTCCATCATTGAATTGTGAGAGTTTATGAAAATTTTATTTAATTAAAATTGAATTTTGTATTATTCTTTTAGATTCTTGGAGGATTAGGTTTGAAAGTCATCATTGTTTGTAAAAGTAAACAGGAATAGAGGGAAATACGTTCCCAAAGAAAATCGAGTCGAAGATAAAATAAGAATATTTGTGAAGAAAAAGAAGGTTCGTTAGTAAAATTTCTAAGAAAAGATGAATTTTATCCAATTAATAAAGAGTAGATAGGATTGAAAGCTTCTTATATAAAATTGCACCAGGTTAAACTTAATCGGTCAATACTTACATCTAATACCATTGAAATGATTGAAATTCCGTTTAGTTACAAGAATAGGATCTAATCTTGGCAGTCCAGTCGACTGCCTTTCTGTTCGAGGTTAAGGTTTCTGGGACATTATATTCCTCTATTGTACGCGAGTTATATTTCTTCTCAGCGTACTCCTTCAAGAAACGTTTCTTCCTTCGCACTGCGTATCAAAGTGTCATAAGCTTCCGCGGAACATTCATGAAGAAGGCGAAACTACACCGCGATACCGAAAATTTCCTCATTTTTCCGCTCTCAGGAAAAGCGACGCGTTTACCGACTCGCTGCAGGGAAGCTATTGTTAGCTTTTGTCACCGTGGGGGTGCGCTCTACTTGTGACACAGCTTCCACAAAAGTAGTAAAATCTCACTTTTGAGACAAAGAATACAGCATTTTCACGGAGAAATACTGCTGCAACACCTGCCCACGTCTACTATTCATTGTTTCAGGCGCCTTTAAGTTTGTATATGATTTCAAAAGAGATATTTTCTTCACGATTCATGGTGATTTTTGTCTTAAGTACTGTCAAGTGTGCAAATAATTTCTAAATATAAACTTTTTCACGTTTTATAGTGATTTTTTATTCAAAAAGCGCCAGTGTAATCTATCGAAGATTAAAAATTTTTAATATGACAGCTTTACCAATTGTCATCATATGTGAGATAAAATGACAGGTTTAATTGAAGTCGAATATCTGTAAATACTATGTTGATTTAAACTACAATTAAGAAAGTAAAATTCTTTTTACATCCTCTGTAATATCCTTACCTTATCATTCATAGTTTCTGTACTATTATAAATTGGAACTAGGAAGTTTTGAATGGAGCTCCCTGTTATTATGAAAGAATCATTATGATAACCCGTTGAAAAAAATTCTGTAATGAATTGAATATGATAATTCAGTAATTTTATTTTCCAAGCAAATTTTTCTTTGGGATAATTATCTCTTAATGAAATTCAAGTACAGGTTAAGATACAACTTCAATTTTGGTCTATTTTTCATCAATCAGGACTATTACAACGTATTTGCAGAAAATATCGAATTTAATATTGAAAAAATAATCATTCGTAGATCATTGTTTACTATAAATAACCACATGGTTTAAGTATAATTAGAAAATCGATTTTATATGTATACATTTATTTTACTAATGATATGGGAATTCATTCTTCACACAACGAAGATAGTTGAGGAATTTTAAAACCAGCCTTTAATAAATATTCATATCATGACTCTGAGAGCTATTGGAGAGGGATGAGTAATTTGACTTCGCTCAGTAGGCATAATCGCATGAAGCGAGGCGATGAGCCAATGAAGTTAGGATTAACGTACGGCAGAGGTGATAACTTGCATTACAGGTGCTGCCTACTTAAATGCATTTAATCGTGGCGGTCACTTTCCAAGCCACAGCCGAACGGTTGCTTATCTTAAATACTTGATAGCTCCCTATTAAAGCGATGTTGAAACTTTGATCGACAAATAAACGAAGTTTTAGAGGAAAATTCGGATAGTAAACATTAGGGCATTATGTAAGCTCGAATAAAATTAACCATATTTTAATAATAATATTATAATTGTATACGTACGTCAAGGTTTTAGATAATCTCTTTAGTTTTGCATGTGAGTTGTGATTTTCATAAAATTTTCATCGTTAAAGAAAATCTGTGAATTTGAAGTTGAGATTTTGTTGATAATTCCGCGTTAGTTTAGAAGCATAATAACGCTCCTATAGCCGTATTTTTCGGTTTTTGAATCTACATTGATCCCAGAATCTGTAAACAATGGAGGTCTGAAATTACTTCTAAGTAGCACTTGATACAAATTTGGAAAATCGTATAACTGACATAGTCAAGCCTAACCTTGTGGAACGGTGCTATCATTCACGATAAAAAAACACACTTTGTAAATTCCACAGAAATATATTGAATGCAACTAGTTTCGTCAATCTGACATTCTCAGGCACTGATTGACGAAAATAGTTGCATTCAATATATTTCAATGGAATTTACAAAGTGTGCTTTATATTGTGAATGTTGGAAAAACATGATACCGTCAAGAGTCAAAACATTATGAACTTGAAGGAAAAATAATGGATAATCATCTTAGAATATTGGTAATCTCGGACTTCTGTTTCCTGTTTTCAAACCCTGTTATGAATGCTGATTCGAACGCTGACAAATAAATAAATAAAAAGCGTCTTTATAATGGTCAAAATTGAGGCTATAGAGACTGTAGGAGCGTTTTTATAGATCTAATCTATTAAAAGCTGTATTTCAATTTCATTCTCTAAGCTCTACGTTAGTTAGATTATCAGGATCTAAATTACATTTACCTCCTGCACATGATAGTATAGCTATTGTAACGTGCATTAGCTGATTCCTGGAAGGTCGGGGAATCCGTGATTTTAGTTTTCCATTCTGGGAACTGGCCCGATGTTCACTTACGTATTCAGCTGTCAGAGAGTTTTCCAACCTCTCATTAAGCTCTAAGCTTTGTGTAAATCCCTTCCTGGGTTAACTTGTATCGATTGCCATGAAATAGCTATAGCCACAGATAAATTTGTTCTGTTTATTCATAGAAGGGCCTAACTTGATTTTCTGACGGAATAGATTCCCCACTTCTATTCTTGAACTTGACATAATTATGTGGAGATTCACCGTGGGCCTCATAGAAATTCTTTTGCCTATTCATAGAAGAGCATAACTTGATTTTTGATGGAAAACATTCCCCGCTTCTATTCTTCAACTTGACATGATTACAAAGATATTCACTGTGGGAATCGAAAACATTTTTTGGCCACCACTGAAGTGAACGCGGAAGGGATTGAATCCTGTTCCAAAAAGGATTAGCTGAAGGTGAATATCCGTGAGCTATGTTTATAATTCATAAGGTCTATAAGGTCCGTAAGGTCTTTACTAAGGCAATATTGAGACTGAAAAGTCTCTTCTTCCATCTAACATTTTCTTTTTCAATTATCTTTCGTCAATGATATTACATACATAAATTTTTTGTGTAGGTGAATAGAAATAGAGAGGAAAGCTTTAGGAAGAATGGATGTAAAAAAACCTAAGCTGATATCTTAGGAAAAAAGATCCACTCCGGGAAAACACCCGCAAAGAAGGGGGGTGTGAAAAACCTGCGCAAACCTACTGATAGTACATGCTAAAAGATATAATAGAAAACTGTGTATGAATTGGAAATTACAAAAGCAGCACTATAAAGAAATTACAAAAACAATAAAATAAAATCAGAAAAAGAACAAAATGCAATAGTAAACAATGGGGAAATAAAAAATATGATGAAAACGTTAGATAAAACATTCAAAATAAATTCCAAAAAATTTAATAAAATAATAACATCAAATCAAAAAAGGGGAAGTTGCAGGAATACACATGAGAAAATAATAAATATCACAAAAAATAATGGATTAAAACATTGAAATAATAAAAATTGCTATGAAAATGAAACACGCTAATAAGACTTGAGAAATTTAACAGTTAACTAAAAATGGTGAATAAATGAATACAAATAATTTTAATAATTCATCATTTATGGGTGATTTTTTCGACGGCGTAAAATCTACGGAAGACCGAGGTTGGCTACGGTAGTGCGAAAATGGGATAGTCGAATACGCATAACGTATTTACTCGGGATCATCGTGGAAGTGATTTTCCTTCCGTCGCGTCACTACGTACACTCTCCCGATGCAGTAATGGAGGGACAAAACATAGTCCAATGGGCAGGGGCGGTCAGTTCACCGAAGTAAAATTAGAGAGAGAGACGTGTAGGCGATCGATTTAAGAACTGCTTCCGTGAACTTCGTGAGATAATAATAGACGAGCGTATGTGGAATAAATTATGCGTGGGCCGGTGCATCGACAGGTGGCCAATCAAACGAGAATAAAAGGCTTCCCTAATCATCCTGAGCTCCTTTCACTAAAGGCGAACACTGTTCCGGAGTCGAATTTCCTTTGAATTCCATCGAACAAATCCGCCGTGTTTAATTGCTCCTGCACGATGGATCGGAGACGAAAAGAAATAATCCGCTGGGAGGAAATTCGGGGAAGGATGCACAAAAATAGCGTAACAATTGTTAGGGTTACCAGAGATGAGCCAAACAGATCCTCCATGACGAGTGTACATTCCGTTAATGTTGAAAATGCGAGTTGGGTTAAATTTAGATGGGTAGGTTTCCGGGATCGAATCCATCTCTTGTTTCATATTCTTCGGTGGACGATAAGGTATTTTTTGGTTTCCTTATTTTACCTATTTTCTCAGAAAGCTATTTCATACGATTCCTCGATTTTTAGTAGTCTTATTCTTCCAAATTTTATCGCTACTGGGGAGGTAACTTTATGAAACTTCCCTGTATACACTGGCCATCTTTGATCAGCAAAAATATTATCTTATATATTATTTCTAAATATCTGTTTTCGGGGACTAGCGCATTTCTTCCTTCACACTCTATCGGAACATAAAAATTACTGACCATTTGAAAGATAAAGTTTCCCGGCTAAAAGTAGACCAACGGCTAAAAATACATCATTTGGTAAAAAATTGAGTAAAAATTTGAATTTCTGAGTTTCCTTTCTTATGATATAGGCGTAGTCATGAGTTTATTGTTTACTTTTTACGTTTGTTATGGTAAATAAATAATTTCTCTCATCAGACGATGATATATTCCTTGCCCCAAAAATTATTCTTAATTTTATTTTGTCATTAATATGAAAAACGTTGCAAAAATGAGAAGTTACAGTAAGTAGAGCGGATATATAGAGAATAATAAGCACGGAAGGTGGATTCATTGATAATGATATTAATAAACGGCTTTATTAAGGCGAGATTGAGACTATTACGTCTATTTTTACATTTTACTCATAGGCTTAAGGACTTAAAACGACAGGAATTGCTTGATAAAAGTGCACCGAAGAAAATTACTGTTTGAGTTTAAAAACCTACGTTTGGTCTTAGGAAAACTTACACTAAAGAAACATTCGCTAGAAAGGGGTTGTAAAACAGCTACAAAAATCAGAGATAGTTGTAACTTGTTACATGTAACTAGTTTTTAAGGAGAAGGCAGGTGAAGACAGACATAGAAAAATAGAGATACAAATATAAAATAGAGATACGTACAATCATACGTAGATAAAGAAATATAAAGTTTGTATGAAATGAAACAGAAATATAACCTAATGAAATATAAATAATTAGACTAAAAGATAGGTCCGATTAAACATTAGCCTTAAAAAATAAAATGAGAAAAAATAATTGAAGTTAAAGAATTCACTAGTAGTTACTATCTTTGTTAGTATTTAAAAATAAAATTCATTAATTTTTCTCAGCACTAACGTAAATACGTAAAGATATTCGGAAATACGATTTGTATGAAGATATACTACTATCAAGATAAAGGTTCCTCAGTTATTACAGTATAACCTTAAATTATAATCGCAAACAATTGTAATCCAAGCTATATAAAATAAAGTTATATATTCACAAGTAAAATAAATATCATAACCTGAAATTCCACTTGAGACATTCGATTCAGTCGACAAAAAAGTATCCCACTTATTTTACCCTTTATAAAGTTCTACAAAGTAAAGGATTTATCAATATATTTCTATACACGCTGATTACATCAGACGTTAGAATGAAGGCGAACGTACGGGTAGAGGAAGGAAAATTTTTTTAAACAATGAAATATTCTAACAGAAAGGGATGTGCATTTGGTGGACTAAGTCTTGGTGCTATTATCGGAGATGGTGGGCGTTCCTGAACATTTTACTTCTGCTTTGATGGATTAAGAGATGATTGCGGCATTAACTCTTTAGATTAATGGAGCTGTGTGTGAGTGATAATGAATGCCACCTAAACTTTATACGTAATTATTCACATTATTCTAAGTGTATTAAAATGATAAAGTCAAATGTGTGTAAATTATGTAAACCTAAAATAGGCTTTTATGTCAACCCTTTGAGTGCATTAAAATCAAAGTTAGAGCGTCGTTGCGTATCACTAGTGGTTCGAGCTTTTCTCAATTCCATTACATCTCATCAAAAACGGGAAGAGAATCATAAATCTTCTTAAAAGATACAGGAAAAGTACGTTTTTGAGATTATTTAAGCGGGATGTAGACAAAGTAAGACACAATGGGAAGGGATGAAAATGTTAAATTGTTCTTTTGGGCATTAAGCTCTGGAGATTGTCTGAAAGAGGATTATTTCATGTTTATACGAGCAGTAATAAAATGAGTTTGCTTCTAAAACAGGATACATGGAAACCTGTTCATGTTTTATCGGAGAGACATTCACCCCTATATTCCTGATATCTTGTGCCGTATCTGAAAATAACTCCAATTGGAATCAGCGACCACAAGAAAACGAATTTTCATTTTAATATATTTCCATTGCAAAATAATAATAATAATAATAATAATAATAATAATAATAATAATAATACCGTCTTTTAGGGCGAATTTTAGCCAATGCAGACCATTCTTACAATTAACCCTTTTTTGTTTTTTTTTCCGTCCTATTTTTTATATTTTTTCTCCTATTTTTCTTATTAAATACAACAATCACAGACAACCATTCCCTAACCGGAAAAATCCGATTAGCCGGGATTCGAACCCGGGACAGTGAGGTTGGTGCGTTAACGCGCACGCACGCAAACTAATCCGCCACCACGGCCGGTAAAAAATACGTTTGCTTCTAAAATAAAATTAGAAATATAAAATAATATAAAAATAAGGAATATCTTTAAAAAAATCGGTGCTATGTACTCCTATTCAATTTGCAAGAAATGTTTTTAGCAATCATATACCCTACCTTGACAAGGGCTAACTCTTTTTAAAATAAATATGTCTACCTATGGATTGCTAATTAGAAGGTTCTTATGTAACTAAATCCCAAACATATCTATATTAATACTCTGCAATACTCCTTTTGGTTAGGGGTAGAGGGAATTATAATTTTTCCTTACGCCGATGTAAATTGATAACGTTTATTGTGTTACCCTAAAACAACACTCACAAGACGTTTTTTGAGAACATTTTAATTGAAAACCTTGAATGATATATTTTTCAAAGATTTACTAAAGTACAGCTACTTTGGTTAGTTAAAACAGCAGATGTAATTTAAAATTTCACTCAACATATAAATGAACTCTTTCCGTTGGAACTAAAGATATCATAGGAATATACCTCTAAAAGAATAGTTTTTGATTCGATTAAGTGATCAGATTAATATTTAGGTGTATGGGTATTATACATGGATTTTATGGTATACATAGCGCTTTGGTTTTTCTAGCGTACGTTTTGGCTCATTCATCATTGGCCGAGCTATACAAAGGAGACATATATGCATAGCTTTCGAATATTAATAATGAGGAGAAAAAAGCTGCTGTTAAAGTCTTTAAGTTACTTGGTTAAGTTAAGAGTTACTTTCAAACAAATTATTTACCTACATCTAGTTTTCATTTTATGTAATCTCTTTAACTCTTAAATGTATCATTTATAGTTTTTGATTTAATTTTATCGGTGACATTTGCAGTGGAGACAATATCATTGTATCATCAGTTATATATTTACAAAATTTACTTACATTGTATGTTGACAATATCATGGTATCATTGCTTATTTATTTACAAAATTCTAAAAACTGAAAAATGAGTATTAAATCTAAAACACCGAAATAATTACTACTAGTGGCCCTTTAATGATTTTACAAACGGGGTATTATATAAATATAATTCAGTGAACGGGGTGATAGGCTCTAAAACTAGGATTGTTTGTCTTCCCTACTTAGGACATTATTAATAAATCGTAGGGCACAATTGATTTAGTTTTAGGCCGAAAATTTTAAGTAAATGAGCGGATGATAAACTTACAACAGGTGTGCGCCATGTGTTTGAACGTGAGGACCTCTCTAACCTTTTCATCACATCTACCAACAATACACTTCAATGAGCTGAGCTTTAAAATTCCTCTAAAACCGATTCTTCGGATATTTATGCTCCAGTTAAAGTTATTTATAAGAGCAATCCCGAGTCGTTCAACTGAATTGACTACGTTTATATTTATTCCATTGACTTCACAGGGGTATTTCTAAAGTGTTACATAACAATAAATTATAAATGTATTTTTTTATACTTGGCATTAGCATATTGGAGATTTGAATAAGGGATTTTGCAGAGAAATCTTGCTGTGAAAATGTAAAGGGACGAATTTAGAAAATGTGAGCCTTTCACGAAAATTATCCTCAGTGCTCTTGAGCGATACTAGTTATTCTGCTCAGCGAGCTGGTAATATTCCTCCATGAAAATACGACAACGTTATGACGTTACATAAAGTCATTCGCTTAAGATCTATGTTGCCTGATAACCCTACATCATTTGTATTCATCCATGCATTGATCTTTTGGATATACATCATAGTAATGAAGATATTAATATTTGTTTGGCGTGCACATTATTGTAACATCGACATTTGCATAGTTCCATATTGGACCCATAGCGTAGGAAATTTTCTGTCAAAAGTAAACATAAATTCGACATAGTATCAAAGTATTAATAGTCTTTTCGTGAAGAAAAAATTAACTTCAAAACCACAAAAAAATTTAGACTAAAATTTATGAACCTTGCATGACTTCAATTCCGAATAGTTCTCATATCCAGCACATGCAATCATTTTTCCCGATTTAGATTAGCAGATAAGCCAAACTGTGCTTAGAAATTAAATTTGAGAATGAATGAAAGAGTTTGGGCATACTTGTTTGAAGCTAATTCGAGCATGAAAAAACGCGTAGCATTAGTGCGAAACTGGGTGATTTCATTAGCGGGATAACCGGATAAAAAACCCGATAATTTCATTAGACTTAAAAATTCATCGACGGAATCTTAATGGGATTCATCGGAAAAATTCGCTCCTACTGCGATAAAATCCCAAATTTCTTGTAGTGAAGTTAATGTGGTATTTGAAGACGGACGTGGGTATCTTCAACGAAGATCTTCAATCGATTTGCCAAGGACAGAAATAAGATGACAAAGAAGAGAAGCGTGAGTTCTCCTTCCACAATTACTTTGTCGCGCACGTTCTCTTCCATCCCTTTCTCCCTCTAAAGTGCCTTTTTCGGATTCTTCGCCTTCAGAGGCTTCCTCAAACGGTCAGATGCCTCAGCGTGTTCCTCTTCGCCGCCCTTCATCATTATTCCATTACCCCTTCCAAAGCCATTCCTTTCCACATCTCCTCCCCAATCCCCACAATCCATTCAGCTTTCCTTTCTCGAGAGATCTAATTTGTCGCGTGATCGGGGTGGATTTTTTTTTCGCTCAATGCATTTATTTTCGTTCACGCAGCGGGGAAGGAAATTTAATTAAATCGTGTCTTCCCAATTCATTAATGCGGAAAATATTCCGTTCGTGTCGTATATTTGCGCATCCTTTGACGGAGTGACTTATTTGATCAGTTTTAGTGAAGATCTGACTAATAAGCTGGCCTTGTGTGGTAATAAATTGAATTCTAAAATACTTTTCGTCGGGATAAACTGCAGTGAAAATATCCCGGTAAATGCGAAGTAATCGAAAATCATTCTTTTCGGTTTCGCCGTTAAATTAATGAATTTTTCCATCGTTTTTGTCTGTCCATTACGGAAGCAAATCCTTCCTGCTGTTATTATTGTACTTTGTTTAATATATACAGCAAAACCCGTTTAAGACGCTCCCATTTGAGACTTTATCTCGCTTAATAAGTTTTCTTCCAGTTTCGGTCTCTTTCACACAATAAACATGGTAAAAAAGACCCCCGGAATCCCGCTTAAAACGCGTATTTTTCCATGCTTCAGATGTACTGCACCACGCTTTTGCCAATTATTCATTCGTTAGATCAGAATTTTTTACATCATCATTTTTTTCCTTATCTCACGCTTCGCCTTATCTCTAGAATGGTTCCTTGTGAATTTCTTATTTGAAATGTCTAACTTCGTGAGAATAAAGTTAAGGTATCACGAATTAGAAAACTTCAATAATAATGTCGGAGCTGATACAAATTCTAAGATCAAGTGATATCTTCTTTATCGTTTTTTTCTGGTCAGGATGTTAGCTTAAATATTCGCTTGGTGGTGTTTCCTTTCGTAGGAAGCTCAAGTTGTAAACATATGGAATAAACCAAAATGGCATTGCAGTTTTTTGTGAGCGTAGTCTTTGAGAGATCGTTCTCAGAAATGCTCTCTCATCACTGCCGTTCAAAAATTTGTTATTCTTCCCTAAGTTCCTATCTGGTGATAACTTTTTTTAATTTTAGAGAGAAAAGTGCCAAAGTCAAGTCACTAAGACGCACTCATTCTGCGGAATGTAGGCCATATTAAAAATTATAATGTAACACAGCTAAGATTGCTCAACCCAGTTATTGCGCTCTCCCTTTTAAGACGCAGTTTAGCCTGGTCTCCTTGAAAAGATTTTTCACGGGTTTTACTGCATTTCGAAAATAATCTAGAAGTGACCCTAGAAAATCAATCATATTTGCCTCGACTTCGTGGAATTTCGTCTTTAAAAACAAAGGCCGAAAACGCAACGTTGTCGCTCCACATTTTCCGCGCATTCCACAAATTTTCCTCATTCGCGCTGTCCTATACTTCACCATCAACAGACTCACCGGTTCCAAATAACTCATTCCATTGCATTACTCCCCAAACCCAAACCCTTTTTCATTTCTCACATATACTTCCTTCAATTCCGAGATAGACCACACCTGAGGATAACGTGAACACGTCGAAATCGGTAATTTTATCATTTGCCGGAATTCCGAATATGGTTGGAATGAACTGCGTGCCAGGTTTAAACTTACTAGTTATTGTGCACGTGGAAATCACAGCTAAGTCACAGAAAATGAAGGGACGAGGGCAGAAACAGATGTCGGCATACTCATTCGTTAATTGGGGTATTGGGGAATGGGACTTTACCTGGTGAATGTCTCACACCAATACCACAAAATTTCAAAGATAAGCTTATAGGTAAATAAATTTAGTTTTCCCTGCGAAAAGTTTAAATGTACAATATAGAATTTCTAGTTACTTTATGGTATTCAGTGTGTTTCAGTCTAATATTATAGAGTTTTCCGATAGAAATAGAGTAAATTTGCATATAGGGGCGTGCGTGCATAAGGAAAAATCCCAAGGATAAAGGGACTTGAAAAAAGTGGAAATCGAACCTGGGATCTTTCTCTATCCGGGAGGTTGCTTTATCGAGTTTATCCGATTTTATTCTTTCATCCGTTTATTTTCTTAGTCCATTCTGGCCTGATAACTTAGTTGGGAAAAGCAACTTTCCGGATAGAGGAATATCCCGGGTTCGATTCCCGATCCCGTCAGAGTTTTTCAAGTTCATTTTCCTTGGGTTTTTGGGATTAGTTATAACTGAAATATCTGTGATGAATATAACTCTTTGGATCATCCATGTATTTTTAGTATAGATAAATATTTTGTTATTTTATGAATGTCATTTTTATGATAAATTGTGTTTTTATTATATATTGTGTAATGTATTGCGTATGGGAGGTTTTTGGTGGTGTTTTCCTCCCAGCTTCGCGCGAATGCCAATCCAAATGGAAATTTTATTGAAATAATATGTTTCCCAACAGCGTTGTCACCTGAACAGAAGGCCGAATTGCAGCGGAATTTTTCAAATAAATAAAATAGTAAATTCGTGGAAAAAAGACAAAGTTGTGTTTCCAATATTGTGCTTTTAATTCGAGAAAATTTATTCGTGCGAATATTTTATGGGATTCCAACTAATATCCCGTGCGGAGATACGTAAATTGTTTAAAACATTTTTCTGAATAGCATTGTCCCTTTTAAATAATGTTGATTTCATTTGGCGTTTTGACTATCTGAATGTAGCTCTAATCATAACCGAGTTCATGTGCTACCCCCTCTACTTCATAACAACTTCGTTCCCTTCCATTTTATTGACCGAATTGAAAAATATGTTTACCCATTTATTTGATTGATTTCCTATGTAACTGCTTTAATAATTTAGTTGATTGAGTTGTAGGCATCCATTGTGCGTGAATAACCCAACTTCCGGGATTCTATACATTTTCATCATCGAAATATCACTTGCTTAGAGAATGGCAATTGTTACCATACCAATCCTAGATTTTGGTTTTCTTTCTTTTCTCGCTCTACCAGGGATCCGATTGATTTTCTTCCTTAATTTTAAATTTTAACCCTTATTTGGTCGTGTGATATTGACTCGGCCTGTTTTGCTTAGATTGTTTTTGCATTAGAATTTTGTCGTTTTCAGTCGTTCCGCCTTCTAGTCTCCTATTTCTTGTTCTTTAATTATCGTTGAATTTGAAAAATGATAGTTTGTTAATCTAAAACGGACATGTTGACTCGACGCGACCATACTAGATCGTACGGTCATATTACATCATTTCGCAGGAGCTGGTCGATTTTTCTTCACAAATTATTTAAAGCTAACTAATGTCATTTGATATTTATAAAAGAAATTCATGATGGTATATTGTAGGTTTCCAGTTAAAAAAATTTTATTGCAAAATATTTAATAACTTATTTTTATTTTAATACAATTTTTATAAAAAATTTAATGTAAATATATAAAAGTGACGCAAGGAGGTTTGTTAAATAAAAGAAGTGAAAGTAATAGAATTGTGTAGTGAAAACATTTTACTAATTGCATTTAAGGCATCTCGGATCATACTCGACGCGATTGTTTGAGTTTCAGAGTGCGGCTATTTAAGGGAAAATCTTTATTAACTTAAATGTGGTCAATCTTATCCCTAGTATTTTTCTTTAACTTGGTTTATCCCGGGTATCTTTTCTGTTTTGCTTTCCCGAAGTTATCACCTTTCTCGATTCAGTGGATCGCAGTATGTTTGAATTATCACCAAATCGGAATGTTGGTTGAATCCTAATCCACTCCACAATTACTTAAAAAAATTTGGATAGGGAACGAGACGACTATGCGTGATAGTATGTAAGGGAGGATGTCCTTGATTTCCTCACTGAGATGTACTTCTACGAATATATCATCGCAAGTGTACCCCAATAATTCTGCGAATAACACATTTCATAGCATTCGACGAAGCAGAATGAACGGCATTATTCAGCATCACTCATACCTCTGTGGCTTTCATACTATCTCCACCAACAGTAGGACTTAGGCAACTGTGAATAAAAGATACAATACCTGTCTCCTCTACCAAAAGAAAACTTTAAAAAATTCAGTTTATTGATGTGTGGTAGAAGAACGGAATTTTACCCAATGAAAATAAATTCATGAAACTATAGTAGACTGCTGAAATAAAACAAAATGAGCCGTGTTAGTCATTTTCTGATTATTTTTTATGTCTTACAGCGTTTAAATGAAATAAAGAAACGAAAATTGATTTGTTCCTTAGAGCATATTTATTTCAGTGTAACCGGTGTCTATGTATTAACTTATCTTTATGCATCCAGAACATTACATGGTATTCTTATAAGGTAGAAGAAACGATTGGAAACACCGATTCTGAAAAATTAATGAGCATAAGGACCCGTCAGTTAAAATCGATTCACTTCCATATCCGCTACGCTTACTATGTTTGAGGAGATTTTCCGGTATTTTCCGTTTCTTAAATCCCGCAGCGTCGTTCGCCTTTGAAAATATTTGGCTTAGGGAAGAAAATAGTTTGTTCACCACAGGCAGTGTGTGGTGCACCTCATAGCCCGAAGACACCTGTGAATGTGGCAGCAGAAGGGAAACTTCCAAACAAGTGGCGCTCGAAGCCTTTCAATACCTGCCTTTTCCATTGAAAATAAACACGGTTCTGTTGCCGGATGCTTCAACTTAAGATGTCCTAACTCCGCATCATGAAAGTATCAAGACCATTCCTCCAGTTATCACTACTCTAGAATTACAAAGAATGAAGTATTGAAGGAATTTCAATATCAATTTAAACTCCAAGAGACTTGATAAGATTTTCTCTTTACCACTGATCTTCCACCTCACAGAATAACTGGGAAAAATGATGGAACGATTCCTCTATGATATGCTCCACTTTGAGATGCGAATATGTTCCAATTTATGCGAGAATACTGCGCGATTCCCGAGTGCAACTGACAAATTGAGTATACTCCATTTGTCTTTTGGTACTTAATAGAAGAATCTGCATCTCATTTACTTCGTCTCACAATCATTCATGATGAGAGAGACGATATGATGTAACCTACTGAGGAGTGAGTGATGCTGAATAATGACATTTTTAAGGTCTTTAAGGTCTTTATTTAAGGCGAGATTGAGACTAGTCTCTTCTTCCATCTAACCTTTCGTCAAAAATAATACACACATAAAAAGTTCTGCGTAAGTGAATAGAGAAATAGAAAGGAGAAATTTAGAAGGAGTGGATTTAAAAAAAACCTAAGGTGATATCTTAGGAAAAAATATCCACTGCAGGAAAACACCCGCAAAGAAGGGGTGTGTGAAAAACCTGCGCAAACCTACTGATAGTACAAGCTAAAAGTTATGAAAGAAAACTGTGTATAAATAGAAAATTATAAAAGCAGTACTGTAAAGAAATTACAAAAACAATAATAAAATAAAATCAGAAAAAGAAAAAAATGCAATAGTAAACAAAGTAAATAAAAAATATGATAAAATCATAAGATAAAACATTTAAACTAAAATACAAAAGTAATAATGAAATAATAAAATTAAATCAAAAAAGAGGAAGTTGCAGGAATACGTAATGAGAAAATAATAAATATCACAAAAAATAATAGAATAAAACATTGAAAATGGACATTCATCCCAGTCATCTTAAATGAAACATAAAAAATCATTATTAATATGGTCTCTGCTTCCTTTTCCATGAAATTTATCCGATGATAATCTGGCTTAGTGAGAAAAATATGGGAAAAGTATTTTTTCCACATCCCGCATTGTACGTCTCATTTCCTCTCGAAATATTATGATATTTTAGCCTATTCGATAATGACCGCAAAACAATAGAAATACATGCTAAAAGAAGATGAATTGAGGACTCATTATTTCCAAGAACATTAAGCGATAACCAAGAAGTAGCTCGAATACTCGCAGTTTAACTCCCCCTGCCAAATGCCCAAAAATCGGCTTTCAGGGTATTTATTTATTATATTCTGAGACTGCAATTACGCATCTATCCTGATGGCCGTCATTGGAGGTTTAATGCGAGTATTAATGTACACGTCTTTATGAAATCTAAGTATAAAAAATTTGGCATCTTTCATCTCTATAGAGTTTAAACATTCAAAAAGAAAGCCTGCTAGCATATTCCAAAAGTAAAAAGCTAATATTATCTGAAATATAATATTATATCAATTATGAGAAAACGAACATCATTTGATTAAAAATTATAAATAATATGCAAATCTTCTTCCAAACTCCTAAAACTGTGTATTTACAGCACTTGAATATAATACCTTAAAGTTAAAGAATCATAATTTGAATAACGAATTTGAAATGAATCATACACATTTGAAAATATTTCGCTACGGATCATTGTTATTGATAGCTCAAATTATCTCATAAGCCGTATGAATCCCTCCGTAGCCCAAAAAACAATCAAAGAATACATAATGATCCATTAGTTTAGGAACTCCATACATCGTAATCAAGGAAAGAAGAGTTCAGCAACTTTGATGTAGTAGATGGAGAAAGGAGAGTTACGTGATCAGTACTTTCAGAGCCAAACTTCTAAGCGTATGATATTGACGGTAAATGGATTGTCAAAAGACGAGCTCCAGGTTTATCGCGATAGAGTGGTGCTGAAATTGAAAAGATAATGGTTAAATGCGGAACGTAGAATCGCGAAGAAGAAAAGCTAATTCCGAAGGAGTAATTTCCGAATTCTATCACGCGTTCGATAAATCTTTCGCTCGGAATACCGTCGTATCTTCACGCTCCAGCCACCCACTATTCAATCCCGCGTGATTTTTATTGAACGTGGCGTTTTCTTCACGGCCAAAGGCTGAAGTTCCCGTTCCTTTAGCGCTTTCGAATACTTATATGATTCATTGAATTATATGCTGGTATCTGTCATCACGAGGTGAGAATCGCGTCATTAACAATTAGTGATTTTCGTGGGAATCGATCCTTAAAACAGGATTACACTATTTCAAAAATTAGAAAAATTTAGCACAAACGGTCACAGGGATACAAGCAATTGGATTAAAAGAAGGCGTTAGTTTGAATGCAATGAAAATTTATGCTGTTATTCTTCTCCCTAAAGATACAAGTTTATGCCGGCTTATTCAGAACTTACTGTCGCGTACGAAATCGAGGTCTTCGTTTGTGGAAACTAAAATATAACTTGGGAAAACTGTGACGATCATTTTAAGACCGAGAATGAAGATCACCGTACGATGAGAAAAACTATTAATTTACCACAACGCGTTTTGTTCATAGTTTATCGTGGTGAAATTAATTCCGTGTCACACGGTGTCTCAATCAACTATTTTCCTCGCTTTATGTAAAAATTTGTTCCAAAATAAGGGTCCGTCATTTTGTAATGTAAAGTATATAAATATTCAACATAGCTCAATGAAACTACGTCTCATGAAGGAAAAAGAACATATCTACCATATAACATCATATTTTATTCGATTATTTTCCTAGTTTGGGTTCACTATCGACTTGAAGTTGAAGAATTTCGCGAAAAATCGAAACCTGGAAATTTTCGCAAAAATTGGTCAACTTTGATCGTATCGTTTTGATGTGAAGGATCCAACGTAAATTACCTCTATAGTTGTATGCAGGATTTATTATAACACAATCATGCGAAGTTTCGTAGTCCGCACTCAAGAAAAGCGTTTTCGTATTTTTGACCAGCTTTTTTCGATTCTAGCCCACTGTGCAACGTAACTAAGTTAACAATAAACTCAAAATATGACATCGCCGACATCTACACCTCCAGTAACAAAACTCGAGAATTTAGCTCGATTTCTTTTACCAAATGGTGCATTTTTCATTCGTCGGACTATTTTTAGCAGGAACCGGGAAACTTTTTATTCCAATGATCAGTCGTTTATAGGATTTGATGGAGTATAAAGGGAGAAAAGTCCGGGTCGCCGAAAATAGATGTTAAGAAATAATATGTTGAGGATTTTACCATGAAGGAGTGATAAATTGGTGTAGTTCTCTCAATTATGCCATCGTCCTCAGGGCGTTGAGTGACGATGGCAGAATCAGCCTTCGGCACTTCAACAACGATTCACCTGACCCGATGGAGAACCCTATAGTACTTAATCTGTAGTACGCAGAGTCAGTCCGAGACACGGGCGAGACTTGTGACTGCCCGGGGCGCCTAGGTTTTGGGGACACATGTTGTGGATCAGAGGATTCTATAAGGCGTGGGAACCTTCGTGGATGATCTATTCATGATAACAGTGTATAGTAGTGTGACACAATCAATTTGTGGGACATGCATGAATCTGAGTTACAATTTCCTTAAAAATTGATTATTTTTTAATGGAAGCAATCACTAAAATCTTAATCAACATTAATACCCAACAAATCGCTAGATTGCTTATAGCAGGGGGATTATACGCATTAGGACGTTTTCTCATCTTGTTTTGTTTGTTTGTAATTGTTGTTCGTAATTGCTTTCTCGAAAAAAATTTGTTTCGGATATAGTTTCATAATAAAATTAATCGACCGCAGCTTACCCCGATTCTTTGTTATTATTTCTTATGAATAAATTATTCTAATTTCGTAAGTCTAAACATTACATTAATCATAATTAAAGCGATGATAGGTTTCTATATTAAAATAATTAAAAATAATTCTAATTAATAACAAAAATAAAGAAAAAAGCTTTTTAAAATAAAAAATCATACCTATTATGACAGTAAAATACAATATTACACTTAGTACAATTTTAATGTCTTCATAAATATATGTGTGATAAAAAGTGTGTATATATGCAGGCTTGCGATGCTCTCAATCTGGTAAACATACACATATCAGGCCGGCCTTGATATTACACGCTAGTAAAACATGAATCAAAACATAATCTGCTTAACAAAGATGAAGTTTTGTAGAAACTTTGGAGTAATTTGCAATCCCGTCAATAGTGAAACATCCTCCGGCCTTTTCTTTCAAAAAAAGGCCGGAGAATGTGACGTTTCTGTCACATGTATCCGTAACGTTGAAACCCCCGCGCGAATCATCAACTTGATCGCATGGACTGGAAGCGGAATGATATTTTCAGAAAAGTCCTAGGCACGTGACCTTTGACGTTTAACATTCCTCGATCCTTTTTTGTGAATTTTGGAAGAAAGCAAGCTCTCCCATTACTCTCTTCTCAGCACATGTGCCAGCAACGAGCTTTTTAATATTGGCTGGATGTTAGATCAGCTATTAACTGTGTTTTAAACGTGCCTTTATCGTTCCATTATGTTTTCTTTGCTTCACATTGAAACACTGTTCTGAAAATAACGTTGCGCAGCAGTTAATTTAAGCATTTACGTATTCTAGCCCATACACGTTGCAATGTAATGGGCGCTAATAGAATCCTTAGCATTCATCCTCTGCTATAGGACACCAATAAGAGTTCTCTTCATGCGGAGGTCTTTAAGTAATTCGGGAATAATAAGGAATCTCACCCCTTAGGAAGGGCATAAAGCAGTTTTGACAAGTTCCTTTTCCAAGAAGACTTGTAACACACAGGTAGAAATATCGAGTCACCTTTCTCCGACTTTGTGACATTCAAATCAAAGAAAATCTACTTTTTACGATTCCGATGGTAGTCTTTGATATTCCCACCTTTAGGCTCCATATCACATCCAATACTACTTGAGCTTAATATCGAGGAACTCGGCAATGCATTTCTAATATCAGAAGGGTAAAATTGTATTCCTTCCTATCTTTCTTTAAATCAATTTCCTTTTGCATTGTTCGGGGAATTGTAGTAGAGGAACAGTCCTACGTTCGCGGGAGTAAAGGAGTATTCGCGCTTTTCATAAAATATTTACAGTAAGGCTTGCTATAAATTCTGATTTGACCGGGGCTGTCCCGATTTGGAAATATGTATCCGATCAATTCCTCAGCTTGTCCCAACTGAAATATATATGCATATATTTATAATTTTAATTATAATATACAGGGAAACCTGTCCAAAGCGGGACTTGTGTGAATCTAAAATCTATCTTATCCGAAAAAGTTTGATACCGGCATGCGTTATAGGAATTTACTATAGTATTTTACATAAATGTAATGGTTGACCACGCAGAAGATGATAGAGAGATTGTAGAATTAAGATGAAAATTTATAATTGGATGATGATAGGAGCATGAAATAGTATAAGGAAATATTAGTAAGTTTAAAAGACTAGTCGATTCTCATAAGTGTAAGGTAATTTAGAATTGTTTAATATTTTGAACAAGGCAATGGGATATGTAGAGAATTAAATCAAATTACAGGAGAATAAGGTGAGTAAAAACGGAATATTTTCATATTTTGTAAATACGTTATCATGTTACGTATTTAAAATGAAAGAATTCTTGTATCAGAAATTCATAATTTTTTCAAACCACTTTCGAATAAAAAATGTTCGCAAAAAATCTCATAGACATACCCGGATCAAAAGGACATGTGATAATAAAGCCCCCTTCCAACACACATGCCCGACCCTGTCTTAAGCGAAAACTTTCTTATAGTAACATAACTTGGGGATATATTTTTGAATCTCAGTCATCAGAATTTTCTTTGCTCGACGGATCAAAATCATGGAAACTATTCTACGTACATATACTCTAACTTGGGCTCCCGGATAACCAACTTCGGTGAAAGCAGTCCCTGGTTCGATTCCCGGTGGGGGCTTATATGTGCGGAATGGCCATAGCTGTCGAAGCGCTTTTAAAATTACTGTAACTACTAGTATATAAACTTATAACTAACGGAGGGTACAAAATTTTAAGCGTTATTTATCAGGGAAGCACTTCAAAATGCGATAAGTGGAATGCGTTTCAATTTCATTTCCATAGGCGTCGGAAAATCCACATTTTAATATAAAAGCTAGAGCAAACGCCTATTATAACCATTACGGAGAGAGATGCGCTATGTCGACAAAAGATAGCGTCCAGGTGGGGCTATAGAAAGGATGAGACGGTTTAATATCCGAGGAGATAATGGGACTGAGAACAGCATTTCTACAAAAGGACAATGACCTTAGGATCTTAATCCTTAAGAACAGCTGATAATTGTAGCTAAATAAAAATTAAAAAAATGTTCATGCAGCGTACACCAGGGCGCTTGGGCGGCAATGAAGACAAAGAAGCGTCCGTACGCCTTTTCCCCTTGAGCATAGCTTCTTCCAAACATAAAGAATTCATCTCACGAAAAACGCCCCAAAACACAAACAAAATAAAAGAAATTTGACGGGAAAGGTATACTTTCTAATCGTTGCCATTCTTTATATCACACTCGTCTGTGAAATAGCAGACTTCAAAAGCTTTGAGAATGCTTCTCGCCGAGAGAGGGAAACAAAGGGATATCAGATCGGAAACATTCAAAAGAAGGAAGAATTGTGTGAGGAGAAAGGCGACGTCATGGTCGGTTAACCGGAAGTGGGAAGAGCGGCCTAAGATGACGGAGGGGGTGATAAAGATGAATGGTAAAAAGGCGTTCCCAAAAGAATGAATACGAGTGACGAAACTGAAATGCAGTTTTTCGGTATTGACAAAAGCCCTTGCATTCTCTAAACAACGAGGAGGAATATCTGGTGCGGAAGTGATATTTGAGATGTGGGTTATAAGAGATGAGAGACAGACGTCAAAGTTTGGAGCATCTCCGTGAAAAGTACGGACGAGTTTCTCCCATCCTTTGAATAATAAACTTGCTAATTTACGTAATTTATTAATAGGTTGGCTCAATTATCGCGTAATGTAGACAATTTTCTGGATTTAGACTTTCTGAAGTTTAACGTGACATATATTAACCATTATTTAATATCCCTTGAATACTAAAATCCATAATTTACGCAATTTATTAATAGGTAGGCTCAATTACCGCGTAATGCAAACAATTAATTTTCTGCATTTAGACTTCATGAAGTTCGATTCACGCGACATAGACCAGAAGACCAGTATACATATTTGTGCTTATATATCAACAATTATTTATGAAATATATGTTTTTACCTCTACTCTTTTATACATTAGTATCATATGTAAGCATATGAAGAGTAATTTTTCAAAAATAAAGCCTATACAGTGGTTATATATTTTACAACAGCTTTTATAAATAATTGAATCAATACAAGGCTAAGGGGTACTTAGGAAAGAGTAGAATATAGTTGTCATATGTTTAGTATTAATATGTCATATTAGTAGTAGAATAATTTTCATATGTTTCTAGTTTATTCAGTCAAATGATTTATGATAAAATATATCTGTTGTATTATTCGGCTATGAGATGCGTTGACTGCAATTGATATTATTCCTGAGTTATTTTGTAAGTACGCTTTCATATTGGTTGAGACATGGAAACGGTGAACAATAGAAAAATTTTACTTCTTCCCCAATTAATAGCGATCAGTTAATTTTGGATTTTTCCTCCTCGTCTTCTACCGAGGTGTTACTTAATTGTTTACAGAGTTTGCTACTGTCCTAATTTCGTTTTATGGAAAGGTGTAACCATTGATTTTTGTGTATTCTTTTCAAAATGAATTTTCTATATCGTTATTAACGAAAGTTATAAACACAAGTGATTTATCCCTTTCTGAAGTTTTCTTGCAAATGCAGTTTTTCTGTCCCTTCCAAAATATTTATATCCCCGAAATATTTTGCACCATTTTTATTCAAGTTCCAATACCTGACAGTTCCTTAATTATTTATAAAATCTCAAGACGATGGATAATTTGTGAGAAAAGCACTTGAATCTCCCTGAATAAGTCCCAAAAACTTTATTGGCTTTTCTTTTCGGAAATTTCAACAAAATAAGGAAGATGTAGCTTTTGTGGATTATAAATTGACCGCGATACATGTACGAGAATACTTCAAGTTTCATTATTGATTCGTTATTGAATTAATTTTATCGCTGAAATTTCCACTATCGAAGATGATTTGCTAAAAGATTCAGGTGAACATCATCGTTTGGATTCGAACGATATTCCTCTACGTTTTTATTATTTAGGCATTTACATTCATAGGAATTGGAGTAAAAGAACGCTATCTGGATACCTCCGAAACTAGCCCGAATTTATCCTCTATTTTCCTTTAGTTGGCTCAAGAAATGTTTTTCTCACGCGTAAAAATCATTGGTTTTAGAATTTATTCCGCCGAATCGACATGACCGAGTGGGCGAACATTTCGGTGGAACAGATACTAATTCAATTTCGTATGCAAATTTCGTAAGTGTTCCGCTTAACGGAAATGGATGCAAAATACCGTTAAGGAGTTTAAAGCGGGCAGCTCAGACTTTTTTCGCATTAATGCAAATTTAAAACTTGATTTGGTAAAATAAAGTCGATTGCAATGACGGGTGCGATTGGAATAAAATCGACTCACTAATTTTAATGCGGTTGTAGGAAAGAAAAGTGGCCCACCATTAGAGTAGTTATCAGCTTCTATGCCTGGCAGTGGAATTTCGTTTTCTTAGAATAGTTATTTACCTATATTTGTATATTATTTCTGAACATCTTTTTTCGGTGACCAGCGCTTTTCTCCCTTCACACTCCATCAAAATCTGTAAATGACACACCATTTGAAAGAGAAAGTTTCCCGCTTCCTGCTAAAAATAGACAACCAAATGAAAAATATACCATTTGGTCAAAGAATTGAGTTAATATTTGGATTTTTTGATGGAGTTTCATCCCTGGATGTGCAGATGCCGATATCTATGGATACAAACGAAGTATATCTAAACGAACACTGAAACAATATAAAGGTGTGCTTTTTAGATATGTTTTAGTGTTTCTGTATTCGTATTCAGTATTTGGAGTGTTTTTTGAAATGTATTTAGGTGGGGAATTAGAGTGTCAGTGTCTGCAAAAATTTCGCACGGGCAACAAGTTAATGCTTATTAAGCGATCTAAAGAACGTTGTGAATATTTAATTAGATACTTTTTCGTGATTTCAAAATATTTGCGCAGATCAGTTCTAATAGTGTTTATCCATCTTTCCCAGATTTCTTGTGCAGCCAGTTACGTTGATAGAAATTTTAAATATCATATCCGACGTTCCTTGAAAAAGGGCGGATATTTAGGAACCATTTATTTTTACCTCTGTTAGTTTCAAATAAGTAATTTGAAGCGCCTTGTATGCAGACACATAGAACATACATAAACATACAAACATACAACATTTATACATATAACCGATGAAGCGTTACAGGGAAATAGTTGCCAGGACAAATAGTTAATTAAAAAAATAGTAATTTTTATTTTTTCCTCTAAGTATTGGAGAAGCCAACAGCAGTCAAGGGTAGGTGGGGTTTTTGGTGTTTTACACCCCCTGCCATGCGCCAGTGGCGGTTTTCAGGGTTTAGATGTAAATTTAAATACCAGCTCGTAAACCCGGAGGTACTAGATACAGAATGTGAAGGTATGAGTTTAGATATGAAGCAGTGTTTGTGTATTCGTCTGTAGTGATTGGAGTGTCTGTTGAAATGTGTTTGAGTAGGGAAATAAATATCAGTGTCCGGCTGCGAAATTTTCCTACTGGGCAACTAGCACGATATTAAAATCGCTTAAGTTTCCCTCTTTTCATTTTATTTCGCCATACAGAATCGGCGGGGATCGCTCAAGAATGCGCGCCGGGTCGCGATAAACAATTGCAAATTTGGGCGGGATGGAGGGACAGAGAGACAGCGCGAAGAAAAATGGAGGGAATGGAACGAAATGGATCGCTTCCCATCCGTTCTTGGATATATAAGCGATTCTTGGGAGCGTAGTTTAAAAGAATACAAAGGATTCCATGGAAAATGGGTGGAAAAGGAAAAGGAGAGTGGACCGATGTCCAGCGAAAGGAAGTTTCACCCACAAAGCGCAGACCTTCCCCGCCTACTAAAGGCGCCGCAAATCCTAGAAACTTCCCCACCCCAACACCCAACACCCCAACTCCCACACCCCAACTCCCTACACCCCATCCCACCCCCGCTGCATTCCATGAACAGGCGGGAAAAATCAATATGGCCTAATGCGTGCGGAGTAGAGATGAGTGATCGAGGATTTTGCCAGGGAAGAGGATGATATATTTCCCAAGAGGCTGTTACTTCTCAACAGAAGGACGGCTACGTCGAAAGAATATCCGGCCAAAGAATTTCCGCCGAATTGCTAGGAAGGGAAGGAGAGCGGTGTGAAGTAATATATTTCTTAAACTCCAGTCCCTCGATTTTAGAAATTTTGGGAAAATTATACAAAAGAAGCGGTGAGGAAGGGGGCCGAAGTTTCTGAGTTATGGACCGAATTGCGTTATCAATGGGAGAATTCTGCACCATAGCTATAATGCTACACCGCGGGTCCTTATTCTAGCTTGAATTTCATCCTACTAGAGGCTATATGTAGGATTGATTCCATACTATACGAAAGAATATCCGACCGAAAATTTTCCGCCGAAATGTTAGGAAGGATAGAAGCCCAGTGTGAAGCAATATATTTCTTTCTATACAGAATATAAAAATAGACATTTATGGAAAATTATACATGTCATATATATATATATATATATATATATATATATATATATATATATATATATATATATATATATATATATATATATATATATATATATTTTTTTTTTTTGGAAAATTATTAAGTAGCGCGCTGAAGTAGGAGAACGAAGTTTGTGAGTTACTCGCCAAATTACGTTATTTTTTTAAATTCTCCGCTATGGTCATAATAGTTACACTTGCGCGAAAGGATTCTTATTTAAATTGAATATCATCATACTAGTGACTATAAGTAGGATCTATACTAAATGAATCCATAAAAAGAATCTCTTGTTTTCATCTTGAAAATTTTATTACCTGAAATTTAGCGTATAAGTTGCGAAGTTCTTTTTTCCACGAATTACAGCTATAAATGATAGATTATATACGTATAATTTGCGTGGAAGGAAAACTTCTACATATATTACGTACTTTCCTATAAAAAATTTAATAAATATTATTAATACAGAAATTTTAGTTCCACAATGCATCTCCTTTGTTTCCTAATAATCACTATGCGTTTATGATAAATTGAAATGATTTTTACTTAATTTAATTATTCAAACGATATTTGGTGAAACTTAAATACGATTTATTGCAAATAAAACAGAAAATGTCTCCGTCTATAAAAAATTAACGAAAAACACTAACGGTTATCGGTAGTATCCTTGAAAACTGTCGTGGTTTCAATCATTATTTTTATAAGTAATTAAAAACTTTAAATAATTATAATTTTTGTGGAAGGAGTCAATTTTTGTTACATTTGGATTGGAAATAAAAATTCTTAAAAACGAAACATAAGATTTCAATAATCAAATTTAAAACTTATCTAAGTATTAGCAAATTAGATCGTTATAGTTATTTTCTAGAACTATATAGAATACAAGCTCATCTTCATGAATAGTTATTACTTTTAATCAACGTGCCATATACGTCAATTGTGATATTCTCTATACCCAGGCCAAAATTTCGTATTATTAGCGGCTTTATGATCAACGTGTTTTTTTCAGATAAAACATGAATTTCACGTCCTTAAGTTTACCGAATATATCAATTCTTCGATGTATCAATATGATTGCCCATAAGAATGAAAATAAGTGCTTCCCTATTTTTGAATAATAGCTCTTCTACAATTTTTTCCAAGGAACTGTATACTTTATGGTCCTCGTAAGCTTTATATTAGTATTTGATCAAAGTCGTTTCTTTTTAGTCGTACCTTGTCCTAATCTGATCAATACTTCAGCGTGAGAAATAAACTTATATAAAATAGTAAACACAGAACCGCTTAGCGAAAATTTGAATATGCAGATAACTATGGTTTTATACGTCATCGCAAGAAGTTTAGAAAAGTTATTTTCTTCTGTGAGTTGATCAAAATTAAGTGCGATTTTCGCCTTAAACTCCTTTGACGTGAAAATAAATTAAGTAAGATATCGTGGCATTTATACATGCTGTTATCTTCGCTCATCCTCTTTAATTTCAAGTGGGCAAATTTGAGCCCCAGTGTTTTGCTTCCGCTTAGATATTTCCCTAAATTTATCGTTCACTTTCCGTACAAACGAATACATTTTTTTCCATTTTTACAATTGAATCACCGCTCACATTTTCATCGTTTTTCCATATACATCCTATTTTTCACTCCAGCCCCGTCAAAATGACAAATCGAGGATTTACCGCAAATAAATTGCCGATATTTATGACCATCACGAGCATTTTCCATCACTTAATGTCATTACCGCGGGAAAAATCGGATTCTCCTCTTCCAATATACGCCGATATAAACATTTTATTACGCCATTGGTTTAGCGCCTCTATTATCGAGACGATATAATTAATTAATTCGTAGTGAGTGCGATTTTAGAGTTGATTTGCGAAATTTCTACGGTCAGATTTTAATTTTATCCGCTATCGTAACTTGTAAGCTTTGATTAGGAATAATGAGCGGTTTGGGGCTATAAATGAACCGCCAACTTATTTTTTTTACGATAAAAGCGGTACAACTTCGATACCGCAAAACAAATTGAAACCGGTCCAATAAAACGTTACGTAATTTTAATATTTCCCTCACAAAGGCTGAGTCTCCAAACCAAAAAGGTTTCAGGCAGGGCATTAAATCCTAATATTTTCAGTCCCGGTTTCCACTACGGTTCAACGAAAAAAACTCTGTTTAGTTCCAATTATACTCTGTCTCCCAATTTCGAACCGGTTCGAACCGATTTTTTTTACCTCAGTTCAATTTTATATCCTGGAGAAAGATTGTTTTATTATTTACAATTTTTTCTAATTAAATAATTAATTTTAATGAATTTTGGAATAAAACTGCAGTAGATAGTCGTAAGTTACATTTATATATGTCTCGTAAACCTTCCTAAATTGGAGTACATGTTAAGTGATATTGGTTTGAACTGAGTATCTGAGCGGACTAAATTACGATTTTGGTTTCGTATTGGTTCAGAAATTACAATATTTTGGGTTCTGGTTCGACTTTCACTCCTGCTAAAATAATGGATTACTTCTATTAGGGTTCTCAGTCCGGTATCTTTTCAATGACCTTAAGGTAAAGGTAACGAAGGAGACCTTTTAATAATAATAATAATAAGTTTTATTACGCTCTGGGCTTTCTAAATTCCCATGAGAGCAAACAAAATACAAAACATAAAATATCTGCACATAAGATAAAGCAGCTCATAATAAATAAAAATATGCAAAAGAACAATTTACAATCAGTTCAAAGAAACCAGAAGATAATTAAATAGTTTTTGTTTAAAGGATGGCATCGAAGTAGAGTTTTTAATTTGGTCTGGTAGTGAGTTCCAAAACTTAGAGGCAACAATTTGAAATGATCTCAGATAAACATTAGTGCGGGGGATTGGAAATATGAGGTGGTTAGGGCCTGATCGAGTGGTTTTGGAAGGGACGGAACGTTTAAAAGTAAAAAGGTCGTAGGTGTATGGATGAGTATGAGACCTTTTAATAGTAGAATAGTAGCGATATCTTCATGCCTCATAAACAACTATATGGTTGAATATGATGCAATCAGACTAAACCAGATGATGCAGTGATAGTGATGTAACCATAAAATTCAAACATTTTAAACGTCGAAATTGCACTAATAAAAACGAATGTAATAGCATACTTGAGTTAGATATTTTAATTTTTTTCCTTCCTCTCTTGACATGATGTTTTCCCTCAACAAGACTGAAGAGTGACAGTTTTGAGAAACAAAATAATAGAATAAAATGCTTTAGTTTGAAAAGGCCGCACTGAATGCCGAAAAGCCCACATATGGCCTGAAAGCAGGAGATTCCACATCATCTTAACATATAATTCAGAGTTCATTGCGGTAAATTTATCCACTTTTGAGAAAATCAAGTTTCCAAAGTGGTATTATAAAAGACCTTTGCATATTCATTCTTTTGTAGCCAATGGAGAACTGAACGTAACTGTAAAGAGTCATTGAGGTGAAATGAAAGAGTCATTGAGAGTAAATTTTTAAATTGCTCGAGTGCTTAAGTATTCATGGGTGAATGCGTAACTCGTCAAATATTTCTCATCAATATTGAGCATGTAAAAGGTCGAATTTTGAATGTTTGGATAAATGTGATATATCGGATGAAACTATCGTCCGTCTGATATCATGAGTCGATGGCTTTTGCCGGAGGCATCAAATATATGTGCTTTAAGAATCGAGTCTCTAGCTTCGAATCGACTGTAATTTTATGAATGTTTCCGTAAAAGAAAATTGCGATTTGCAAAGAAAGACGACGTCAAATAATTTACGAGATAGTACTGTACCGCGGATTATTCACATAGAGAAAACTAAAAGATTTTAAGTCATCTTTAATTAATCATTGAAGCAATTATCCTTTATATATCCTTTAAGTAATCCTTAAAGCAATTTTAGTTTAAGAAAAAGAAATATATCCTAAATTATATATACTATAATCCTAAATTATATATCCTAATATCCTAAATTATATATACTACACAAAATTATAATACCATATACTAAACTTGGAAATATACCAGAACATTTTTCATATTTTAATGATTTAAATATCGTACTCTAGGAGGATCAAGGAATGGAAACTAAAGAACAATAATCACGAAGACACTAATAATAATAAAACTAATCTGCTATTTATTTTCCACAAAGGATTGAAAGTTAATCTTCATACTCAAGAAGTAGTGGACTTTGCGTCATAGCGAAAATCTAGTTTAATATGCTTAATTAGAGTCTAAAAGTCATATCACACTGCTATCGTAAGGCAATTCACCCTCATTCATACTCTTATAAATGGACTTATAGAGTTAAAGATTCTTCTCATATCTTTTACGCGGAAGGGACGCTTTATAGTCACGAATATGCCCAACATCTTTTTTATTAGGTACCGAGGATCTATTAGCCCAGCTAAGCTAGCTTTTTCTTCTGTGCTAAGCGAGCTAGCTAAAAAGTTAAAAGCTAAGAAGTTAAAAGCTCTGATAAAATGATTATTTAGTGTAGAAAGGAATAATGCATCTGAAGATAGACATTTGAAAATTTACCTCTTCTTTTTTCTCGATAAAAGCATCATTAATTGATCTGTAATTAATCTAAGTTATGAGGAATCATATAAAATGAAGCTCTTTGCAGATAAATTGCTCAAGAATATTTTACAGGAATCAACCTGTAATTATATCATAAAGAAAGAAATAGTATCTCTCTTCATTGTACGGTAGTTTTGTAATCAATTAAATACTAATTGTTTTCGATGAAAACTGCTCATAGGCAATTTCCCCCTAATTTATCTGGAAGGCAATTTAAATATATATTTTTTATGAAATGGGATCTATTGAATATTAACATTATTTTGTACAATTTCAATTTTGAGATAAAACTGAGAACGGTTAGTACAATTAGTTAAGTGTATTTGGTTCATACAGTACGTGATATTCCACATCATAGCACCAGAAATTGACTCCAGAAACACGTTAAATAATCTTAAGAATGTTGGTTCCAAGACAAAATATTATCGTATATGTTTGAGTGTAAATTTAACTCAAAGCGAATAAAAAATTTACGTTTAACTTACAATCCGTTCCAGGGGAATGTAAATGTGTTCATACTGCGAATCAGCATAGGGAAAAAGAAATCAGTGACGTATATTAATTAAAAAAATAAAATGAGCAAAATTATTACCGAGAGTTCCATGAGAATAATTTACCTATTCAGGAGCTGGAGTATTGATTTAATTCTACCCATTTCGAGAATCCGACCGTGGATATAAAATTAATGGATTCAAAAATTTTACCATAAACAGCTGTGCTTGGGGCAAAACTGATTGTTCCTGAGCTGGCTATTCATAGACATCTCAACTGGCAAGTGAAAGCCTCCGTCAGTCTCATATTGCTAGGAGAAATGCCGCTCTCTATACATGTCCATCGGCGTATTTGGGGCGAAAGGTCAGATTAACGCAATGAGTTTATGGTTCAATCCGGAATTAAGTTGATGAGCGACATTAATGCTTGCAAATTCTGAACAGAGATATATTCCAGCATCAGGCGTCGGAATTGGGTGCATTTAGTAGATTAAAGGCAGGTTGTGGGAGGGAGTGGGAGACGGTGAAAGCAAGGTTGCAGTAGGTAAATGACTTTATTCGAAGCGAGGTTGAGGCTACTTAGTCTCCTTCCCACAAATACGGGAGAAGAGGATTAGGATCACTTACTCACTGCTCTCGGTCAGTCATGTACTGAAACACAATACGGCATTTGTGACATAATGGCCGACCGCTGTATTTTTACAATAATGGGAACCAAAGCTTTGAAAATCGGGGAGATTTGAGATGGGTGTACTGCATCGCCACCGAAAGTGAAAACGGTTCCGGAAATTTCTTGCACAAAGATTTACGAGCTGGGCTGGGTTTAGAGGCAACATTTTCTGTGGTCAAATATAAGATAACTGTTAATAATGATTAATACATTTTATATCTCACTAATCGTCTTTGATTTGGGGTAATAGGTTGAAAATGTCCCTCCAAAAACTCATGAAAACACTAAAATTTTGAGTTTCATGAAAGCTTGTATATTATTATTTTTAAAGTGATAAATTGCATGAAGAATTGAGCATCGAGAAAATTTTTTGAGGATAAATCTTGGTGAATCTATTTGAAGTTCAAAACTATTATTTTATGCAAGGAGCGTCATTACTATGTCCAATTATTTTGGTATAATTCGTACACGGTTTGAAGAGAAGAAAGATTAAAAATACGACCTATTTTGAAGCATTGGATGACAGAAATAACTGATAATTATCTTGAAACTCGATTCTTTACTTCCCTAATAGGCGACGCATTCTGCTAACCTTTAATTTTCTATCATCCCCAAGTCATATTCTCGAACCTCCCCCGTTTAGTCAATAATAACTGTATTGCTATTTGACTCATCTTCTCTATCAATTTATGTATGAACCTTTTATGTTCGCAACGATTTTTCTCCTTTGTATATTTGTGTCTTAATCCGTTTTAAATTCAACCGATGCGACCTTGATGATGGGGAATTCTATTGTCACAACAGATATTAAGGATATCGTGATTTTTCCACAGGAAAATTCTCATATCGTACTTCTTCTATAGAGACAAACTTTCATGTTTAAGAAGTACGATATCCTTATTATTTGTTGTGATCTCTCCATTTCGTTTGTTGACTGACAACTGTCAACTTAACATTCAAATTAACATTCAACAACCCAACGCGTTCGACCTTGGTGAAAGTGGTCCCGGGTTCGATTCCCGATGGGAGCCTATACTTGTACGGGCAGCACTTTTAACTACTTTAGTTCTACTTCTACGTAACAGATCGATTCTGTCTCTTTTAGATTTTCAATGAAAGATAAACTCGATTCCTCCAAAATATGACATCTTGCTCCGAATATCCACTGGTTTCATTTGCATTTCGTTCGAGCGACTCTTCAATCCAATCCATTCCGTTAATCAAAATAGACCCTTCATGAGATGATCTTTTCCTAAAAGAATTCCGCTTAATTCTTAGACAACCTCTCTTGACTGGCTTTCTCTCGTCCTTCTCGTAGTCCTCGACCTTAATCTTTATTATCGATTCGAAATTGGTTACATCTAAGTACATCTAGTCCTAAATCATGGTGTATCGCGTGGCAGCGATTTGTCACCACGTGGGGAGAGTCAGTGCCGTGCATGGATAATGAGTGCACATCTGACAGACCAGTGATTCGACGATGTGAGGCGGTATCAAGTTAGGCAGGCAGATGACGTACGGATCAGTGGTCTTCAAACTAGGATGCGCATTCCCCCAGAGACTCAGCTGGAACTTAACTCGGAATACGTTAGGGAAAATAAATTCGAGTAATAGTTTCGCAAATTCGACTTGCGTGGGTTTATTATGGGAAGAAAAGGTGCGGCAGGCGTCGATATTCATAAATTAATCCGAGAATGCATTAAAGATATCGACATCTCCATTGTGATGCGTTCGGATGCATGAGGAAAACTAACAATGCCCAACGAAAAAGAAAGTAATTACGATGATTATCGGATAGGTATAGGAATTTGTGAACTTTTTGTTTATTATGGTGTATCGTGGGCGGAAAACTTTAGCTTTTATTCTGTAATATATAAATACTGTTTTGCATATTGAAATTGAGATATAAGATCTCCCAGTTATCAAGCACTCTTCCGATTATATTAGTAAACAAAAACGTAGATCAATTGATGTTTAATTTTGAAAAGTTTGAACTAACCTCTATGTTCTGATAGTAGAAAACTAATGTATTACATATTACATATGTTGTGGGATTTTGGTAAAAAAACTCATGTAGATCAATAGCCATTTATTTTTGAAAAGTTTGGAAAAAATTTCTATGATCTGAAAGTAGAAAGCTATTTTGTAACATATTACATATATATTGTGGGTTTATAGCCTCTCTGATAAGGATAATACTTCTTTCAAAGAGGAGCGATAAACGTTCAACCGAAGAAAAAAAATTTGAGTGCGAGAATCTAGGATCCATAGCAGAGAAGAAAACTGGTAGAACGAGCAACATAAACTCACAAATGCATCACGGGTTGCAAACATTCAGGCGGTAAGTACTGCTGGTTGCCGATATCGCAGCGGTGTGCCTTCAAAGTGCCTTCAAAGAAGCCCTAAATCTTTAGACATTGAAACGGCAAAGTCCAAGAATCAAAGTTGTTTGAGAGGTGAAAAGATAAATCAAACCCAATTTAGGAGTAATATATTTTCTCTGGTATATTGGTTCATCTATCCCAAAGGAATATTATGTTTCTATACATTCAGTAACCGTTTGTCCAGTGATAGTTTTTCACGGTTCTAAAAGACGACAAGGATGTTCTATTAAACTAAACTTTTGTCAATGCATTGCGAATTTTTTCTTTTATTTGATTTCACTTACTATATTTCCGAGGATAAATGCATATTTTCATCTCCGGTAGGATAGAAAACGATGAAATTGAGAATGTTTTTTATATTTTGCTAGGAAAAGTTTCGTAAAAGATGCTTCGTTCATTACCTAGCCGTATACTTTTATGTCGGAAGACGCATTTCTCAGAAACGCCCAAAAAGAATATTTCGATATTTTGAAAGCGCAAAGGCATATTTGAGAGACTATTTATCCGTTACCTTCGATGAATGAAAAACGCTCTTTTACTACCATGATTGGTTCCATTATATGTGCGTGGAATTAATATTTTGAAAAGCAACTCTATGATGACCTTGAAACCTGATTCTACATACCTTGGACTAGTTCCAATCAATATTAAAAAGTCTTTTTCTTTGTGCTTATATAATAGGTTGCTCTTTCCATCGGAACTTATAATGATTCTATTAAGTTAAACTCCAAACCTATTAATCCTCTTATACTTTCATAAGTGAATTGAATATGTCAGGTGCCCTGATTAAATAATCCCTTAAGAAGATAATAATAATAATATGCAAGTAGGTCAAGAAAACTCGGCGTCTCTCCCATCTATCGGGATAAATTCGGTGTTAACTTCGAAATGAAACAGAAGAGCTATCGGAGAGGATGTGGGATATTGGTGCGTAGGATGTACGAGTTTGAAGACGTAAGTTCCCACTGGAATGGAGGGATAGGAAGTGGAAGCAATAGATCATCTTTCCCATCAAATCTTTCATTTCCCATCCGAAACCTCTTTCCCTTATTTCATGCCGGCAATAGTTCCCGTCGAGGCAGCTCTTGGATTTAGGGGAAGATTACGACGTAAACATCCCCGACAAAGATGACTGGAGACAGCGATCGATTTGAATGAAATTCTAATGCAGGGAACTTCAAATGCAGATTTGTGTGCAGAATTGAATTAACGATGCAAATTTCCAGAAATATACCGTTGCTCCCTTTACCGAGGAGAGGCTCGGTGATTCGAATGCGGATTCGATGCGAAAAAGTGCGAGAGAGAAAAAAAGAGTATGAGACAAAAGCGAAAACATTGAATCTCCATTCGCATCCCGCTATTCTCGGACGGTGAATCTATCTGAAATTTAGGAATCTGATTTGCTCAGAGGCATGAGAAGTTTTTCCGCCGGGTTTATCTCAAGCTTTGGCGACTTCATGCGCTGATGGTTTCATAACTTCTTTTTTTCGTTTTTTTTTCATTGAGTCATTTATATTCCGTTTATACTCGTGTATTGCTCGATCTCCGAGAGTTTCCCTTTAGTGTCCATATTTTACGATTGCATGTTTTTCCATCTTTTTACTCAATACGGTAATTTCTCTGCGGTTAGTTTATAGCGTGCCAGCGTTCCAATCTCAAGGTCTCGGCTTCGAATCTTTGATCTAGGGATTTTTTCCGGATTGAGAATGGTTATATATATGCGTCGATGGCAATTATTATAAAAACAGATATAATTGGGATTATCATCATATTTCTATAAAATAATTAGTGTCAGTATGTACGGAACGATATTTTAAATATTTAGAACGTCATTATCCATCCAAAAGATTTCGTAGTAGGTTAACTTACCCCTAACAAATGATATCTAATTTAATCTATCCCTTCTAAATGATATTAGATACCTTTCTTACGTATAGAAGGACTTTACTTCTTTTAAATTTTGTTTTATATCAAGGTCGGCTTAATTAGAGTAGGTTGTTTACATTTAACCTTTTTCTAACGTTCTCCTAGCGGATGAGACGTAAAGTAAATGAATACCTCTCATGTTCTAATTACACACCTATTGTTATCGACTTTTCTCCGTCCACTTCAACTAGTAACTAGGTTCTATGCTATAAATTACTCATGAATTTGAGCTGCGCTAAGGCTTCTAACGTTTAATGGGCTTCTGTGTGGTATAATATTGCCCAGCGAGTCTAAATTCCATGATGAGTGAGCGTTAAAGATTTCAAGAGCACTTACCCAATAGCGAATGAAAGAATTGTGAAATTAATCCATTGTATATACGTTCGGAATCGAATTTCCAACATCCATATCTAGCAATTAATATTGCATTCTCTCATTAAAATGCTCCAGACAAATGCATTTTTAAAATTACTCTGGCATTGCCCTTTGGAAAACACGAAAGAGTTGCTAAAGTGATCTACATATTGTTTAAATGTAATTCAACCGCAAAACTCACTTATTTTGAGTTGCTCATCAGGATTCTGATATTACAGAAATGTAATACTTATTTTGTCATCATTATTTTGTCGCACAGAGATTGCATCGTTAATTGTTTTGTGTAATCAGTAATGCATCTCGATTTCGAAGCGAAATTGACAAATAACGAAATTGATGAAAACGACATTTTAAACAAATGAAATCAAGAACAAAATAAATCAGTAACAAACGAAATTATTATAAAATAAAATTCAAACCAAGCGAAATTAATAACGCAAGAAAATTAACAACAAACAAATTTAATAGGACATGACCAAGAGGAAAACAGAAATAAATCAGAAAAGGGTACCGTGTTCGTGGACTGATAATATTAGAATTCCCACCCGATTATTTCCACGATGTTGGAGCATCTTATTACATTTGGAAGACTAATCGAATGAGCTAATGCTAAGAAATAAAATAATCAAGAACGATCTTGAGATGGAAATGTGCTGTCACAATCAATACAATCCATGCAACCGAATTCTGCCAGTCCATAAGGTCAGCAGTTCGAAGGCTGGTTATACCCTAATCCTCTAAACCAGGGTTGGCCAACTAATCGCCTGCTAAAGTCCACTTCGATACCAACCCTTCGACCGCGATCGACTTAGAGAAACAAATTTTGACATTTTCCGAAGAAAAAATCATTAACAGTAGTACGAGGGTGGTCTGAAAAGTTTCCGACCTCAGATTTTTCAGAAATCTTCAGAAAATTTTCAAAAATTTTCAGAAAACATGTCGAGAAATGGTGAAATGTTGGAAACTTTTCAGACCACCCATGTATTTCTTAGCCTTCTGTATTTTTCAACCCACGGAACTTTATAGTAAATTTAATACACGTAGATATATATTCAAGCTAAAAAGTTGAAGTAGTAAATATTATTCGAAAATGAACTATCTTCTCGATAAAAAGTCGCGATCTATCGAATATCTTCGGAGGATCGATAGGTCAATCGCTTTGACCTTTTGACCACCCCTGCCCTATACCATTAGCTGCGAAAATCTTTTGGGAGCGGATGAAAAGTATTAAGAAAGCTGAGGGGTGAGTTCACTTGCCATTCCTTTTCCCACTGAGCCACGGCTATAGAAATGAAAACTCCTCATACGTGCACTTCAAGGATCCGATGAATAGCACTTTTATAGCATTCAATCAGGAACGACTTTGCATCTATAAAGAGATGTATTTTACTATTTCAGATCTCTCATATCTCAGTAATCTATTCGGAAAAATGATTTTGAATATTTTTGCCAAAATAAGTACAAACTGATAACTGTGTGAGATACCCTTTCTTATGAGGGAATTACTAATTACTGCAAATAAGTTACGAAGCACATACATGGTTGAATAGTTAAAATCATGTATGAGGCTCCGATTTTTTTATTCTGGTCTCACGTTTTGTGCATGAATGCGTAAGCACGCAATCGATTTTTATTTTAAATTTTATTGTATATACTTTTCTTATTATTTTTCATTCTTCCTTGAGTAGCTACTAGTTTAGTCTGCTACCATGCTGTAAACACTATTTGCTGCTCTAGGTTTTGCTGGCTTTTCATACACTCTAACTTCTGGGTGTTTATATAATGGTTTTAATTGTTCTTATGTTCACTTTTTTTACCCCCAAAAAATACTTCTCTTTTTCGATTTTCGTTTTTTAGCTCTCTATTTCTTTATAATTTTCATGATGAAGGGATATATCTAAAAATATTCTCAACATTTATTTAATTCTCATGATCAATACCTTTATAAACATTCGTTTATTTTGGTTGATACTTAACTGCTTAATGCTTTTCCAAAATTCCGTTTTATAAATCTCAATTTAAAGCCCGTATCTTCCAAACACACCCATTTCACAGTAAGATCGCTGAATTAGAAAATATTGTCTCGGTGAAGAAAATGGTGAAGAATCGCTCATTCTGGTGCGCACCTCAATTTTCCCGAGAATACTATCCGCACAAATGAACGTAACAGTTTACCTCCATAAATCATTTGTTTTCTCGTATTTCCAGTCTGATTACATGATTTTTCCGATATTCACCTGACTCGATACGTCTGTAGGCGATGCTAGTTGATTGCAAAAAAATACGCACTGGAAATACTCAGGGGTACGGAAAGAGCAGTTAAACTAAAAATCGTTATTTTTAAAAGTGCGGCCTTGTAAAAGGTGTGTTAGTCTTCTTCCCCCTCGGGAGAGTCCTTCAAATTCGTGGAGATCGGTGGAAATTTCGGATGTATTTTCACTGCGGTGAAATTCCGGTCGTAATATGCAGCGAAATCTCAAACGGAGCACTGAACATTGGAAGAAACCCCTCTTCTTTTTCGGGCTTACCTGAAACCTTATTGTGAGAGATCAGCAGAAATTCATGAAAAGGAGTTTTTCATCCGATTCCTTTATTCACCTTTTTCTGACCTGAGATGACCTCTCTGACCTCCCTCTTCCTTTACACACAATTCAATTCGCCCGACTCGTCATCTGATATGGAAAGTCTTTACTCACGGATTACAAAGAGATCTTCAAACATGATAGAAGACGTGAATGGAGGCCCACCACGGACTGTGAATTTGGGTTTGACAACTCAATAGGTATACATTACTCTTCCTACATTCCGTAAGTTTCTCGCGGAATATTGGTTTGTGGGGAACCTCGCCTCCTGTTAACTTTACCCATAGTAATAGCTTGTTATTTCTCTCTTATTATTATTTTAATTGCATCTTAAGGGCCATATAATTCTCCCGTTTAGATAATCACTTAAGAAGAGAGATTGGAAGTTGAGAGTCCATATAAAGAAAGCTTTCTGCCAGGAAATAGAAGATGTTACTAGCAGCAAGTAATACAAGTTTATATATTAGGAAACGGATTATAAAAGCCTATATATGTAGTGTCCTTTTATATAGCTTTGAAATATGGACTGAAACTGCAGATTCCATTGATCTGATATATGTATATTTTTGTATTTGATTAGTAATTATCGTCATTTTCTTAGGAAGGAAACGGGCAAAAGTTACGTATCTATAAAATTGATATTTTCCAGCAAAATCTTATGGAATAGCGCCATAATACAAGAAAAAAAAACACTTAGTAAATTTCTACAGATATGTATTTAAGAACAATTACTTTCATCTACAAGACTTTGTGTACTTTTCTCTATGATTTTTGAATTTTAAAAATTATTTTATTTATTATATGTTTTTAGTGTGTTTTCGCGGGTTTTATTCGCCCCCCTTCTTGTGTGGGTGATTTCCCGCACTGTTTCTTTTTCTTAATTTGTTTTAGATATCTTTTGTTTTTAATTTCCGATACAAAAGACACCAGAACGTTTCCCTACCGCATGAAAATCTTTAGTCCTTTGTTACATCCGTTTAATACTTTTATGTCCTGGAATAAATAATGCCAATTCATCGCCATTAAATGCCAGAGATAATATATATCCTCTTATCACAAATGATACTCGGGGAATAAAACATTCGAAACGCTTTTCTCTCAAAGTTTCGAGAATTTCAACCCGTAAAACGAACGCATGCAAGGGACTCGGCTCCGACTCTAATAATTGCATCTACGGCTTCTCCGACAGATCAAAAAACTAATTATTGAGATACAGGAACATGCGGTTTTACCTCCCAACCACTCTCTTTCCTACGTAATGAAATGCTTTAATCATGAAATGCTCTGCCTTGGAGTTTCAAAGGAAATACGCTTCCGCGGAACATGATTTGACTAGCTTTCCAATGATGGGTGCGTGCTTACTGAATACATGCTTTTGTGGGAAAAGAGTGCTCCCAATCCGGTTCAAAGAGAGTGGTCACAGTAGCACCAAATATCGTGTAGAGCTCTTCCAAGAATTTTCGCCACAGTCGACTACTTGTTGAGGAAGGACGTCCATTTCGAATGGCATTTCATACGCATTCCGGGGGGTGTTAATCAAAAGGTAGCCTGTAACGCAATATCGGATTCTCTCTCAAAAATTTATACGCATACAAGGTCATATGTAATTGCTATTGAGAGGAATGCTCTGGAATCCTCGTTTTATGACGAGAAACCGCATGGCGCTTTACTGTAAAACCTTTTAACGGGTTTCATAGGACGTTTCCAAAAAAAGGAAACTGTTCTGGTGAGCACAGTACGTAAAAGGGCGCTGATTCTGCCTAAAAGGTCGCCGTAGATTTCCTCTAAAATTCTCCTATTTGAGTAATTTGCGGGTCCGTTTTTACACGTTGCATTGCGCGAATCTAGGTGGTAGCCAAGAGGCGATGTCGTTCAGTCACCGGTCAAGCTAATAGCATTTAACTTTATCCATAATATGCGTGGGTTAAGTTATGGAAAGCTCCGCAAAAACTTGAGTTTAAAATATAATTTTCTTAACCTTGTATTTGAAATTTTTATGCGATTCAGATATCAGTACTAAAATTCGCCAATTCTTGTTTTGGTCAAGAATTCAGTCAGATACCCTCGTGCAGTATCTGATAACATTTGCCTTCCTCACCGAATTAATATGTACATGCAATCTTCTCTATGAAATGTCGTAATTTTAAGAAAGTTTAAGGTTGTTTCCGAGACGAACTTAAGTATTTTCATGCTCTACCGTCTTTGACTTCCTCTTCTTTCAACCCTTGGAGTGTATGCACTTCATGTAATTACTTTCAATGCAGACATTTATAATGAAGGAGGGATTGTATTTTATACATTTTTCCTCCGCATTCGATGCAGATGTAAAATTTATTGAAATCAACTCATGTAACTCTCCGCCTACAATTTTTGTGAAACAGTTTTTCACTTTCTATTTTTACCTGTCATTTTTTCTTCCACCATCTGAACCATGAATATCATCTGCTTACATATGTTTATGAGTAAAAAAGGGAAAAGTAACGCAATAACTCTTCCATAGACTTTTATAAGGGGAGGATAAATGCTGTCATAAACAAGATTAATGTAGGAAGTTGTTAAAAAATTGTAATTGTATTGTATTGTAACATCCATGTATCAGAATCCGACGGTCAAAATTTCCTGGTAATGGTCATGTTTACGGTATATTCTGTTTATTAATTCATTGGAATATCAACGGGATTAAATATTTTGCATTAACTCAACAGTAATTAAATTAATATAATATTCATATGATTAAAATCAAATTCCTTAATTAAAATTTTATTCCTATTTAATATATATTCTAAGCAAACGCGTAGGAGTGATTCTCGAGGTAAATAGTTCCAATTCAAATCGGTAAAATTTATTGAAGTGTAAAATGGGGTTAAAAGAATAAGCTTCAATCAGGGAAAAAAATACAAACTATAATAAAAGCTAAATATTGAGCCTAAAAACACAGTTAAGACTATGCTTAGGTAAATACTATTTTCTTCGATGTGAACCATATCTCTTGCAAAATATGTTTGAAATTTCAGAGTCAAATGATGGCAGTTAGTTAGCAATACATTAGTTGATGAAATCATATAATGATAGCATACGAGGGAAGTCTAAATTTCATGAATCGGTGTTTCATTTTAAATTTTCATTTACCAAGAAGCAAGATCATAATAAATTCACAAAAGCTTCGCCAAAATGTGAAAGATTTTATTACAATTCATAAAAACCACAAATCATGTATATTTCTGTCTAGGGAATCTATTGGTTTACATTTTTATGTGAATGGTATCCTGTATTTGCAAAAATTTATTCTGGATGTATCAGAACTGAGAGAGAATGTATGAGTAAGGAAATACTGTAGTAACATTTGATACGTTTGCTCGGTAAGGAGTGAACCCCAGAAGACATTGGAAACGATTTGAATGATTTTAATCTTGAAGTTTAGAACAAAATGTCGACGCTTTAGTTGTAGAACAGTCATGAGAGATAAGTACCAAGAATCGATTAAAGGTAAAATTCTTAAAGAAAAAGATTTTGAAAAAATTAATCAGAGATACTTCATGAGATTATCAGTATCTTGAAATTAATGTTTACACCAGGAAGAAATTTTATTTATATTGAGGGAATACATAACTATTGCAGAAAAAGGATAAGATAAAGAATCGATCTTTCGTAAGACTTTGATAAATTAGAAGATTAAACTACCTCGAATATAATTCATAAACAGACGTGGAAAAAGGAGTAAACTATATCAAAGGATCCGTAGCTTTTTCATAGTTAAATTGCATTTGTATCGGTTTGCGGTTATTATTCCACTTACGATTCATCTCCAACAGTAGGAGGTACGGATCACTGTTATGGAAACTTCCTCTTTTTAAGCTGTCGTATGGATATCGAACTTTATTAGTCTTCGCTAATGAATTTGAGGATGTCTAACTTGCACAGCACGTGTTAAAGAGGAGGAAGAGGAGGAAATGCTTTGATCATCGCAACCTCAATTTACATACGGCGTTATATACCGATCTCCCAAACAAGCATCATAGCATAGGTTGGAAACCCTCCAGGTAATAATTTTTCGATATTTCCATCCAAATTTTTGAAAATTCCTTATTGATATCGGTAAACTATATCAGATTTACTTAATCATTTTTATCAGAAAACGTTTACATAGCTAGTATCTACTTACAAGGCTTTTCAAATGATTTATTTGAAAGTAGCGGAGGTAAAAGTGGGTGAATCCTGATAATCCGTCTAACCCCAAGGAACGTCCTACGTAATTTTTAAAATTTCTATCGAGGTGACTGCATAAGAAATTCGGGAATACATGGCCGTATAAAATCATATTATTACGAAATCTCGCCCTTCTAGGTATAAAAGTTAAAATTTTCTGGGCTTACCGAACATTTTGGGTATTGCGTTTTTCGATCAGCATCAGGACCCCAAGCGTTATATATTATTTCTGAACATTTGTATATTATTTTGAAACATTTGTTTTTGGTGACCAACGCTTTTCTTCCTTCACACTCATCAAAAATACGTATAACACACCATTTTAAATTGAAAGTTTCCCACTTCCTGCTAAAAGTAGAAAAACAAATGAAAAATGCACCATTCGGTCAAAAAATCGAGTTAAATTTTAAGTTTGACCCAAGAGCATCGTTTCTGGATGTACAGATAACAATATCTATCGATAAAAACGAGGTATGTCGAAACGGACACTGATTAAAAAGGTTTTTCACACCCCCCTTCTTGAGGGTGTTTTCCTGCAGTGGAAATCTTTTCCTAACCACTTAGCTTAGGTTTTTAATTCCACAAATTAGTCTTCTTCTCTTTTCTATTTTTCAAGCTATCTCTTTTTTAACCTTATATGACGAAGGGTTAGATGTAAGAGGAGACTATAGTCTCAATCTCGCCCTAAATAAAGTCTTTATATTATTATTATTATTATTAAAAATAGAAACGCATGTTTTCTAGGGGTTTTAGCGCTTTTTTATTTCTCTGTAGTGATTTGAGTGTTTGTTGAAATGCATATGGGTGGAGAAATCATAGTATCAGTATCAGTGTCCGTATGCGAAATTATCGCACGGGGAAATATATATTTAATGCTTATTAAACGATCTGAAGAACGTCGTGAACAAATAGAAAAATACTTCTATACTTCGTGAAGATTCTTCGTGATTTCAGAATATTGATGCCGTACAGTTTTAATATTATTTGTCTCTCTTATCCCGAATTCCTTATGCAGCCAGTTACCCCTATAGAAATTTTAAAAATTACGTAGGACGTTCTTTGGAGCTCGACGGATTTTTAGAAATCACTCACTTTTACCTCCGCTAGTTTCGAATAAATAATTTGAAGAGCCTTGTATGTACATACTAGCTCGTAAACTCGCGTGTACCCGGAAAAAAACAATATTTTCGAGATTTCCACTCAACGATGCTGTAACCAACTGCGGTTTTGGTTCGGAAACTAAAAGAACCGAAAATTTTCATCGATTCACAAGCCCTTTTGCACGCTCTGGTAATTGGATATCGGATAAAGTGCACACATATCGCTAGATGAATAAAGTTAACATCTGTTTCGTGCCTTTACTTTGTGAGCAATGCCAAATTGCCACGGATCTACGGGAGTTCAACACGCTCACCCGAAATTTAATTAATAGATAAAAAGGAAAATCGAAACGAGAAAAGTTGTCTTTCTATCGTGCCCACGCATTCCCTCCTATTTTTAGTCCCAATAACCACTGAGCAAAATCGTCGAATATCGGATTTCAATAGAGGTGGCATATAAGACTAGACATCGAGGAAGCAAGGAGTTCCGATAGAATCTGCAAATGTGTTATCCCCGAGTAATTTTTCACCCTCGTTGAGTGCGCACGGGGAATGAAGAAGAGTATATATCCCGTAGGAGAGAGAGCTTTACAACAAGGAATTTCATTTCAAAGGTTCATCTCGTGCTCCAAGAAAATGTACCTCTGCATCACTCCCTTTTGTTCTACGTCACTTTACGTCCTTCCCCTCTGCTCTTCCTTCCGTTCCCTCTCCGCCTTTTGCTTCCGTTTATCTATCCTCTTCCCCTCAGCCCCTGGCGTTCTTATTCATCTGCTTACGTCCCTTTTCCTTTGCGACGCAAGGAAACAGTTTCGAGTCGCATAACTTGCGAACGTTCGGAGTGCTTTCCTTCTAAGTGTCATAGTCAATCCATTTCATGCTCTGTATACGTAACACCATCTCAAATCTCTGCGGCGGTCAATAATTACGTTAAGGACGCTCAAACGTGCCCACTATTCGCTGAAAATTTCCAAAGTGAATAGAGAGAGATGAAGTGAAGTCGGAAATATTATGGTCGTACTTCATGCTTGTTTTTCTTATTTAGCATAGCAAATATTTTTCAATTTTTATTGTATTGTATATTATTGTTTTATTATTATATAAATATAATTTTATATCATGATTGCTAATATAATATAAAATCATTATATAGAATTTATTATTGACAAAACAGAACATAATTAATATTCATAAAGATTTATATATGTATTTATATAATTATAGCAATTATTATAAATAACTCATCAATGTGGACACAGATATTTTTGGGATATTTATTATTTTCTCATGATGTATTCCTGCACTTCCTCTTTTTTGATTTAATTTTATTATTTTATTATTATTTTTGTATTTTAGTTTGAATGTTTTATCTTATGTTTTTATCATATTTTTTACTTACTTTGTTTACTATTTCATTTTTTCTTTTTCTGATTTTATTTTATTATTTTTTTTGTAAATTCTTTATTCTTCTGCTTTTGTAATTTTCTATTCATAACCAGTTTTCTATTATATCTTTTAGCATGTACTATCGGTAGGTTTGCGCAGGTTATTCACACCCCCCTTCTTTGCGGGTGTTTTCCTGCAGTGGATCTTTTTGTCCTAAGATATCACTTTGGCTTTTTTACATCCACTCCTTCTAAAGTTTTCCTCTCTATTTCTCTATTCATCTACACAGAACTTTTTATGTATGTATTATTTTGACGAGAGGCTAGATGGAAGAAGTGACTTTTCAGTCTCAATCTCGCCTAAAATAAAGACCTTAAAGATATAACTTCTTTACGGCTAAACTCAGCGTTTATCAAACAGAAAATTGCTGACGAGTATTAGGTTAAATGAACATGACGGATTTAGGCGAGATATGGTGGAACTCCTTCATGATCGCACACAAAGAAAAACTCACTTGGTAGAGTTCACAAAAAGTTTTCGTTACCCCTATAATTAAATATACTAATTATATAATATATTAATATCACACCTCAAGGAAAATTGTAAAACTGATAGATGGAAGAATTGATACATATGCATTGGACAGGTGTATATGCATGTATATATTTTTATGTCAAATCGCCTCTTTGGGAACTTTTTATTATTAAGTGCATGTATATAGTTGCGAGTAAAACGAGAATCAAAGGATCATATCCTCCCTTCAAATCCAAGGTAGAGGATGGAATTGTGTGCCCTTCTTAAAATTTAAATATTCTCTTAAATTTTCGTTGAGAAATTAATGAAAATACTATATAGGCAGCGCGTTAGACTTCGGTGAGAGAGTACCCGGGTTCGATTCCCGCTGTTGGCCCGCGTGCTTAATGATCTTAGCCGTTGAATCACTTTTTAAATTACTTCCTCTAAAAATATTAGTATACTCAGTTTCCTCATTCTCGATAAAAATATGGCAACCAAACAACTTTGATCCCCAAAATATTTTCAAATGTATAAATTAGAAATACATTACTTGATTTCGAAAAATTAATGTGATTCATTAATGAAAATGTTTCTCACCCCATCCGCATAACCCTTTGAGGAAATCTAAGACAGCGTTTCCGTATGTCTTCTACGAATGGCTTTAGAGTTCTTCATTTTCCTGATGAAAGTACTTCTGAAAGAGTTTCTGAAAGTTTTATTTTGCTTTCTGGTGCAAATGGAATACTGCGTTCGTATAAATTTTTAAGTAAATTAACGGAAAATAATTCTACTCAGAAGAGAAAAATTTATTACCGTGAATAGCGATGTAATTTTTCATTTATTTTACGGATGATGTATCACCTGTCAAATTGCCGACGAGGATTTCGTTTCGAGATTTTGTGCCGAATACATGTGATTTAATTCATTATTCATATATTATTTGTATGTTTAATTTTAGGAGTAACGAAAACTTTTTGTGAACTCTACCAAGTGAGTTTTTCTACGTGTATGATCATGAAGGAGTTCCACCATATCTCACTTAAATCCGTTATGTTCATTTAACCTTTTACTTGCCCCTACAATTAAATATAATGATGATGAAATATTTTTACATCTTAATTTATGATAGGGACTTTAATATACTGGTATCATACCCTACAGTTGAATCAATCGAGGAAAGAACGCACAAACAGCAACTGATCAAGGAAAATGGGTTGTGAATGCAAATTTCTTCCCCAACTGATGAAGAGTTATTATTAGAAACTAATTTACTTGGTGATTGCGATAAGTGCAAGTGATTAAGCTCGTCCATGATTGAAGTGTAGATGAGAAATCGAACAGTGTTTGCGATACAGGTTTTAGAACATGGGATGAGCCGCTATTTTGCTACTTTCAACAGAATAACCTCAATTTTACGGCAGATTCGGTTACCATTCCAGTTTTGAGGACACGCTGCGACATGGAAAACCTATCATGAAGACATAAATATGATTAATTCTGTTGGTTTCGTGTTGTTCCTAGTTTATTAAGGCCTCTAACTCTACACATCTCCTGTTTTTCTCTTTTCTCTCTTTCATTACTCTTCCGTGAAGATGACTTTCAAACCTTCATTTTTAACTTCGTTCTCATAGGTAGAGTTCCCATTTTATTTTTGTCCTTTAAAATCCGACCATATTTCATTTCTCTCTTGCCGTATCAAACTCCTTTATAGTTTTCCTGCTTTGGTATTCACCTTTTCTCGGGATTCATAAATGAAGGCAGATAATTAATTAGATAATCTACTCACCTTGAGCAATTTTAGAACGTTGGACCCAAGAACAATGAAAAAATATCATTTTATAGGGAATTTATACATGCCTATGTTAACTAAATTTATGAGTACCTGTTTCTCTGAGACTAATGCTGTGTAATAGAATAATATATTAATGAGGTTTGTTTCAAATGAAAGGATGTATGTCATAAAAAGCATATTTTGAAATTTCAGGTCGGTCACTTCTCCGTTTTCCTTGTTTCTCAACTTTAGTCTCAAACGAAAATAATCTCACTTAGGGAATAAAAGAGCATTATATTCGAGGAAATATAGACATAGTTTATTCAAAAATAAGAATTTCAGGATTAGATTATTTCCATTTGCGTTTAATGTAACAAAATATACGAGTGATCTTAGAGATTTTCTCAACGATTATCAAAAGCGTGTGTCAAAAAAATAAAAAAGCACCCAGACATACTCTGATCTCGAGAATCAAATAGTATTGGAAAATGGAATGGAATGTCTATTATTCCTAAGGATATTCAGAGGGAAATGCTAGATACAAATCAACTGTATGATTTACCCTGTGGAAATTATTTCTTATTGTTAGATCCCGAAACATGGCCTTCTTTTACAAAATAACATCCAAATGGGATGAGATTGCCTCACGATCCGCGTCAACATTTGTTACTTCATTTGAAATGATAAGAAATAGCAATTGATTACAGAAAATTCCACAGTAATAGGGAAGAAAATCTCCCAGAGAATAAATTCAAATAAAAAAATCGTTTATCATCATTTAAGACGCAATTAGTAGCCAATATGGTATGGAAAAAGATTTATTTATTAATATTCTTCAAATTGAATGGTTTTTAATGTAGTATTTTGATATTTGAAAATCTCTAAAAGGTAAAAAAGAATAAAATGTACAATAATGATTCTCTATGGCAGAAAATTTACTGTCGTGTTTAATACCTATTTCGTAAAACAAAGCTGATGTTGCACTGGAGCCTTTCTGAACATGATTTAAACTTCACAGATTCAGGCGAGGTGTTGTGGTAATCCATAATGGAAAGGAACTAATTAAGATTTGTACTTTTACCACAAAATTTTTATTTTAACACAAACAACCACTAAACCGGTCGTGTAGTGGTTGTTTGTGTTAAAATAAAAATTTTGTGGTAAAAGTACAAATCTTTAATAGTTCCTTTCGAACATGATTTATTTAGATATTTGAGAAAGATGAAGATGTATTATATAATTTATTTTAATTTCAAAAACAAAATATTAAATTAAAATTAATTAGTAGTCTTAAAGTCACATCTTAGTAGGTTTATTAATCGTTTTCTTCACTGGCCTATCTTTCGTCACAGCCACCTATAGTCTATGTACTCTATTTGTTTGCTTTGAAATTACTATGTTATCCTGTTCATACATTCTCCAAGCTGCTCCTCCTGTTTCTCAGAACCGTTCGAGTAATAGCTAAAGCAAGGAAAGGTAGGAGTTTTCAATTATAAAGATTCCATGCGTTTCATTAACTAAAATTCCACTCTTTGTACAAGGACACAACTAATATACTTTGACATCCGCATTAAGCCTTGCTAATAATTTTGCTTTCAGATATTTTTGATTAATTATCCGTAATCAAATTAAGAGGAATATGAGATGATTGACGGCACCAAACAGTGTTGTATATCCTGCCGTATTCTCAGTTGATCTAAATAGGCTGAGCATAGAGACTTCATTTTTTGTGCACTTGAGAACGACTTCCTGTTAGAGTTTCAAACCCGGTTCTTGAAAATAGCTCAAAGCGGAGATTTTTGTGAATTTATTCCAACCTGTGGCCTAAATATGCAAGGGTTGAGTAGAGCTTTAATTAAGTGAAAACCTATCGGTAATAGGTTTAGGAATTCAACTGAACTTGTAAGAGATATGAGAGGGAATATGTAGGGTATATTTTCTTCGAAAGCTGTTTAAAAAAAATTATCATGCACTTATCGGTGATTTTCAACTTGGTTTTACTCTATTTTATTACCAATTAAGGATGAAGTAAAACCAATCTTTGTGAACATGACGGTATGAGGTGTGACTTGGCGGAACTCCTTCATAATCAAAGAGAAATAATAACTTACTTAGTAGAGTCCACAAATATCGTATTTGGTGGACTCTACAATGTGAGTATATATTTTTGTGTGACTAATCCTCCAGATATTATTTCTAAAAATCTATTTTTGGGTACCGGAGCACTTCTCCCTTCACACTCCATCAGAAAATATGAATGGATGGCCACTTGAAAGGAAAAGTTTCCTGGTTCCTACTAACAATAGTCTGACCGATGAAAAATGCACTATTTGATCAAAAAATCGAGTTGAAAATTTAATTTTCGTTGGATATGTGTATATCGGCGTTGTCTTTTTGGAGTTTTTTGTTTACTTGGTTACGTTAGTTGTGGTAAATAAATAATTATCTCATCGGACAGTGATATTCATTCTCGGTCTTGAAAATGATCGAAACTGGTGGTATTATCAACAGATTTTTGCAATTAATATTAGTCTCCATAAACGAAGACTACGACGTCGCACACAACCAAAAGAACATTTTAATAAACCGGCCGCACTGCATTTTTTGGGAGCAGAACAATAATGACAGAAAAATGGACGTTTTCGAACGTTTGTGAAGGTTTTTGTCGTACTTTAAAACATTGACATTTCATTCAAACTACCGCTTTCTTTTAATTAAATTGCATGCACCCCAGTGACCAGTTGTGCGAAAACTTCGCTCGGGAGAACTAGTCTTAGTAGTTACGAAAAGTAAGTTTCTTATCTTAAGACCAGATGTTCTGATAATGCAAGGGATTGACTGATTTTTTTGAATTAATATCATCGAGGATGTATTATCTTTGGAGTAAACATGAGTATGTATATAATTTCTCATTACATTTAATTATTATAATATTATATAATTAAATATTTATTATTATAACATTAATTTATTAAATTATTATAATATTATATACTTAAATATTTATTATAACATTTAATATATTAAATTGTTATAATATTATTTTTAATTATTATAATATTTGTATAATTTTTAAATAATAAAATATTATTATTTTTATAACTTATTATTATTTTTATCTTTGGAGTAAAAATGACTATGTATATAATTTAAATACGTAACAAAAGTCATCTTTAAAATTTTGCAATGCTCATACGTATTATCTCATCGTCGGAGCGATAAAAAGAATTGTTTGACCCTTTTAAACGGTAACCCAAGAACTGACGGCTCTGTAAAATCTCCGCTTTTTATTATTTGTTGCCCCTCCTAAGTTGGATCGGAGATGAGCTACGAAAAAAAATCAACGGAATGCATGGAACTCTAAGGAACGTACGAAATATTTCAGGGGATATAATGCTTGAAATGAATGTATGTTCCTCTATTTCCTCTTTCGTTATTGGTAGCAGCGGAGTCAATTTCCTGCCAATACTCCTTCCCCTCCGTTTGCTCTAATGCTTTTATTTATGTGAAGTACCGCTCCATCGATCAGTCGAAGCCTTATGAAGAGTTTAGCCAGAACTTTGTATACTACTTGGATTCTCGCACTCGAATTCGTAGAAGCAGTGATCTCATACCGAAATCCCGCAACTTTTAATATCCGAACGGGTTTCGATCCTTGATGAAAGAGGTAGGTTGAAGTTTCCATTCCATTTCATTTTACATTCATTTTGGAATACTAATTTCCTCACAAGGCTATATAAACCCCTCTTTGATGTTTCTCTTTGGCGCGATAAATGTTTTCGTATGCAATTCTCAACTAGAAAAAATGGTCGTGGTGAGAAATACACTAATCTCCAACAAGGGGAGATATAGGTTTCATTTCATGCAAAGTAAAGCGAATATCAGCAATTGTTTTTCGTTTGAAATCTGAAGTGACGTGGACACCTTTAGCTTTCGCAGTTCCTCCGTGAGATGCAACCATAAATATAACTTCAAAGTTACTCCGAAGTAAAATTTTGGGAAGAATTCTTCTCAATGATTCTATAGTAATTCACTCCATCTTACGAACATAAGTTCTATTCGAATCGGTGTCTACAGCATCCAACCACTGTTTTTTTTTGTTTACACCCAACCCGTATGCCTTCGAGGAGTCTTCAGATTTGCATTGCATATTTGAAAATCTTCTGTAGTTGTAATGCTTTTAGACTGAGCATGCCTTTTGCAGGGTACGTGTTACCAATTCACATAAGTTTGGCGGTGTGTGTGAAATTTTGAATTTCGCCCCCTAATCACGGAGTAAATTAGCATGGTGTGCATTTTCGTACGGAGGAAACATAAAGTGTACTACGGAAACAGTATTGAAGCTAACCTCAGAAAAATTTTTCCCTAAGGATTACAATAACTTTCTCACATTAATATTCATATAAATTAAATTTAACTCTTTCCTCAAAATAGCATCTAATAATACATCGTGAAGCATTCATGAAGCGTAGGGAAGTGATAACGAAGGGACTTGATAAAGGAATCAGGAAGAGATTGGTAAAATCCTTGATGTGGAGTGTAATGTACGGGTGTGAAACGTGGACGTTAAGAAAAGAGGATGTCAAAAGATTGGAGGCTTTTGAGATGTGGGTATGGCGTAGAATGGAGAAAGTTAGTTGGGTCGATAAAAAACGAATGAGGAGGTTCTAGAGATGGCTGGGGAGAAAAGAGTAATGATTGATGTAATTAAACATAGACAAAAGAAATTGGTGGGTCAAATATTGAGAGGAGAGGGATTGTTGAAGAAAGCGATCGAGGGAAGAATGCTAGGGAAAAGACAGAGGGGAAGACAAAGACAGAAATTGTTAAACGAATTAAGGGGTGGGATAAGTTACCGGGAATTGAAGGAGAGGGAAATAAATAGGGAATGTGGGGGCACATGAACCTTAGAAAGGTAGAACACTTACATAACTTATATAATACATCGTATAAATATCTCCTACCAACACCTATAATATTATAATACAAGGAAATATTTCTTGGATGTTTATAGTTGGTGGCATCAATTCTTTAATTGAATGATCTAAATACAGGTTATCAGATTTTTTGTTAAGGTTATAGTGATTACATAAGCCAGCCTTTTTCCATCTCATCTGTAACCGCTTCGAAAATATGATCTTCTATAGCGAGTAGCTTTAACCATCAAAAGTGCATGTTATCGATTGCCAGAAAAAGGATTTACTAAACCAAAGCATTTGGAGTCTTCCTAAAGTTTGGGAGAATGCGTAAGTTAATTTTGCAACCCACCCGTGGGAAACCCTTAAATACCAAAAAGTTACATCATCTTATCCTCATGCACAAGCTTATGTATTTTTGTTTCATCCAAAGTTACCATGTCTTGTTACCATGTTTCTCTGTAATCTTAAATACTTAGGTTCGCCTCGTATATTCTTAGGCAATCCCTATCCTTTTAAATTCTTATTCTGCGTTCTAAAAAATTTTATCTCCACACTTAAGATTTTAGTCGTCATCTTTCTTGTATTTCAGAGGTACTAACAAGGCCATCGCTCCACAGAAGTTTATCCTAGCACAATGTTGTGTTTTATATTCTCTCATCGATTTTTCATCAACCAAAAGTTTGGGTTTTTGGCAGATATGTTTGGGTTAACTCCATGTACGCCAAAATTCAAAAATGTGGTTTACGGTTGGGTATTCTGTCAGGAGGAGAAACGAAAATGGTGCGTTTCAGATGAGTTGATTTAATGGTGCTTATTTCTTTCTCTGACACATATAAAAAAGATTTCATGGCTTATCGGTAGCTTCAGTGAGATTTGGACTTAAAATGTAGCGGTAATGAAAACGAGGAAGTCAAGCTGGGTGATTTTTTTAGGGTTTAAAGAGGGAAACGTTGTCGCATCAGAACTTACTGTCCATATATTCAAGGGTTGTGAGAGCTTATCATCATTATTAGAGGAGTGATTGACGTCCGACATTCCTTGTCAACGTGGTTTTTTGGTCGTAAGTTTTGGTTACTCAATCAAAGAGGGAACCACTGCGTGGAGTTTTAGTGAAGATTGGAGTGCAGTCGATGAAGCGACAAAGCCCTTCCACACACCACAAATCGCGTTTAATGACGGTTAAAGCTTGAAGGCAATTATTTCCCATCGATATTAAGCAGAAATCCAATACTTTCATTCAGCCCTTACTTCCTTCATACAGCTCAAAAACAGAGATTTTACTTGGCATTTATTTCTACGGGTAAACATTGGGTTGACAGCTAAAGTACTGCTACAATAAAATTAAAGATGTTTTAATCTGCATATCTCAATTGTATGGAGGTGTTATTTTTAAAGGAATAGAATAGACTGTCATTTTAATAGGTCTTGCATTGTTAACAATACAATAAAATTTTATATATTGTGTACAGTTGCGCTAATTGGAGTAATGAAAGTTACTAAAGTATGAAGGAAGCTATATCATATCATTCATAGCTCTAATATTCAACGAAAGAACTAATATATTTCTATATACGAGGGTGGTCTAAAAAGTTTCCGACCCCAGATTTTTCAGAAATCTTCAGAAAATTTTCAGAAAACATGTCGAGAAAAGGCGAAATGTCGGAAACTTTTCAGACCACCCATGTATTTTAGGCGTTGCTTGCATGATATTGTTTACATTTGTGATGATTGAAGTAATGAAAGTTGCTGAATTATGGATGAAGCTGTGCAATATCATTCATAGCAACGAAATAACTTTATATTTCTACATATTTTAGGCGCTGTTTGCATGATATTATATATGGCCGTGATAAAAATGTCATTATATATTTTCCCCTTTGTAGTCAATTTCTATAAAAATATTTTACCCTTATCATCATCATTACGGGGATATGATTGATTACATGCATGGAAACACATTCATCCACCCTGACATAAATACAACTGATATAAATTCAAATCCAAAATAACAGTTCTGTAGTGAGAAACTAATTCTAAAGTATTTGTACTTCTCCTACCATTATCAGTTATTCGATCGAGGTTGCTCACAAATGCAAAAATCCATAACATTCGTTGGGTATTTCAGACTCTTCGTGCCAAATTTTGATAATCTGGCAGGCTTCCTTTGTAATGGAGCTATTACAGAGATAAGTGGGATGATCATACGAGTCATTTGGAACGTGGATGCAGCATTTCGAGTCCGCACCGAATCTCAATTTTTCACAAATGTCTATTCCTCTTCAGACGTACGGACGCGATGGATATGCGTCAGAAAATATTCCGTCAATTGCGATGAATTCGGAAGGATTTTTGTGGCTAAATCGATGGATGATAACAGTCACATACCTGTTTTTATTGTTCTACCGAATGCCTTCAAATACTCTAGGAAAGAAACATGTCACATATCACTACTTATTTTTTTTACCAAATGCCTTCAAATACTCTAGGAAAGGATTATGTCACATACCACTATTCATTGCTCTACCAAATGCCTCGTACTCTGTCATCTTTTAAACGAAAATTATTTGTAGGGTACGTGTTACAAATTCACTGGTCCTTACTAACGAGTATCTTTTTCTTTCTCCCTCCCCCATCTTGGAATCCGTCCTCTCCCCAATCCCATAGTCATCAGTAAATTTCCCCTCCCACTCCCTCTCCTAATTGATTGTTATTGTTGTAAGTTTATTTCCTCTTCTACATTGTGTATCTGTCTATAATTAACCCAATTACAATGTAAGTCTCGGCGTTTTGAGGATTCAGTCTGTTCGAACCTGAAGATGGTTATACACCAAAACCGGTAGTTCTCAAATAAAACCTTATGTGGAAAAGTAAACATCAGCATTCAGTTATGTATTTCCACCACATCACGGCCGAGGCTATAGATTACATCGAAAATTATTTAATTATCTTCTGGTTACCTCCAACTAATTGTAAATTGTACTCTTGCATCCTTTTATCTACTATGAGCAGTATTCACTTATATACGAGCAGATATTTTTTTGTATTTTTTTGGTCTTACGGGACTTTTAAGGACCAGAGCACAATGAAATTTATTGTTATTATGAAAATACTCTAAAAAAAGAGTCATTATAAATTGATGTACGTTATTTCTCTTCGAAATTCATCTACATAATGGGATGCACTCGAAGAATACAAGGGCAAAAATAATGTAGACCTAGCCTCAATTGATTGTAACGTATAGAGTTAAGTCTATGGTGAGACATCCCTTTGAGGGATGAGGACTGGTCAAGTGGCATTTACCGTGGGTGACACGTGGCAGGCGCATAGACTCCCACGCCTCCGTATTCGGCTTTCCGAGACCGGATTCCAAACCCGTAACAAATATGAGGACGCATACCTATTGTGAGATTTCGGGATTTTTAATGAAATTTTTCCGACTAAGCGACGTCCTCTGCAACGCGAAAGTAAATAGAAACAAAAGTGTGTCCGAAAGGAAACCTTTAAATAAACTGAATACCACTCTCTCGTCTATAGAACTCCTTACAGAAACGGACTGTGGTGCGGTGCAAGTTGGCTTCCATGGAAGTTAGGTGCAAAAATTGGAACAAAACACCTCACGAACTAATTTATCCATTTTTGTCATACACTGTGAGCTACGCAGTGGATGCACTAGAATTTCTGCTTCATTCCTGTATTCGATTCCAAGCCAAAGAACACATACCAGTAACGCCAGCTATAAATAATACATTTCAAACAGGCAGCAGTATCATTACCTCACATAGCGGTTGGAAATATTCCAACCTATTCACATAATAAATTACTATGGATATTAACACGGCTTCCGCAAGCTTGGCGAAGTATACTTCTGAAACACGGTGAGACCTTTCTGTTTGTCAATTTTCTTGCTAATTAACTGTAATTGGCATCCCTCGCGAAGCTTTGTGCGTTACATTCAGCCGGGATAATGAAGAAATTCCCCTCAAAAGTTGTGCCGACTCCTGCGGTAGACGAATCTGGCAGCGAGAAATCAGATGCATTTGGCTCTCTGAGCATTCTTCCATTTCCTTCCCTCCCATATTTCCCGCAGCCATTGCACAGAATACACGTAATCCCGCGAAGAGCGAATAGAGCGCTAGAAGATGGCTCCGGAGGACATAAAAAATAAACCTCCACGTACACGCTGTAACAAAGGCAGCATTTCCGAGATTTATAAATCTTTCCTCTATGCCAAAATTTTCTCGTATTCCCGCGGAAATAAAACTTTTCTCTTTCCATTTTGCGTCAACCTTCCTAGCGGCGTTTTTCCGTCCTGTGGATGTGCCATCTGACTGATTGCTTCATTCATCAACTGCTCTTTGCATTGCAAATTCTCTTTGTATCAGCTCCTCTCCGTAATCCTTTCTTTCGGCGCATTCTGCGTTTCCCTATCCTTTCGCTCGATCCTTATCCGAAGCTTTATTAAGTCGCCCTTTGTAGTTTTCGTCTGCGCTTTGAATTCCTAAATATATCACCGATTGGCGGGGGAGAGGCGTGTAAGAGGTCAAAACGCGGGGCAAACATAGACGGCCGCGGAAAGGACGCATCGACAACTATGAAATACAAACAAATTCCGGTGCCCAACTCCCCCAACGATGGACTCGAAAAATGGAAAATTCCTAAAACTTCGATGAGTATCGCTCCCTGAAAAATATTTGCGTTCGCTTCACGCATGCCGGCTATCGACAGGAAATAAAAGACACGAGATATTCTAGCTAAAGGACAGTCGCGCTCATCAAAAGTATGAGATGGAATCGTAATAATTGTGATTTTCCTGATTGTCTCCACGTGTGAACATTTTTCGACCGACCGTATTTTGTCAAAGTTGTGACGGTCTTCTATATTTCAATTGTAGTCAGCTTAAAGGCTTAACCTTTACGTCCACGGCGAATACGGTGGGAATGCACAAAGAAATTTGATCCAGAATTAAATTACGTTAGCTTCGTCTCATTAATTAGCATTAATGAAATTCCTCTCCATCCTTTTGTAGCAATTTTGTTCCTGAATTGTTCAATAAGTAGTTTTTCCATTATTTTTTAAAGTTTTTATGTGTAATGCAAATATAATATTTCATAACTATTATTTTTATAATTTTTCTTTGGCAATGGAGAAATTCAAGCAATTAATCACTAATTCCTACACTTGTACAGCGGTCATTTTTACGCTATAATATTTAGATATTCTGCGTATTAATATTTTACATCATAATATCCATACATAATAATATCATATAAATTTCTTAACTTTTAATACCGAATTTTGCCAAGTTAGATGTCTACATTTAATAAAAGTGATATTATTTATACTTTGAATGCATTCTCCCAACAACCAATCGGTAGTAAACTTTTGGAAATCTTCACTCTCAGAATGGACCATCTTCCGGTTCGAGTTCGGATAGGGAAATATAAAATCGGGTTGGGGAATTTAAAACCTGCATCAAACAAATTTACTCCATCGTAAATCCCAATCTAGGAGAGGCATCCAAAAATCGCTTACCCCATTACTTCTCAGGTTTTTACGCTTTATGATGTGGAAAAATGTCCCCGTAAGAATTGCTCGTAAAGCTCATTTTTATCGCTAACAGACTTTTCTCTTTGCGAAAATAAATATTAAGTCGCTCCCCCAGGAACTGGAAGCTTGAGCACCGGAAAAATAAATGCACTCACTATCGTCAATAAATTCGATTCAGGAAAGGAGTGTAAAGGCAGCGAAATTATTCCAAATATAAATTTTGACGGCGAAGTTTATAAGATGTTCGGAAGACTCTCCAATCGCCGAATATATCGGGGAAGGTCGGGCCAATTCCTCTAAAAGAGAAAGCCGCAGATTACCGACCTTCTGGGAAACACCCAATGCATATTTCGGTGACTATTCCGTCATCCCCAGGAGTAAGTGATAATGATTATGATACATTAAGGATCATGGTATAATTACTATATAGAATATGGTGTAATGGTGAATAGAAATAACCACGTCTCAAAATGAAACTGGTGTTACTTATTCAAAATAGCTTTCCATAACACTACAGAAAAACAAATTCATCACGTCGAAACGTCGTGGTATTAAAGATTTTGTTTCTCTATGGTGTTATGCATAGTTATTTTGAATAAGTAACATCAGTTTCTTTTTGAAAAGTGGTTATTTTTAATCATCATTTCGTCATGGAATACTACAAAGTGAATCGCCGTTCATTCTAGTATATTTATTTTATTTAGAATATGGTGTAATGAAGGTCTGTAATCCGCGACTTCCTTGCTCCTTTAAAGAAATTGGCCCAACTTTCACCGGTATATTCGGCGATTGGAAACTTTTCCGAACATTTTATTCATTTAGAGCCGGGTACCAATTTCTTTCTACGAAGTACATCTTTAAAACAGTCCTTCAGGGAAATTTTTGGCAACTATTTTCACGAACGCTAACATAAACCTCCTCTCATTTGCGGTAAAGAAGCATAAGAAAAATTGACCCGGAGAATCTTCATCCTCAACTTCCCGAAGTGCCTTCGTTCAAAACCTCCCCGAGTGTCTATTCGACGATCCAAACCCTCTCATTCTCGCAATCCCACTTTTTTCACGCACTCCCAGCGCGCCAGTTTACTCGAAACCCGAACCACCGCCTCCCACAAAAAAAGCAGACGATGTTCAACTACCAAACTTCAATCTAACCATCTCTTCTTTCGGATTCCCTCTTTCTCCAACGGCAACCTATCGACGTTCCCTCCGCATTGTTTTCGTTCCTTAATCTGCGAGCACATTTTTTTTCCCCGCTGAACTCCGAATAATTTTATGGGACTCCGACGGCTCTCCCTCCCCCCCGCCGACTGTCTCTCCGTCCCCAACACACCTCTCCTAAGCACCCCCTCGTAATGCCCGCCACCGACGCCGACTTCACCGCCAACTCGAGCTTTTCCTTCCGCTTGCTACGTTCACCACTCCCCGCACACACTCTTGCTGGGGGAACTTCTGTCCAGTCGTAACTACGAGAACTAGATCGCTCGAGTGAAAATCATTTTTCTCGCCGACACTTTCACGGAGTCATGCAATAAAATTAATGGGCCCGCCCTCTTCCGAGAGGAAACGCTTAAATCGAGTTAGGGCGGTGTTTTCCATTTTTTTATTATTCGAAGATCTTCCTCTGCTAAGTAAAAAGTTTGGGAAAGATTTTTGAGTGCTTATTTCTAGAATAAACCGAAGCTTTTCCGTCTAGTGCTCGGGAATCTGGACTTCGATTTTATTGTTGTTGTACTTTTAGTTGTTTTATTTTTTTGAGGATACGTACTGTATTTTCGTTCATACAAAGGGAAATAAAACGCAGAAGTGGTAACTGTTAATCATCTTATACCATAATTGGAAAATACATAATAGAATGGAATAAATGTAAAACAGCTCTTGTTCGGTTTAGTTATTTTAGATAGGAGAAAATATTTGGTCGGTACTTGGTCAATTTGCTGTAGTAGACGCTCATCAAAATTTTTGCCACAAGTCCCGTTGAATGAAACTTTTACAATAAATTTTCTTCGTAAAAATGCACATGCTTATCAGAACGCAATAGTACTTTATTTTTGCTTCTTTGTATGAGATCATTTCACACATCAACTTCCATCACGAATAGGACCTGGGTTCTTTTCACTATAGGATAACGGGATATCTATATAGCTTAACATCAAAAGATCATTAGATAATTTTTACTCGCTAAATTTGTGTTCCAAACTGTTTTTTAACATGTTTATCATAGTATGGTAGATAAAAATAAAACACCATCTCTCTCGACTCCCACGTCTACAAATTTACATATAGGAATTAGATTGCTGGAATTAACACTGTCCATATTCATCAGATTAGGAAGTATCATACACAACGTTTGAATGATTACTCTTCGTAATTCCCAGAAGAGTATCTTTGTAGTTGATTTCCCTAAAGTTGTCATAATCAGCCTGTATTTTGACGTGTATTCATTAATGTAATGTGTATTACTTTCCTTATCGTATTCACGATGAATTGTATCAATTTTGCATCTTACATAATAATACAATCTCCATTTCCTATTTACCTCAATCATAACTAAAAGAACAATAAAAAATAGAAAGCTGGGAAATTTTTGCGGAAGCATAACCGTAGGCGGTATTCGACGTAATTGAAAATGTTTCAATCGCAAAAGAAACTAGTTGACTCTTTTCGTAATCCTCTTAAGTAGAGAATCGCTTGAGGAAAAACACGAGTGAGAGAAAAATAAATTCGGTTATAAGTTGGTTTCTGTCGCGAATCTTTTCACAGTGTTTATTCTATTTTAGTGAATGCAACACTGAAAGTTAGTCTTCTCGTCAATCAGCAACCGCTGAACCTATACAAATCGGTATTTTAACAGCAAATATAAAATTCTATAATCCCTCTAAAAGATATTTACCGCTTGCAGCCTCTGGGCGGAATGTAATAACGTTTTATTTTCAAATTTTCAATTCAAAATTTTGGCATTGAGGAAGTGATTGTTCAAATATCTAGTCGGTTTTTCTTAGGTAAACAGTGAGAATCAAATTTTCCTAGTCACAAATCTCTGTTACGCGTAATTGAAAAAGTATCTTTTCTGGAAAATTCTTCAATTGTTTTAATACAGGAAAAATGACTGAGCAAGAAATGAATTCACGTACATTGGTGTGAAAAAAGCGGTGTTTGGTTCAAGTTCAAACATAATACCCTTAAGTTTAAAACCCATTTTTAACCCAGAAAAATAACATCGTTTTTTATCCAAGAAAAATAATTCCGACATCTTTCGGCTCGGTTCCTTGATAACGTCAATACAATAATTTTAGTATGTATTGCTCATCTGTAAAGTATTCAGCCAAATAGTTGGCTCCATTCTTATCCCCTCCGTCATTATATAGCAAGTGCCCTACAGAGGAAGTGGAACAAGGCGAGATGAGGAGTGAGATAGTTTGCCTGTCCTTTCCTCACTGTGCCAGAAGTTGACGTAAGAGTAGCTCAATGGTCCTAAGAACGACACTTTTCAGAGCATTCACCGAGGAGTGAAAGAATGTATTCCTTTATTCATGGTCATTCATACCTCAGTTGCCATCATATTGTCGTAATCATGAACTCAAATGTGACAGAAGTAAAGCGTGAAACTAACTTTGCGCGTAAAAGCGTGTACCAAGGAAAATTCTGAGGGGAAAATGAGCTTGACAAGTCTGGTAGGACAGGAACTCGTGCTCGGAACTTCCTCTTTCTGAGCGGATGCTTTAACCATTTAAGCCATCTAGCCTGAACACTAAGAAATGCCGTTTTGGGAGACTTTGTTGTTGAGGGCATGTGGAACGACTAAACTTGGAAAGAGCTGGGTTCGAGTCCCGGTTATGTCAGATTTTTTCATGTCCTTTTTTTTGATAAAATGAAATGGATACATGTTTCTCTTTCTTGTACCAAAGAAAAAAAGTATTCGGAAAATGTGGAAAATACTTCAAATTTACCAAGTTATTGTAGTAGGAAGTTTTTGTTAGGGAAAACTCTTTTTGAGTGTTCTTAGATGAGATATTTTGCGTGCAAGTTCGAAGTTGCTATAAAAAAATCCCATCTGCATCTACGTAAATACTCTAAAAGCTGCTCTTCGTTGTGTGGCAAGGAATGTAAACACTGAACTACTGAGCTACTTTTTCAGTTTGTTATTATCGCGTAACGCTCGAACTTTAAGAATTGGAAACTTGTTCTAGCACCTCTCTTTTCTTGTTGCTTTACATGGGTATCTTATATCTCGCTCATTTTGGTCGAACTCGGTTTAAACTACTTCATTGAAACTATCTCTTCTCTATTCGGAATATGAAACGGCAATAAATGCCACGAGAGAAGTATCTAGAAAAACAATGTGATTATTTCTTGTTTTAAGAGAAATCACGAAAAATCTGCCCCATAGTTTACGCAAAGGGCAAGAGAAACTCGGTGAGATACCAAATTAACTCCTCTCATTTTCCTTTGAAGTTTACACCTCTGATTATGACTTGTTTTCATCGCTAATTTCCATTTGAATTCCATTTCCTTGGCGAGAAGAATCTTTTCCGACTTATTGCTCTAATTTGCCATTCTGAGGGAAATCCACATCGCGGTGGTCTATCTACGTGAATTTACGCTCGCCCAAAGTCTCTTCATTCCACTTAATCAGAGGGCAGCCGAAATGAAAGATATTTCATTGCTTTTTGGGAATAGCAATTGCGATTTTCCCTGCGTATCATCTTAAAGGGTAACATCCAGATCAGGGAAAAAGGTTATGAAGAGGTGAGTTTGTCATTGGAAATATAGGGAACCGTGGAGAACAGAAGCAAAAGTATTATTTCCTTCACTCTATTAGAGTTTTGTGATTCCAAAAGAGTATGAGTATTGTGTTTACACCAAAAAAGGAATAGCTTGATTTTTATGGTTTCATTTATGCGAGAATATATTAACTCGAAATAAATGGTGAAGTATCAAGCCTATAAAATAATATTTATGGCTTCACGATTAAAACTTGAATGCTTCTTATAGCAGTTTTTCTATATATTTTTATGTTTTTTTTTACTTTCCTTCATTTATTGATTATGGCTTCAGTTTTCGTTTTAACCTCTCTGCCTGCTCATTTGCAGATTTGCTAGAATATTTCAATATCTTCATATGACATTCTTTTTTGTGTTTACTACCATTTGATATTTAATAGTATTATTTTCTCTCCTTAGAATTAAGCCCTTCAAGAACATATTCCTCAGCGACGTTAGATACATAACGAGATAGATTGATCTATTTTCAGTGGTTACAGAAATCATATGCTGTACCCTGTACTGAAATGTGTTGATTTTATAGATCCTAAGATTATCCTCGGTTGCGATCAAAAATATATTCACACAAATGTAAACCTAATTAGGTTTAGATTTTTCGAAATAAGAAATCATGGGGTGCATTATATAGAGTGGTCGCCGACTTTTTTTTACATTTGTACTTTCGTTAACAGTATAGTTTTCCTACCTCTCAATAATTTAATTTGGCACTCACGGAAATAATTTGACTAAATATATGTATAATTATAATGTTTATTGATACGATAGAGCCATATAGTATAAAAGAGTCATTCGAGAAATTTTACAAAATATTACACCGATTCGATTATCCCTTTATCGTCCCTTTTTATCATCTGACCTCCCACCTGAAAAATTGAATTGCTCTCTAGTGGGCAGTAGAGCTCAAGTTGGCGACCACTGACGTAGACGATGCCTCTTTGATGTTTTGCAAAATGTATATTATTGGAGCGTACTTTTAAACCTCTAGGGATCTTTCATCTATTTCACGTGTGAAGCTGCTTACAACAAGGGGAATCGCCCACGCTTGCGAATGTCGGATTTAGACGATATTTGGTTAGTAGCTGTTTTCGACATGGGATCGGAAAGCACACAAAAACCTTTTTCTCCGTGAATAAGCTCCTTTATCATTAGAAGACATTTGTAGTCACGAAAATACGGAACCATAAATGGCTCACATTCGTCGATATATGGAGATTATTTAGCCTATACATAGAGATCTTTCTCACTGAACAAGAACAGATATATATTACATGTCCTTTGTACCTGTTCTTAGGTATTTTGATGTAATAATATTTCCATTATTATTGTATGTATTTATTAATCTGCCCTTTTTAATTTACTGCTAAATTCCTCATATGTCATTTTTGCATGTTTTTATTTTTCAATGTTTTATTCTATTATTTTTGTGATATTTATTATTTTCTCATGACGTATTCCTGCAACTTCCTGTTTTTTGATTTAATTTTATTATTTTATTATTACTTTTGTATTTTAATTTGAATGTTTTATCTTATGTTTTTATCAATTTTTTATTTCCTTTGTTTACTATTGCATTTTTTTCTTTTCTGATTTTATTTTATTATTGTTTTTGTAATTTCTTTATAGTACTGCTTTTGTAATTTTCTATTCATGCACAGTTTTCTATTATATCTTTTAGCATTTACTATCAGTAGGTTTGCGCAGGTTTTTCACACCCCCTTCTTTGCGGGTGTTTTCCTGCAGTGGATATTTTTTCCTAAGATATCACCTAAGGTTTTTTTTTATCCACTCCTAAATTTTTCCTCCCTCTTTCTCTATTCACCTACACAGATCTTTTTATGTGTGTATTATTTTTGACGAAAGGTTAAATGGAAGAAGAGACTTTTCAGTCTCAATCTCGCTTAAAATAAAGACCTTAAAGATCATCTAGACTAAAAGATATGAGCTTAATATGAGTACCTAAAAAATGGGTGGTCTGAAAAGTTTCCGACATTTCCCCATTTCTCGACATGTTTTCTGAAGATTTCTGAAAAATCTGGGGTTGGAATCTTTTTAGACCACCCTCGTACAAGTTTCATTAAGACACATCTGGTTATATTTTGAATTTCCTCAGGCTTTCACGCACGTGGAGGCGAGTTAAAAAGTTGATAGATAATAAGGAACATATTTTAGGCCAATTTTTCTCAAAATATTTATTATCTATAGAATAAAATCAATGCCGGAGAGTTAAATTAGGAGCGTGAAGCGCAATTTGCCCGAGGGTATCGAATGTCTGACGCTTCTAGGTATAGAACAAATTGGCCGCCCATGTACATCATACTTCCGGGAAATCTATTTATATCGGGAATCTATAAGGGGAATGCTTTTAACGTCTAAAATCCAAAGTTGTGATAAATTAACTACCTTATTCACGCTTTTTTTGAAGCTTTCGACAGATTATTCTACGTGTATCGATGTAAATTCTGTGCGTATGATTGCTCGATTGCCCATATTTATAAAATTATTTTTATTTCCTCCAAGGAAAAATAAAAACTGAAACTCCGAGATAAAAAAACTTTGTCTTGTAGAAATATACTGGCGTTTAGTTGTTATGTTAGTTGTTGTTGTTATGTATATTGTGTTGTTAGTTGTTATTTACACCTTATGGAAATAATTTTATCATGGAAATGAAATTCCACAAATTCAAACCTGAAGTAATCGAGTTTATAACCCTAAGTTTTGGTGCCCCTTAGCGATTGCGTAGGTTCGTTCTGAAGTAAAACTGACTCCGTTACTTTGGCAAAGAAAATTTAGGCTTCGTTACACATTATTCATGAAACGTTGTAATCGTTGAAGCAAGCCCACAGAATTCTTGCGAACATTTGTAAAACCATTATGAAGATTTAAATTAACTTAAATTTACTTAAACTTTAATTATGAATAATTTATTACAAATTTCGCATCTCTCATATCGGATATGTTACTACTCTAATGTGCTGCTATATCTCATCCAAGTTTACTGATGTAACCTAATCTAATAAACCATAAAAATCTATTATACGTAGATTCTCCAAATTGATTATCCAAATATACAGACATCTTGAACAAAATATCCAATATGTTAAATTTCGGACTCGTCTTCATAAAGTTTTGGATCGAAATTAAAATTCAAGTTTAGTTGACATGTCATTCTCTACCAAAAGCATATACGGCCCAATAACGAAAGAGGTTTTATCTTCCATAGACAAAAGTCTAGCTCTCTTTTGTGATAACTACAGAATTGTCGGAGTGAGGAATAGAGTAGATCGATCAAAAATTTACAATGAAAACCGTTTATGGCTGAACGCTTCCGATCCTCTTTCCAGTGCTTACTGTGTTCGCTGTATTCACACAAACGGTCTAAATTAATTATTAAACAACCTGCACACATAGAGAGTATCTATCCAAATGGCTGAAAGATATGAGTGCCTAATACATCTTTCATTAAGACATACATCTAGTTACATTTTGAACGTCCCTAGGCATTTCTCCTCGTGGAGATGAGTTAAAAAAATGAAAGAACGGTTTGCAATCTGTTCGGAAGACCCAATACACCTGTGGGCTTTAGGATGGGGTCAGCTACCATGGCTCTCCCTCCAGAAAAGCTGTTAGCTTTAATCGAACGATATCATATTTTTATCGTTAAATCGATGAATACTTGAAATGAATTTAAAGTTGGCCTGGAAATCTTTGAAATATTTGGGCCTAGTGTGGTTGAGACAATATCCGAAGATTGACTGCGTCATATTACTAGGAGTTATTTCTGAAAAATAATAAATATCGTTGAGTACTTTCTGAGTTTGTTATTATTTTATAAGGATAAGCTTAGGGTTTTAGAAAGTGAATGAAGGTGAAAATTAAGAAATATTAAACGTGCATGTCGCGCTTATATATATCGCGTATATGTCGCGCATATATCCATTTAAAGATAATTTAAATTAAATATTGTAATAATTAAAAATTAACAATTCAAAACAATGTAATATAAATACATTTTCGCATTTTTAAGGTTGGTATATTGCATATTTCTTTGTGTTTGAGAATATCTAGTCCGTATTGACATTAAATAAGTTAATTAATTAGCTGATATGTATTCAGAATCGTTTCAGCATTTGATATTTTCCTTTTATTTTGCAATATATTTGAATCGTTAGTAACATTGTTCTAAAATATCTCAGTTTTCATCGACTTGCTCAAATAATGACTCTTTTTACGAAAGCTTTAAACCATTCTATTCGCGAATAATATGCTTTCCACCGTTGTTTAATTCATTATCATCCTATTTCTAATTAAACAAATAATAAATTTCAATACTTCCAAAATACAAATTCATTCTAATTAACCACAAAATAAATCGCGGCGTATTATCGTCCCTAATTTACCATACAATATTTTGATGTTGAATTAATTCAGTTACAGTAAATATCCCAACGGTTGTCGGAAATTCTACAAATACAAACATCAATTACTCGCTTAAAGAGGAAAAAGAACGAGGAAATAAATATTGGCGAAATTATAACGGAGACTCTTAGATCAATTGTTAAATTTCAAATGTTTAAACGGATGACAAGTGTTGTTATGCTGGATGCTCCTTCATTCATGTATATGTGATATTTGTTTTTATTTATTCAATCTCAATACCCTCACAAAAATCCATGATCTGGACTTTACAGTGAAGGACCTATAGGAAACCACAACCGTTTTTAGATTAGAATAATCAATTAAATTGGCTTAAGCTAGACGCTGTAAGGAAACTCCATCTTTTGTCCCTGATCTATTTAATGAAAAGTAATAATAAGCCGCATTATCATTCTTCACTGCTCATCCCAAAGAATCATATCCGTGATAGTTACGCAAGGACAATGGAAATCTTCAAGGTACTAAACACAAAAGCGGAATTACAATAAATCTTTCTATCTATTGTGGAACGTCAGAAATTCAAGATGCCCCCTCCTTATCTTCATTCAAAAGAATCTACAATAATATGAACATCTTTTCCTGGTTACCAACATACATAAACGCTTTTCTAATCCGTTTTCATGTTTTCATTATCTTTTTTTAATATTCTTTTTTGCTTTGTTTGTTTGCTTTCCTGCGTAATTTTACGTTCAAACTGAATTACGACCTCCTCTGATGATGAAACGATGAACTTCCTTGTAATTTTGTTTTATTTATTTAATATATTAATTTATTGCTTCAACATAAATACCCCGTAAGCCGCTTTTCTGGGCGGGGTTAATCACCGACCGTTTGAGTCGTTAGCTTATTGTTGTTGGGTATCGTTCGCGGAAAGAATGAGTCCTTGAAACGACTTATACTAGAATTTCTCTTATTTTACGCCCATTATCGGATCGATTGAAGTAGCAGAGGGGTCTCACAATACCGATTATATCCTCTGGAAACGTGCTTTCTATAAATTTATCAAGAAATCGCAACCTAGCTTCTAGCATCCTAACTTTCAAGGATAATTAAATCCGACCATGGGTTAAATGTGAGATGGGACTATTTAGTACCAATTTTTCCAATACAGATATTATTTCTAAGCATAAGTTTTCGGTTACCAGCGCTTATCTCCCTTCACACTCCGTCATTATATATAAATGACACACCATTTTAAAGAGGAAGTTTCACGCTTCTTGCTAAAGATGTACTAAAAATTGAAAAATGCACCGTTTGGTAAAAAGATAGAGTTAAAATTTGAATTTTCCTATAGATTTTTGTTACTGAATGTGTATATATCGATGAAAACCAGGTATATCAAAATAGACACTATTTTCCCACCCAAATACATTTCACAATACACTCCAGTCACTACAATTTCACTTCACTCCAATCACTACAAAGTTCACTCCAATCACTACAATAGAATACAATAACGCTAAAACATACCTAAAACACACTTTCACTCATAAATCTATCACTTTCAATATGTTATGGCGACATTTTCGCACGGGGCAACTAGTAAAGACGTATTTCATTTTCTTATTGCATATATACAAGTATTGTATTTTAAATTATTTTATTACATATATGTATTTTTCTTATTATATTGTAAAATTCACGTACAACCAGTCCCGGTTAGCCAGGACTTGCAACCGGGTTATCGCTGTTGGATAGTTAACTAAGCTAACCATTCCGCCACCTACTTGGGCGTCGGAAATAATGCTCGCCAAGTGTATAACTGAGTGGGACATTAATACTATTTCGATGCGAAATATGTGTTGTAATATTCGTAGGGGTTATAAAAGGGTCTCCCGGAAAGACCGGAGATAGGTCCAAGGATTATCAATATTCCTGAATTGAGCGGTTTCCGGAGAGTGGGAGCCATCGGAAGAGAAGCCTTCACTCCTCCCAACCCTTCCACTCCCACTTTATCATTAACCCATTCTCCCCATATGATTTTCGATCACCGCATATACCCCAAAAATTCCCCCTTGGGAGTCGGCGTGTCAGGGGCTGCATACCGGAGCTTTATTATCGCACGATCCATGTTCCTCAATATTCGGTGCACTGTGTGTATCTAAGTGTGGAATCTCTAGTTCCCTCAAAACCAAATAAGGAAGTGAGGTGCATGTCATGAATAGTCATGTCGGGGGTCACCTTAATATTCCAGCGGATTTAAATTATGGACCTGGCGATCACTAATTTTCGTTGGGATAGAACCGAGAGTCGCTTATCATTTTCTTTCGTTAAGGTTTTCCTTTAATGATAACAATTTTAAAAATTTAAGATTCATGGAGTAGAAATTGCTTCTCAGTCGTGGAAAGTGATTTCTACCGAATAAAGGTCGTCATAAATGTTGCGAATTTTCTATTGTTAATTCGCATTTTTATCTATAGCCATATCTGGAGCAATTCCGTAATAATATTACAGGAATATTATATGCAAATTCGAAAATCAAGTCATCCCAATGTAGTTTTTGATGGATTCCAACGATAAAAGACTTTAAAAATATCTGAAGGAACTGATTTCAGGCCGGACCTACTTAAATGTTCAACATATTCTCAAACCCCTTGGAGAATTTTGTAGCCAAGGGCCTACTCTTCTAGAGGAAGACCTTGGGTTCGATTCCCGGTTCCGTTGGACTTTTTCAAGTCCGTTTTTCCTTGGTATTTTTACCGCGTGTCTTTATGTGCAAATATATCCTAACTTTTTTCCTTTACTTTTCGATAGCTATTCATATAAAACATTGATATTTTCTGTTGCGGATCTAGTTGCGGAAACTTAAGAAAAACCAAGATTTGCAAAAATGAATGAAACACGGTTACCAATACGTACTTAAAAATTTAAGAAATACAAAAATCTTCGGAAGGAGCACGAGAAGTTATTCATATCCTCCATTATATCCGCAAATGAGATAAGGATAGCAAAGAACGAAAAAGAGAACGGTTTTCCAAACTTTGTCCACATATCTGCGCAGCAACGATGGAAATATTTAAGCAATCAGTAACGTATTTCATTTCAGTAATGATGTGAAATATAATTATCATATAATTATAGAAAAATCTTCAGATTCTCATCTTCTTTTAGAGTCAACGAAAACTTCCGTGAAATAAATAACCCCCAGTCATTCTGTGTCGTGTTTGACTATTTCTCTATAAGTCGAGAATTCATGATGAATGAACAAGCCCTCAAATTGATAAAATAATATTAAGTATAATAAATAAGTAATAATTAAAATTATTAAGGTTACTATAACGGGATATTTGATATATTATTATATATTACCTATATTTCATGGTGTATTTTTAAAATCTGATTCCATCTTTTACGATTCCAAATTTCCTAATGTGTAAACATGACTCTATCATATAAGTACAGATTCATATTTAAATCGACAAATGTTCTCAAAAAGGCTTAGCATTGGATTGGACTCGAAGGTTCATCAGAGAAAATTAAAGACACGTTTTTTTATCGAATTTAGTCAACTTTGACCACGTATGTAATTTGAATGCGCAGAATTCGGTGAAAATCACAGATATATTCGTATGCGGAGTAAATTCGAGATTGGTAATGTGGAGTTTTGAAATCCGAGTTTAATAATCCATTTTTGTCATTTTGGCCTCCTTTTTTTGATTTTCAAATACAGTACGACGAGAGATTTAATATTTATTGCAACTTCGTAGATATAAGTGGAAAATGTTCTGAAAGTCAAATATAAATGTAATGATCTATGACCATTCGTATAATCTTCTTTTTTACTTTCCCAGATTTCCAAATCCACGATGTATTTCCTTCGAGTTCAATTTTAAGGTAAATTTTCAAATTCTCATTTCAATATCCTGTGATATTGATTATATACGAAAAGACCTCTGCGATTATATTAGTTTTCAGCGAGACGGATCGTGGAATATTCTAAATTTCAGGGCATATTTGTTTAATTTATAAAATAACTCAGGATTCCGAAGCCAGGTATCAGATGGATAATTTGAACACATGATTCCCTTTCTAAATTTAAGAGTATAAGAATTTACAAATAAATTATGTATTTATAATATAAAACATGTAAAAATATATAAAATATATAAAAATATACGAAATATAAAAAATATATAAAATATACGAAATATATAAAAATATATAAAAATATACGAAATATATAATATATAAAACACATAAATATCTATAAAGCATATGAAAATATAATTGGATTGGCATTATATGATGGGAATCAGGCCCGAGTCCGGATAGAGGCCGAAGATAAACTAAGTTACCCGACACGGGCACAACCTTCAGGTCAGGTCTAGGCACAGGCATGAGCCCTTACAGACCTCTGCAAAGTCACCCTTGACTCTTCCCTATAATGTTTGACGCCTATCATGGTCTGTATTTCTATTTAGGTTAGATGTACAATGCGAAGGAAGCCCTCGCCAAATCTGAATGAAATGCTAAAATCGAGCCCATAACCACGACGAAAGGAATTAGCAGCGGATTTCGATTTTTTCATGCAGTGGAATCTGATGAAAACGTTAAATTTCGCTGCAGAAATATAATATAAGAGGGGAAAAGGTAGCACAAATACCAGCGTTACAGGCTAAAAATTCACAATCGTAACTAGTGTCCGCGTCCCTATTTTAGTTCTGCCAGCGGCAACTGAAAGGAACCGAAAAAAATATCCGGGGATAAAGTTGATCTTTCAATAAATCCGTATTGATCGCTGGTCGAAAGATCGGAGGGAATAAGCCCGCATTTTTATTCCGAATTTCGTTCCTTTGTTTTGTAGCGGAAATAATGCCTTCGTAAGTAGATCCTATTTCAATTCCCTTATTTTCTGCATTACGTATACTCTCCGACTCCAACCGAAATCCAACAAAGGGGAGTTACTCATATTGGAAATTCCGCATCGTATCAAATTCTGTATCCAGCTGGCAGCCCATGCGAAATTTTCCCCTTCCATCCACCGCAAGGCTATAGTCTTGGCCGAAAACACCCTTCCGTCTTGGGAGATGACTTCAGTGCTTTCAGTGACCTTCGGAATAGTTTTTCAGGGTTAAGAAATAATGAGGGATGTACTAGAGTATTGAAATGGATGGTTAAAGTAAACGGTGTAAGCAGACGAGTAAACCATCCAAGGGGGATGATTTAGGACAATATTTAGGGATACTAAAAATAATCTGGGTTCCTTAACTATGTAAATACAAAGCATTTTAACATGAAAACTGGTGGCCGCACTTGATACTGATAATCATTTTTTAGGAATCACCGATATACGGCGATTGGAAAATTCTTGGTTTTCTTATTCAATAATAGCCGAGTTCTGTTTTCTTTTCTCTCACATTTTTTCATGACGAATGCAGTGGATCTATGGTAATCGAAGAGACTTCACTTTCAGTTTTTATTTTTAAATATTCGTTGAATCCTAAGGATAACGGTAGTTTAAATAACCAGAAAGCAATAGCTCCCACCACCCCCTATAAATCCGTAATTTTTTAACGAAATAATTCTTCCATGACCATAAAATGGTATGACCCTTCCAGATTAATCGATCTTTTGTTACGTGAATTTTCAAGAAATATTTTGTTTATGTACCTATTCATCTAGGTCAGGGGTGACGATCCTATGGCATACGAGATCATTATTTCGGCATGCGAAACTCGGATGCCAGTATCCTACCTACTATTCACTTAAAAATTTAATTATTAACAGTTTAAAATTGAATCGCATTAGAATTAAATATAGATTCTGCTCCGTAATATATTCATTTAGAGAAATCCAAACACAGCGCATTTCCTTTACCATAGATATAGCAACGGATAAAAAAGAACGAAATTAACAAGAGAAACCATTACATTTCATAATCAGAAAAAAGTAGAAAAAAGAAAATGAAAGCCACAGTTATGGATCAGCAGTTGGGACATAGGATAGATGACTGTTATACATTTATATTATAGAAGAGGTTTAGGGTATCCAACTGCTGCTTCATCCGATTAAGCTGACCGGCCAGAACATTTCCTCAAACCGTTTAGGGTACTTTGAAGGCAAGAGGAAGTGCGGTTTCGTCCAGCTGTGCGGCATCGTCCACACCACGACCTCGTAGAGGCACCGGCCAAACAAAGTGGAGTTAAGGAAAATCCCCTTAAGAAATCACAAGATGGAGAGTTCTGGTAGTTTCGCATATAAAGGAAACCCAAGGAAAACTGACCCTTAACAATATCGGAGAAACAAATATTAGATTGCATGTATATAGATAAATTTTTCATTGCTGTAAACACATTCATCTTATTACGTAGTTAAAAAATAGACTCTGAAAAAGATAAAATTTTAACATACTATAATTTATTCAGATTAAACTTTCAGCGTTAAAAGTATCAACTTTAAGGATATGTATACTCAAGAGAAACGAAAATGGGATTAGACTCACTACGCTTAATTTTCATTCTTTTTGGGTAGTTTTTCTCTTCCGATAGCTCATAATTACATATGATTAATTCCTAAAATGAGCTTAAAATTGCTTAATGGAAAGGAAGGAATAAAATAAGGCAGGAAATATAAATAAGAGAGAATGAAGAGAATAGATAAAGAGATATTGCCTTTGTAGTTCTTGTAAATGAACGATAAATAGAAGTATGGAGTGGGTTAGAAAATTATTAGCGATTTAGTAGACAGTAGTTTTTAGATACTGTTTAATAAATGGGGAAAAGATGAACAATTTTTTTAAAAAATCTTGGAATTCTTGAAAAATTAAACCGGGTCCCTACTGAAAATAAGAAAAGACCAGCACGGATGTATTAATTGATATGGAATTATTACCGATGACTTTGCCAGCATTAGGATTTTATGCATGGAAGAGTAACTTTGATCTATATTAATGTATAGGTATTTTTTAGCGAGATTTTATTTCATATAGAGATTTTCTCGTCAATTTTAATGCGTGTGTAAATATTAATAGAGGTAAATATTCCGTCGATCTTTAGCCATAACTTTGTTGCGGAATAATTTTGTCGATAAAATTTAGTCAGAGAAGCTAATCCGCAGTGGTTTCGCTTAATTGACTATATTCAAATATTAATATTTGCAAATTCAAGCGAATTCAATCATCAAAAATAAGGAATAAATAGAAAGCCGAAAGAAATAAATAAAAAGCCATTCAGAGAACGTTTGAGTATGGAAGTATTCATTCATTTATTGAATATCTCCTATATACTGTGCGCATAATAAAGATTCACTGATGTATTGTACATATTTATGTTAAACACACATACGATGTATGCATATCATATTTGTTAAGCTCTATGCTTATTTACCAATTAATTGCGTCATTAAATTATGCACTAATATAAAACGTATGTATATTGGGATCGTATGCTATGTATTTACTTTGACTCTAATCTTTATAATTGGATTTTAATCGCGATGTACCTATATTGTTAATTAAACCGTATTAAGTTTTATTGTTACTTTAAATTGTATTAGTTTGATATTTTTTTACAGCATATACTCTTCTGTTTACGCGGTTTTTCACCCATCTTTTCTTTGTTCGTTTTTACACACATAAGGGTTTTTGTTTTCCTCATTTCTCAATGCAGAAGATTTTTCCCCGCAAACTCAACCTTTTTGAGTTGTTGTTTTATATTTTTTCTTTCAACCCTAAATATTAAATTTAACGCGCGAATTAACAACTGAGATCAGTTCCAAAAGAGAACAACAAACCTTACCTTAATAAAGAGTTTATTCATTCATTCATTTATGTGGTTATGAATAATCGAATCTAACTCGTTTCCTTATGCGTTAGTGAATAAAAACTACAACAGGCGAAATTTAAAATAACGTTTGCAATGATGACATTCTCTCAGCTTTAGACATTTCGAGAGCTTATTGTTACTGAGGTTATTGGAGAGGTTACTTAATGATTCGAATTTGAGGGTTCATAATGAATGATTTAAGATACTATCATTTTAACGATTGCAATTAATTCTGTATGGTCTTAAATTTCCAATGCGTTCTTAAGAGAAAAGGCATGAACTTAGATTCAATAGCAGTACAGATCACCAAAGACTAATCGTCAGCAACTCTTATGAAAATTTCTTTAATTTCGTAAAAATTCATTTATATTCAAAGCCATTTCCCATTACCACAGTGTTACGTAATTTCTGCTTGTCTTGATTCCATAGGCCCAAACGGGTTTATTTTGTATGGTAATTAAAAATTAATTTAGTGAAAAAATACATACATGCATATATACTCGTGGGCATATCACCAATGGGATAACTTTGAAAAATACGTGATTCTTTTCTAATTTAAGATAATTTTACATTGTTTTCATTTTATATTTCTTTACTCATCAATGTTATGTAATATTTGAATTTATATTCTCATTGTTTTGAAAAGGTGAATGGTGAGGATGGGACAGATCTCAATGTATCTCAAAAGAAAGAAGCGTGCATGAATTTATATTTCTAAGGGTTAAATGAATTGACGCTATTAGCATAGACTCTTAGACCATTACAGTAGATTTTAATGTTAATATACTCGGAAAAAATCACAGAGAAAAATACTCATTTTGCACGGGCAATACAGGTAGTGGAACGAGGTCATCAAACGAGTAATTTCAAGAAGGAAGTGCGCTTTTCATTGATTATGTCAGCAAAAAAGGAATCCACACATGAGCTTGGAAGAGTTAAATATTTCGTATAGTTGGTGGCGTTAAAGTAAATTTGATCGTAATTCTCTTAGATAAAAAAGTTGTAGGTATTGTTATGGAGACAAAGGCAATGATACACCCTCGCACAACCTAAACACAAAAACTCGCATGTATACCTTTATGAGCAACGTAATTTCGCGGGAACAATGGCTCACAAAGAAAGGAAGTCTTGGGCGTTTTTCGGCCGGCCCACGAGTTTTATAACGCTTTTGTCAGCATGCAGAGCGGTTTAGAGTCAATTAAAACTAAAATGAGTTTGGCTAATTTCTCTGGCGGAGAAAGTTAACGGGTCGAGCTGCAAAAACTTTTTCATTCCCATTGTTTTCATAATTTTTCGTCGAATGAATCCTTTTCTGTCTTTTGCCTTCCTCTCCATGCCCGATATCCCTCTCCAATTCCACTAATCCAGCCATTAATTCGAGCTGAAACAAAACACGCTCGTGTGAAGTGGAGCACTCGCAGCAGTAGCACCATCTGGTCACAAGGGAATCCCTAATGTGTCGCCACCCCCTCCCCCCTTTCTCACTTCTGCTGACACCATTAAATTTCCCAAGGACCGTTTTTTCCGGAACATTCATATAAAACGAGCATCACCTGGAGACTGTATTCAATGGATACCGATTGGGAATGGACTTTCTAGCAAGTGCCTCGTTCCGAGTACTTTCCGCCGTTGCAGTCGCGTTTCGGCTGAATGTTTCAATTCCTCCTTCCTCGTTTTGATCAACTGTAGTCGTATCGGAGAAGTTCGTTTTATCTGTCTTGCGGATTGAACCGTGAGTTCGCTTAATGAAGCGCCATAAATTAATCAGATTATCGAGAATAACATTTAAGAGTACTGATATGTTCAGGCTTGACTTTGTGGATGGGAGCCACAATAAATGAAACAATGCACACTTAATATCTTCCACAGTTACATTTTTCGATTCCTTTGACCGATGTGCCTGAAGATGGCTATTCATTGACGAAATTAGTCGCCTTGGAAAATATATCTGTGGAAGATATTGAGTGTGCATTGTTTCATTTATCTAAGAGTACCGTATACATACCCATATTTACATATTTAATGCGGACGAAATTTAGACTTTGCATTTAGCGTTTTACATTCAACCCTCTACTAGAGGATTCAATAATATTATAATGAACTCTATAATAATATTACAGTATTATTGATAGAATATAGTTAGCTGAGAAGGATTAAAGCTATATCCTAAATATAAATTACGGGAAACAATAGAAAATTTATAAAAAAAGGTGATGAAATTATACGACACTAAGTTACATAGAGAGAGGAAAAATAGAAATAAAAAATCATGATGAATAAATATCTAAAATGAAAAAAGAGCGGGAATGAGAGGCACAGTGAAGTGAAATACGAAGAAAATGCGAATTCTTCAACGTTATGAAAGATAATATAGTTTTGGTTCGTCAAAATACTTTTCATGGGACCCCTAGATAGTCACGTAGATAGTGCGTTCGATTTTAGAGAAAGCAGTCACGGATTTGATTTCCGCAGTGGGTCCATATGTGCGGAATGATCTCGGATTTCCAATCACTCTTGATAATACTACTACTACTTTCCTAGCAAAGTAAAGGCAAAAGCCCTAATAATATATTTCTTCGTTTCGTGCTTTTTCAACTGTTTTAGGTTATTTTATTTTGATTAATAGTTCTTTTCAGTTAAATTGCTCTTTCATCAACTCCAAAAAGTATGAGATTACTTTAACCACGGACATCAATCTCCACAGAACATATGTTATCTCCGATGAAGTTACGGTGGGGAGAATTTATGTCTATTGAAAGTTTTCTTACATTATTATAACAGAGAAAGCATCGTCAAAGGCATTTAAATTTACATTTATTATTATTTTTATTCATTTATTATTACTATTAATTCATTTATTACATATGTACTAATAGACCGGTGGCAACGCTACTGATTACAAAATGTAATCATGTGTTACACTAATGCAATGATAGAGTATTATTTACAATTTTAAATGTAACAATACAAATTTTATTCTCAGCCAAAGAGTATATATCGTCTACCATCAACAGTAAACTATTATGGTACAAATATATCCTTGCTACAACGATACAGTATTTCAACGCAGATATCTCCCCAAAAAATAAAACATTTTAACGTAAAAGCAAAATTACTCAATTAAAACTTTACCTATATCAACATTTGTTGCGTACTTTAATTATTATGCGAGTTTTTTAAGCTTTTGCTAGTTTTTCACGGCATCCGTAGTGATCTCGGAAACAAGTCCCTATCGTACATAATCCTACCAGGCGATCCCCTACTTCACCTGCAATTCGTCAACGGTAAGAGCACTCGTCCATACAAGTTCTACTCATTCTCTTTGAAAACTCCTTGTGATTTTTAGCGAAGGACTCAAAGACTCTTCGGGCAAATTACTTCACTCCATAACAGCACGATTTAAGAACGAGAGTTTACTAGTATTCTTTCGTTGCTTCATTAATTCAACTTAATGGCTATGTTCTTTCCTATCCAAAACTTCTGCTTTTTAACTGACTTTGATAAATATATAAATGACTTAACTCCCGTGTATACCTTAAAAATAAATCACGAACAAAGGTTATATTTTCCACTGTTTCAAGACTTTCCACAGTTTTAAGTATTCCACTGTTTTGAGACCAAAACAGTGGAAAACACAACCTTTGTTTGTGATTTACGATAGCGTTCCACAAAGTTCGGCCAGAAAATCTTGATTTTATACCTTAAAAATAATGTTAATCTTTTCTCCCTTCTCCTCTAAAGATTCACAACCTAATTTTTTATCATCTGCGTGACACTATCGAGCTCTTAATACCACTTAAAATGAATCTTGCTGACAGACTTTGTACATTGTCTATGTTTAACTTTAGACCAATGTCATGTGGATCCCATAGCATTCGCCTTATTCTAAGATTGGTCAAACGTAAGACTTATATTTAGCATCTTTGAATTTATTATTTGACCTCCTAAGAGAATGTATTATTAAGTTTAAAATCTAATTGGATTTCAAAGTTATACGCTCTAAATATTCATTCCATTTTAAGTCCCTACTGAACGTTACTGAGTATTACAAAGTCTGTTCATTTATCAGAACTATCCTACTCAGGCGATTCAAATTTTGGAAAGCAAATATTTCTTTCTCACCCGGGTTTTGGGTAGCAAATGTTTCGATAAGAACTTTGTGTCGATTTAGAATCCCGACTCTCTGAATGTATTCCTCAGTCCCCACATTCTTAAATTTAGCATCAGAAATGTCTCAGAAATTGGATATTTTTATTTCTATAGCAATAGATAGATACATATAATTACTTCTTCTTGCTAGTACTTCTGCATCTCTTCACTCTGCTGGTTCTTTGAATTCAGCTCCAAATTCTAAAATTTATCCTGATTAAGACTTGATTCTTGTATCCATTCCTCCGCTGAAATAGGAAGAAATAGTATCTGAAAGCGGTTCCATTCTCCCTATAATTATCTCTAATTTTTTCGATATTTTATTCCTTTGGAAGTTGGTTTCTATTTATCTTACGCCTATATCTTGTAATTAATAAAAGTAAATCAACCAGAACAAGTCGTTGCTGATATTTTGCGGTCTCTGAAAATATATTATAACTTTCCTCAAACCGAGAGATATTTCGTGGTCTTAATTATCAAATAGAAAGAGGATTAATATATCTCCTAAGAAAAGCAGGGCTGAAAAATAAATTACATTAAATTCCGTGTACCACGATACGAAACTCCCTTCCGCGTGTTTTCTAGAGTAGTTCTATTATTCGCGCCGAGTTAACGGCCGTGGCGAACAACTTAATTTTCAAAGATTATTCATAATGCTTCTATGTTAGCGTCTGTCGTACATAAATGTAGAAGGAGCAGATGGAATCCGCCTTCCGATGAATAGAATGTGCAGGTACTTCTTTCGGCCATTCCCAGTTATCGTGCTATTTGTTTTCCTCAGGGTTGCAGAGATACTGCGCGGTTTGAGATCCTTATAAACTCTGCTTCTGATAATGGTTAGAGATCCACCGTCTTCTACTTCCCTCAGGAAGACTAGAATGTGCTGCACAGCATGAGATGAATTTCATGATAAATTAAGCGTAATGAAATGTTTTTCGAGTAAACCAAACTCAAAGATACCATACAGATATAGAGAAATTTAATAAATGAATGAAAATTTCGAGTGAATAATTTTCAAAGCTTCTGAAGCTAGTGTTGTTCGCAGGAAGTTTAGAATATACGTGAGGCAATTCAAGGATTACCGCAATATTTTTGTCCGGTGTAGTACAATGAAATGTTTGGCTTCTGTCGAATTAAATATATCGCTACATTCACCTTTCAGTTCTGTTTGATGCATTTATAAAAGGAAAACAAATAAATTAAGTCGACGTCACATGTATTATTCTTAAATGAAAATTCATGGGGAAGCCGTCACTTTTTGGAATTTTTATATGACGATGAAATTTTTGAGTAAAATATGGTTTCACAACAACAAGGATTTTTATAACTTTTAATAATCCATCAAATACGAGTTACGTGAGTGACTAGACTCGACTTGCATATGTATATTATTTGTAGAAATTATTCGCCGACGAAGCTTATTATATGTTAATTCGTAAAATTTGTTGAAATCATTGTGATAAAACTGTTTCATTCAATATTTTCATCGTTCTCAAAATTTCGTAGTAAGACTTGATCCTAAATTAAATGTATTTATCAGCAACAAATATCTTTTCATATTTACTTAATATATTTAATAATAAGTTTTGGAATATTAAATGTGAGAAATAAAATTCTTTACCCGAGCAGAAACCGAAAACCATTTTTGCCACACAATTGCAATTGGCAACCACAATTATAATTGTGAAACATACAAAGTCTTGCTCTCTTTACTTGTTCATTATTTATTCCGTCCTAATATTTGTATCCCATCAATGCACATTTAACTTAAGCGTATTTTTAGAAAGGGTTACTAACCATTCATAACTACGATTCCAACTACGGCAATATTTCATTCTAAAATTTACTGCAATGTAGTGTATACGAAGAAAGCTAGAAATAATAAAACAGACTTTCAGAAGGATGTAATAATACAGTAGCTGGAGCAGAAACAAACGGTTCTAACCGGTTCGACAGTTGTGATATTCTCGTTGAACAGGGGCGAAAACTGGAACAAAAAATATTACGGTTCGATGCTCTGGTTTTGGCTGATTTACTATGGCGCACCTTTCATTCCTGAAATACGAATTATAACTCCAGAATATTTTACCAAAGAGTGCACCGTCATATCTTCAGAAAAAACTTGCGTACACCAAAGTTAGAAAGAAACAAGCCCAGAGGAATACAAATTACGAAAGGAATAAACGAAGACGGAAGTGGTGGACAATGATATAAGATAAACTATATTACAGAGCTACAAAAGATGGAAATAAAGCACGAAGAAAAGGAGTCAAGTGAGAATGGAAAGGAAGGGACAAGCAGATTAAAGGATGGTGGTTGTTTCTCTTTTCACAAGATTAGCTCTTTTCTTTGTCTCTGCGTGTGTATACGGAAGCAGTGGTCGGATGGGCTACCGACTGTTAAACCGCCAAAATCTCCAGACGTGAGATGATCTCGCTTTTATTCCTTTAGAACATGCTCTCCGCAGTTACCTCTTTATCTTTTGCGGCGAAATGCGCTAAATCAGTGAAGACTTTATGCTTCGGAAGTGGTGAACTATTTTCAAGTGAAATACACTGGGAAGAACAAATGTGCTCATTCCAGGGCTATGAGAAATTTCTCAAGACTATGTCCCCAGATTGTTGTATAAATATAGGTTTTAATTGAAAATTAATTAATTTTACTGTGGTGATGATAATGTAATAATTTGACATTTACCGCAAGCTTACCAACAACGGTACTTTTTCATAAATATTTTATTAGTCTAAATGTTATTCCCCAGAAATTAACTTAATTAATTGAAAAAATTTCGTAGCTATGAACGTGAAAGACTTAATAGTCCTACTAATCTAAGAAAAAATATTCATACGGCAACTGCTTACAAAATATATCGATTATCGATGTAATCTATCGATTACAAAATCCTGAAATCAAATTAATTTGTGTTTATCAAAAGTTAATCAAACATCAGGAATAAAAATGTAATTTATATTGGTATGTAATTGATAAGAAAGTGGCATTAATACCTAAGGAAAACACTGGTGAACTGCAAATATACACATTAACGTCTTATTAATTACTTAATCCAGAACTATGTTTTGACAGATGCTTTCTCTAAATAGGTGCATCCATCTTCTGCATGAAAATTTATTATCAATTTTAAGATCTGATAATTACACATTTGAAAAAATAATGCTGTTAATTAATGTAGGTTTTTCAGTTTATTTTGTACCTTCCTGTCATTAAATGGAAATTATGATGATGTTTCCTTTTTGTTGTTCTTTAAACTTAATATTCTGAGATAGCCAAACCCATTTTTATTTTGGACTTTGCACGACTTGGAAGCTAATCTTTCCTGAAAATTACCATTTTTTTCCTATACTTGATAACTGAGATGAAGTGACGCAAAATTGGAAATATCCTAAAAAAATAACTACGTTCTCTCAAAATATAGTCCTGAAGAGGCAGTTAAGCTAACAATATTGAACGAATTATTTTCATTATAAAACACAGCGAAGTTTAACTATGGTTCTTAAATATTGCCTAACATACGATGCAGAGTTGAGAACTCGGACAAAGCTGGTTTAAATGAACTCTCAAACGGGTTTCGAACGAGCTCCTCTTCACAGTTTTCAAGGGATGGGCAAAAAATTCACTCTTGAAATACTTGGAAGACATAATCGATCTTTGTGGCTGCTCAATGGCTCAGAGATGACACCGAATGAATTGTTGGTCCCTTCCATACTCCACGGCTTCCAAAAGGTTATCTATTCATTCTTTTGGTGATACTGCTTCCCTTTCTTGCCAAAGGGTTCTCGAAGCACTGCCAGGAATCGACTGCGAGCTCTTCCTTTTTCCTCAACAGGTTCATACTGCGTCGGCACATGAATATTATCTATGTTGAGCTGGAAGAAGTCCACTCTCTTAGTACTTTGTGTACGTGAAAATGAACTTCAGGCCTAAATTTTCTGGAAACCTACTCCATAGAACCAAAAGGAGAATATAAATGTTTCCAATATAATTTTCTGAATTTGAGGCTCAATTGTGTCGTTTTTTTATTAGTTATGAGTAAAAGTAAGCATATTGCAAGCTAAAAAGTGATTAATTTTCACCGATACCACATTACTTTGGGAAGCGCTTACGTATACATTTTCAAGTTTACCTCAATGTATTTCTAATGGGAAGTTGTAATAGCCTGGTTTCGAATCCAACAGCATTTTGGGAAATCTCTCTGTGTATTACGTTATGAACATGTCTCCTGTGTTAATCTTCTATCTTTAATTTCTCTATCTTACCGGCAATTGCCAAAAAGTCGAAAATCCGCGCAGTGCATCCGTATGTGAAAAATCGGATTTTGGGAAAGTCTGATATCGAACCCGAACCCTAAGAACGATTTTCGTCTTTTACTGGAATTTCATATTCCGTTGCGAAAAAGAAATACGTGGCCCCTGTAGTTTAGGCTGTGAATTTGTATCTCATATATCCTACATGGAGAATCGTTTCTATACAAAAGAGATACATTCCAGTTTTTTGATATTTTTCGGATGATTTCCTCCCAGTTAACGACTCCTTGACCTTTCCTTTACGCGAACGATTGACAAATATCTGCGTTCAGACATCAGAGTTTTAAAAGCTCCAGAGAGGCATAGTTTGCAAACAAACCGTACGGAGATTCCAATCAGCGAGGGTTTGGGTAGTCCGTGGCTGCGCTTGGCAAGGTCTTTGTTTCCAATCCGTATTCCGGCAACTAAGTTACCATCTTCAGCGGATGAAGAGAGCTGAGGATGGCAGGAGTGCTTTTTATCTCATTAGATATCGAAGTCATGAGGAGTTATTTCAGACCGCATGTGGTTTGCATTAAATATCATAAATGGCGGTGGATAAAAATAACATACTTTTTGCTTATCATAAATAGGAATTACAAAATATTTTGACAAATAAAAAAAATAACATAAATGATACCATAATCTGTTGAGAAGTTCCGAGTAGAATGGGCAAGTTTTAGTCGATTTAGAATATTATTGGTGGTCTGAAAAGTTTCCGACATTTCGCCATTTCTCGACATGTTTTCTGAAAATATTCTGAAGATTTCTGAAAAATCTGGGGTGGGAAAGTTTACAGACCACCCTCGTATTTACTCTTCCGCTGTATTTTAAATAAACTTCAAACTCAATACTATTGACACATACTATTTCGCATTCTAATATAATCAGAGCATAGTAATACTTTCTCTACGGAGCAGTGGAAATAAGTGACATTATCGCTGCAAAAAAGATCCGCGGTCAGGCGAGAAAAACTGATGAATTAATTATGAACATTATAAGAAATGAAGGGAAAATTTATAATATCCGTATCTTATGATTGTTCTTGCACCATCTCCCAATCATTATCCCAGATTTTCACTGTAATTAAAAATCAGACGAATATACTCATCAAAGAAAAGTTATATTTAAGAATCTTCGCATATAGTAATACATAATATAAGATTAAGCGTAAAAATTGAGTTAGATAATAAAAACAGTGTGTGTTATTATTATTATTAAAACGCCACAGTTGTGATAATATTCCTGTAGAAACGTCACATTCAAAATTTACCTCGCTTTATTAATACATCGACAATACACTAAAACAACAAAATATGTACATAACTAACAAATACATTTTGGCAGAATGGTTTAAAGTTTCGTAATGTAACAAAAAATGCTTCTTAGCTCTTAAAAATCCCTCACATATCATATACATGGGTGGTCTGAAAAGTTTCCGACAGTTCGCCATTTCACACGTTTTTTGAAAATTTCCTGAAGATTTCTGAAAAATCTGGGGTCGGAAACTTTTCAGATCACCCTCGTAAGTTTTTAGGACATCTGAATGGTGACCTTCTCATAGGAGTCCCAGGAACAATTCCCTACCGTAATCTCCCTATCAGGCAACCCCTTATTCCACCCGTACTTTTTCTATGCTCATCTCAATGATTCGATCAAATTCTAGGTATTCTGTTTATAAATTCCTTGTATTCTCTTTTGAAAGGCTCAAAGACTTCTACTATAAACTCTTGTATTCCAAGACAGCGAGATTTAAAAAAGGGAATTTCGTTACATTCGTTTGTTGCCGAATTAAATTATCTCTTTTATCGTGGTCTTTTCTACCTAAAAATTCTGCTTTTCAACTTTCGTTGACAATTCCTGAACGACTTAACTTCTATATACCGTAAAAAATACAGTTAACCTTTTCTTCAATCTCCTTTCCTTTTAACATTTCAAACCTAATTTTTTCCCATTAATTAACGTCAAACTATCGAGCTTGTCATACCTGCCTAAAACAAATCTTACCTCAATTGGTTCTTAATTGGGTTAACTTTTATACTTAACGACCACTCTGACAGTTAAGTTTTAATTTACGATAACTAACTATCATGATTTACCAAGGATTCAATCCAAGGACTTCGATTTTGCTATGTTAGCTCGCTAAATACAATACAACCGAAGCTAAATGTATTATATCTCATATTAGTTACGTCCAGTGGAGATAAAATACAGTTTCTTTGAAAGATTGTTCAAAGGAGGACTAAAAAATATCATAATATATAGTTTATTATTTAGTAATTCTACGAAAAACCAATTGGTGAGACAAAGTTGCTCTTTTATGATATCTAGGAAATTTTTAGAAGAAAAGATTTAAGAAGCCTCCCTAAAATTTACTAAGAATAATTAATTATTGGAATAGAAGTATTGTTTAATAAGCTTCGACGGCTGAGGTCACGTCGCAGATATGGACCTCCACCGGTAGCAGAATCTGGTATAAAATCGAAAGTGCTTCACTTCACTTCGCTATCCCAGAGCCTAGATATTCCAATATCTATGAGTAGAATAACATGTGAGATGTGTCCACTCTCTTACCCCGGATCGTGCGACTACCAATACAAATTAGAGAAATAGACCCACTATGGATCGGCTTTCTGTTACTCTTTCCCTAATTGGGTTGTAATAACAGAAATAAATTTGTAATTCCACATAGTTTATACTGATGAAGTCTCAAAGAAGAAAATTTTCTTAAATTATTAAATTATAATTAATATATAATTATTGGGTTGTAATAACAGAAATAAATTTGTAATTCCACATAGTTTATGCTGATGAAGTCTCAAGGAAGAAAATTTTCTTAAATTATTAAATTATAATTAATATATAATTACAATATATGAAAAATAGCATCATTACCATCCATAACTTTTGTACACTTCTTTACGACAGTCACACACAAAAATTTGTCCGATAGTTGATATTAAATCTTTTTATAAATATTTCCTACATCTGTTCAAATTTGTCATAAATACCAAAATGTCTTACAAGTTGATATATTCTTCCCAAACTATGCTAACAATAGCCCTTTAAAATTAATGACCTAACATTAAGTTTTATTCTTGCCTTCATTTCAGTTAAAATGGAATTATTTCGTAAGAAGATACAAAGATACTTGCGGTCTTGAAACGAAAGAATAAAAAAATGATCTTAATTATCGAAACCATAAAGGCGCTGTAATAAAGACAACATCCCTTGCACATCAACAAAAGCGGTTCATTCGTGCTTAATACGAAAAGAAAATGCTTGTAAATTAATAGCTAGGAATATAAAAAGAGTTGTCACTTTTATTTAAGTTTTAGATTGCCGTCCAGATTACCTCAGAAGCGGCCTTAAAAAATTTCCGTAAACTCGGCTCTTTTGTTACAATCCCCCTTTATACGTCTACCTCAATAGAATTTGGGAAAGTTTCATTGAGTAATATCCCAAAAGATTTTTAAAAAATACGAGCGCGTTTCGTTTTAATGCCTTACACCTCCATTTTTTCTAAAAACGTAGGATAAACTCATCTGACACATTCTACACATCACGGGAAAGGAAGGAATCCGCGGAGAATTTAATAAACTCGTTGCCCGCCAAAAAATTCAGTATTTCCAGCGGAATTAAAGATACAAATTTAATTAAAATATGAAATTTCCCTCACGTATGCTCATACGAGTGGAGAGAAATTATCAAATTTTGAGGAGAGGGCGTCCATTTGACTTGATTCAGTTTAGATCCGTCATTTTCATGTTCTTTCTCCCACAAAGGAAAAACGATCCTCAATCCCAACACTTCCTTTTCCCTCCCACTCTATCGCCAAATGTTGCCATAAAATCTCGCCAAAAACAAAGGGAAAAAAGTCCGTCCTCTTGGAAATCTGCAGCGGATACAAATTTACGATGACGCTCACCACAGCGTATATTTTAACGTTGTAATCCGTTTGCCCTCCCATTTGCATGTCCATCCTGGGAAAGCTTCGCGATATTTTCAAAATATCCATTTTTCGACGGAATGGGAAGAGAGAGGGGCTGCAAGGCGTTCCCTCGTCTCTTAGCCGCGGGCCATGGAAAGACCTTGCCAAAACAGAGTTTCGGAACGGCGAATTAGTGGAGAGAATATCTCGATGGAGAAGGGAAATTAAAATCCGGAACTTGGAGGAAGAAATCCCATGACCGCACGGGAAAGGGCATTGAAATCATGAGAAATTATGTAAATGTGGCCTAGTGGTAGGGCCATCCCCGACTTCTTCTAGCGAATGCAGAATCTCCTTGCATTAGCGAACGTCTCTGTTATGAAACGCGTATTTTTAAACCGCGGCCGAAAAGAAAATGAACAACGTCGCAGTCTTTTGTTCCGCAGAGCATAAAACGCCGGAGGGCGAGAATTTGTCATTGGTTCCTGTCCTCTCAGAATGTCCCTAATTCCACTCCTCCCAGTGCCGTTTTTTGCTTTCGTTACGGACAAAGTTAATCCGGAACAATGCGACGCAAAAGGGGTATATAAACTCATGTTCATTACCTTTTTTATCTCTCGATATTTATGCAGCGTTTGGAAGTGCCCTTGCGGACGTCAAAATGTTGGCTCGACTCGCTCTTTGGCTGTTTTTGCTACACTTGGCTCCGAATTTTACTGCCGACCGAAGACAGGGGAGAGCAATCGAGCGAGCCGATTCGATGGCTATATCGTAAGTAACCTTTATGTATAGCTTTACGCTTCCCACCTCCAGAGTGTCATTTATCGAAATAAGAAATGGAAAATCGAGAAACTTATCCCGCAAAATAATACGGTGCGAGAAGCAGAAACTTATGGCTTAGATTTAATATTATGGTAAAAATTTGCGATAAAATATGAGGAGACTCTACCGTGTCCCGAAGGTATGGAATTCTTGGAAGAAGGGAGATGGGCTAAAGTTGTCTGTTTCGGAAGTAAGTTATCCGAAAGTGAAACGGATATTAAGCGACCCCCGCTACTTCTGCCATCGTGAATGCGAACTCTCTAATTGGTTGATTTATCGGTGTTTACCCCTGCCACGTGCAGAATACCCTTGGCACCACTTTGGGTACGAAGATTATACATTATACATGATGGCGATTATAAATTATCAGCTATTAAATCCTAGCGAGTATTTTGCTTGTGTAGATAGGTTTAGCATAAAAATTAAAGAAAAACACTTTCAGGACTGAAGATGTCTACTTGTCGACGAAACCGGTCGTTTTGTCTTTCTATAGAAACTGGTCGTATTATCTTTCATGGAATGTTATTCTTTAAGATCTTTTTATGGACAGTTACACCTTAAGGATTTAGCGTTTTTTTTAGATAATTTAAAAATCACATGATTTCTCCGCAAGTTCTCCATTTCTCCAATTATCGCTGGAGGATATCAATAATGGATCGTTTGTATTGCGCATGCTTTTATTTTGGTGTATTCCGATCTCAGTTATGATTCCTGTAAATTTTTCATTTATTTATACACGAATTTTTGCGCGATTAATCTCTATAAAATTTATTTAGTTTATTTTACAAGATTAAATATTTTCTCTCCAAATAAGTGTTTAATACAGCGCCATAAAAGCTTTCCGTAGGATAGTATAAACTTTTAAATATACGTCCTTCTCGGATGTAGATCTACTGACTTAACTATTCTGTCTTTCTTTCATTGCATATCTATTAATGTAGTTTCTCATTGTATCTATGCTACACTAGTTTTATTGTTTAGACGGTTTTTATTGAGAAATATTACTACTAAATATTCAATTGCCTTTTACGTAATTGATTCGGCAATGATATGGGTTTATTGAAAAGATATCATGTGTTTTTAAAGCACAGAGAAACTGTGTTTACGATACATACGATGGATTTTATTTATCTTCTTAGTAATTTTGGATACAAAATGGAGTTGGAAGGAGGCTTTCCTTCCTTTCATCTCTAAACATTTGTCCACCAAGATTCAAAATTTTCAATATTTCCCTAAGGAAACTCAATTATATTTCATGGAAAATATGACAGACAGTTAAGTGGTATCACATGGAATTTTGAAATTACTTTTATTCATTTATTCTTAAAGGCTACAAATTGGCACGAAGTCATTAAAGTCAATTCAGTCAATTGGACTAGTAGTCATTCCTCTGTATAAAAGAAGATGAGGGAATGAAATAATTCCACAACTTTGGTGAACAATTTATGCAGTCTTAAACGCGGAAGTACGAGCCCCTTTGCGTTCGTTTCTGTCATTCAGAATCGAACGCGAAAATGACGGAAGGTGGAGGGAACGAGTACTAAAAGAGAGTTGGAATGTTCGAAGCGATCCGATATCCTCTTTTCCCATGTTTATGTTTCCTTTAGAGATGGGACTCGCGCAATGATTTCGGTTAAACGTATCACTTCGTCCGGAAATGATACCGAATCCGATAAATTCTTCCTGAGCCCTGAAGAGCCTCGACAAAAGACTCCGAGACAGACTCTTTCATTCGACTCGTGATATACTTTCCGAGAGATTTTCCAGTTTTGTTCCGTTATCAAATTAAATTTAAGGTGGAACGTCGGAGGAGGGAAAAATCGAGAGAGAGAGAGAGAGAGAGAGAGTAATTTATAAGAGAGGATAATGGTGAAATATACGAAGATCGTTCGCGGAATTAAAATCGGACTCGGGAACAAAGTGACAAAGAAACGAATTAAGATGGAAAATGAAGGATCGGGGAGGGAGATAAGTATTGGCGGATAGTGCTGAAATACGAGAAACATCGCGGGCGTTCGGAGTGATATATTTTTCGAGAGAAATAAGACCGGAAAACAAGAATTTAAGGGGTGGAGAGGAAAATCCGGCGAAACCTCCTGACAGAAGGAAATAAAATCGCAAATATTTATTAGCGGCGTATTAACGGTATGGGGTTCGAAATTTATATCCCCTTAATAAGGGAGGCTTGAAATACGGTAAACATTCCATTGTAGCGCGGAAAAAAAATCTCCAAACCGAAAATATGGAGGATTGGGATTAATGTGCCGATTAACACACTTGCAGAGGATGAGAGTTATCCAACTTCACTCGTACAGCATGCATTGGGACTATTTTTTCGAATTAAAATGCCCTCTAGACCTGCTGGTGAGCTCGTTGAGAAAGAGTATGGGGAACCTAAATTACAGAAGAGAAGCGCGAGAAAAGGAATAATTTTAGAAAGAGAAACATTGCTTGCGGAAAGCTGTGTGTTTCCGAATGATTTAGCCTGGAAACTACCACATGTTATCGTATATATGTTAGTTGTGTACAATAATGAATGGTTAAATGGCAATTATTATGTATATATTATGTAACTATAAGCATTTAGCTATCACAGTTATATATAGCATTTCTCTGTTACTATCTGTAATGATTTATGTAATGATTTATGTATTTATGTATTTATGTAATGATTTATGCTATAAGGGGGGCAATAAGTATCATAATCATGTATTTAGTATGTACTGTAAATATGTTGGCTAGATATAAGTTATAGATAAGTGAAAACATGCATGTAAAATTTCAAAATTCGATTTTAAGCGGTAAATGCTGCCACCTGACTTTCGTCATACAGGGGCAGATATTATAAACAACTAAATAGATATTATTATAGTTAAATACACGAACACACACTCACTTATAAACCAAAGTAGAGCAGGACAGAACTCAAAATGAAATCTTAAAGTCGAAGAAAATTACATATTAATAATTACATGATAATAATATATTACCAATTCAAATGATAGAATTTATATTAATTTAAACACGGTATAATTTAAGCTTGAAAAATAAACAGAAGGCCTAAAAATAACTTTCTCGAGTGTTGTTGGAAGTACAAGCATAATATCCTTTCAATGGTAATTATTAAATCATCATTCATAAATCTTGAATTTTTCAACTATAAGCAGTAAACTTTGTAAAGAAAAGACGCATCTACTCACCATTAATTCTTTATCGACCTAAATTCATCATAATGTATTTTAGGAGAAAAAATCGACCTCTGGAATCATCTCCGAAATTTAGGAGACATGAGTTACTGAAAACAATATTCTAGATATTTTTCTCTTATCCATAGCAAATTTTATATTGAAAGCATTACTCAAATTCCAATATAAGAATTTCAAGCAATTTCTCATTCTATGGCACAAATCTTGATATCTCAGGGCCATTATTTCTGTCTTAGTTTCTTAAAAGAAATAGTCCGGTCGAAAAAAACTTATCGCTTAAATTCCAATGGATACCATTCCGAAGGTACTGGAATTTAATGTGGTATTTTTAAATTTATAGAACATGTACAGTGTTTTCTCGGTGTCGCAAATTTCCGTACTGCAAAATTTGGCTGTAATCAAGTGCAAGGTCAGGACTTACAGTCAACACCCGCTTATCCGTTTTTCGGATTATACGTGCCTGATTTTCTAGCCTTCGATATTATTTGCTGTTTTCTTAATGTAGACAGAAACACCTTAGTATTTTCACGTTCTAACTGAAGGAGGAATTCCGCAAGACGTTTTCTATCAAGCATAGGAAACACAACATCTACATCTGCATATGTACCCTGCAAGCCGCCTTTCGGCGTGTGGCAGGGGTTGCAAGCACCGTGACTCTATTTGCCTAGTCGATTATTTTCGCGTATTGTTCTTGGAAAAAATGAATTCTTGAATCGACTGGTTTGGCATCTATTTCTCTGATCTATCTTGCTGTATCAGAACGGCCAATATAGCAAGGAGGGCGCATAATATCGGTTATATGATGACATTATTGCTGTAAGACAAGATCCGCGGTAAAGTGAAAACTCTTAACGAGTCCTTGATACAACGGAAAATAACGGAATATGAGCGCAAATAGTAACAAATTTCTTACTTACGTAAGTCATTTTTCTACTACGAGTAAATTACATTACTTTACTACTAAGTTCTGCAATATTCATAATGTGCTAAATAAATTATTAGGTTTATATGATACTAAACATCAAACGCATGTAATTCTTAACAAAAAGTACATAGATTCGATGTAATTTAACATAAAAAATTAAATATAAAGTATAATTGGTAATAGATTTGAATAATAATTTTTACAATGAGTAATTCCTTGTCATCCGGTTTCTTTTAAACTAAACATTAGTGGTATTTTTCATTTTAGCCAAGTTTTAGGCTTCAATTTCTGTTAAGTTCCAAATTATGTTGAATAAGTATTGTCATAATAAAGTGCAAATTTTTAACAATTCTAAGTATAAATATTATAAGATATAAAAGTGAAAGTTTGGATTGTCCGTATCTTCTGATAATCCGAGCAACATCTCTTAATCGTTAACCTGGATAATCGAATACTATATACCCGCGTATAGGACGCATTTTTACTAAAAATTGCCGTTAATGGATATATGTTGATAATGCTTCCATGGTATTTAATATGAGAGATTAAAAACACAATCCCAAGAACCATCCTGCGTTTTATACGAATACTTGCGGTATTCACTGCACATTATGTATGTATCTTATCAGGGATTAGATGCATGGAAATAGAATTAATATCGCTATTATAACATGAGCAGACGAATATGACGATCTTGAAAAGAACACATGGAGGGGGCGATAAGAGAAGGGAAGGAACAACGGGAATGAGGGAGAATGTTAGAGTGAGTGAAGGGGATGAAAAGGGCAGAATGTGGTGTGTTTCCGTCCGAATGTAAACCTTTCTCTCGACAGATTACCTCCAAAATTGTTTCCACAGAAGGCACTTCCGGCGAATCTCCCTCCATTAAAAATGAAACAAAACCAATGCCATGCTCACCGCTCAAGTAAAGGGGAGAACAAATAAGAAACTGGCATAACACTGGCATGCGGAACTCCCGAGGCAAATTCCTGCGCCTATTTCGAACGGCTGTGCATCTTTAATTTTGCATTCCCGCGATTACGTCTTGAGTCTAGCGATTATGAAGCTATCCGTCTCGGACCGGCGTTGAAAAAATAATGAAATCCAAGCAAAAAAGCGTGGTGAAGTGAAACTTGAGGATTATTATTGATGACGTGTAAAATAAAAGAGCGGTTAGAGGAATGTGTTTCGCTTTCTTAATTGAAAGAGATATGAGAAATGCAGACACGCGACTTTCGCGATAATCTGTGTCAGAAGAATTTCCGCAGAGGATACGTTTTCATCACTCGAGCATTAAGTTAGATTTACCTTTCGGCGAGAGCATTAAAAATCGCGAGTGAATTTTAGAATGGGAAACGCGTTTACGCAGAGGTGATTAAAAATCTAAAACGGCGTTCGGACGCTCGTTTAGTCGCTCCTTCACAAATGAAAAGGAATGAATGAAAATTTCGTGCTTTTAAAGTTAAAAAAATACGTGTCTGCGAGGGATTTTGCAGATTTTGCAGATTTTGCAGAGCGATTCCAATATGCGGCGGAGCAATTCTTTGAGCTCTCTTGTTCAAAACGAAGATATGTATACTTGTATTGTTTTATGTGCAGAATTTATTTACCGATATTCGATGATTGCGTGAAAGAGTTACTGATTGTTAATAAAATAACTGTCGGTATAGTATCAATTGCTTCAGGCTCAACGTCGAGGTAGGGGTACATAACGTGAAGGAATGGAAAAGTAAAAAAAGTAGTACGGGTAAAAGTTATGTTTATAAAAAAATCAATTATCTCATGACATTTCGATATCTATCCAGAAGAATGCACGCTACTAACGAAGTTCAATTATTTAACTGGCTAAAATGAAAGCTTTTTAGGATTAAAAAGAACATGTCTCCCGGATAGCCATGTGGGCAGCAACTTCGACTTCCGAGATTGCCATCCCGGGTTCGATTCCCGATGGGAGCTCATGTGCGAAATGTCCTTAGCTTTCCTCTTTTAACATTACCACCAATATATTGTAATTAAATTACTAAATAATATTTTATATCAATGACATGGGAAAAATTAGCATACGATATTACGATACACATATATCGTATAGTTAAAGGTAAGAGTAAAGGACCAAATGTTTTCTATTTTGGGTATAAAACTATCGAGTAAGAGGTGGATTTATAATACTATTTTATTTAAAAAAATTTTTCATCGCATCCAAATATTTGTAATGAAAACAGCACGAGAGTTAGATGTTTTAAGAAGATAAATAAAGTTGGACACCTGTAACTGAAATCTGATAGCTCTCTGAGCTCCATATCACAAAAATTTACTTCGAAAAGAAGTTTTGCATTTTCCATTTAGGTTTAAAATGTTGATTCATTTAATCATAAATGTTAATTCACTCCTATTAGATAGAAAGGATTTTTAGAACTTTCCAATAATTATTTTCATTTCCCTTGGAATTGTTGAATACACATTTTCTAAGCTTTTTTTTGATCGTCAGCTGTCAAGCTGTCAAGACCTCCTCCTTAGTGCTCCGAGATTTTGTGTTTATTTTTGGGGGAAAACCTCTAATTTTAGAAGTTGTTCTACTGTATTGTGTGTATAAAGTATCAAGCTATAGTTTAGTGTTAATTTTGTGTGGTTCGGTGAAGTTTTTAGATTTATACGAGTGTTTGAGTGAATTGGAAGTTTGGCGCGAAGACCGTTGGAGAATTTACATCGATAGTTTAGTTTCTCTGGGCAGATAAGTATAATTTTCATCTCAGTTTGTCTTGTTATAAGCTACTTATTTGTTCTTTCTTATTACTGTGTCATTTGTTGTTCTTTACGCATTATTTTTGATTATTTTCTTTGTGTTACAGTTTTACAGTAGTGAGTACTCGCGAAACGTTTGTCAGCTGTTTTTTTGCCGCGCGATATCTGAGTTCTTGTTTACATACTTTCTCAGTTCTAGGTACTCAAGGAATTTAGTGCAGTGTTCTAAGTCCTTTTGTTTATTAAAGTAGTGTGATAATTTAATTAATTCGAAAGTAATTAAAGAGTTAGCTTGGTCATATTACTTCATTAGCAATCGAAGTGTGAAGTCAGTTCCTTATCTTTAAGCAGCTTGTACTAGTTAATTCTTATCTTATTAAATTATTAAATTAGGAAGTTAGTATAGGATGGCTCCCCAGAGGTCTCCCGTGGGTTCTCTCTTGAGGATCGCTGGCTACCAGGCACTTGTGTCTCGAGTCGCGATCCTTGAGAGGGAAGTTGCGGACCTCCGCTCCTTGCTCGCTGGGTCAGGTCGGGTTTCGGTTCGTGAGGTTCCCTCCGTTAAGAGCCCTAAAACTTGTCGTGCTCCGGCTTCTAGCCGAAGCACTAAACTTGGCAAGCCTAATGGCTCCTCTGCGGAGGAATCCACGCGGGTCGTTGCGTGCCCTTCTCGGAGAGCTGGTGAGTGGAAGGTGGTCGCCTGCCGTGGTGATCGTCGTGATGTGCTGAGGAAGCAGTGTGCTGGGGATGCTTCGGCTGAACCTATCCTCACCAGCAATAGGTTTGAGGTGTTGACGGACCTTGAGCTGGAGCACTCGCCCGTTGCCAAGGTGGGGGCTGGGTCGAAGGCGGGCTTGGGGGGGAGGGGAGTGTTGGTAATAGGGAGCTCCAATGTCCGGCGTGTGGTGTCTCCGTTGCGGCGAAGGGCCCACCGGGAGGGTGTTGTGGAGCGGGTGTTCTCCAGGTGTATACCCGGAGGTACGGTGCCCGAGGTGACGAAGGAGTTAAGTGCGGCGGTAGGGGAGACGGGTTGCTCCTCACTGCATGTGGTGGCCCATGTTGGCACCAATGATGCTTCGGCTCGTGGGTCCGAGGAGATCTTGGACTCATTTGAGGACCTGATTTCTGAGGTTGCACGTGTCCGGGGGTCATCTGGGGTCAGTATTGGGCTCTCCATTTGCAGTATTGTTCCCCGGATTGATCGAAGCCGTACGGTTTGGAGTAGGGTGGTTGGTCTGAACCGTCGGCTGAGGGATTTCTGTCGGGATAGAGGGGTGGGCTTTGTCGATCTGTGCCACGTCCTTGATTCGTGTAGGGTACCCCTTGACCGTTCCGGGGTTCACTATACAGCCGAGGCTGCGGAGAAGGTAGCAGGTAGGGTGTTTAGGGATGTGGGTGTTTTTTTAGGTTAGTCTGTAGCAGTAGGCTATTGAGTAATAAGATTTCGCGTATTAGATCTGACACCCACAATAACGTGATTGAAAGTTTATGCGAGCTTAGAAAGTCGATACCAGCTCATAATTTCGTTAGAAAAGAGAATTATGCCAAATCAAAATGTGATGAGAGAAGATGCCCTTCTTTAAAGAGGAACGAGAGTAATTTGAAAGTTATAGTCGTAAATTGCAGAAGTATAAGGAATAAGCAGGCCGAATTTCTTAATCTCACTAGAATCACTTGCGCGGATATTGTGATAGGAACAGAAAGTTGGTTAAGCGAAGATGTTGAATCGAGTGAGATATTTCCTCCGGATTATATTGTACATCGTAAAGATAGACTCTGTAGGATAGGCGGAGGGGTATTTATCGCTGTAAAAGCATCTTTGAAGAGTCAGCGCGTCGACTTTCTAGGTAACGGTACAAGTGAAATGGTATGGATTTCGGTTTTTGGACGGAACGGAAGGAAGGTACTCTTTTGTTCGTTTTATCGGCCCCCAGATAGTAACATTGAATGTTTACAGGAACTAGCTGAATCTCTTGAGATCATCCGGAAGAAAATGAGGGATCCTATCATTGTTGTAGGAGGGGATTTCAACCTTCCCCATATTAATTGGGATAATTTATCGAGTTCATATTCAGGTCGGGAGAAGAGTATATCGCAGAAATTAATAGATACTTTTACGATCCATGCTTTAGATCAACTTAACAAGAAGGTTACGAGGACGATTCGCGAAGGTCGAGGGAGTGTATTGGACTTACTAGCTACGTCTCATTCGCACCTTTTTGATGAGATAAATATACTAGAAGGAATTTCAGACCACGATATTATTACTGCAGTAATTAAAACGGATATAGTAAAATCACCCAAGCCGCCCCGGCAGGTTTATATGTTTCGTAAGGCGAATTTTTCGGAATTCAGGGATTATATCAACGTTAATAGGGATGACTTTTATAATTTTATGAGTAGTAACAGCGTTGAGGATAGCTGGATAGAGTTCCTTCGTATACTTAAGGAAGGCTTAGCTAGGTTCGTCCCTATTAAAACCGTGAGGGAGCGTAAGGAACCACGTTGGATGAAACCTAAATTGCGGGCGTTGCATAGGAGGCAAAGGTTTCTACACGCACGGATGAAGAGACTAGAGAAGATCGGAGGTGACTCTGAAATTGAGCGTCAGAAATACGCGGAGGTACGAAAATTGGTTAAGGAGGAATCGCGGAATGAGTTCCTGGAATATAGATCTAAAACCCTTTTAGAGTCTTTAGGAAGCGACCAGAAGGAGTTTTGGTCATACGTCCGAGAATCTCGTGGAGGTCAGTCTTCAGTATCTAGTCTTGTTAATGATGAGGGACTAACAGTTAGTGATTCGGTAGGTAAAGCGAACTTACTTAATCGACATTACCAGGAAAGCTTTACTTTAGACAATGGACGTACGAACGATTTTTCTGTCAGGGTTGATTCAAAGATGGGGCCGATCGAGTTGTCAGTGGATGGAATAGGTAAGCTGTTGCGAGAGGTTGACAAGAAGAAAGCGCCCGGACCGGAAGGTATACCTTCGCTGGTTATTACTACGCTGGCGGACGAGCTTTCTCCCTATCTTGTCGTATTTTATAAGAAAACGTTGGATGAAGGCGTTGTACCAACGTCGTGGAAAAGAGCGCATATCACCCCAATTCCTAAGAAAGGGCGTTCCTCGAAACCGGAAGACTATCGTCCCATATCCTTAACGTCAATTTTTTGTAAGATAATTGAACATATTATTGCCAGTTCTATAATGCGTTTTCTAGGTGATAAGGGGGCAATTAGTGAATGTCAACACGGTTTTCGTAAGGGTAGGTCATGCGATACCCAGTTAGCCCTTTTTGTGAACGATTTAGTTAAGGCTGCTGATAAGGGTATTAGCACGGATGCCATATTTTTAGATTTTAGAAAAGCTTTTGATAGAGTTTCACATGCAAAAATAATTCATAAATTGATGGCTTATGGGATTAATCAGCAAGTTATTGAGTGGATAAAATGTTTTCTAGGAAACAGATCGCAGCGAGTTGCGTTGGACGGAATTTTTTCTGATGAGGTTTACGTCACATCCGGTGTTCCGCAGGGTAGTGTATTAGGTCCTCTTCTGTTCCTAATTTATATCAACGATATGGTGGATAATGTTCGATGTAAGGTTAGGCTATTTGCAGATGATACTGTTATTTATAGTGATATTACAAGCGCAGATGACATTATTTGCTTACAGAACGATCTGAATCTTATTTCTGGTTGGTGCAGGGATTGGCAGTTAGATTTGAATGTAAAGAAGTGCGTAGCCATGAATTTTACACGTTCCGCTAATGTTTCTCGCATGCCGTATAATATTTCAGGATATCCGTTGCAGTTCGTGAAGCATCATAAATATCTTGGTATTACGCTCAGTAGTAATTTTTCCTTTAAAGAGCATATTCAAAACGTAGTAGGTAAAGCGAATAGGATGCAAAGTTTAGCTAGTAGAATCCTTAGGGGTTGCTCATGGAGAGTAAAAGAAATAGCGTACTTCTCCCTAATTCGACCTCTCCTTGAGTACTGCTGCGCGATTTGGGATCCGCACGAAGTGGGATTAACTTCCAGCCTTGAGATGGTTCAACGTAGGGCAGCTAGATTTGTTAAGGGAGATTTCAGTTTTGACAGCAGTGTTTCAGCTATGATAGAATCCCTCGGTTGGGATTCGCTTAGTGATAGAAGACTTGATTACCGTAGGAAGCTTTTTCATAAATTTATCACTACGGATCTCAGGGAGGAGGTAGTTGATATTGTCATACCAGTTTGTAGCATACGTGATCTTCGAGACAAAACGACGAAGCGTTACAGGGAAATAGTTGCCAGGACAGATAGTTATTTCTGGTCATTTTTTCCGCGAAGTATTAGAGAAGCCAACGGCAGTCAAAGGTAGATAGGTTTTCGGTGTTTCACACCCCCTGCCATGCGCCAGTGGCGGTTAGCAGGGTCCTTATGTAAATGTAAATGTAAATGTAAGCTTCGCAGTGACAATCGATGTGCAGCGTTAAATTGAAATACCTAGCGCCGGGAAAAACATATTAAATCATTTTCGGAGCGATTTTAAGCAGCAGTTCCATTACAGAATATTTAATTGTGCAGAGTGAATTCATTTATAGCGCTTAAGTCATCAACAGAAAATGAATTCGGTGACGGTGTTTACGGAAGCCTCTTGTTTTAGTTTCTGTCATTCATTCCGACTCCTATTATATAGAGTCAGAATTGAAGTAATATTCAGTAGACAATTATAACCGCGTGACTGCAGTTTATAACATAATGATACAGCTGTTTGTTTAAGATATTATTAATATGGGGATTTCGGTATTTATTTAATTCATTTAAGCGTTGCACATTAAATATTTCAGTGATCATAACGACGCCTCATCAAATTTATTTTATTATAAATTGAGTTTACACTACAAAACTGGATTACCAAGATATGATTCAAGTTACGATGATGAATTATTTTTTCTTATTTGAGTAAGAAGTTTTCATTACTCAGCTTTCTTATCAAAACAATTATGCGGACAATGTGAAACAATGCAGGCTCCAAATCGAGAGAGAAAAGTTTTAAAGTATCCGGTTCTTGTAACTGAATCATTCACTTGACGGTTTATCCGTCATGTCTACAGCTCGATTTAAACTCTTAATGGAAGTAATGGCAAATAATAAATGGAACAGATCAACGCATTGAATTAGACAACAAATCACCATCAAGAAAAGAGGGGGGTTTGTCATCCATCCATCCAATGAAATCAGGTTTAAGTCGAGATATCTCAAAAGTGCACAACCACCTTCAATTTACGTTGATTCCATCGGATCTGTCATTGTTTCCTTAAAATCGAAACTTTCCAGTAGATTTGAGGTCAATTGCCAACGAAAGATGATAATAAAACTATCCCGAACAAATTAATATGAACTAATTCTACATCTACATCTACATATGTACCCTGAAAGCCGCCTTTCGGCGTGTGGCAGGGGGTGCAAGCACCAGGACTCTATTTTCCTAGTCGATTATTTTCGCGTATTGTTCTCGGAAAAAAATGAATTCTTGAATCTACTGGTTCTAGCATCTATTTCTCTGATCTTTCTCGCGGTATCAGAACGGCCTATGTAACAAGGAGGGCGCATAATATCGGTTACATCTTCTATGAACGTGCTCTGTCTGAATTTATCAAGTTAATTTAATCTCTGACTGAGCCTTCTTTCTTCCAAAGATACCCATCCTACCTCCTGAAGCATCTGAGTAACACTTACCGATTTATCATAGCAATTTTTTACAAAGCGTATAGCCTTTCGTTGTATCTTTTCTATCTCGCGAATACAACACTTTTCAGCAGGGTCCCATACACTGCATGCATACTCGAGGTGAGGTCTAACTAGCGCAAAGTAACATCGCTCGAGGACTTTTTCTTCGCTTTTTATGGCAATTCCAAGGCCATCTTAGATTTACAGAAGAACTATATTTTTGATTTAATTCCTGATATTATTAACGCTAGAATTTTAAATAAAATAAGAGACGACAAATCGTTAACTTTTTTAAGATTTAGTAGAAGCCGTTTCGTAGAGTTACATATAACTACATGATTGTTTATAGTAATTCATCAATACTGTGCGACAAGTCTTCACAGTTACCCGAAGGAATTATTCAAGAATATAAGATGAAAACCACAGCAATGACCTTGATAACAAACAATTTAGAAGTCAGGCTGTTCGAGCGTAAATTTCACTAATTAAGTTAATCGGCTACTTTTTAATCTATTATCTCGGCATTTTGGGGAAAGATTTTATATTGAATTACTTTATCATTATATTTTGAGCTAAAAGGAACAAAATGTGATTTTAATTCGTATTACGTTGGCTGATTGAAAAATTTAAAGAGTCAATTTTCGAGTAGCAAGGTTTGTGAGGTGTTTGATGCGGCCCGAATTCAATAAAGGATTAATCGTTTAAATGAACGCTGCAATAGATTAGTTTTCAATCGGCTTAACGAGGCTGACACGATCCCCAAATTACTTCACATAATAGCTTCAATTTGTCATTTGAAAAAGAAACAAGCTATATTTTACGGCAATATTAGCACTGTTGATGGTATATTCAATATTAGTGTTGACTGTTTTCTCTCCTGACGATGCGTTCCTAAGTCTCCTTCCTAAGCAAACCTTAGATGATATTCTTTTCGTAATTTACATTTTTCGTAGTACTTAAGATATTATACTTTATACGATATTATTCGAAAAGTCTGGTAGGAGTCTGAACTTCCTAGCTTATGCATACAAACTAGCTTTAATTAGAAGGAAACGAGAAGGAATAGGTAATGGATGGTTTTGCACGTAAGGGCGTGCACCTAGGAAAAATCCCAAGGAAGAATAGACTTGAAAAAAGTCCAACGGGACCGGGAATCGAACCTGGGTCTCCCGATTGCCGGTCGGGTGCTCTGTCCGTTGAGCTATCTCGCCGGAACTCTTTATTTTTTTCCAAGTCTTTTCTTCCTTGGGAAGGAAACGAGAGTAAATTATTTTGTTAATTATGTCGGAAGATCGCTCTCCGCAATGTATAATCGAGTATTGCGGATTAATTCTTTAATCTTTGATTCGATCGAAGTAGAGAGTTAATACCGATAAATTTACCGCGATGCCTCGTGATTGCTCTCTTTCGTAATCAAAGAAGGGTAGTATCATCGCGTTAATTCATTGACTGATGTTGAATGATAAATGAATGCAACAATCAGTTCAATATACCAAGATCGAATGAGATGAAATTGGAGGTGATAATTGATACAATGATTAAAATTCCTCATTTAGTGGAAGGACTCACGGAATTTCTCACTTGATATCTGAGCAGTTATTCGAAGACCTATGAACCCAGTGAATGAATATGTTTTCCTTTTACCAATTTCTACCGAAATGAACTCCCCAACTCGTGTAGTTCATTCAGTTCCATTCTAATTAACGCATATAAACATTTTTCTATGTTTTGCATATACTTGTAAATGATTGCAACCTTTCTTCGGTCTTCTTCTTGGTCTTTCCTGTTGTAGTTGAGAATTCCTTACATCGATTGGTTCTTACTTCTTCACGCCACATGTCCTCTCCACATTCATTTAGTTATATTATTTTATCGATCATGTCTAAACTCATTTCGTCATCCTAATCCATGGCATTTCGGCATCCTAGGCATTTTCTGTCTCCTCTTGCCTATCAATACATACATACCGCGTACCACACTTCCCTGTGTAGTCTAGAATCTTTGGATTTCAAAGCTTAACGCCCACGCTTCAGTTCTATAGGTCAAGACTGGCGAATTGCATTGGTTGAAGACCTCCCTCTTGAAAACCGTCTTTTTGACTATGGAATATGCTCGAATTTTCCGAAAGCGTTCCAGTCAACTTTAATTCTTCAGTTCACTTCGTCCATCTTTTCTTCTCTTCAGTTCTTAGATATTTTCTTAAGTATGTGTTTTCTGAGCAGGCGTCACTTCAAGTTTTATTGGTTCTTGTGATTAAAGTAAACAATAAACGTTATTGAGCTGAAATTCTTAGCTAAGTTAGACCTCATCGGGGTGCCACCAGAAAAAGTGAAAATTTGAACCTAGTAATGGTGAACCATTTCAAAAGCTTGAGTTGAGAGGAAGCTCCTGAGGAAGTAGCGGTCCTATGCGAGACTTATGTAAGTACATACATTTGGGGCAATCATACAATAGAATTATTGAAAAGATAATATCCGTAAGCTCGCAGCATGCAAGCCTTTTACTCGTATAAATACATGGGTGGTCTGAAAAGTTTCCGATATTTCGCCATTTCTCGACATGTTTTCTGAAAATTTTCTGAAGATTTCTGAAAAATCTAGGGTCGAAAACTTTTCAGACCACCCTCGTATATATACATATATATTTCTATTCTATAATTTCAGCAGAGTTGAATGACATTAGTTAGGATTGCTGTGAGAACGAGCACAAAATATCGCCTAATAAATGAGAAAGAGAGCTATACCATGATTGAAGCAAATAATTCAAATGCGATTCATAAATATTCAAATGGAATTCCAAACATTCCTACTCGGAGTAAGCAGATTATAATTGAAAATAGCTTCAAAATTGGAAAGAAACCTCGGAGCATAGTCAAAAAGAAGAGTTTTAAGTCCGACCGTGCTCCGTATTGCTTCATTAAAGAATATCACGAAGTTTCAGCTTCTAATTAATTAATGGTGAAGAAATCGGAAACGAATAAGTGGAGATGATTACTGCAGGGGGATATTAACCGAGAGAAATCAAATCTCTGGCTGAATTTATTGAACTGGAGAACGGTATTTACCGCATTCCTCTTACATTCTTTAAGAAATCCTTAGATGTTAAAGGGGAATTTCTCCGATTTCTTAAAGAGGAGGCGAGTATCAGGAACAAAAGTACTCTTTTCGTCGGGAAAATCCGAGAGTATATCAGTGGCTGTTCTTTAATGCGTTTGTTGGATATAACTCTTATCAAGAGCACTTAATAATAATTTAATAGGCTTTTCAGAATCTTGATTTAATGTGTATTTCCAGCGGAGGTTAAGAAAAATGGGGTTTTTCTAGACGCTAGGAAGGAATCTGACACATTGCTTCCCCAAACTAAAGAACTTTAGGAGCTTAAAACCGATACCACGGGATGAAAAACTTTCCCAATAATTAACACTGTTCTCACACGAAAACTCCGTGAATTATCGAAGAAAGTAACATTCAGTAATTCAGTTGTTACATGCACCACTCTTTACCTTTATGTAATCCTAAGTGTCGGAATCATAAATATTCCTTAAGTAGGTCAGCGCAATTGTTTGACCCTGTATATAGATTTCCAGTTTTTCCATTGTTTCAAAAATCGCAAATTTTACGAAACTTGAAAAACATTACGAAATGTCACAAAACCCTAATTAATTGAATATTGAATTTCAGTAACCCAAAATTTTCCCTTAATAATTATAATTGACCGATATCTATGATAATACCAGTTGAATTGTGTAGTAACGACATGTTACATATTTTCATGAAAAAATAAATACCTTCTAAGGAAATACAATAACACATCTCTCAAAAATTGACTTGAATTGACAAAGTTATCATTTGGAAAATATCATAAAAATGATAAATTTTAAGCAATATAGATACATGCACAACCTTAAGCAGGAAAGGATTCTCACTTAAGAAAAAAACGCAACATTACATTCGTAACAGGTTAACACAACACGAATATGGATAACACGAAATATCGGTAACATAAAATAATAATAATTTATTGAACACATACAGGATATATTCCCACTAAGTTGTGTTATATTAAAAATAAATCATTTAAAGAAATCGAAAAGAAAAAAAGAAACTGTGATATTAGATACAAAAAGAAGGATGAGATGAAATAAAAGAAGGAGCTAGATTCGTGTGACAAAGAAAAAAGGAGGAGGAAAGGGAGGGTAACAAAAAACTTGTAATTAGGGAACTGAATTCTGCAAATTTAAGCATTGGCCCGTACTGTCTTTCATAGCTTTCAATTCGACTTTGGTGAAAGCAGTCCCGGGATCGATTCCAGGTGGGAGCCCATATGTGTTAACTGACCTAATCTTTCGAAACTTTTAACACTACTACCACCAAATGTAACATTGGCTATCTACTGTTTTCGCGAGAGTCGAGTAAGTGGCAATTAGTATGGTACATATCAATTTTCACTTCCCTTCGGAAATCAACAGGCATTCTAGCTATTCTATATTGAAATTTTGAGAGTAGGTGTTTGTTCGCCTAAAACTCCAAAACGAGGAGAAAGAGAACTCGCAAGCTTATGCATAATTAAAAGTCGATGCTCCATAGATAACGGACCTTTCGTCATGCATCTATTGTTCTCCGGTTCGATTCCAAAATGTATCAAACCACTCCCGTAGCACAGTATCACTATCTTAACTTAACTTATATATATTTTAACAATATCTCCTAACATGACAGTAATGCAATTGAAATAATTTGCGTACTAATGTTCCTCTTTCGAAACACCTTCGAGCAAGCATGACTTCATTGGCAGTATCCTCGAACTTATGCAACCCATCAGACACGTGTGTATTAAGAATAGCCTAGATACAGGCGCTCTTATACTAGGATCATGATAATTACTTCTAAGAAAAGTTAAGGTGAGAGTAATGCATACACTTTGATTAATTAACTTAGTTATATTTTTAACAGTAATTCCTAAGATGACAGTAATGTGTTTGAAAATATTTCCCGAAAAATATACATCCTTCGAAGCAGCTTTTTCTGAAGACATTCTCCAAAAATTCAGAATATTGTCAGAAAAAGAGACATTAAGTAAATTTTGAAAATATTACATTATATGTTATTAATATTATTATATTATACTATACTACGGATAGTTTAAAAAAGTCTGTAAAGGTACTGAAAACCTATCATGACTCTTTGGTGCAGATCATTTTCTATTTCCTTCCGTGGAAAGCTCTTTCCGAACTATATTATAAAGATAATAAATATTACCTTTAATATAAGAGAATATAAGTACTGATTTTTTATATTTTTATATAATACTATATAAGTATATAAATAATGTATTCATTCCCAATAAGAGAAAATAAATACTAATGTATTTCAAGATCAAAAATAAAGAACGCTGCCATTTAGAGAGCTCAAGGATGTGGAATACAGTGTACACAAATTCCGGTTAACACGAAGTGTATAGGTTGGGGCTTTGGTGTCAACCAATTTCCACCGTAATAATAAGGAAGCGAGTCAACGGATGAAATATGCATCGAGTGCCACAAATTATATTCTCATTTCAAAACAAGTCTTCCGTTCCGCTGAATTTCTTTGTCGATCCTACCTTTGCATTCAGTACTACGGCTGCTACTATTTCCCCGTTATATTTCCAATCTGTGGTCAAAATCACAGTGAGAGATGTTAAAGGTTCTCAGATTCCCATTAAGAGGAAATTGGGCCCTCAGAAAACACATGAGGCTATTATTCCTCCGAAAAGCTCTGTGATCACCAAAAACGCTCTTTGGGAAACAATCCTCGAAATCGACAAAAGGAAAAACATCGCGGCGGAAAAGAAATATCGGATATCGTGTTTGGATTGTCACCACTTTTGGCCAAGGTGATGGGATTCGTTCAGTGATCGCTCTTCCATTTTTTAGCTCCTTCTCGCTCCAGATACAAATCAAAGTGGATGAGCGCTTTATCTTTCCAATTTATTTTACCCTCTCAGTCACCCTTCGCCATCAAAATCGAACTGTTCTACGAATCTCATCACATCGCCTTAAAGATATATTTTGCCAGAACTGATCGCACGTCGAAAACGTCATACCATTTTTAGGTTTGCAAATATTGCCCGAGATTTTAGTGGAACAAATGTTTACTGCGGTCCGTCGACTGGAGAAAAAATGTTGAGGACAAAAAAGATATTAATGTTTCTTTATTCGAGGTACTACCTCATCTTCAGGCAACCAGAACATTAATGAGATTGCTTGAGGGTGAGATAGAACCTGAAACTTTATCAGTGAAATAAATCATTAGTAGAAATAGTCATGTTTTGTTTTTCATTTCATTTGATACTGTAGATAATCGTAAGATAGTATATAATAGTAATATAGTAGAAAATAGTGAAATAGTGGATAATAGTGAAATAGTAGATAATAGTGAAATAGTGGATGATAGTGAAATTGTAGATAATAGTGAAACTTGTACTTAATCTCTTTAGTTAATTGTTTTTATTATTATTTGTAAAAAATATATATTCTGAGCTTATTACCTTTCCTTTTAAACATTTAATTAATACTTTTTAAGCTGTAATTAAACTTTCTTAAACTGTAATAATCTTTTGAATTCGCTATGAATTGCACCTTCATATATGTAAACCTAAAATGTCATAATTTTATTTGTTCCCTTTGTATTCTTTTATCTTATATACGAGTATATTTCTAATTGGTTAAATGTAAGATGGGATTATATGTATGTATGTATAATTAACAAAAATGCTTTCCAATAAAAATTTAACGCTCAATAGCTCACTAGAGATAGATTTTTCCATGATTTCAGTACAATTCCCTTGATCGATTTCAAGCATTTAGAGTCGAAAACGTTAAAATATTTGACTTTTTTATATTTTTTTTTCAAGAGTAGCTACTCGTCCTTAGCAAAAGGGTGAAATATAAATTGCGGAAATCAACGAAAATCGTCCGTAAAATTTGTATTTCCGTCGACAGCACCGCTTTGTGTGGCCATTTTTCCTCAACTGGAATTTCCAAGTGACGAGATGTAACGATGGGAGTTAAAGGTTATGTCAGCGGTTGATGGAGTGATAATGGGCAAGAGCAAGGGAACTTAATGTAATAAAATGAAACTTTTAGAGAAAATGAAAGCACGTCATTTGCCTTAAAAGAATGACCGATTTTATTTTTAGTATAACTTGAGAAGTAAGCATAGGAAAATAAGATGGAGCTCAGGAGCCTCTCTTATGGAAATCACATTATAAAGATAAAAATTTAATAAAAATTTTCTACACTTACGGCTTTAGTTACGTAGGGTTGTACTATGTTGAGATTCTTAACCATTTAAGGAATAGATTTGAACTAACTAATTTGAGAATTTGAACGTACAAGTGGTATTCAATGCTTTAGTAAGACATGCATTGTATTCTCCATATTCATGCTTTAGATTCCATGAAATAGTAGAATATAATCTTCAACTTTCTGATTCGTGTCACTGAACGGGAAAAGGAATTCGTATATTTTCATTATTTTGATCGAGTAGATGTTATTTATATCTCATATTCCTTCTCTGAATTAATTTCCTCTAGTAAATCAAACTTGATAAGTGTTATAGCATTAATGAAGTAAAGTTACAAAGTATTCAGAATACGAATTGTAATTACTGTAAATTGGAATACAATTAATGTTGAACTTAAAATCACAAATTAAGTTGTCCATAATAGCGCACACCGCCGGGATGAATTGTATTCGATAAAGCAATCCTTTGATGACCTACGAGGTAATTAATTGCTTCCAAGATCATGGAGACGGTTGGCTTTTAAATAATTTTGAACGGAATTAATTAAATAAAATCTAATGCATTCATCTCATAATCTCATATTCTGAAACAGGAGTGGATGTATTGAAAGTTGCAAAACAATTCCATATATATATATTTTATACAAAATGATTGATACAGAATGTTATTTTACCAATATTTGTAAAAATGATAGTTAAGTTGTTTCAAAATGCGGAAGCCTTTCTCGGTACAATTCATTTTAAAGTGTATATATTGATATGTTGCGGTTGTGATAAAAGCTATGGAATAATTTTCGAAAGCATGAGAATTTTTGAATGTGATTTTCTGAATGTTTCAATTTTCAACTATACGATACAAACCTAAGTTTGCATAAAATCCCTTCAAGCCTTCAACCTTTCACCTTTCATCTTGTCGCAGAGTTTGCATACACCGTACAGTCTAAATCTCCAGCCAATGACCCGTATGTCGGGTACGGAATAGATGAACTTTTGTAACGACAGCTTATAGCATCTGACTCAGACTTTCCACGCGGAATGAGAATGGGCTATGTAACAGGATAGATGCGTAAAATTGCAGTCTTCCGAGGACGTTTGCCTTTAAAGTACTGTCTCTGAGGCCGGTTGTTCCCCAACCCCTTCAATATCCCTTCAACCCCGAAAGCCCTGGAGACGGGATCATTCCATTCCTTCGTCTATCGCCTCGTTGAGGATCGTAATTGTGGTATCGAACCGTAATATTTTTCCTTATGATTCAATGAAAAATATACTAATAGTTCCATCTCCGGTTTTGCTCTTTCTGCCAAGGTCGAACAGGTTCAGAAGCATTTTATCGCTCCAACCGTTGTAATTTTATATACTTCAGAATTTTTGTTTCATTATTTGTAATATTTATCATTCATTGTATTCATTTACATTGTAATTAAAAAATATTAGAGTAAAACTTGGTAATATTTAGTTGCAAGTTGTAGTTCAACCTTTCTAAAAAACCTTTATTCATTAATAAATAAAAGAGTGTAAAACGTCATTGATTTAGAACCAAATATCGGAACAGGATAAATAATGGTTCTCGGTTTCTATTTGGGTTCAAGAATTCTGTTTTCTTTTCGGTTCAGGCTCAATTTTCGAGAATTACAAATTTTTCGGTTATGTCTTCGGTGCCGGTTTGATGCCCTGGATGGTAGTGGACGTCCTCTAAGGTGGAGCCACATTTCATATGCCCAACGAACTCTATGGAAAACAGAGTTAGAATATAAACAGTAGACTGTTTAGCAGCCACCCGAAAAGTGAAAATTCCTGGCTCGAGTCCCGGTTTCATCTGAATTTTCTCCCTCCATCAATCCTTTGGGATTATAGAGAGCGTTAGCCTTTTTATGCAAAGTTAAGTTTTATTTCTTCGCCTTACGGAATTGCGTAACTCTCGAAACTAGAGTCTCTAGAGCCCCGAGAAATACATTTTCGAAAATAAATCTTTATCGAGTTTTGCCGAAACTGATACCTTTCAAATTCCTTGGGAATCGCACTTGGAGTTGAGCATCAGCTACAAAAATATACCTTAATTTAGGTGATATGAAACAAGGCTATTAAAATTCGGAACTCGTATTGCATTGATGGTCTTCAGGGACTCTGCTCTTCTCTATGCTCTGCGATCCACTCTGTTAAAGAGACTGGAATATTGTCTTCTTCTGTTATTTCAAATTACATGAATCAAACTGAATCAATCAAAGTCACCGAAAATTTTTCAAAATAATAATGTTTTGTATTTATTCAAATGCTATTCTCGGAGTAAGGAAATCTCGAATTTTTATTTCAGTGTTTAATTAGGTATTTTTTACTTTTATAATGTACAATATTTTACATCATTTTTTATTTCAATCATTATTCTTACTATCGCTGTCCATTCTCAACTATTCCTCACTAGGTTAGCCAATACTGTTTCTAGAAATGGATTTTAAACTCTGGGTTGTCCGGACCCAGGTTCGCACTCCATGTGATGTTGTTCATGTTCTTACTTTGAGTGTTAATTCATTAATATTTCCCGTTGTCAACGCAGGACTCACGAAAAGATGTGATGCAATTAACTAAATGCGTTTTTTTATATGTGCTCGGAGTGCGATCACATGTTAAGACTTCTTAGAGCTACTCTAAGATATCAGATCGTGACCCCGATTCTAAGAGTTACGCTCTTTCTAAGTGAATCATAAAATTAAAAACTTTAGTCAAACTTTATACGAAAATAATTTACATCGTTAAAATTTCTCTAATAGCTTTTCGGCAATGCAACGTGATATTTTAAGAGTTTTCCGCCACATTTCGTGTATACATACTCTGCAAGCCGTCTTTCGTTGCTTGGCAGGGGGTGCATGCAACATGACTGAACATCCCTAATCAATATTTCCCTATTTCCTTCCATTCCATATCTCTATCCATTATTTCCGCGTATAGTTCGCGGAAAAAACAAATTCTTGAATAGAATAGTTCTAGCGACAATTTATCTGACCTTCATGTATCAGAACGGTCAATGTAACAAGGAGGGTGCATAACATCTACATCTTCTCTCAGAATTTATTAGGCATATGAAGTCTTTGTTAAGCATATCAGTAACGCTCATGGATTTGTTGCAGCAATTATTTTTACTAAACTTGTTGCCTTACGTTGTATCATTTCGAATTCAAGAATAGAACGCTTTTGACATACTCAACGTGCATACTGAAGGTGATGCCCAATTAATTAGACCATTTATGATATTTATCGTTTATAAACGAGTACATCAATATTTATTTATTTATTTATTGGACCCTTTATTAGGCGAGGTTAGGCCCGAGTGGGCCTCTCTTCCACCTAAACTCGTATGAAGATACATCGTTATAAAGATTCAAAATAATACTAAGAGAATAAAAAAAGAGAAAGAAAGAAAAAAACGAAAAAGAAAGATTTGATTTGTGGGAAAAAATCTCCATAACTGAAGGTTGATTGAGAAAAAACCCACAGTGCGGGAAAACACCCACACAAGAAGGGGGGCGAAACAAACCCGCGAAAACACAGTGAAAACATGATGAATAACAGAATAATAAACATATTTGATGAATAACAGAATAAAAAGTGTTGATAGTTACTTTGAATGAAAATTTATGTGATACGGTTAAATTCCTTACTATTGCATTCTCTCAGTTAGGTTTCGATAAACATGAATGCTACTCCGACGTCGACGTGACGTTGCAGTTAGTGTAAATGGGTAATACACTCCTCACGTTAAAGCATACCCACAAAAATTGCAGACCAGGTGATGTGTAACAAAGACGTGACTCAGGCAGGTAACAAAATTACTCCTCAGCTTTGGAAAAGGTGGCGGGATTTCATTAAGTAGGATATGAGGACTATTTGAACTTCGCAACTCTCCTCCTTATACAGCCGCATTCAAAAGCCAAAGCCCTAAAGAATCTTCTTCGAATGATGATGGAATTTTGCACAACGCTCTAGCACTCCAAGAGTAATTGCATTCCTGTCGGCATCCAGTATTTCCTCGGGCTATATCAACGACTTCAATTGCAATTTATTCACTCTAATAAAATGTCGTCGAGAGGTTTTCTAACCTTATCCGTCGCTTGATTTCCGCTTGAAAAATTATTTTACGGCATTCTAAAATTCCTTACGAGTACTTGAAAATTTTACTTATTGTGTGGTAGTGATTCTTCATACGCAAGCATCTTCTTGCTATATATTTCTCATAATATTGAAATAAAATCTCTAAAAATCTAAATTTAATTTTCATATAGAGCCCCGATGCATCTCAAGTTAAACCTGGTGGAATTTCACATTGGAAATGATGACTACGGAGAATAAACTCCTATTTTTTTCTATTTATATTCTATGGTGAATACTGAAGAAGGAATGCATACTTACTCCTTATATTTAGAAAGAATTCCAAAACTGGGACATGAGAGAGTCATTTTGGTTTTCCTAGAACGAATCGGAAGTTATACTCAAGACAAACTTATGGTAAGAACATAATTACCATATATAATTGTCGAGTGTATTCTTTGCAGTTAAATTGTTTATATGATTTACATTTTCTTAGTTAAAGGAATTCCTTCTCTCCTTTCTCTTAAAGGACGATAAACATAATTTGAAAAATGAATAATTGCTCCATTCGACTTCCTTGCTCTTACGTGGCCTCTTTTAAAAAACTTTGGAGAACCCTGATCTAGAGGTACAAAATATCATATTTCTCTACGTGTATTACAAGTAGTTGTAAACTTAAATTATACACTTGTTCTCAATACATAATTTTATGATATTTAAAATTAAAATTTCGAGCCGAGTCGACATCTGAAAAACTACGTGTACTACTTAAACTACATTAAATTAAACTTGAATTAAATCATGCACAAATTTAAGTGGCGGATATTCATGCTTTCATTACTCCTGAAATTGTTCCACTTTTCAATTTTCTACATAATATTTTTGAGACAAATCTTACATAAGTACGCTTCTATTTAAAAATAATTCCCTAATCATAATGACTATAATTCCGGAATTTATCTAATAAGAGCTTCTTTATGATAAATTTGCAATTCTCTGTTTACAGGTGACAACGATAAGAGATGACGAAAAAAATGAGATCCCTAGTTCGGAAATTTTAGAGAAAATAACGGAAAAAGTATCGTGTACCGAATCGAATATTAGTCAGTTCGACTGGAAGTGAAAAAACTCAATTCGCACAATTCATTTCACGTTGCATTCGTAAGGTTCATTTTCCTCTTCAGATCTCATACGACTGCGATGAAAATTTCTGGAACCTTTCAGAAATTACAATTCAAATACGGATTAACTTGAGGGTAAAAATTATTCCCTTACTCCCGACAAATAAACAACGAGTCGATTCTCGGCACATAAAGCATCATCAGCCGCTATCCTTTTTCATATATATTCGACTTCTGGCTATTTATTCCAAATGCCATGTATTGCTACGTGCATTTAATGACTCGTAATGACTATCGGTTGGGTTTACCTTGTAATGGCTTTCAGCCGTCCACATAATTTGAAGTTACCGTCCACTCCCCGAAAAATAATCCTCATTTATACAGTTGTTGCGCTCGCGAGTTAGCTTTTTACACAGCTGAATATTAATTCCTGCCCCCAGGGAATGGGAGAAAAGAAAAACTTCTACAACACTAACTCTACACTCGAATCCTTCATCATCGTCGCATCGGAACATCTTTCCGGGATTCGAAATGTCAAACGGAAAATATGTTTCGATAATTTCAACGAATCTCCTTTCAATTGAGACAGAATCATCCAATCAGAACCTAAAAACAAAAAGGATACAGTCGCTAAAATCTGGCTCAATAAGCCGCATGGACTGAATTATTGTATCATCCTCTTTGTGAGGTAGCGTTTTAGTCCAAATATGTGAAACGATAACTTTATCTGAACTTTAAAATCTTCTTTTCGTATGGAATTTTCTCAGGGATAAGCGACTGCGATAAGAATCACCGGTTTATTAAAATTTCAAGCGATATTTGGTGGAACTGATTCACGATTAAATGAGTAAAAACAAAAATCTTCTAAGTCCACACAATTTTTTTTTAATTTTTCAAAAATTAAAAATAAAAAAATTCTGGAATTATTCAGATTTTGTTTTTTTCTCATTTAATCATTAATGATAAAAAAGTCAACGGGATCGGGACTCGAACCCGGTTCCAATCCTGATCCCCATCCCGTCTTTTTAAGCAATTAATATTTAATAAGCAAATAATAATTAATAAAACGCAAGGCATAAGCTTCCCGTAAAGCGATATGGGGGTGTTCGACTTGACAGCTCAATTTTTAGCGCAACCACCTGGCAAGTTGAAGATCTGTCGGTTCCGTCGACTTTTTTCCCTATCGCTTATCATTGAGTTTCCCAGTTGTACACTTTTACGTGCAAATTTCATTCCCTTATCCTTAACATAAAAATTGAATTCCTTTATCCTATATTGCCAACATCTCGCTGCAGTGATCGACTTCGATAATAATCCTTCGACCGCGATCCACATAGGGAAACAAACTCACATTTACTGAAACAAAAAAATATAACAGTCTCATTTCCGAGCCTTCTGTATTTTGTTAAAACTACGGGACTCTGTGGTCAATTTAATTACATGTAGATGTATGTTTATGTGGAGTGATTAATGATACAATAAAAACTATTCGAAAATGAAAAACCATCTCGATGACAAGTAGCAATCGACCGATCGATAGGTCGTTCGCAATCGACCTGTTTGCCAAAGCTACTGCATGACATACAGCTTTTTAATAAAACATGTCAAGTGTAAAGTAAATTGCATCAAATAAACATATGAAGTATGATTGCAAATAAAATACTCTTGAGCACAGGAGAGGCTAGTTGACGCAAATTTAAAAAAATCCTAAATGTTGTTTTATCTAATGTAAAATTACCTCTGGAAACCCTCAAGGACTTCAATTTCAATTAATAAAATGCTCATGTAGCAAATATTTATTAAAAAAGACTACCATTGAATGAATTATACCTATCTTTATTTTATCAATCTGAATTTATTCTCATTTTGATACACAGTTCAATCCAATAGAATTCCATGCTGATATAGTTAATAATTTATTAAAAATGACTATAAAATCAATTATACTAATCTTCATTTTATGAATCTCAATTTTTCTCATTCCGATATACAGTTCAGTTCAATAGAATTCCATGCTGATTTAGCCAATATTTCATTAAAAATTACTACCATAAAATGAATTATGCCAATCTTTATTTTATTAATCTGATTCAATCTTATTCTGATACAGAACCATTTAAATCCCCTATGCGTATCATTCTTAAGAGATTAAGCAAACGTTTCCTTTTATATTCTGTGGAACGAAGGAGACTTTTCTTTCTCCTCTTTCAAGATAAGATTATTACTTATTAAAATTTGCAAAAATTGTCTGCTTCTTTAATTTGACAGCAATGTTATGAATTGTCCTTAAGTACCTCTTATATTCAGTCAAAACTGATTAATCAGTAAATTTATCTATTGATTCTATTTAAAATCTACTTTTTCTAGCCTTACTTTAGACAGGGTATGAAGATACATCCGTGATTTGACATTTATAAACGTTTATAAAACAATTTTTATATATATCGCAACGATATTTTGACATTTAGAAAATCAAAGCATTAATTAGCTTAATAGTCACGCTTTTCGGACGAGATTGCAAAAAAATCATCGCGATGCACATCTCCATAACAAAAAATCGTTTTAATTGCTTTGAGCCGGCAAAAGCTATTTTGATTGCATAACTTAGACAGTATCGTGTGCAAATGACAACTGCGGAAAGATTCTCGAGGAAAGAGTTTTTTGGGGCATTTTAAATAAAAATTCATTTCAATTAGCCATGATTTGTTTAGCCACGCTTTCTTTAAAGTACCTCTTCTCAGAGATTGCCTCAGCTTTTTCTCCCGTTGCAGAAGAATTCCTGAGGTGCTTTTTGTGGAATGGTGCTAAGGTTAGCCAGGGAATTGCTTTGTACGCCTCCAACATCCTGAGAACCGCGTCCTTTCAGCGTAAATTTTAGCTCCAGAAACAAAAAGAGTCCGGTGCTGCGATATCTGGCGAATAAGGAGGTTTTAGATGAATGTGGAGTTACGACTGCGCTGTAGCGTTTTCCTCGAGGATAATACACTTTATCTCCCTACGTGAGTTTTCTCCTTACTGCCTCTTGCATGTTTCTGGGCCATAGAACACCTTTGCTGGTTCTCATTGTGACTCGAAAATAATAAAATGGCTAAGAATAAATGTATCCTACACTTATTCCACAGGTAGTACAGTTTTACTCGGTTTTAGAACTTTCGAAATGGAAGTCCGCTAATTTCACGGGGGACGTTTATATTTAAGAGGAGAGGATTCACGAATTTCCTAAAATGGGAGAAAATTTCGTAAAATTTCCTAAACAAGGGGCTTGAAATTTGGGTGAGAAAGCTATGATTTTATTTTCTCACCACTGTTCTCATACTCATTGAATGTGATATTTCTTTACGATTGCCCATACGTAGTAATTTTTTAATGCAGTCTACAATAGGACGAAACCTACAGGATTTTTAAGCGCTCAGTGGGGCATTTTCATCAATTCATTCAGCAAATGAACGGGTTTGATGTCACATACACTTCGGAGCAACATTTGCTGTTTTTCTCTAAAAAAAATTTTTCTGAAATAATTCTTGAGATTTTTGCCTTCAAAATAACTCGAATAGCAGCCGGATAGCCGAGTGGTCAGCGCGTTTAACTTTGATGAAAGCGATCCCGGCTTCGATTCCCGGTGGGAGCCCACGTAGGAAATGACCTCAGTTATCACAATACTATCAAAAATTTATTTATTTATTTATTTATTAACAGATCCAACAACAGCCATGACCGACAACTTACGTTGGATACGAGCAACATGTAAAACAATACCGATAACTCGAAAGTTTCTTTGAGTGCTGAAACAGAAGTGTTTTTAATTCGGGTTCGAGGGAAGTGTACGAAAAAAGGAGCGCATCACTACCCCAACGGTGTATGCAGTCAGATCCCCGTTCGCGATGCCCGCTACCTCTCTATTATCCACTCTGAAAACTTCGTTTATCAAACTTTGAAGCCGATATCTGATAATGAAAGGTATTCAGATGAAAATCGAACAGTTTTTGCTTCAGAATGCTGGGAATGTTAGATATATATTTCGCGATATGGTCATATCCTCAATACGTTTTTCCTTCACCGAATTTCCATTCACTCTCATGAAAAAAACGCCTCTTCAAATAGTTTTTTTTCCAAATCCGATCCAAATTGCATTCCCCAAACTTGGTCTGCTTGAGTTTTATAGTTAGGATCTCAAAAGGCACGATAAAGTGGGAAAGTAAACAACTCTGGGGGCATGAGAGAGTACTCGTCTTTACCCTATCTATAGTATGTACGTTCCAGTTTCTCGATTTCGTGATGATACATTATATAGGAATGAAATCTCGTCTATTTTCTATCTTTCGTTCTTTGATCTAAAGATTAAAATTACGATTCGTAACTTACGACAGAAGATTTCAAGTACCTTTTTGTTATCAAACTGAATAGGAAAACTGGAACGTAGTACAGTACATTATGTCGATGTATAAAAATGAAAAATTGAATATCCTTCTTGCTCTTGTGTAGTAATTGAATCCGTTTTGCTTCGAGCAATTTCGATGTTGAAATATTTCGATAGAGTCGATACGGGACTTAAGTGAGTTCACATAGTTTTAGTCTCAGTACGGCTTGATGGTATCTCATAAGGCCGAATGGCACATGCAGCCTTCTGAAGGAAAAAAGTTCTCCACCCAAGACCTATAACTTAAGAACAAATTCTTTCCTGATTAGGCAACTGCTTTTACAAAATACATTTACGGTAGGTTGCACATTCAAATTTTCGTAAGAGTACCCATTTGAAAAAAATCATCAATTCAACTTCTTCCTTGCCTTTTCCAGAATCCTGTGGAAGTTAAGGTATCACCTTCATATTAAAAAATACGAAGTTGAAATACGAAAAAAAATACGAAGGAAATACGAAGGTTGCTGTGAATATTCCTGCTTTTGCGTGATTGAAATTTTCAAATTTATCATTCTTAAAAATGACTGAAAATATTATAAATACGAAATAATACACTAAAACGAATTCTTGGAATCAATGTAAAGTTTTAAAGGCCATATACGACATGGAAAATAATTAAAAAGTTGAATCTCCTTATAGAAATATTGCACGCACATATGTAAATGATCTTGTCATATTCCAAGCAGTTAATTTCGTAAATCCAAGCAAACGTAATAAGTCCCAAAATAATACCAGATTTTCCTCGTATTCCCAATGGTTGAATCCTATTACACAGTATGCTATAATAGAGGAGAAAGGACCTTTCTAAGGATTTAAGCATACGATAATTCCGCAAATAATCCCTGATAAGCGAACAAAATAGGAGCGATTAAATATTAAATTCCATATAAAAGTGAATGGGCGAACTGAATGACTAAAAAATAACTTGTAAGCTCAAATGTAACGCGTGAGGAAGTGAGTGAGAATATTTTCGAATCAATCAATACGTATTAAGTAGCATTCAATCTTCGGATTGCTACATTAATTGACTCCAGAACGTACCACATACAGTTTCCGCTTTTCCACGTGAGAAAATTACCTCCAAACATATCTATTTCTAGCTTCCATGTTAATATCCTCTTCTACAAGCTAACGTATGCCTCTTGAGATGCTAACTCGTGAAACATCTCATAAGCAACACATAAACATAGAACTTTTCGCGTAGTACCTCACGCCTTCGTCCATGTTTGAATTATCTATGGAATAGTATGTCCAGGGACAGTTGAGACGCCTTTACATTTACAACATCTAGAGTGCAAATTTCAGGACATAGCCAAATATAACGGCGAAAATGACGAGAAGAGGTAAATGTATCAGAGATAAACATTCCAGTCATTTTCCGCGTTGTTCCTTATAGAATTCATGCATTGATCTTTTACTTGAAATTAACTTATTCCAAATGGTTAAATACATTCATAATGGACCGTGACGCTCAGACGCCTCTCTCAGGTCGCCAAATTGAATGTTAAGATCTCTTCATTCTCTTAATATTCGACAACTTCTGTAGAGAAGTAATAGATTTGGCAAAGAAATACTTATTAATTCCTTTCTTTTACTGATTCTTTTGGCTAAAATTAAGTAAAATGACTTAGAAACGAAACGAAAGGCAGTGTATGACATTTTGCCTCATGCTGAAAAGTGATTCGGCACAGACCTGCATGCATACATTCATATACTGATAAGCTAATGATATTGATTTTCAACATTACATATCTTTTTTGCAAATTCCAATACAATACACAACATTTAGACTAAAATTTCTCTTACGTTTTATGAAATGTTTTCTATAGTAAGCTATTTTTATATATCCAGCGTTAGGTAATTCACTAGTAATTAATTAGTAACTCAGTCTTTTAATCTATGATGAAAATCAGACAAGGAGATTGATTCAAATCAAAAACATTTTGACTAATAATGCCTCAAATTTTCGGGACACCGAAGGCAGTCTTTTTAACACCTGAATGATGTTATCTACTGAAGAATGAGTGATACCAGATAATGGAATTTGTTGATCGCTTCTCATTGAATCGTATGGAAATTGTAATTCGGAGGGCCATTGTGCTACACTTAACGTGGACGTGTTCTACTCAAAGCAATTCGGCTCGTCGAGGAAAGGAATGGCAAACCACCAAACTCCTCAGCTTGCCTAGTAAGCTTCATCCCTTCTCCAAAGTTTTTGGTAGCTAATAGAGAAGGGTCCAAACCAGCCTCCAGGCTTAATACTCCACAGAGTTTGACCAAATCGCATATATAGTTCGCGGCCTTGTGCGGAGATCGGCATTACTTTTAAAGATAAAATTCATAATCTGAAAATCCTGTGGCATTTATATATAATCCATACGCAAATGGAAACGATTCCCCGCATTTTATTCTTACGCGGGATCCTAACAAAATTCGAAATTAAAAATTTTCCGTGTCAATCATTGGAAGTAATCCTCTCATTAAATTTTTGCGCAGCCTCCGCTGAATAATTACTTTCGCATTCAATTTCGGACCTCTCATAATCGGACCCTCGTACAAATTTTAGAATCATTCGAGAAATATTCTCTATCGGGCCGCTATCACACACAGCCTGGACAGCTGATTTATGCTAACTGCTACCAGGATGCGCATGAGCACACTCTTTAAGCGAGATTCGGCCTCCATTCCTCATCTACTCACCTCAGCTTTTCCTCCATTATACCCCCCGCTTCTCGTCTCTTTCTCTCAACCACGAATATTTCCGGAAAAACCCCGCTTAATCTTCCCTTTACACCCCAGACCCCAATACAATCGCATGCTTAAGTCTGCCAACTTCGCCCCTCAGCCGACTTCGCGCCAAAATCTTTTATCCCTTTTCCTCACCTCATAGCCATTTTATATTCCTTATTCCCTTCATACATCTCTCCCTCATTCCCTTAAATTTCCCCGTCTGTCTCTTCTCGCACCGTGAAACTGCTTCCGATGTCGTGATAATCTAGCATTCGCCTCCACGCACCTGCACCTTCTTTTGTTTTCAACTTCTCCCGCCCTTTTCTCCCGCGCTCCGGCTACACAAATGCGCCTCTGATATCGGAAGAGGATGAGAAGGAAACAAACTAATTTCGGGGTCGTATCGGAAAGAAATCGAAGGCTCTTTGGCGCCTTTTGACGTCGCTCCAACGAGGGAATGGGAAATTAGGAAGGGTTCTCGAGGGAATTGTTAGATGGGCAGCGTGGGGATGGAATGCGGAGAAAGCGCTACTTTCCATTCGATTCGCCTCTTCCTTCGTTGACGCTTTTTCGCGCCATCGGCTCCGTGCGGACGAAATTGAGGAAATCGGCAGAATCTCCGGATGTGAAACGTTTCAGGACTGGAAGCTTAGCGTTGGGATTAATTCTGAGGATTTCTGTGACAATCCTGCTAAGATATTCCCGTTTTCAACTATGGTTTTTACTGGAATGATAAAAGAGCCTTAGTATTATATAGGGCTTTCAGATAGCCGTATGGGCAATACGTTCGACTTAGGAAAGAGGTTCTGGGTTCGATTCCCGGTTGGAGCCCAAGTGTGAAATGACCTCAGCTCTCGAAGTACTTTTAACATTACTACTAATAAATATTACACACGTAAAATTTCGAGTTAGGTTTCAGTAATACTAACTAATACTTATTGGTCGCTGACCATACCCCTACTAGACAAAATAGTTATATATGATAGTTGCTATTAGTGATAGGAGGAAAGGTTTTCACTTAGTTTCCGAAGGATTGTTTTATCACTTACATTCAGATATTATACGAAAGAAATCAGATCTTCTTCCATCCACTTTATAGATAGAAATCTTATCTTCACCAGGAAGAAGGAACTCAAGGTGCTATCACGCAAATGATCCCCAGAGTTTTAGAGGGGAATATATCTTCAACGTGAGGTAGGTCCATGAATTCCGCTACATTGTAAAACACTTGCTATTCAAATATTTTATTATTTCACAGACTTAAATTTTATTATTAATTTCATTATTAAGTCGTACTATTTTAGTTACAGCCATTGATACATATTTTTATTTTCTTTCTTCTCTAGGTCGATATGTAAGTTTTGAAACATGACTAAGTCCATATTAATATGATGCTTCGAGATAGAAGGTTAAAAACAATCTTGAAGACAAGGAAACGTGTGATCAGCCTACTGAATTGGATCAAGTATTTCTAGAAGATCAACCTTTCAAACAATGATGATTAATATTCGGAATTTGAAGAACCGTTTACCTATCTCATGATAAATGCAAGAAAAATAAAGACAATGGAAGGAAAACAGCTTAGACGACCTAAGTGATAATACTTTCAGTGGAATCATCAACGATAGGAATACTATTTAACAATCTTCTTCGTCTACAAGAAAAGTGGAATAAAAAGTTCACAGTTGAAATTTAGTGTAATTAATCATGTATAATGGAAACTAATATCTGGAATAGTAAAATCCCTTATTTTGCGTCTAATAAGATAGAAAATTATTTCCAAATATTTGGATTTTCTCTACATAATTTGAAATGCAAGAGAATCTAGCATTTTATTCTGAGATGAATTCAGCCACTTCTATAGGTAATTGGAATGTTCATCTCACAAACCGCCTAAAGTTTTCTAATAATGAAACTTAACACGCCGGTGATGGAAATACAGTCTGTTTTTCTAATGCTAACTCTGATATTTTTTGAAAGGTGTAAGCGTAAGCTAATTAGTAAAAAATTGAGGATCTTCAATGGATAATCTTAATAGATAGGAGAGAAACCAAAAAATGCTGAAGTTAAAGCTTTTAAAGAAAGATTTCTATACACCTCAACTACACGATGCATCTGCATTTCGAATTGGAATCAGAGTCTATTTAAATTTGTGTTTATAGTTGCTCTTCAGTGGTGATAGTAAAGAAATTACTTCGCCTACAGAACCTCAGGAAGGAAAACATTCGCTGAGAAAAACTGTTATTCCTACAGTACGCTCACAAACATTGCGTCAATGGATATTTTCTTTGTCGATCGATTGCTCAAGTTCTTATCGACCATTTTACTTTTAAGCAATCGATTTTCAAACTACGTCCATTGTTGCTGAGCGCATAGTCGGTTTCTGTTTTACTAAAGCTCTCTGCGGTACAACGGGAAATGTAAATATGTATTTGTTTTTATGACATACTTAGACATATTTATGTGTTTGCTAAAGACTATTTTTTCACGTCTGAGACTACGACAAGGTAGTCGATCAACTACTGTGGTACTATTGAAATTGAAACTATCGGGATAGTTCTATATGGGTATAACTTGAAATTTTTCTCTTTACATTTCTGCCACAGTAAATCAATAATCTTATAGTTAATTAATTATCGATATTCTATTGATTAGAAAACGGTATGGAGTTTTGAAAAGAAGAACTGAAAGTAGAGATAAGATGAAGATATTACGCCCAGGATCCGGATGAGGTTGATCCACTGTTGATAATAGTCTAAAGAATGACGCTAAATCTAAACTTTCCTATCCCCTTATTTCATCGAGAGGCTCCTCAATTTTATTTTCTAATGAGATATTTTATTTTAATTTTCTCTGATAACGATATTTTCCTTGAACTGATACGTACGTACGTTTCTGAGGAAATCCCACAAGAATTACTGAAAATAATATGGGGAATAAGTACGAAAATGTTCGTGCCATAATGCACATCTCATATCAGTATCGTGTACAAAGGTAAAATGATAGCATGAGGTCTTTGAAGTTATTTACCATGAATATAGACCAACCAGAATAAACCAGGAAGACTAATTTTAAGATACAACAGTGTTCGATCAATATTTCTGTAAATAATATTCATATATTGTCTAATTATTAGTGATGGGAGAGATCAGAGATTTGTAGAGTGATGAGATTTACTGATGTATTAAATTCGCGAAAAAACATGCATACGATTCCCGCTCTGGTTCTGCTAAATACCAAATTTTAGTTCGCTTCTGCTAACGCCGAACCCGGGAACAATTGTATTATTTACTAAAAAAGTTTGTTATATTATTCCTATCTTTTTCGTTCACAGGAAATTGCAATACAAATTAGAATAAAACCGTAATAGTTAGTCGCAAGTATCAGTAACGCCTTTCAGTTTTTCTAGCCAGTATCAGTGAAGTACAAGAGAATAATATCCCATGTATTCTCCCTTGTGGTGCGAAAACAGCCTCATAACAAGAAGCCTTTTTGTATAGTTCCATGCTCGTAGGTATGAAATTATGATTTGTAGCTTTAAATCATAAACTTCAACTGCACTTTTCATGTACGATACTGACTAGGAAAACTAGTACCCATTATAATAAAACTTCCTCCTTTTAGGTGTAAGTAAATTGGTATTGTTTTTGATCAAAAATCGGAAATGAATAAGTTTTCTGTTTTCTTTTTCGATTCAATAACTTCAATGTTTTCGATTCGGGTTCGGTTTCCATTCCAAAAAAAGCAGCTTTTATTTCTGATCCGGTTTTTGGTTCTGTTCTATTTTTATGCCCCGCAAAAAGCTTGAAGGAAGACGTAAAGAGACGTACTCTTTGGAGTTTTAAGTACGAGGAATATATGCATCTTTTACCTCTTCCTGAATACGCCCCCGACTCCCATAACGACTCATGCTGCTTTCTAAATCACTTCGGCTCGATCTTCCTGAATCGCAAGTTTATGCTATAGCCAAACAGAAAAAAAGGCGAAAAGAAATCTTCCGCAGAAGTAGAGAGGTTCTCAGATCACATAAAAGCAGCGCGAGGTAAAATGACGAGAATAAGAAAAGCTAGGAACCAAATAGAGAAAGGATGTAAGAGGGAAGATTATCAAAAGTTTTTTTCAGTTTCGAGGACCTAGTTAAAGAAAAGTATCGCAGAACTTTCGTTGCCGGAAGTCTTGCGCTCTGAAGCTCTGGAGAAAAAGATGCTCGATAGCGACTCTCTTGATTCATTGAAGACTTTTCAACTCCGCTGAAGAGGATATTTGTGATGAAATAAAATAAGCATATCCTGCAGATGGTGGGAAGCTGCTTTTCACAAATATTACGACTGACCAATAGAAGAATTGAGATGAAGTTAAGGCGATTATCAGAAGAAGAGATCTTTTCATGGATTCAACCTATTCATGCCGTTCAAATTTGCAGCATTCTCTGTATAAAAATTTTCGTTTCATACTCTTTGATAGCTTATAGTCATGAGTTTCGAATACGTCATTGCCAATATACTCTATTTTTACTATTTTAAACCATTTATTTAATCTTTAGATATTAATCCGATTAAATATACAAACTCTTGTCAATTTGGTGCTATTACCAAGGAGAAATGAACATGATAAAAGATATTGCGGGACGGGAACTCGAACCTGGATTTCACTTTTGTTCTACCGTTTTCCTACGTTTTGTAACCTTGAATCGGTAACCTACAAATCTAAGTCTGACCCTGGAAATGTGTCTATAAAGTCAGCGAACACATTGTATTTTACGATCTGGTGTGTTTCTTAATGAGATTTTCACATTTCGTACATAAACATAGGTGAGGATCCTTCAGTTTTTAGTCTTCATACGGATTTTTCTGGCACTAAGTTAGGTTCTTCGTGCCTTTAATTAAGACCTTTTGGGGAAAAGGAGAGTAAAGAAAACTTTTTTCTATATTTTCCTCCTGAAGGCAGGGGCAAAGTCGCCAAAACACGCATTGGGTGATTCCCAGAAGGTCGTTAATCCGCGGCTTCTTTTTTCTATTCTAGGAATTTGTCCGACGTTTACCGACATATTCGTCGATCGGAGAGTTTTTCGAATCTGTTATCTATAATAAGGTTTCATATAAGTTTGCGAATATATACGAATTTTATTGAAGTAGGTGAATATTGCTAGGAAGCATGATCAACAACACGTAATGTGTCCCTAGCTTATAATGATTATTTCATTGCAGTTGACGTAGCAGAACTTATGCTTGTAATTATCAGCTATTTTTGCATTAAACTTTATATTTCATGGAATATTATTTGCTCAGCCTGGTTCACTTGAATTTGTTATATTTATATTTCGAATAGACATTGAAAAATCACTCTGCTGCGATTTATTTCTATCATTCCGTAAAAGATTTGTCAGCAATTTTTAGCATTTAAATCCCAAAATTTATTTCTGTGTATGATTATGAAATACCTGATGATGCAGATCTTAAATCTATTCCTATTCGATTAAAGTGATTTTTAGAGAGTTCAAATGTTTTTTAAAGACAACCAACTACGCAAACATGCCTCTACGTTTAGATAACTTGAAATTCCTCAGATGAAACCTTAAACATCCTCTATTACCTCTTTAAGTTTCAATTTGTCGTTTTTGAAGCGGATAATTTTGAACGTATCTCCGATATTGGATCGCGTCGGCTTAACAAATAGAAAGTATAAATCAAAATTTAATGTTTCAATTAGAAGTTAGCTTAAACGAGAAAGTGGATCGCTTTCCAGGAGATCATCTTTATTGATGGCCGAGTTTGCATACAGATTCCATTAATATGACTTATTCCCTTATCTTCTGATGAGGGGTGTATTTAAAGAACCTGATCATTATTGGCACAGCGTCCAGTCGAAATCTTTCATCCGAGGAAATGCACTACTACTCAATTCGATGTATGCGTCACTGTAGTGGGGAAATGACGGTGTTCGTGATTCGGATTGATAAAGAGTAATTAATTCCCTCACTCCCTCTCCCTCATTCTCCAATTCGTAGAGTACATTAATGAATAAATATATCTATGGAATTATAGTTTCCGACTGCCTTTTGATTGCCAAAAGAACGTCATTGTCTTTTTAGACCTCTCCCCATTAATGGTTGGTAATAACATTGTTGTTTTTAAAAATTTAATTAGAGTATTTGAATAATAATCCACATATTTTATCAGCCCAATGCAGATTTTATGAGTTACATAAGTTTCTAAGGTAAATTATGATTACGAAAAATATTTCTGAGTCCTGAATATTTTCCTAGGTGGTGTTTTTACATCATCATGGCCTTTACATTACACAATATTATATCACTCGTGACCTATATATTTCGTATCAGGAAAAATATATAACATTTACTTCATTTGTGATGTTTTAATTAATTTATATAAAAATGGATATAATTAATCCATCGCGTTGAATACTTTTCATATCAAGGGATTATTTCTCTCTATCTCTTGATATCACGAATTCTTCCACCACTCAGAGTACGGTGACAATCTCTGATCAAATGAATTTAAAGACATTCCAAATTTAAGCGATCTCACTGAGCAGTATTCGGAAAACAGAGAATCTCAGCCAAGAGATGACTGACGTAGATTTCTGTTGTTTTAAAACTCCCCCTAAGTTAGTTAGTGTTTATTATCGAAAGGCATAAATGTATAAAACGAGACAAAACTATTTATAATATAGGATACACAATATTCGATGCGTATTAAAGGATTAAATTTAGTACGAGTATCTTTTTAAGTATCTCAGTTTTTCCAAAATTATTATTACTTTTGATTATTGATATTCCATGCACTGGATTAAAAAAAAACTTTAGCCCTAAGTGGCCCGTAGCTTGTTTCGCAAGGGGTAGCGCTTTTCCGGTACCATACCATATTGACTGAATTAATTTCATAAAATACATTTCCGGTGAAATCATTAATGGAGCACGAAATTCGAAAATTATTCATTTCGGTGCTTTGGTGATACGATCCGTTAAACGCATCTCTGTAGTACACGAATTGTTTTGGAATATTACATTTTTATGAGTTCCATCAAGTAAGCGGAACCTAAATACTAAAAGTCATACGATAACAGATTTAGGTGATTATATGAGAAGAAAATTAGCTGCAGGTATATATTTTGTCGAAACAAACTTTAAGGTCTTTTTTTTAAGGTCTTTATTTTAGGCGAGATTGAGACTGAATAGTCTCTTCATCCATCTAACCTTTCGTCAAAAATAATACATTCATAAAAGGTTCTGTGTAGGTGAATAGAGAAATAGAGAAGAAAAATTAAGAAGGAGTGGATTTAAAAAAAAAACTAAGGTGATATCTTAGGAAAAAAGATCCACTGCAGGAAAACACCCGCAAAGAAGGGGGGTGTGAAAAACTTGCGCAAACCTACTGATAGTACATGCTAAAAGATATAATAGAAAACTGTGTATGAATAGATAATTACAAAAGCAGTAAAAGATGATATGATGATGAGACTATGATTCGAAAAAGAAATTGTTCATAACGTAAGCAATACCAATAATGTACTCCCTAGGATAGGTATGACGATTACTCCCAAGGCCTATAGTGAAACCTAAATCTCAATATATTCCCCTAAACCAAATTTATAATCTAGTCGCTCCAGTCGTAGATTATAAATTGACGAAGAAATGGTCCCGAAGTCTCAAAAAGTTTCATAGTTAGTGCCCTGGAGGGGTTGTTAACATTCAGATAGAAATTTGTGTAATATAACCGAATGCATCAAACTTTCGTTCGGCTTTTCTCCAATGAGAAGGGTTATCTTAGCGGGAAAGTACATCCAAAATACATAGTTTCTCCTTAAACTATCTTTCGTGTTTATGGGTCGCCTAACGTATCCAATGAGCATACTTGACAAACTTCAAAGGATGAATTTTAATATCTCCACGAGTATCACCAAATCTCGTACTTCTCTAAGATTCGCCGAAGTTTCTCTAAAAATAAATCTCATATCTGAAATTTGAACAGCCCCAATGATTTCTAGGTAGTACTGTATCTCTACACGTCTTTATTTCAATATAAAGATGAACCAATAAATTCTATCGATGAAAACCGATAAGGTGGGTTATTATCAATTCTTTAATTGTCGTCACTTTATTTTCATTTAAATTCTTTGTAGCTATTTTCATCCTGATCTATCTTGTTACTTAAATATTTGTATTTTATAATGTTATTTTCTGTTTATTTTTATGCTCATGATTATTTTAACGCGAATCTCCATATTTTTATTACCTATGAAAAGCGTACCTGCATTGTTTATTTAACTATTAGATCCGTCTTCTTTCTCCCTTTGTCTTAAATTTAGTTAGCTATCTGAAGGTTTCTCAGGATTTTCATATACTCCATTCCTGCGAGTGATTTCCTGCTGGGGTATATTTATTCGTAAGTGTAAACCTAGCATTTAAACCCGCAGAGTAGCTTTCTTCTCTGCACTTTTTTCAAGTTTTCTCCTTCTTCTGAAGGTATCCTATACTTCTTTTTCAGGGCATCTCTTTCTTATCTCATGCAATTAGGGGTGAAATGTAATAATAGTCTCAATCTCGCCCAATTAAGTCGCTTTCTTATTGTATAATTATCAAAAAACGTGAGACCAATGGTAATCAGCGTTATTACGCAGGTTTATTTTGATACTATGGATAATTTATCATTTGAATGTAAATGCAACTGTTTGGATGGAAAATAGTTCATCATATTCCGTCATATAATAACTTAATGCGTAACACTTTTTTCTTGCACGCAGAAAACTAAAACTAGTAAGGGTTCTATTATAGCATATGAAATCTACGTTAGAAATGTAGTCTACAGCCGCGGATACCAAGTTATATTTCAAGAGGGGCGAATCAACATTTGAAAAGATTTCTGCGGCTTTAGCCAACCAATTCCAGTTTATCATAAAAATGTGCGATATATTGCTTCATTATCAATAATAGTACAAAAATTCTTTTTATTAGTATCAAGTATCACTCCATGTGCTCGATTCCGATGCAAAGTACGCTTCGTTCGAAATCCAGATATCAATTGCAAATGGAAAACCGTGTATGAAAGGAATGGGAAAGATTCTATTTCTCGGGCCGCTCGGAATTAATGAAAGAAAAGCTTGCGGGCCGCGGGTAGAGCACGAATGACGACTTAGAGAGATATTCCCTGGATTACTAAAACCGCAAGAAGAGTTGAAATTCTGCTATATACCATCATTCAATAAAATGGACAATTTTAACTTTGCAATATTTAACCAACCGCTGTATAGTAAGTTTACGATTTCAGTAAGTGTATTTTTATGATCTTATTCTGATCTGATTATTGTATTATGCTCTTTCCTGGTTTAATTTGTGTATTCATTTTTTTCGAAAGTAAAACATCGACGTATTTCAATCTCACAACATTCTATAAGGAAAACATGGAAGGGTTTGCACTAAAAAAGTCTGCAAAAAAGGTATTTATGAGGGGGCATTGACAACGGGATGCGCCGTATCACCCAGGAAAGATTGCCAGATTGTTTCTTGGGCCTGTAACTTTTGCTATAGACGAAAGGGAAACAATTGGCCCTTCAAGAACAAACGACCCATCTCAACACCAGTCCCTTCCCTTCTCCTTCATAACTGTACACCCCGCTCTGTCCCAAAAATATTTTTATTGTATGATTTTCAATAATAACCAATTTAGATAATTTTATGTAAATAAAACTAATCAAATTATTTTTACATATTTTTTATGAAATAAAATTAGAAAAGTATTTATGTGATGTTTGACAGTCCATATTAGTGATGGTGTATGTAAGAAGAATATAATTTGCGTCGGTAGTGTGGGATCATACTTTTAAAGTGTATTGGTATTATAAAAATGTATTTGTACAAATGTGGGCCTTTGATGTGTTGTTTTGGCTGATTGATAAATTTATATATCGTACATGCAGTAGTGGTTGTGAATTAATATGTAAGTTATATAGCTAATTAAATTACAAATTATTGGATTCAAGACTTCTATGAACCAGTTATTTGAATTTTTAGGTGTAAAACTCTGTAGTATTGTTTGAGGTAGTTCTTATTTAAAATGTCGACACCTGACCCAGTGCCTTACTGCGGCGGGAAAATATCATAATAATTATAAACCTATTGTTTCACTCTTGACTTTAGCTTCTGTAGAGATGATTGTTATCATGAGCGAGGTGGTGAGAATAAATCTTAATGCTCTAACGCTACGTAAAATATAATTACTCCGATATATATTCATCTGAGTAGATGTTTACAACCTTATTCCCCTTGCGAAACAGTCTAACATAGAGCTCCATCTCCTACGGCAGCCAACGCACTAGTTTTAAGGGGCTGCAAGTCGCGATAAGCATAGCGAGGGATCCTCTTTTGCGAGCTGAAGAGTTCCCCAATCCGATCAGAGGCGCATTAGCCACCTCACAGTTCTGATGAAACACTTGGCGAAGATGGTTAATGCAGCGACCAACGAAAATATTTCCGAGGAAAAGATACATGCGCCACTCCAATGATTTGCGAGAAACTCCATAATTAATTTCCATTGAAATCCGTTGTGTTCCCACAGCCTCATTTTCAAGCCTTATATAACATCTTTCTTATTATGCCCTTTATACAACCGGTACGTGGAAATTTACTTCCTAAGGATATATAGTCAAGTTGCTGAGGGGTAGTCCCTGCCGCGTGTACATCAAGAACCCTTTTCACTGCGTTCTTTTCGAGTTTTCCAATATCCTTCCTTCTATGACCTATTTAGCATTGTAACGAGCGCAGTATTTTGTACCACGGAGCACAGAATTGGGAAAAAAGGCTATTCAATTCTTCGGAATTCGGACGTCGAGAAGCAGAAAATAAATTGGACTGATGAGATGCAGTAGGGAATGGGTAGAGAAGGGAGAATTCATCGGAATAACAAAAGGAGGAAAATGAAGCGGATAGGGTATTCATCGGATAAGAGAATGGATGATCTGATGAAAGGAATGTTGCGGAGAAATTGGTGGGAAAAGATTTCGGTTGATATGTGTACGAGCGCTGAGAAATATGAGAGCAAAGGGATGGCGTCGCACTAAACAGCAAGGTGAATAGAAATCGAAAGAGCACAATGAAGCGGTACTTTTCGCTGGAATACGTGGCGATGATGCACATCTCACTTTAATAACTTAAAGTTCGTACGTGTGCAATAAATAGATGGATGAAGCTTATGACGTGCTTACTTCGCATCCAATTGAAACAATTCTTAGCATTAAAAATTATATGGACTCTATGACTCTAAATTCAACAATTCATAGCCATCGTACTAGATTAGTAAATGACATTCATATAAAAATAAATAAACTGAGCAAGAGAGGACCTATTCTTACTGGATTTAAGCTATATGATAAACTGCCTCAGTCCAAAAAACTATTTTGAATGGAAAATTATCTAAACAAAATCTAAAACAGTGTTTCTTCGAAGGATCCTTTTACTCCGTAAACGAGTGCTTAGAATGTGTCGATAAAAATAAAATATGATTTGTATTACAAAATTCCTTGTTTTATCATTCAAATTTTCTACTATTGTATCATTCAAATTTTCTACTATTTTTACTATTGTTTCTACTACTATTTCTGTATTGTTGTCTTGTATCCTTGTGTAATGTATCTAAAATATTTTAATATATAATGTAAAACCTTTTAATGATGCCTGTTATTAATGTAGATAATTTAAGGATATGTCAGTTAATATGTATTTTTCTAACTAATCCTCTCAATGTACTTTTCTCGTGGAGAATAGAATATAAAATAAACTAAACAACAAGCACAGAAAGCAAAACAATTCTAGGAAGCTTTAGGATCCTCGAAGGATTCTCCTGTGCAGAGGCTACCTTCTTAACTGCGAATAATGCGCATTAGGAAAATTATACAAAAGCAACAAGCATACGCTATACAAAAAGCAGCAACGGAGAAGGTTTATGTGCATTATACAGGGAAGATTATTGAGCAGAATTCGCGCGTAAGCAATTCTATTGAGCTGAATTATTACAGATAATATAGAATCATTTCCACAGTTCTCTCTCGAAAGATTGAAGCCCTTTTTTAGAGATTTTCATGGAGAAGAGCTGTGGGACGAGCTATTTATTTATTGGGCCCTTTCTCATCAGGGATGAAAATTTCGGTGACTAATTGTGGTCAAGACATCTATGCAATATTCGCCCATCTCCGAAATTAAAATCGTGATAGGAATCTAAAAGCAATTTTATATGCCATAAACTTTAACGATAAACTAAAGGGAAACGTTCGTTAGGGCGAGAGAATAATTTTATAGATTTGAAAATAAGTTATGAGACGCTATCACAACCCAAGTACATATGAGAGCAACTGGTCATGAAGAAGATGGATTTAATAAAATGTTCCACAATTTAGGAGAGGTCATAGATAGAGGTAGGATGATGAAAATCTTGTGAGATTAATAGACAGAAATTCTATAGCAGAGTAGAGGAAGGAAGTTGGAATTTGGTTTAGGAGCGAAAAATTAGATAGAATAAAGGCGTTTGTTGTTGTCAAGGTAGACAAATTTGCATCCTGAACACATTTTTTCAAACACCATCTAACAAGTATGAGTTTCTGAAAAATACCCGATGATGCTCATAGATACCAGATCGACTGTATAAGTATAAAAAGAGGTTTAAAACGAAAATTGATAATAATAGGCTAAAAAAGTAGCTCAATCGTTCGGTGTTTTCACCCCTTGCCACACGCCGAAAGGCGGCTTGCAGGGTATTTATGTAGATGTAGATGTAGAAATTTATAATCAATAGAGAGATCCAGATTCTGATATAACAGGTGACCGTAATTTGGAAGTTATGAAAACGGAATCAAAGTTGGAGGGAATTAGGAATGAAACTGGATAATAATGGAATTTGCCGCGGCAGTAAAACAAGATTCTTTCTAGAATTTCATTTGGAATTCACAGACGAGAAAATTAATTCAGGCGATTGCAATGGAGCGCAAGAGGATTGGACGATGATTAAAACTTGTATCTTGTGAGCAGCGGAAGAATTAAGTTAATAGTTAGGAAAATAAAGATACAAGAAAAGCGTAGATAGATGATGACCTTTGGAAAGTAATGGAGCAGAGTGTAAAAAGAAAGAACTCAAACTAAGAGGATTAAAAACAGATGGATAAGGTATAGAGAAACAAGATTTCTGAAAAGCATTGTGGGAAAGAAAAGTGCCCGAAGAGAAAATCTGCGATGAAGTTAAGGAAAATATGAGAATGGATAGCACGGATAAATCAGTTAAGTATTTCTTTGGATATAGAAGAAGGGAAGCAAATAATAATAGAATGGAAAGATGTTGAATAATGACGAATGTATCGTGAGGAGCACTACGTAGGAAGATTGGAATGAAGAAAAATTGTTTGGCAGTAATATAGAGAAAGAAACGGAGTTTTATGGTGAGAATTGGGTGCATACACATTGGGAGTTGACTTTTTTAGAGATGCAGAAAAATGACGTAAAAACAATTGCTTGGATTAGAGATCCAGAAAAATGACATTCAAAAATTACTGTTTTCTTTTTCCTGTTTCTTCGAACAGAACCCAATATAGAAGCTACGGTTTTGTATCAATCGGATATCGGAAATAACTTCCCTTTCTTCGTGCGGTGAAGGTTAATGTAGATATAGATTAGTGGTTCTCTAAGTGGGTGGTGAGTTGATCTAGGATGCGAAAATAAGCAGGGTGACGGCAGGGGAAGACCGGGATGTGACCATAGACGAGGGCTCGGATGACTAACAATCTTTCCATTTCTTCCCAAGACTACGGTTGGGGGAGTTGGGTATAAGTTCATGGAACCAAGGGGGCGGTGGCTCGAAAAAGTTTGGAAAACACTGATGTAGAAGAAGAATCGGAGAAGCAGGGAAGTGATGCTATTTATAAGGTTAATCATACAAATACGAATGGAGAGAAATTGTAGGAAGAAGGATGCCCATAGCGTCCGTAGATGTAGAAAAATAAACTTTTCATGTAAAATGAAACATAATTTTCTTGACTTCGAAAGAGGTAAGGATTGACACTGAAGCCTATTTTTGTTATAAAATTTACAAAATCCCAACCGCTGTTATTTCATCGAGGGACAAGATGAGAGTTCTTCAAAAAGAAAAGCCTCTTCATGTTATAAACTTTACAAATTTCCGACTGCTGTTATTTTACGGAGGGAAAAGTTGAGAGGAAATAAACATTCGGGAAGGCTTACGTCAAGAGTGTCCTTAATCTTCAATCTTTTCATAGAAAAGTCACCTTAAAAGGTCAAAGAAGAACTACGCCAAAATTCAAATTGACCGATAAGATCTCCAATAAGGAAGTGATTAGGAGAATGGAGTTTGTGGAAATCCATCGCAAACAGTGGAATCCAGCTTACGGGATGATTAACTAGGGAGGCTTCAGGGACCTCTTAATACATTTTAAATTGGAGAGGGAATTGTTTCTCTCGGACATTGTGAATTATTTAACAATTATTAGACGATGGCTATGATTCAGCAGGAATTGGATCTGCGGTAGTTTTAGTAAAATGGGAGCCAATATCGGGTAGATCACGGCAATGAATTTCCTTTAGTGTTGTAAACTAAGGAATTAGAGAGCGAATGTCATTCGTTATCTCGTTCATATCACCTGAATTTTCTGTACTATGTATGCAGTAGTTAAATATTACCCCCAGAAGGGTAGCATATCTTGGGTTAGTCAAAAGAAGAAGATGATGACACGGAGTGCCCCGAAAAGGGATATATTAGTGCATGCATGGCGTAATAGAAGAATTAGAGTCATAGATGAATATCTTATAAATGTATGTGAAAAGAAAAAGGTGTGTATAGGGGGTCTACTACTTTGGAGAGGATCTATTGAATCAAAATGGAAAAGCGATAAAGTACAAATAACTAAAGAAATAAGAGAAAAAAGTAACGAATAGATTCCAAGAAAAACAGACAAGGTCTTTTAACAATCAGCTATAATTGAAATCAGGAAAACATGATACCAAAAAACAAGGATTGATATAGACACTCGCCAAGGAGAGGGGTCATTTTGGATGATTTCCTTATATGTTTGTATTTAAGTAGCTACATTATTAGTGACTTATACATAAAAATTATGATAGTAATATGATTGTTCCGAAAGGGAGAGAAAGAGTGAGAAAACGTGGTTGAATGTGGTGGATGAAATTCTGAAGAAAAAAGCTTGTCGGAATTTATGAAAAGTTGAACAAAAGGAAAGAAAAATGCATACTTGGCCTGAAATGAAGTAGTAACAAGACTTGATTGCCGTTAGCAAAAAAATTTTAATTGTGCAAACTTAATCCGTGATAATCGTCTTAATAATCTTTCTAATTGTTTGAAAATGTAGAAATATCCTCAATGATAAGAAGTGAGATTCTTCTGAAAGTATTAAGTCGCTCGGTTAGAAGCCTTGTCCGTTCGCTATAGATCTACTCCAATAATTCTCAGAAATATTCTCCCTCATTGTCGTACCTCATTTCAGAAATTCTTGGAAATTATACCCGGGGATTTTCTCACCTGACGGCCTAACGAAACAAAAGTTTATCAATGAGCGATTCTCGTGTTCAGCTCTTTTATATATTGAAGATAACAATACATCCATCTCAATATTTTTAGGCTTCTTTCTTTGGTAAATAATATATTGTACTCGAATAACAATAATACTTTCCTGTGCAGGAAAGGATCTTTCACCGAATGCAGCGAAAGGTCTTCATCCTGGATAACTAATCGAAATTCCTCACATCTTCCCCACATTGCAGAAAAACTTCCACCGCCGAGGAAATTTCTCAATCATTTCCTCTTACAACTTCAGCTACATCTTCGTTATAAAACCCAACCGCCTCTTTCGTTAAAAGTCCCGTTTTTTCCTCGGTTAAGAAACCACCGACTATATTTTTCCCCTGTAGCAGCAAAAATAGCGGAAATCTCGAACTTATTCCTATTAATCCCGTACTCCTTTTATCCAATTCCTAACTTGGAGAAGTTCTACTCCTATAGTAATTATGAAATCATGAAAAGTCTTCGCGATTCGAATTCTCGCTCCGCTATTCTCGTCTCCCTCCCTTACGATACCCTGACTCTCCCCTCCATTCATATCCCCTCAGTCCACTCTCTAACCGCAGTGTTTGATTTCCACCCCAATTGTTGGGCGTCCATCCGCGAGTAGAATATTCTCATCTGTCCCCGGCGCAGGAAATCCCTCTGAATTCTCCCTCTCTCTCTACGAATTGTTTTGCTGTTTGGCCCAAAATCGGTGATACGCAAACCGCCTTCAACTATCGTGCCACTTTCGCTTCACTTCCAAAAGTTATATCTATGCAAGAATTTTCATTAGTAATGTCATCGAGTGAGATCCTCGCGGGAAATAGAAAAAAGAACCGAACTGACTACTGTGAGATTAAGTTTTTTATTTTCGATAAAATTCTATTTTATATACGATTTTATATGACAATGAAAATCGATTTTATTTCGTTTTTCGTTTTGACGATTATATTGAAAGGTCTTTAATGTCTTTTAAGGCGATTTTGAGACTAAAAAGTCTATTCTTCCAATTAAACGCTTAAGAAAGGGAATAAGAAACAGAATTAAACCGGATGCTACCGTAAGATTTTTTTTCGATTAAATTGGATTTTGTGTACGTTTTTATATGATAATAAAAATAGATTTTATTCCGACTTTCGTTTTGACATTTATATCGAAAGGTATTAATTGTCTTTTATAGTCGAGATTGAGACTAAAACGTCTATTCTTCCAATTTAACATTAAGGAAAGAGATTAAAAAACAGAGAACCAAACTGGGTTGCTACCGTGAAATTACATTTTTTATTTTCGATAAAATGCGATTTATATATGTTTTAAGATGATAATGAAATCGATTTTATTTCGATTTTTATTTATATATATTTTATTCATTTCGATTTATTTTTATTTATATTTAAATTCTGGAAGGTCTTAATTTGGGCGAGATCGAGACTAAAAAGTCTCTTCTTCCAATTAACCACTCGTCAATGAGATGAATAGAAACACAAAAAATGCATATCTAAATTGGTATAGAGAAGAAAAAGTTTAGCTTTGGAAGTAAAGTAACTAAGGTTTTATCTTATGAAAAAAGATCCACAGCTGGAAAACACCGTGAAAGAAGTGGGGATGAAAAACCTGCGCAAACCTACCGATAGTACAAGTTAAAAAGATGTAATGGAAAACTGTACAACTGAAATCACAAAAACTATAACAAAAATTACACATAATGATATCAATAATTGGATGAATTGCAATCATCCACTTATAAAGAGAAAGCTATAGAACGAGACGGAAATTAGCATTCTTAACATACTACAAAAATATCCAAATATTAAAATACATATTATCTTCTCCATCTGACATATACACATGCGTAATAATCACTTAATCCCTACTAATCAAAATACACACTTTCGTTACGCTTCGTTCCCGAACGCATTTTCATCCGTTCATGTTCGTGAACGTTCCCGTTCCTTTCTCTGACAAGTTATGCTCTTTAGCATTTCATCCATCACACTCAATGTGGTTTTCTCTGTCTTCCTCTGCCTTTCAGACCACTTAAATTCTCATCACATTTGCCTTTCCATTCAGATTTCGCCTATCCTTCCCTGCATATTTCCAAAACAGCGAAAGCACACAATCTCGAATCTTCCACATTTTTTTATGCCACATTCATTCATTACCATTTCTTAACTCAAATTCCTTCATTAGTGACTCTTTCGTTCTTTCATGCCACATATGCACCAGATAATCCATCTCAAAGATCAAAGTTACAATTACGATGATAGATTTCGTGTCTAATTATTGGATTTTCGATAAGATTACAAATATTCGTTTTAAATAATCCGTCCTATTGAAATAAGCTAAGATGAAAGATGCTACATTCTCTTCTGTACAAATGCTATTATATTTATTTTAATAATACACAAGCACAGATCCCTAAAAAGATGCGCGGATTAATTTAAATTAATGACCGACTTCAGCCCTCGGCATTGCGATTCCTGCTGCAAAAAGGCCTTTGACGAAATTGGACCTGGGTTCCAACCCTAAAATTAGGTGAATGCTTTTTTTCTGTTTCGTTCTTTGTGGTCCTCGGGAATGCAGCGGATGAAGCTGTTCTACTCCAATCAAATTGGATGCCTATTTTCCTAATGGATTTCAGGCAAACTATGCAATGAGCGACAATGCTATGCGAAGTCGATTGCACGAACGGTCTTCACATCGCTTATTAGAAACATAGTAGATCGAATCCCAATGGCGTGAGATCAATCGAACAAATTATTAAGTATTTGTTCGGCAATGAATGATGTATTTTTCTTCGATTCAAGACATATATTTTGCATCAACGAATTTTTATAGAAAATTTTAATCGTATTACGTTTCACCGGAGGTTTAACAACAGGAAAATTTCTATAAACAATCTCAGAAATTCAAGCCGTACAGTCTTCAGCCCGAAGTTTGGTTTGAACCACATCCTCATATTAACTATAAAATGCTTTGGACAAGTGAATGAAGCTACTAGACAAATGAGGAATGAGGGAAATGAGTTAGCCATTGCTATATTCACTGTGTCAGAATTTTATAAGCGGGACAAGAACAAAGTAAGTGAAACAATAAATCTACGAGTAACACTTTTCCGTAGCATTCTATAAGGAGAGACCATCAATCCCATTATTCACAATCACTCACACTTCGGTAATTTTCATATCATCACAGCCATGAACTAGACTGAAACCAAGGCAATTGTATGAAACATTTTTCTTTATCCTCTACCAAACGACAAATGAAAAAAAATCCATTCACGAAAATATGGTATCAGGACGAAAAGAGAGGCCGTAAACAAGACTAAGCCTTTTGCTCTATAATCATTAGATATAGTGATAACACGTTGAAATGACTCTGCCAGAAACACATTAATGAAATTTTATAGAGTTGTTACAATCATACGTCTGATTCAGGTTGCGATATGTTAAATGATATAGTTGATCGATCCTTTCGTTTGCGTGTACATTCGTATAACGTGGGGGATGTTTTAAGAGACCGCATAGGGATGCAATTTTTATTTACCGGCACCACCGGAGTCGGAGTCGATTTTGCGAGTTTTCGGTATGCGAGTCGGAATCGGTTTTTATCCCTCTTAATATCTTGCTAAAAATGCTAAAATAATGCTGGACATTCCAAACGATAAACTCCACTAATTTAAATCGACTGAGTGAAATGTATCCTATTAATAATGGATTGAATATCTTATTAATAATGAATAAAGAACTTTGACAAAATTCGGTAAAGCTAGCAAGCAAAGTGGGCTTATTTCGAATTCCGTTCTTGAAAAATCAGAATGGATCACTATTTATCCGCTTTTGATTTTTAAAGTTGTCTAAGAAAATTTTTTGAAAGATTTTGAAAAATGGGTCGCGGATGTGAAAATTGCCGTGAAATACAAAACGAAAGACGAAGTAAGCGAAAAAGTAACGAATGAATCCCAAAATAAATATAGTTCTATAACAACTGAAAAAAATTCAAAGCAAGAAAACTCAGCCGTAAAGAACCCTTGGATCTAGACACTTGGCAGGGTCAGGGAGCAATTTTAGACAATTTCCTAATAAATTCATGTTTCAGTAGCAATAATATCCGTGCCTTTATCGTCTCCAATCAACTATTAAAATACCATTTTGACTCGAAAATCCCAAAAGATGTTTTGAAATGCAAAAAAAATCGCGATTAGTTTTTAGCTTATTTTCACGTCATAACTTGCTTGTTTTGCTAAGTCACCAATGGGACACCCACAAGATCCGCCAATGCTTAGTATATACATACGATAAGGAAAAAATAATTAAATTCTAGTGGAGATTATTGAAAGAAAGATTATGATAAAGGTAGAGAGAGTGGAGAAGGAAGTGTTGGTTACTTATATACGGGAATAGACCGCAAGATATAAAAAATCCCAGGACCCTTTACTACGAGTTGGAGAGACATCGGAAAAATGACAGCATCCATTGATAGATAAGAAACGGAGAAATAAGAAGAGGACTGACTACTCCTTCTTCGGGTATTTTTCAAAGAGACTCGGAAGCTTTTTTGCGTCAATGTGTCAGATAATTGATAGCTTTCGATATAAATTTAAGTCGGCTACTTTGACCTGTTGACTTACTTTCACATAAAGGACGAACGAATGGGGGTTTTAAATGGAGGTTAGACAGGGTTTTTGTAAGAAAGGTAAAATTCGACTAAAATAAGATCCATTTATAGAGACGAAATAATAAGAATTAAATAAAAATTGAAAAAATAAAATAATGTTTATAAGAAAAAAAACAAACTTAAAACATATGAAACATACACTCAAAAACACAATTCGAATAAAATTAAATTTATTTTGAATATAATTGTTAATGAAAATAATTTGAAATTTTTGGAAATCTTTTTTTTAATTACAATTTGTTTTAATTTTTTTATTAATAGCTATTATTATTGGTGAATAATTATGATAATTGGCGGTATGAATTATTATTATAATTGTTATAATAAATATAATAATTATAATAAGAGTAACAACATTATATTATTATTATTAAATAAAGTCGAAATAACGGTTTGAATCTTGAATTTTATTGATTGAATGATATAAATCTCAATCTCGCCATGATAATGTACTTTATTATTATCATATTATTATTATTTTATAAATATCCACAGTTGTTAAACAGAATATACGCTAGTGTTATTTTAAGCTATACTGCTGTATTATCTTTTCAAAGTCCTTCGGATTGTCTTTGAAAATTACAGGCAACTTGAACCTTTCGTGCTCTTCTTTGGAGATATCATGAAAGGCGCTGATGACGGCTGTCAGTCCCCCTCTGACATGCAAATCTTTCTTTCCTCGAGTATTAATTAATTCCCACAACAGATGTGAACGCCATACTTCAAACCTTAGAAAAGAGAAGTCTTAATGCCGAATAATCCCGTTCGGCGAAGGGAATAGATAATTTAAGAGCGTACGAGGGAATGCAAGTTCATTGAAATTCGCCGATAAAAAGTTCCGCCGAATTCTCTCGTAAATATACGTGTCATTTGGACGTCTCATCGTTCCTATTTCTTCGCTCTGTTCACTAAGAATAGGAGGTAATTGCGGAAAGATGCTAATGAAAGTGGTCTGTAATCGGTCGTGGCATGAAAAACTCCGCAGGTATGCAGCCTCGGCTCGTTTTTACTCGCCTCATTACCATTTTCTGTGGCGACGCCGAATGTTATGGCACAGTTCTCCAGAAAAACTGAATCCCGCGATGTCGTGACAATGGAAATGACGCGGGGATGTTTCTTTCGAGGGCTTTCTCCCAGAGTTTTGATTTATCGAGATCCTTCTGTATCTTGATGGATTTCTGTGAAAACAAGCCCTAACACAAAGTTACGACTCTCGGATATATTTGAGTCGTAAAAAGGATATTCTCCGTCCCGATTTTTACAGGTTTTGACCCCTACGATTTCATTTCTTCGCCCACTTCCACAAAGCCAAGCAATGTCCAGCTTTGGTTTTTGGTGGCAATTTTGTGTTGTCAACGAGCAACTTTCTGTGAGTTTTAGCGCCAACTTTGTCCAAATATCAAGTAGCGAAGCCGCTAAACTCATACCCAAGGTTCCCCCAGTTCCCCAAGGTTCTCAACATTCCATAAATTTCGTCCTCATGATTCGCACCGTGTTCGAAACTGACCAGCGAAGAACAATGAGATTGACCTCGCTGAATGTCCGAGCGGAACCAAACGATTGCAGGAGCATCGAAAACTGAGGGAAGAGTAAGACATTTGAGAAAAGTTAGAGGAAAGTTCTCCGGATAATTACTCCATAAAGGTCCTCTTAAAATTGATAAGATTTTTAATCCGAAAAAATTGAAACTGAAGGATCTATTTCAACAGTCACCAAAATTTATATGATCCTACTTGGAGAAAATTGATTTAAGTAAAGGGTAAAATTCAGCGGAGTTTATGGATCTAACAATGCCAGAGAATAGCAGAGAAGACTCCGAAAAATCACCAAATAAGAGCGAGACAAAACCGCGCAAAAATTAAAGAGAGTAAAATCCAAAAGATATCCCATTAAAAACTTTTAAACGTATTGCACACGGGGCGTCAGTAAGTTCTGGATTTTCTCCTGTGTCTCTCATCAACTTTGTTCTTAAAATCATTCGGTTACTCTAATCCATTAAAAACATTCGCCTTCGCAGGTTTCAAACCCAAAGATAGTAAAATCCAAAAGATATCGAATTAAAAACTATTGTATATGTCAATATGTTTAGGCTTTTCCCCTATATCTTTCATTAACTTATGATTGATTGAGGAAGCCGTAACTTTGTGGAACTCCATCATACTGGTTGAAAATAGCATAACTAAGTATAAGTTCTACTGAAGATACTTACTTCCTTCAGTGGAACTCATACTATGTTATTTTATTTCCAACCATGTCATTAACTTTTTCTCAAATCCGTCGGGTTTTTCTAATCACTTCAAAAAAATTCGCCTCCGCAGGGTTCAAACCCAAAGATGGTAAAACCCAAAATATATCGAATTAAAAACTTCTAAACTTATTGCACAGGGCTTCAGTGGTTTCAGAACATTCTCCTACATCTCTCATCAACTTTTTCTCACAATCGGTTTCTCCGATCCATTCAAAAACATTCTCCGCACATTTCTTCCCGCGCCACAACTTTTCCACTCATCACAATTCACCTTTCACACGAATCAAAAACGAGCCTCGCGCACCTGCGGGGAAAGAGAGAGAGAGAGAAGTACTCACCGAGTAGGGAAAGAAAAGCGGCAAACTTGGCCGTAGCCGAAAGGCGCCCGCTATCCATGGCACACAGTGGAACGCACGCTGGAGACGACACTCTCCAACTCGTTCTAGCAGCAAGTGTATCGCGCGGCCCGAGGCTTGGGGGGGCGGTGAGGGGGGATCGGAAGCATGCGCGCTTACCAAGGGACGTCAACCACTCCTTCGATCGGAACAGGATCATCAAGTGTTTCTCATTTTATTTGCGATTCTTCTCTATGCGGAGGGCTTGTTACCCAACTCTTCGCAGACCGCTATAGAATATTTCCAACATCTTCGCCAATTTAAATTTCTCCTCTTTTCTTCGCGGGATTTATCGGCTGCATAATTTCCTTTGTGCCACTTCCGAACGGGGCGAAGTATGGTTACTTTGCCCGCAATTTCTTCACCTCTGTTGAGTTTTCCCAATTTTCGGTTTGGATCAAGATAGCGCGGTGCCCCGATATGAGAAGTATGTTTCCGCCCCCAGCACTACAATCCCTGATTAAACTTCGTGTTTTTCTGTTCTTGAATTCTATGATTGCACCCCGTAATACGTATTGCTTTCGGATAACGATTATTAATAATACGAGATACATATTTATCTACCACAGGCCACAAAGGAAGAATCCCTTTCAGAATTAATTAGTCTCATAAATATCACTCGAATTTCATCTTCCTTTTACCTGCGGTCACATTCCGTATCTTGTTAAAAGTTAACTATTATGATTGAATTTTGATTTGAGATTCGCTTTCTCCGAAACGAAAATGGTAAATACTACCATAGGAATATGTTTCACAAAATAAAACTGACATAAAGGGAATCAAATACAGTATTTCACTTCCGTACTTTGAAAGATTTCAATTGTATCATATCCTGTCTCTTGGTTTCACATCAGCAAACATTGAAAAGTGATATCAGCTCTGAAGTCCGAGATGGCTCGTTGCTCTAGGATACACAACGTATTCATTATGACAATGAAACCATTCCGTTTTCTTCTTTATTATAATTTTTGTAGAAGTCAGTAAATTTTCTACCAACATTAGATTCATCTCAGAACAGATCAAATTACCTTATAAATAAAGTTTGTATAAGAAATTTTGTTTCAATGTTCGCCTTAAACTCGAGAACTAGAAGTTACACAACTATCTAACTTTAATGATTGGTAAATTTCTTCGCACAAGTAATATGCTACATTTTATTCACCAAATTGTCCCCGGTTTGACAATAGACGGGTCAGTATTTTCATAAGAATGCTCACAAAGTTTACTTCTATCTTTTCTATTGATTCATTCTTTTGCAAAATTAAAATAGAGAAATGGTGATGAAAAATCGAGACGGGCACCCAAAGAAGGAAAATTAAATAAAAATTTTCGTTTTTATTTTATTATATTTGAATTGAACTTACGAGAATTTTGATAAAATGAAAAACAGTAAACTTAATGGTAATGAACAACCCTATCCTTGTCTTCCAAGGAAATCGTAGAATCCGAGTTGTGCATTTTCCAGGAAGAATATGCGAGGAAATAAGGATAATTTAAAAGTAAAGGTATGAGCTTGAAATTGTTTTGAACTTGAACTTGAACTTTCTCAGATGTTATCATTAGCAGCAACGATAGCGAATCATTGGGTCAAACTTATTACCATGTTTGAGTATTGAGTGTTCCTTACTCAGTCAAATCTTTTCCCATGGACGGTGAGACTGTTATGTGTCACTGTTTCCCTGAAAATATGAAAGAAAAATAAATATTTATCAGTGAAAGGGCAGAGAGGGGTTAATGTTTTTGGAATTGGAAATTTTTTGCAAACATGACGCATACAAAGAAAATTTAGGTGTGTGTATAGTGCTAGGATTACCGTGGATATGCATCTATATTCTTGTTTGTCTATTTGATCAATGTTTTATCTTCATTTTCACCTTTAAGATAGAATGGATCTGAAAATAATGAAGCTACCGAATGTTCTTTTTCCGCCTCCTGTTCGCTGCATTGTCTACTTAAGATTAACTTGAGTATTCTGTGAGTCCCAATTAGTACGGTATTTATAAATCCTTATTTCCTCATTGAGAATCAAGGGGTACTTCAGCTACTCTCCTTCCACGACTTTCAATGTGTGATGCTTAATTCCTAGGAAATTTTTCCATAACTATTCTCCTTAAAGTAATTAACTTCCTTATTAACACAACAGCTCAAGTGTGATATTTATTTCCAAATAGGTAATCATTCTTGACCATAAGCATCAAGTCCATTAAATGTTCTCAAATAATTTCGAAATGTTTTCACAAACTTGTGAAGCCTTTTCCTTTACCTGCCAGGGTCGTTGAGGAATTTTGCGAAAGATTTTTTTTTGAAATTTTTTGAAAATTTTTTATTTGAAAATTGTACAGCGAGTGATGCCTGATACGGTTCTCTTCCGTTCCATCTACATTTATCCATCCCTTCTTTGCGCTTTTCCATCTTTTCGCTTCTACATTTCGTGAGGAAATGAACTGTTTATATTTTCATTCCTAGGAAATTCTCGAACTGTAAGCTTGAGTGTTTCAATCATCCGGAACCTTCACTTTAATTAGGGCCGAGATAGTTTCTTCCTAGAATAAAGATAAATGAAACGGGAAAATCGCCGCTTATTTGCTTGTAATTTTTATTTGTTTGGAGAAAGTCGAAACTCAGCTGGGAGCGAATTATTAACCCTAAATTAGTCACGTGGGATCAGGATGATCCCCGACGATATATATTCTTGAATTCAGCGAAAGCTAGATAAACCATCAATTTTTGATATATTAAAAATTTTATGTAACAATTTCACTGTTATATAAATTTGATAATCACGTCAATTTCTGTAGATTCAAAGCATTAGTTTAAGAAGTGCTACCAAATTGACAAGTACTTCTGAAATATTTGTCCGATGATTTTTTTTCCAATTTTAGCTTTATTATATAAAACGACTTACTAATTACCAGATATAGGTGCATTGAACACCATAGCTGCGATACCAACATCGAAATAATAAATTTTCTTATCTTATTTCTTAGATTCCTTTTCCAAGATTTTCGAGACTCATTGATGAAAGTTTACAATACAATACATTTAATTTAAAATCCAAAAACTTTGATTTTTCAAAAAAAATTTAATAGTGATTGGATTTTCTACTATTAATGACATAGGAATACCACCTTTTAAAAGAAAACCTATGCTTTTCAAAAGACGCATTCATCATATAATTAGCACTAAAATTTATACTGAAAGATATATTAATGTTTTCAGATCTTCCTGATAAGTTATACTTTAGTAAACATACATCTAACTTTTGAGGGTCTCTTATAGCCAAGTAAATAGCGCGCTCGCTTTTGGTGAAAGGGGTATCGGGTTCGATCTCCAGAGGAGGTCATATGAGCGAAATGTCCTGGGTCGAAGCTTTCTTAATAATGCTAATATACATATAATTCTTATTATAATTCCTCTTTTGAGTTTTCGAAAAATAATTCCATCTCCATTCCTTGCTTTCAAATCTGAAACAATGTAAATGATTGCATCATAATTTTGAATTACCTGAAAATTACATTGATTTGATTCAATTTCTTAATAATTACTATTATACATCACAATTTTCAGTTTTTTCAAAAGAAAATATCTTTTCTAATACTCTATCTTATTTGGGAATGATAAACGCGTACTGCACTCCTATCCATTTCCTATGGTAAAATGTTCCTCACCTCATGAAAGTTCTTTAATGTTGTTTGTCAAAATATATTCCTTTCACAGTTTTTTCGTCAAATCTAATATCCATAGTAAAAGTTCATGGATTCTCTAATTGATGTGTTTCAGTATACCATAGCAAGGAAAGATATAAATTATTAGCAATATTTTTCTTGGGCAAAACCCCTTATTATAGCTTTCCTTTTCATTACAATACTTCGTTTTGCGTAGGATTATTTGGCTAAATAATATCTCTTTATCTCCTAATATGCCAAATTATCTCCGCACTGATGTAGTAAAATTTAATTTCCGATGAAACGAACTTTGGGGCGACCATGAACTAGTAAAGTATACACGGAGTTATATGAGAAGAGGCTACGGTTCTCCAAACTTACGTCTCTAATAATTTATCCTTTGGTGTGGTCCCAATGCAGAAACTTTCCGATGTAAACTTCCGTTTCCATCAATCTTCATCGTTTTACATCGCTATTTTAGAGAAATATTTAGGTGATCAGACCTCAGATAGCCTAGTATCGTTCTCCTTCGATGGAAGCGATCCCGGGTTCAATTCCCGGTATGGGCTAATATTCATTGGTGTTCACCCAGCATCGTGAATATGGGTAATTAACTATCTGAATGAAGAGGTAGCGATCCGGTCTTGGAATACGGCGCTGACCACTTGTCACCCACAGTGAATGCAGCCTAGCTAGCATTATCCCTCAAAAGAATGTCGTGCCATGGACTTAAAGTCTATATTCAGGTGATCAGACTTCTTCGGAGACATTTTAAATTCTGACTCTTGATTGCCTTTTTTATGAACGAATCTTTTCATGCAGATAACGCACTTCTTAGATGATACAATTCGATATGCAAAAACTGTACAAGGTGATGAAAGTAATGTGCTTACATTCACCGCAAATTTCCATCACACAGTATATTTACGACTTGGGACTTAACGTCTTTACTTAACTGCCTTGTTTTTTACGAATCACTTCCTGTAGATGAATCACAAATTACATGATACAATTGGATGTGAAAAAACTGCACAATATATGACATGAAATTGTGGGACTTACATTCACCGCAAATTTCCATCACACAGTATATTTCCGACTCCATTCCGAGTATATTTCCTACTTGGGAGCTTGTCTGAATATACCGTGTTTCCGCTACATTTTGGGCCATAGTAGTAACGTAGATGAGAAGATTAGAAGCAATGGATACGTAGCGAAGAATGATGAAAAGAAAATGGATTGACCGGATAACTAATGAAGAAATCCTTTGACGAGCGAAGTAAGAGAGAAGTCCACGGAGAACTTGGGTGAAAAGACGATGGAAATTGATCGGGCATGATGGTCTGCTGAAGGGAGTATTGGAAGGAATGGTGAAAGGGGGGACTTACAGAGGATGACATAGGTTATATTATGAGAGACAGGTTACGTTGGTGTTAAGACTAGGAATTTTGAGGGAATGAAGCGATTGGCTGGGAACAGGACGGCTTGGAAAGCTGCAACTAACTAATCCATTCTGATTAACCCATGATGACAGCCGTTTATACGGAAAGAAGTCCTGAACATTCAACTAAATGCACGAACGGAAATATCTTGACTAAGAAACATTTCTCCGAAGATACGTGAAAGTGATGTTACGCAGAATTGTACGTGTAACATACAGTGAATTATATGAATTTAAGGATGATTCGTCTACTAGTAGAAGGAACGTAAAGCATGCTCCCTCACCTATTCTGTGTGTATAACCATTCAAGCCAATCTGAATCCATAGTGCGGTGCACTCACTAAGATTATCGTATTAGCATACGATAATCGTATATCGGCAAGTGTTACTCAGATGCTTCAGGAGACAAGATGGGAATCTTTAGAAGAAATAAGGCTCAAACTGATTTAATTTACTTGATAAATTCAGACAGAGTACGTTCTAGAAGATGTAACCGAAATTATAAGCCCTCCTTGTTATATAGGCCGTTCTGATACTGCGAGAAAGATTAGAGAAATAGATGCTGGAACTAGTAGATTCAAGAATTGATTTTTCCGAGAACGATACGCGAAAATAATCAACTAGGAAAGTAGTGTCATCGTGCTTGCACCCCCTGCCACACGCCGAAAGGCGGCTTGCAGGGAACGTATGTAAATCTATTCAATAGCTTTTTCAGCGGCGGGCACCTGACCGCATGCGGCCTCTTTTAAATTCTTACGCATGATTTGCGCTACTCTAAAATTCTTAGGGGACGCAGATACATTTATGTTGTCTCTATTATGAAGACTACTGATATGTTTGCAGTGCTTTCGATGAAAGGGGCTCCGAGTTCAATTCCCTCTGGGAGCCCACGTGCAAAATGACCTTAACTGTCGATGAATTTCAGAAATACTAATTCTTCTACTGATGAGGATATGTACGAATAATCAAGAAAGGATAGTCCAAACTGTTTATTTTATCTTCTATAATGTTCATATTTACGTAGATAAACAATGCATTAAAATGTACGAACATACCTCGTTATTTTCGATTGTTTCGTGGAATCATTAGGAGTCTCCTTCACCAACTTCACTGAGTATTCTCCTCTCTATAGAAAAGGCCTCCGTTAAATCCTTATTGATTTAGAACGTGGAAATACTTACGTGTTTTTGTGTTTGAACTTTTGAAAAACTCCGGAAAATATCCAAGATAAGTAATAATTATTTACGGATAATCCGCAAGACGGTCAATCGGGGGTTACTTGTTTTTGATTCCCTCGATTAGATAAACTGCGTAACAATTTTAATTAAATTAAATCAAAATATTACATTTATTTAAGGCATTATTATTAAATAGGCATTATTAATGATGCATTATACAAAGTGAAATAATATTAAAATGCATACATGGAATTGCTATCAATGCCTCATATAATTTGTATTATTTCTACGTATGTAAGATATTTTCAGGGGTCAATAATAATAATAATATTAATATCAATGAGGTCATGATATTAATTTAATAACCCTAAAAAAATTATATTACTGTGTAACAGAATACCCCTTCTATAACATTCCTCGTGAAGAAATTGTACTTGTTACTTAATGAGAAATGTATCCCTTTGATAGGAGATTCTATATTGTCCAGCGTTATAAGAAAGAAAAATAATCTTAAATGAAAGACTACGTGAAGCTGCGTCAGCAATATCACCGACGTGGCCTTTTTGTCTTCCGTATCTCCGTGACATTGTTTTGCCCCTGTTTCTATTTTTCTTGCTCTCGGAACTTTTTTCATGGCCCCCTTTGCTTTGATAATAATTCGGTAGTCCATCTTTTCACGGGTGTTTCTCCTCCTTTACCTTACATTGCAATCTTTGAAGTGTCCCGGAAAAAGAAGTTTTCAATAACCTTATGGAACACAGTTATTTGCTCCCCGTTTTGAAATCGTACATTACTTCTGATTCAGTATTTTCTAATAAGGTGTTATGAGAAAGTACGAAGTCGTTCTTTGTCTCAATTTATTCGGACCGTCAATTATTCGAGAGCTATTTTTGGGAGATTCCATCCTTGGATGATTTCTTCCTTGCCTTCAGCATTCCTTTTCACCACTCCGTGCGCATTAGTCTTCATACTCATCCCTGAGGATCCTTTTTTGTATGCAATATTCAACTTCCGCCATTAAATCAAAGCAATATCCAAAGTCTTACTATGAGTAATCTCAGATGTCGCGGAAGATTCGGAGCGGTGAAATATTAAGTCGCGAGTCGGGCGATGTGTTTAAACAAACGCGGAACGAGTAATTGATTCAATTTTAAGAGCATTGTTTTATTTCCGGAGGAGAAGCTCCTTTCATCCTCTAAGTCTACCGAGCAAAAATCAAAGGGATATATACTCTCAAATTTATTTGCTTAAGAAAGAAAAATTGCGCAGCATTCAGTCTTTTCCAGAGCGCGCGTTTTACCTCAGATCCTTAATTTCATCCCAGCATACTCTGAGGTTATTTGGTTTTTCCCGAACCTTAACTTTCTTGAGTGTGTGTTTAGTCCAATGACATGCTTCTAGCATTCTATAATTTAACATTTTCGCTTCCATCAGCTCTGATCTTTTGTCTTAACCTAATAAGAACGTGGGCAGTTTTTTCTGAATCATTCGTGTTTTCCAGAGGACAGCGTAGGATTTCTTTACGTTAGTAGCATATAACTGAGTATCGACCTCATTGTAGTTTTTAAGAAAAACTCCCCCTATACTATTTTTTCGATCATTCAAAACCTAAAAAATCATCGAATCCTTTATTTCTATTATTGAATCGCACTTTGCAATATGCTATTGCATGGATTAACTTAAAATAGTCAATTCCCAATTACGAATCAGGGAAGCATGATTATTACTTCTATACGATACCCTTTTTACTATAAAAGTAATTTAATTTTGATTATTGTAAAAGCCTTCTTTCCTATATCAGCTCAAATAACGAGGCATACAGTGTCGTATTATACATATTTTTTATATTTCTTTCCACAAATTAATTGCTTATCCAATACTTGAAGCCAAATCGTATTTCAGGACTGTGCTCATTACGCATCTGTCTTTCAGCCCCATGTGTATTTTAATAAGCGAATGATTTTCAGTTGGCGTTCGTTCAGGCACAGATTATCATCGGATGAATTCTATGAACATCGAGGTGACTAATCGATCTTCGACTTCCTGCTTATAATTCATTTACGAACATACCTGTGTAACTTTTCGACTCTCTGCTCTGAAGGTAGTGCCTAGTTATTGATTGACACTTCAAAAGGCTTCTAATAAAAGGTATCTTTACCTCTTGGCCTACTTATAGAGCTTAAATTGTTAAATTACCATCTCAGTGGAATAATCTTTGTTAGCGCGAACATCTATAATATCAAAATTATCTCAGTGTTTTTTCCCTGGAAAAAATTGAATTTTGCATTAATATTAGTATCAGTATCAGTCAGTATCATAATCACAAAATTATTTTACGCTAACAGTGCATATTTCATCACATACAATATCAGAAACTATACGAATTATGATAATTATTGTTAAACATTCAATGAAATTTTTAATCTTTTTTCACCCATAGATAATCATACAATGTTCATTTATTCCTCTTTTACATCTAAGAATCATATTGATCAATATCAATTAAATATTTTCCTGTTTTACCAGACAGCCTGCTTAGTAGTTCAATTCTGAGATGTTTAAACGGAAAATTTACTCGCGGTATAGCCACCGCAATTTCGCCCAATACACGAACACACTAAAATTATAATGAAAATATCATTCAACAATAGTGATATAGTAATAATAACAATAATTTTAAGCGTCTTCATTTTAGAGCGAGTTTGAGACTCATAAGTATCTCCTTACATCGAACCCTTAAGTCAGGATATGAGTTGTAGAAGTCAGGATAAAAGGGAGATACTCCGGTATAGCCAAGTGTTAGTCTTCGGTGGAAGCGGTCCCGCATTCAATTCCCGGCGGGATCCCATGTGTGCGAAATGATATCAGCGGTTGAAGCACTTTTAACAATACTACTACAAAGATCAATCATAGGATGAGAGTAAGGGATCCGTGGTAATGAGCATCACAAGTATATTCGGCCTCTTATACTAATTTCGTACATTGTACGTTTGTAGCTTACGCGATTCCAAAGCTCCGAGAGTTATGCAGATGAAATAGCTTTTTTCAAAACAGGTCGAAAAGATCTTGTGATTTTCATACTGTTGAGTACAAACTTTTGATTCCGTTATCCTGAGTTTCTAAAACATTTTAACTTTCAATTGTAGTATAATATATCTTAAAATATACATTCGATCGGCATTGCATTACGTGAATATTATTAATTATATTATAGTCTACATTTGATAATAAAATTTACTTATATTTCATTAAAATAACGCATAACATTGTGCGTATTTATGCATGGGTGGTCTGAAAAGTTTCCAAGATTTCGCCATTTCTCGACATGTTTTCTGAAAATTTTCTGAAGATTTCTGAAAAATCTTGGGTCGGAAACTTTTCAGACCACCCTCGTACAGTATCTCCATTTTATATTGCGTAATGTCTTGCGTTCTATCTTAGATTATGCATTACGTTTTGAAGTACTCTAGTCAGTTCAGTTTAATTCTCCTTGACCTATGGCTTGTCAGGTGGTGCTTGTTTTATCCATGAGTGTGAGCAACTTTAGAAAGGAGTAATGGTATCGGATATTACCTATCTTTTAGAAATTATCCTTCTAACGGCAATCTTTAGGTTTGAGATAGTGTCAATATCATCAACTTGTTATTTAAAAGATTTGTAGAAATTAGTTGTGCTTCATAGTTTTTTTCATACTTTGAGCTCTATGCTAGGGGATATACATAATAATCATTAAACTTAATAGCAACACATGCTGTTATCTTAGTGTCTATTAATTTTTTTCTAAAATCGTTCTCTTTTATGAATAAAAATAGGATTACAGTATTATAAAAAAGCTGAAGTCGATCTCTTTTTAAATACAGTTGAATAGTTGTCTATGAATTTTTTATGATCTTTGTAATATATTTATAGAAAATTGTTGATTGTGCTATCATTCAGATATTTTTTCATAATTTAAATAACGTAACATTTTATGAGCAGATAATCCCATATATAATTAGCGTGGCTAACAATAAAACTTTTGAAACATTTTAGACATAGATAGATCGCATATGATGATTGCGGAGGTAAATTCTGTGTAAGATAAGATAGAATTTAGAGAATGGGAGAACGAAACTGTATCGGAGAATTCTTATGTTATGTATGTCTATAAAAATAATATTTGAGCCTCAAAAACGTTTAGAAGACTTTCTTCACTCTAAAATGAGAAAATTAAGTAAGCGACGACTTTCACTAGTTTACTTTTACTTTCATTAGTTTATTTAGTTTCGAACAAGAATTTGAGCGTATAATATATATTTTAAGTATAGGAGCGAGAGACAAAAATCCTTTTGGTTTTTGATGGGAGTACTCAGCCCTGAATACTCTATTGTCTGACAATACACTGGCCTATTATACGACAAAGCAATACCGTGTTCAGTGAGGAAGGTACATGCCTACTTTTATATATACGTGAGTTTTTATTTTAGCAGAATGGGCCCCGGTAACACTCACATTTATACGGTACATTATACATAAACCGTAGAAAAATTCACCCGCTGGATACACCCACGTGGCTTTAATATATGGCTCGACAACGCAGAAAAACAGCAACTTCCTTTACGGCCGTTCTTTATCCTCTCCGATCCCATTCTATTTTCAGATCTTTTCGTTTTTATTCCTTTAAATATTTTATAAGATTTCGTCGATTATTAAAGGACAGATCTTTAAGCTTCTTTTATAGGGCGTAGTACATTTTTTTCTATCCATGGAAATGAAAAATGTCAATTTATAACAGGCCTCTTACTTCATTAAAGTATTACAAGCGACCTAGGCGTAGTTTAAATAGTATAAAATTGTATAAAATAATAGATTAAATTTTATAAAATATATACTTTATGTGGTTCAAGTCGAACACTTTTTCAACTTATCGCCGACGCTGTGAACATAATTATAAATAAAATTTATGTATATAAGTATATAATTATCATGTATGTTTGGGTATATATTATGTGTATATCATGTATGTATAGGCATAAAACTGCCATCAGGAAGTTAATACAGCTTACCTACAGCTTACATCTCAAAATAATGAAGATATTTGTAGATAATAATAAGCATTAGCGAAAGAGCGTGGTTGTGATAAAAAAAGCATCAGAAATCGTAAATGACCGAGAATAAAACCACTTCGACGGAAAAAAATATAGAAGATGAATTATGCATAGGAAAACTAAGAAAATCAATTGATCTTACAACAGATCTAATAAAAAGGATATTTCCTTCTGTAAAGACTTACAGTATCGAGAAAATATTTTAATGAAAATAGTAGCACACTACTATACAGTTAAAAATACATTATAGACAATGACATATCAGAGTTCACTGTATCAATGCAGTACTCACCGATTATACTATTCTCTCAACCATGTGTTCTGCTTATTATCAAACGTAGGGGAATGGGGTAATTCATTTTATTTTTGTACTTCTAAGAAACTGACGGTCAGATTCTAATAGGCTAACTTATGACTTCAGCCAACTTATAAATGCGCAGAAAGAGTTTCATCTTCGTTGTGGTCACTTGCGGGCCTGTAAACTTGAACGACCGCTGAAGTAACTCCCTCGGCCGAAACTTCCACAACTATCAACTGGTCGTTCATCTGCTCTGTATTTAACACCCCTTGTCTGAACCGCTTGTCTAAAACTATTGCAGTTTACCTCTGACTACTATTTACCGCCTCGTAAATTACTCTCACGTCTTCAATCCAGAAATCTCATGCGTCCTTTCTAAAATGCCGCCTTATTCTTTCAATTCTCTTTCATTGCGTTCTTTCTATAATACCAAACTTATGTTCAATCTCACATTTCATTCATCTTCTATTTGCTTTTTCAACTGTTTCATAGAAGTTTTCCTGTAACCGTATCTGTAACAATATTAAATATGCATTTGGTAATATTTTGAATAATCTACTTTGAAACTTACAGATAATATCTTTAGCTGATTATTTTTTATTTTTAATTAATGTATTTTCTGAGCTTATTGTCCTTCTTTTGAAATTTTTATTTAATAATTTTTAAGCTGTAATCAAACTGTCTTAAATTGTAATTAATCTTTACAATTTGCAATGAATTGTACCTTCATATTTGTAAATCTAAAATGCTGTCATAATTGTAATTGTTCCTTTTGTTTTCTATTATATATATTTCTAGTGGGTTAAATGTTAGATGGGACTGTGCAGTCTCAATTTCTCCCAATAATAAAGGCCTTTGTATGTATGTATGTATGCATAACTTGATGAATAGGACATTTTACGTGTCTTGTGGTAAAAGAGAGTAAAATAAGTCACTCATTTACTCCCGTTTTATAAGCTCCCGCTTAATAAGCGGTTTTCTTCCGGTCCCGGCTCCTTTCCCACAAAACACATAGTAAAAATACCGCTTAAGACGCTCTGCTACCTGCTTAAGACATGGATTCTCCCAACCCAACCCACCTAAGCCAATCGTTCACCTCATTCAGTAGACCAAAATATGATTACGTTTCCTATCTGTTCGCTGTCCACCTTCCTCTCCTAGACTCTAAAAGGGTTCCTTTTGAGTTCTCTCTCTTGAATAACTAATATTGTTCGAATAAAACACAGATATTGCTAAGCAAAACAGTCTACGTCCCACCGTCGCACAGTGTGCTAGAATCGAAAAAAGCTGGCCAAAAATACTAAAGTGGTTTTTTGAGTTAGGACTTCAAAACATCGCATGGCCATTGTTGAATAAATTCCACATAAAACTACGCAAGTCATTTACGTCGATACCTACGCATTTAAATTATGCAAGGGTCAAAGTTTATCAAAAAACGCCGGTCTTCGATTTTTCGTTAAATTCTTCAAATTGAAGCCGGCGCTGAACCCATATGAAGAAAGCTATCGGGTAAACTATAATGCCATGTCATGAATCTATCCCAAATCTAAATCTTTCATACTAGCAGATTCTAATGGCTACAATGGAATATTTGCACACGTTACATACGAACATGGATGGCCCTTATTTTAAAGCAAAGATTTGCCTAAAGCGAGGAAAATAGTGAAAATGTACATCGATGGACTACGAGCTAACTTGTTATAGTCCATACTGTGATGTTTCATGAAGAGGAATATGAAGTAAACTTTTGCGACCATTTGCGACGCCGATAAATAAACCAACTTTTCAAAACCGCTGCAAGGTCCTCAGTCGTGCGGCGCACCGCTCTTCATGACGTTCTCGTATTTGAGAGGAAATACATATCATCACGCATGTCAAAGGTATGTTTTGAGGTTTAAGTGTTGAAATGAACTTTTGTTTTAAGGATAAAGAAATTATAAGGTGAATAATTGCCCGTCTTCATTACAGTAATAGTAAATTTAGCAAAAAAGGAGTGTTTCCAGCAAATTTTAGGATAAATATACTATTTTTTAATTTTTTTTTGTTTTAGTAGATATTAGCGAAGATGTTATTTGTGTTTCTTGTACTTAACTCGCTCTCTCTCAGACCCTCGAAAGCAACGTAAACAAACCCACATCTGGCGTTATTTAGACGAACGTCGCAGTGCCCCCTCAGTAAAATTTCTGGAGTGTTCATTTTATAAAACTCAGCTACGCTGCTTCGGGATTAATGGTGAACCTTCGTGTAGTATTATCATGATTTCTAGTTAGAAATGTAATTGCAGTTTCAGTTCTAGTTTGGTTGTTAAGAAGGATAGTTGTCATTTTGTTCTATTTCCTTATTTCTACTGTTCGTTAAATCCTCAAAATCTTCAGGACGATTCCTGTAGTATTCCTTGTTTCAGTAGTTGGAAAAGTTCACAGGCAATAAATACATATACATACATAATAATATATGTGTATAAATTTTCATGGAATGATATGAACGTACCGTAAATAATGTGTACCATAGGTAATATTTTTCATCTCCTGAAGGTAAACTTGTTAAACGGGTCATCAAAGAAGGATGACACCATTCCCCCAGTGAAATCACTGGTTTCAAGGACGGGAAATTGTCTCATCAATCAAGACAAAAGTTCAATATTTATTGATTATGAAATTATATTTAGAAGATACACAAGATGTACATACGTTATATAAACTAATGAGGAATATTTGTACCCAGCTGATCCTTTTCCAATTGATATTAACCATGAGTATAACTCAATCTCTACAGAATAAAATAGCATCGCTCTTATGTTTGCCTCTACCATTATGCCTAGAATAAATAATCAATCGTTTTTTGTCCATGCAACGTATCACATTCAAACTATCTGAAATGCAGAAAGCATGAGCTAATTAGTCATTAATATGTTATGACGTACCGATCTGAGGAGGCACTGCTTCACTCGGGAGGCTTTTTCATCGTTTCCTTCTACATATATTATACATTAATTAACTCAATCTAAAGAAGAAAGAAGGAAAGATTAAAGGAAGATTATCAAACAGGAATAAATGGAAAGGGTGTGAAGATTAACGGAATTTAATCCCCATGGGGTGTGATCGCTGGCTAAAATAAATTTGAAATCATTCACATTTGTCTTTACTCATTATCCCCCGATAATTTATATCCGTGCCAGAGAACAACCATTTTAAGCAATAATGATTTAGCTGTTGGTATTTCTATCGCAACCATGCGTGGCAGCCGCGTTTGCTTCAACCCAGAGTTCCGGGCGTGTCATATCGCCAGGCCGGCACGGATAAGCTTTTCTTAGTTTTCTGCGCGGTGTTATGGCAAAGCTATGGCGCAACCGTCGCTAATCGCCCTTAGAGCGATCGCGCTCTAAAGATGTGCGGAAATGCTCAGAAGGTAGGGGAAGAAGGCAGTGGAAGGAGTGAGGGAGGGGAAGTTAACCTATGGTTTTCGCCTGCGGTAAAGAGAAATTTTGTCCTTTCTTCCCCTTTTATGCAGGATGGACTCGCCCTGAACGAAAGCGCAGGAACGGACTGGCGCATCCTTAAACTGCGAGAGCTATACTGTTCTCTGTGAAACTTTTCTTCCTCTCGCTACCAGGAGAACATAATATGGGGAGAGGTTTACTCGTGACTCGTTTACGTTCAGATGCACCGCCGCCAACTTCTTCGTCGACGATAGACGTGATTCGTCAGTTTAAATGACGGGGAGGAGCGTAGTGTTTTTAATGGTTTGTCAGCAGTAAAATAATTGGACTCTAGAGCTGAGAGAGGGGATAGTCAGCAAGTAGCAGTCAACGATGGTGTTTTCGCCATGAAGAATGCATGCCTATTCATAAGGAGCGTAAAAGCATTCGAAGGCCAAGGCAATGACTCAAGCAAAAGAGACATTATGAGGCCAAACCAGATGTGCTGAGGAAAAGAAAAGAGTTTCTGAATGTATCGGCCGCTCATTGGGACCTTTTTTATAGATGAACATGAGTTGCTATCCACAATCATAACGGATAACAAGACAAGAAGAAAAAAGAGCACGAACCCAATCATACTAAACCTCACACATAACATTTTGACCAAGAAGGACGTTTTTAGACGAGAAAGAAGATAACCTTGCGAATGCAGTTGATCAACTACTCGGCAACGTGACCAGGTATACAGTTTGTAGCTACCTGACTACCTACCTGTAAATACCTGTATGACTCGAATGACGAGTCTGTTAGGATAGGAAATATCATGAACTGGATTTAAAATTGAAGTAATTCACCGTCGAAGTAATGAGCAAAGGGTCATCTACAAACATGCCCAACAACAATGAAATAGTGGAACGAAATGATTTCATTCAAAAGGACAGCAGTAATGAATCGTTGATAATAAAACACATCAATAACTAATTAACATGAACTCTGCGGAGATCTTTTCTACTAGCAAATAGGAAGCAATCGTAGGTTTTACTTTGTTTCTCGTGCATTTACGTGCCAAATAAATACGAATGCACTCTAAATGGCGGGTAGACACAATCGTTGACTACCATTTGCTGACGATCCCCTCTCCATCAGTTCCATCGTCCAATTGTTTTACTGCTGACAAACCTATTACCTCTAAGCTTAGTATCTTCTCCTGGTAGCGAGAGGAGGAAATGTTTCACATGGAGCAGTAACAGTAAGAGCGACGGTGGCGCCATACTTTTACCATAAATCCGCGCAGAAAGTAGAGAAGTTTATCCGTGCGGGTTTGGCGGTGAGACACGCACGGAACTCTGAAGTAAAGCCAAAGTGCTCTTTCCTAGAACCGTAGATACAAAACTATATGAAAATGAAGCTTACAGATAATGGTTATTTAACTATTACGATAAGTGGTGGAATATTTCACGTTAGTAATACGAATCTAGAGAAAGAGAAAGTTTGTATTAAATGAAAAGGAGTGCAGATAACAATGGAAGAGGATTTGTTATATTTTTTAGAATTTGGTCAGGCTCATTATGTTTTACTTTAATTTTTTGTACAATTCTTTCGCAAAGTAAAGTTATTAGAGTTGTCATTATCTTATGATTAGAGTGTTGTAATTTCGATAAAAGTTTGCTGGGAGATTAATTATGAGAGCACTATTTACCATTTCTTGTTTGTGATCCTCGATGTCAATTCCTCTACTTATGAGAAAGATATGTTTTGGTGATATTTCGCTACATTTGTGATGGAGATATCATGTATGTACATACTATTAGTTTCTTAGATAGCCAAGTGAATTGCGCGTTTGCCTGTAGTGAAAGCAGTCTCGGGTTTGAATCATGGTGGAAGCCTATGTGTGCGAAATTACCTCAGCAGTCGAAACTCTTTTTAAGCAATACTACTAAAACTATTATGAGCTGCTTGATAATTATACAAATACAAAATCTCTTTCATTCTATCGATCGTATATCAAGCGAAAGATGATAATATTTCTCTAAATATGGGAAAATTAGTAGGGTGAATGAGTACTTCGTCATGACATTTAAATCGTGTCAAAATGAAGATTTAAATTCATCATCGCAAACCTTGTCATTTGTGTGAAAATTTGCGTTTATAGCTCATCATTAAAGTAGAAAAAATAAAGGCGAAACTAATGAGTGGATTAAAAATAGTTTATGTAGCTAGGAAAAACTTTTGCCGCTTGTAAACACCCACAAAAAGAGAGATGTAAAAAAACCTGCGAAACATACTGATAGTAATATTTAAACTTAAAGTAATTTTTAAATCCTAAATGCGTCAGGTATTAAATTTAAGACTTCTACGGTAATTAATTATTAAAAGAGATACGGTAGTTTCGGACTCTTCGGGCAATCTTATTCATTTCAACAGTTTCCATTTAAAGACTCAAGATTCTCGCTAAATTAATTATGAAATTTGAGTAATTCTATGATGACAAAGTCGCCAACGGGTACATTCACTAAGTGAATGCATCAAGGGAATTATTAGCCGATCGTTTTTGCCATTTTCCTCTTCTTCCAAGAATCTGTCAATTCGTTGTATTATAGCTTAATTTTATGACGCAGTTACAAAATATCAGTGTCATTTTTTTGGTTAACTCCTTTCAGTTGCTTAAACTTCTTTTCATTAAATTAATGGTCCAGGTAGTTAGAGATAAAGCTTTCTGCAGGCGAAATTAAATATACTCGGCGGTAAATTTTAGCAAGTGAGATGAGTGAGTGAGGGAGAGTAACTAAATGTTCCTGACAGGAAAAGAGCATGTGCACTATGGAACTATTATTTAAACATTACTAAAAGCCTCCTCCCACTGAAATATCTTGCATGTCACACTGGTTACAATTATGCCGAATATTTCATCGTTTCTTTCCGATTAAATGTATAGCTCGCACTAAAATACCGGTTTAAATATTTTTTCGTGTAAAAATATAGCTATCAAACTTCACCAGCGATAAAGTTCTTGAAAAATTATTTTACCTGCGATTTTACAAAGGATCCATTGTTATACATAATGTTTTAAGCCTGCAGCAAATTCAAATACTTAAGTGTTTATGATTAGAAATCCGATGTACTTTCCATCAAGAAGAATCCGCGAATTTAATGTTAACGTAAAATTTCAGGCTTCATCCCAAACTTATTTTAGATTAATCTTTCAGATATTAAACAGTTGATCCTTGTGTGACCTTTAAATATATTTTCTCTGATTTTTTCTACGGCTTCGGGGCATATATTTTAAATCTTCGTTTTTCATCTTTTGAAAAGAAAACTTCCGCGAGTTCTTTCTATACGTTACTCAAAAGAACTGTACATGATTCATAAGATTAACTTAACACACGCACACACATACACACTGTACATTGCATCTTTCTAGCTCAGAGTCTGCGATATAAGTAATAAAAACAGCATATGCAATTTCAATGGCTAGTACTCGTGGTAATTAATTTCGAAGTCACATCATATGTCTGGAGTTGTACGAATAAGAAAGCTATACTACTAATTTCATTCCTGAAAGAAGAAATGCCCATAATTTTATGAGAATGTCAGACAGTGTTTGACATTATATTTTCCCGCAGTAGTTCCCAGCCTTTAAGTTCCCTGAACCCCTTGGCATTTAGTACCTTTATTCTTTCCCCCTATTCATTATGATAAAAATCAATCCTTAAGTTTACGATATATGTAAAACCACATATAAGTGTGGATATTGAGCAATTAGTGTACCTGACTGACGGCACCACCATGGTTATCACCTGGAAATATCGTTAATATTGACATTAGTGTACACGTGAAAATGAAGAAGTGAAAAATACTCCAAAAGAGATTGATAGTCTCAACAGCAGAAGAAGTGGAAGAAATTATCATATATTAGCATATCTGTTACTAAATTATTGAGTGTGGGTGGAGATGGGGCATTGGTACTGCGAAAATTCAGTTATTAGAAGGAGATGATGGTAACCATCAATTTTACCATTGTTTTGCTGTATAGAAGGCAAAATATTTATGAAAATCGTCATAGTCTACTATTAAGGATAAAATCGGGATGACTTTCTAAGATCGACACCATGATAACTGCTATGTAGTTCTCCTTTTTCTTTGTGCTGTTTGGATGGGCTTTATACCAACTAAAAAGCCATGTTGATTGGAGCCTGTGATTCAAACTGCGAATCGGTGTCCTTATATGTATCGGATAAGCGTCTATGTATTACAGATTTTCGGTTGTTACGCATAGTTGTTTAAAAACTATATATGTTATTCTGAGCTGGCATGCTCATCTTCTAAGAAAGTGTCTCAGGTTGTTTAATGGAAAACTAATTGAAAGCTCTCATCCAGTAAAGGACTCTGAATAGATTATTCCAGGCTCTATATCCCTCATAGGCACGGTACTCCAGGTCAGAAACTCCTGCTTTTATGGGATAATAATTAGTTTTTATCGGCAAAGTTCAATGCCTTTTAAAACTTTTCTTTCGCCACGAAATAATTTACCAAAATTATCAAAGTACCATCATGAAGCGCCTTTTGAACCCAAATGAGTAGCTTCATTGAAAATTTTGAAAAATTACAAAGTTACGGGTTAAAACAAAAACCTTGAAGCCTTGCCGCATGATATCACCAAGATGATTAATCTTGATTAATTTCTCCGAGATTCCTTATACTACAAGCCGCAGTTTGCCCACAGTTTTGCGAATTTTCTGGTGAAAAAGTGGCAATCTTACGGCGAACAATCACGTCTTTAATTAAAAAAAATCCGCTCTAAAGGAGTAAAAATGTGTGAGTCAAAATAAAAAAATCTACCGTTCACAAACTAGTTACTTTAATCGTAAAGAACCCCGTACTATTTAAAGTTAATCAGTGAAGCAGTTCTTGAGGAATCTAATTATCTTATGAATTTGATCAAAAATAATGGTGTACATCACGCGGCAACATTTCCACTTTTCGTCGCAACATTATCATTGGACCAACGCCTTGTATAGGCTGAGAATTTTTCAAGAATTGACGAAATTTGTATCTAAAACGTTGGAAATAATTAAGAATGAATAAAGAAGAACATCATTATAACATCACAATGGAGTTAAACCGTATCCTAGCCATAGCAAAATGAATCCCATGAGCTCTCTCAGCCACAAAAATCGGTACTCGAAAACGAACGTTAGTCATTATGTTTCATCCTAAAGTTACAAAGCGTAGTTTTAGTAAGCTTTCTCGGAGTGGGTCTCTCTCCATTATTTCTCCCGCTTTGTTCTCATAAAGCACTTACCAAATACTGTTCAAAATGATGAGGAAAATGATGATGACCAGATGTAATAGTCGATAGCGTTAATCAAAGTAATGTTGTTTCATATACGTGGAAATGTTTAGGTTGATAATTCCCAGAAGAGAAAATATGGACGAACAACAGGATTACATCTACATCTACGTATGTACTCTAAAAGCCGCTTTTCGGCGTGTGGCAGGGAGAGCTTTCACCAAGACTACTTTCCTAATCGATTACTTTCAAGTATTGTTCTCGGAAAAATGAATGCTTGAATCGACTAGTTCTAGCGGCGATTTCTCTGATCTTCCTCACAGAATCAGAGCGGCTTATACAACAAGAAGGGCTAATAATAAGAGCTGTATTTCCTACGAACGTTCTCTCTCTGAATTTATTAGGTAAATTGTCTTTTTTTAACCGTTCTTGTAAGATTCCCATCCAGCCTCCTGAAGCATCTGAGTAAAGCTCACCAATTTGATATAGCAATTCTCCACATAACGTATTACTTTTCTTTGTACCTTCTCATATTATCGAATACAACGCTTTTTATCAGGTTCCCATACACTGTATGCATACACAAGGTGAGGCCTAACTAGCACAAGGTAACATCGGTTTACTGATCTTTACATCAGAATCACTGAATATACTAGTAATCTTGTAATCCTGCATTTTTCATGTGGAATATCATTCGAAATCACACCTATAAATTTCAAATAACTCTCATTGCTAGTTTACTCTAATTTAAACGATATATTTCACGAGCTTTCCATGTATTTAGCTCTTGAGATTTTTCGTTATACGCTATCATCACATGTGAATTTATATAATTCATAAAAATATGATTAGATTAACTGAGTCACCCTGGGAGTGGGGGTTAGATAAGATAAACTGACTGATGACTAACTGGCTAACTAAGGAGCGGAGGTGGGTGGCAGGTATCTTGATCATCGACGCCACAGGACCTGAAAACTTAATTTTCTAGAAAAAATTTCTATGAGCACAGTTTAAACCACTGATGATAATCATTGGATTACTTTTGGAGATTTGGAAATTTTCAGAAACTGGACTAGCACTCTAACCACTCAGCTATTTTGATACAATCATTCACTTACAAAAACAGGTTATGGTTAAACAAAGAGACTGGGTAAGTTAAATGCTACATGCGCCCACAAGGTAACGACGGATACATTAAAAGTTTTTCCAATTCAAGTCAAAACTTGCTTAAAACGAGTAGGTCATAATTCATCAAAGAGGCAGTTTACTGCGTGCGCCCGACAGATAATGAGAGATAATATGACAAATACATTTACACACTCATTAAAACCCATCAAACCACCGTATGGCGTATGACAAGGGGTGTTAACACCGACAGATAATACCTTAATGCAGCGATATTATTAAGCCATATTCGATTGTAAACTTTGATTGATCTGCGATTGCATTCCAGCGTAAGCTGATAAAACTCCGATTGGTATGCGGTGAATTTATAAAGGGCAAATATATTCATTAGAAATATCTTAAAAGAAGAGAAAAATATTACATTGATGGGCCGCGATCGGAGCGTAACCCGAGCAGCCAAAATGAATGGCGAGTTCATCGCTGCCACTGATTAGCTGCGAAAAGCTCTAAGCGCTGTAAGAAGGTGAAAATAAGTTAAACAGTGATATTTAAAGTGCGCAGAATTTAATTTTAAGTTTTTGAATGGCAGTACAGGAATCCGTGTATCTGAAGACAGTTAGGAAGAGATCGTTCGAAGTATGTTCATCTTCTTCTTTACTTCTTCATATTCCCTAGTGATTCGCCTCTTAGGTCTGTATTAGTTGTGGTAATTTTAGAAATATTTCGACAGCTCTGGTCATTTCTCATGTTAGCCCCCACCGAGAATCGAACCCGGGATCGCTTTCACCATATTTAAGTTCGTCGCCCATTTGGTTATCTGAAGGCCAAGTCTTTATTAGAAACAGCACTAGCTACTGAATCCCCTATGCTTAAGTTAAGTATAAGTTAAGTTAAGTAAGTGCTCATAAGTTAAACAATAGTTCCCCATCTAAACCTCTTCATGCACTAATATACTAACACCTGGAGCGAGAGGAAGATCTAGAAGCATGTCAAGGGGGGAGAGCTATTTATGTATCATGGTTTATCAGTACTGTAAAATAATATCAAGGAGTCGAGTGAGGATGTTCACACGTTGAACTTATCAGGCAGTGTTTTAGCTGAAAATCAACCGATTTATTTATTTTAACTGGATATGTTTTACCAGTAGAGAATCACATGAAAGGAAGGAAGCGTCAGGGGTGGATCTAGAAACTCACCCAGGGGGAGGCAGTCTATGACAAATTTCTCATGAGCCCGTCTCTAATTAACTTATAAATACCTTTTTCGTGATAAATGAAACAAATTTATAGTGAGTTTATAGTAGAAAGGCCTTACAATCAGGTTATTAATCAACCTCCAATAAATCAAGTTTGCGAACGGCAAACTCCTAACACATGTTACACGGTCATGAAGGAGGGGGTAGTTTAACCCCTCCTGAATATGACAATCCATAGAGTCTACTCAGTTCTAATGAAACATGGATGGGCTTATGATCAGCGAGTATAGTTCGTGAAAGAATCGAAAAAGAGAATTTCTGACTTAGTCAGGACCGCCTGGCATCATTAACTTGCTTGACGGCTCTCAACTGTTGTCAGCTTCAACATCGATTATTGCCTCAAAATTCTATTTTCACCGGAACAAATGTTTGTCCTACGATAATTTGTTAACTGCCAAAGTAGTATAGCGTTTATTGGTAATGTTGTCGTTAATGTCCCAGGAAATTCTCGAAATACATTCAGCGTGTCCACATTGGTAGGCGCAATAAAAAATTAAAATTTTCACGCAAAAAAGAAGGCATTCATATCTCTACATCATTCAGCCACTGTGGCACCAATAATATCTCCGCCCTGAGGCGGTTACCTCGTTTGCTCATTTTATTAAGCCGCCCTGGGTCCGTATGTCGTTAATTTATGATAATCTTGTCTCACATTAAACCTTAATGCCATTCCAGGAAGTGATGGCTCTAAAGATCGATTTTATGATTTTTTTCTGAAGTTAGGTAGACTCTTGTTCTTAACTGAATTTAAAAACTAAAGGATGAATAAAGGTTAGCAATTGGTGAACTCTACAGATCTAATACATAACTGTTCCAAAGGAGACGCTAACTGATTGTCAATTGCAACGTTATAGGCCTGTACATGAGTTCGAAAAGGAGTACAGGAATAATTGTTACTCTTAATTCACGCCATCAGTCGAGAGAACGCCAATTGCCTGCATTAACGCAATATATCCACAACAATTTATCATATCCCCAAAACATAACCTTTTGTTATGTGTCCTATCATGGCTTATACATTTGTAATCGAATTTTTTTGATACTAGTTCATCGTTCTTAAAACATCGCTCTAATCCGTTCCTGAGTTACGAATCTAATTGAATAAAAATTGAAAATATTCTCAAGGCCTTCTAGTGTAAGAGTGCCATGCTATGATCTGTATAGTGATTGATATTTACGTACCATTTTGACTCACATTATCTTTATAGTGTAATACCATTAGCATGTCACTCACGTGCATTATGACATTGCAGAGTGAGATTGCAATTGCTTCTAGAAATTTAAAATGAGGAAGCTGAACAATAAGTGAAGAATGATTTCTTACTGTACCACATCAACAGTTGTTACATAAAATATAAGAAAGAAATGAAAAATCAGGAAAGTATAGTTATGTGACGGAGACGGCGGGAATATTTTTACAAAAGAGGAGAAAATTGATGAAGGAACCATTTCGCTATTGCGAGGATTGCATACCGTTCGTAATTGTCATATGCAGGATAAATAACTGCAATCTGCAATCATATTTCAATTAATCTGCTATCATAGGAAAGTCCGAGGGACAAAGAACTCACCTTGTTCCAGAAGGTATTTCGTTACATGCGTGAGCATTACAAAGGAATTTTACTGCATTAGCAAAATATCCCCACCCGAAAAAAACTAGTGGTTCCGATGCTATCATCCACAGAAACCGCAATTGGCCAACCCTGTGTACTCCATAAAATTTACCACATCAATGTGCGATAGATAATATAACAAAGCCCTTTTATACTCTTCAAATAGACTCACTTTATTTAATATCCCTTCACTGCCAAGTCTTCAATTACTCCAACGTTTTTTCCACTCTTCCTCAAATTATGGATAGCGTATGTTTCCCTTAATTATAAGCAAAGGCGATATCCCGTGTTCACCTAATCCAAACTCTTCGCATATTTCCCTTCCCCGCAGCATCGCTTACCTACAATTCCATCCCAATTAATCTCTTCAATCCCACCGCAAGCGCTGCTGTAGGCATTTCCCCTAACCTGTGGTCTGAAAGCGCTAAGCATAGTTGTTTTTCAGCCGCGGGACCGTCAGATGCTCGCATTTGTCGCTCTTGTGGGATGAATAGCCTCCAGGTGGCATCGCACGGACTCCACGGCACGCACAAATCCCCCTTTAATCAAACACATCAAATGAAACGTTTTCGAAATGACTCTCATACGCAAGCCACTGAGGTTTGTGCGGCTGGCGACTACAAATCACCCCCGAAAATTAAAAAAAACGTTAGAAATAATGGAATTTCGAGCTTAATTTTTTGTCCGAAGGATTCCTGTGCTGCGTATATACGCAACTAGGCAACTTACACGGATTTATCGTGATGATATTTTTCAAACATTGCCGTTCGCAGTAACTTTTGTTATTCTCGAATTCACGCTTGTCTGTTCCAACCTACATATTTGTAAAAGGAGATGAGAAGAAACAGTGCTACTTTTACTACTACGTTACTTACCAAGATAATTCTTAAGCTTCCAAGGATTGATTTTAATATTTTTCTCAAGCTGTCGGTTGGATTGGTGAACGTTGCTATTTTTTCTTAGTTAGAATCAGTCTAGAGGAGAGACTCATAGTTCCTGTGAGCCGCATCAGCATTTAGAAAGGATGCGGGGGTTGCAGATGACTTATTCCAGTTTTATCCACTGAAATTTCAATATGAATCAATGAATAGCTGATTTATTTTTTTTATTTACAGCAATATTATGCCTCAGTTACCTTTTTCCCTCAACTCAATAAAATACCCATCAGCAATAAATTGCAAATGGAAAAACATGAACGATTGACTAAGAAAGTTCTGAATTTTTTTTGGATGCTGGGGCCACACAGGATTTATAAAAGGGCCTCATGGAATTATCGGATTGGGGACTCTTGGTCCATAATAAAACTGGAAAACCTCCACCGTTGAGGTAAAGAATCTTAGTTTGGTTTCTTCCGTAACAGAGATGGGTAATTGTCACCTTCAGATTACACGCAGTACTTTTAAAAGCTCAACGCTGCTTTTTCCTCACTTCCTGACACTATTCCTCGCAAATAGTATTTTTTCAACCTTGATTCAATTGATTCATAAAAATTGAAAATTTCCCTTATAGATTTACCTAGCGATTGAATTTGTTTCCCTTCCGTGTTATTTCGATAAATATTTCCTCGCAAATAATTTTTTTTCAGCCTTGATTCAATTGATTCATAAAACTTGAAAATTTCCCGCATGGATTTACCTAGCGATTGAATTTGTTTCCTTTCCGTGTTATTTCGATAAATATTTCCTCGCAAATAATTTTTTTTCAGCCTTGATTCAATTGATTCATAAAAATTGAAAATTTCCCGCATAGATTTACCTAGCGATTGAATTTGTTTGCCGTCCGTATATAACTCCATGCGCTTCCTTAAAATCAGGAATGGAACATTTTTTCATCCGAAGATCAAATTTACGGATTCGGCCGCTCGCACTGCTTGGACGAATGGAAAATCATTAGTACCCGCTTGTCCGCTTTCAACTTTTTTATCATCGAAGTATAACAAATTCAATCGCTAGGTAAATCCATGGGGGAAATTTTCAATTTTTATGAATCAATTGAATCAAGGTTGAAAAAATACTATTTGCGAGGAATAGTGTCAGGAAGTGAGGAAAAAGCCGTGTTGAGCTTTTAAAACTACTGCGTGTAATCCGAAGGTGACATATTACCCATCTCTGATACGGAAGAAACCAAACTAAGATTCTTTACCCCAAGGTTGGATAGGGAAACCAATGGGTCTGCAGGGACTTAACTTAGGTTAAACCTAAGTTTGGGGAAATGAAGCTCCGCTAAAGGCGTGGGGTAGCTTCCGCATCACTGAGCCAACGCAGTGAAATCAGGGATGAGCTGGAGATCGAGGAGGATTTTTACTAAAGATAACGGATCAATGGCTGCCATACCTTTAATAGCAATTCTATCGACTCTTTTATTTGCCTCATTATGTGGCGAAAGAAGTCCAGGAACCGAAGCATTTCTGATCCGTGCTTTTTTCATGAGCCCCTTTCAAACCTCGGCAATCGAAGAGAGATTTCGATGGGAATTCTTTATTAGTTGAGAGTCCAATAAATAAAATGTGTTCCTACCAGCTTATGGTGGACTGAAATCGAAAAAAAGGTGGCCAAATATAAAATAGTTTTTCAGAATCGCGATCTGAAACTTCATATTGCGAATCTTAAACAAATACGGCATTCGTCTATACATTTGATCCATGCATATTGAAATTACTCGGGGGTCAAAGTTGACCAACGTTTTCAATAATGTCGGTATTAAATTTTCTTCGGAATTCCTCAAGTTTAAGCCGATACCGAACTCAATCGAGGGAATTCATAAATATAATATAAAGAATCCCTATGTTAATGTGTCTTTTATCTTTTATTGATATTCATAGTAATGTAAATTTAATGGATGATGAAAAATATAAGCATATAAAATGTGACCATATAGTGGAACAGCGAATGGTAGAGAAGATCAGCGTTGGTAATAATAGCAAAAAAAGACAAAAATCTTGTGCACTTTTCATTCTTCATGACAGAGAACCTGCGTAAATTCTAATTTTACTCGTTTATTTTCATATTTTCATCGAACTAAATTGAAAATCTAATTTATGACACAATTTATAGCGCTAATTTTAGGGGTATGAACGAAACAAATCCCTGCAAGTTAGACAATCATCGCTCGTTTTATTGATTTCATTTTCACGGAGCTACAATGAAATTTTATTTCCCTTTTTCCATATAGTTTATCTCATCATATCTTTCGTATATGAATTAATTTGAGGTCTCTTTCATCTGCTCCCAGCTTTCACCAATATAAAGGAAAATTCATCTTGGTCCATTTTCCTATAATTGGAACCGAACCTTGGCATTCCCATTACCCTAATTACTTCTCATTCGCAGAATATTCCCGACGTAACCGCCACGGAATAGGTGGCCTGTCTAAGTTAGCTAACACCACATGAGATATGTACACATTATAGACACACACACATTTAGAAACTTAGCACAACGTTTGCAAAAGTTCACGCACAGGGTCATAACGAGCTAATTAGCCTCCTGATATTGTATTAGCGAATTAGCGATCTATTATTAGCGTATTTTTATTCCTCCCTTGGTCTTTCGAGTATTTAGTGATACTAATGAGCCCATGGTTTGGATCATCCTGATATTCAATTAGTATGTGACCGAACTGTAGAAAATTGGTGAGAAGCACTGCCTTAGGGATTCCTCAACATTTATGACCTCATAGGGTTACAGGTTCAAAAATCTTGTCCAAAGTGTCCTTGTGAACTAGAAGAAAGAATTTCCCGTCTCCGAAGGTATTTTTGGGTTTACATACGTTTTTGTTCCGAATCATAAAGGGCTTATTTCGATATTTTAAGAAAATGCCTTCTGTAGTTAGATTTTTCCCTGTATAGTTGTAGCATTGTGGAGAAATTCTATATTTGCGTTGAACGTCATATAAGATTTGGATCATCCCTCTTGATTCACTCGATCCTAGCGGTACTTAGTTTCCGAATGTAAAACTCTGTCTGTATTCTAAGATTATATGGCTTCATTGCCTAGAAAAACGGATGATTCTATCAATGTTGGAGAAAAACGAAGATGAAGGAAATTCCCAAAATGAGATAGGAGATACAATGTGCATAAGAGTTAGGAGGACTTAAGGAACTCAACGCCGTCTTTATAATTTACTTATATCACTGGCCCTTGCTTCTTTTCTTTATACTCCTTTATCCCTTCTGTTTTGCATCTTCCAGATCCGGTCCGTGTCCTATCCTTTGTATCCTATGTAACTCATATGTATGTCATGATTACAAATTTTTTATCAACACTGAGTTTTTTTCTTTCGCCAAGCTTCCAATAGTTTTATACTATCTAATTCTTTTCTTAGACTCTTTTCCTGTCGATTGAGCTAAACATGACTTATCTTTCTTATATTTGCCCCTGACTTGCGTTTCTGACTATCCTGTTCTACTGTCTCTTCTGAATTATCGTTTTCCTACATTATGTACCCATCTTCCTAAACATGAAAGGGGGCGTTCATAATATCAATCCTGCCTTCAGTGAAGCAATATTGTATTCTCCTATTTTCTGTGAGCGACACTCATTGGAATAATTCTGGGAAGCGTTAATTACATGAGAAACCCCCTAAAAAAGTATATACCCAAGGGAAGAGACCAATACCCGGTGCTAATTCTCTGGAGAGTTCACGAATTTCACGTTCATACTTTTCAACGCTGAATATTTTCCACTAGCAATAGAATGCAATTTTCAAAATGCGTTTTCAAAATGCATCAAGTTTCCTAGTAACCCTTGCAATGTTTATTTTAAAGCTATGGTGACTCTTCAAAACTTCTCATCGGCAATAATCTACGCAAATTTATTCATAAAAATGGCACTTCCTAAGATTAACAATATGCCAAGGGAATATCTAGACTGTTTTCCGTTGAAACTTCTTCGTGAATCGGAATACAAACATTATGATTGCGACATGAAATTTTTTATGCTCTAAATTTTCCGTGATTCTTACCCTGGAAAATAAAATTAAGACAAATTTATTCGGTTGAAATATGTGAGATATTCGAAAAAAACAGTATTTGGTTGAAAAGTGTTTGCCCAAATTCCAATTTATGTCTGAAAATCTGATTTAGTTAGAGATCTGACAGTTCAATTCATTCGTTTCATTTCTGACATGTAGTGCCTCTGGAAATCATATTTAAGAGATTTTTTTCTTGAATAACGGATGATAATTTTTATTCCAAATTTCCAACGTAAATTGTCATTAATCCTAACTATAGCGTTGATAATTTGAACGACATGAAGAAATACTCGGTTAAGAAACTTTTCTGAGAGCGAAATGAAAACCGCGTTATAAGCGGGATGGCGTTATAAACGGGTTACGAAAACGTTGTTTATTTTACGTTGGAAAAAGGGAAGAATTTTATGCTCTTTCATTTTTAAGTAAATGTTCTATATCATTAAAGATGTTACTATTTAAGTTTGATTTATTTGCCATAGTTGAATATGGGATATCTAGAAAACCCGCTAAGTATTGCTGTGTAATACTAGTTGATTTATCGTCATATTTTTTAAGATTGAGCAACTATTCGGACAAAGAACTTCCTTGTTATAGCATTTTGGTCTTTTTCACTTTAGAATGAAGCAATTTTTGGATAGATAATTACGGAAGAATACCGAATTTTTTAACAGCAGTGATAAGAGTCAGTCACAGTGCACAATCTCTCCAAGAATACGCTCAACAGTTAAAAAAATTGAACTCCCACTTTCGTTTATTCGATCCGTTTACAATTTGAGATTGTGACGAAAGGAAACACCTCAATGCGACTTTTTAATCCAACGTTTTGCCTTAGAACAAAGCATATGAGAGTGATCCCACGATTTTATAACTATTGGCTCCCACATTGGGATAAAGGTGGTTCTATTTCGTGATATCTTAATTTCTTCTCACAAAATTAGTCATAAAAAACAAGAGAGTCAAAATGAATTCTCTTAGATACCAAGTGAGATAGAAGAGGAGACACAGGTGATGGAAAGATTAATTCCAGTAATAGTAGTATTTTTAGAAGTTCTTCAACAGCTGAGAACATTTTGCACATGGTTCTCCACCGGTAATCGAACCCGGGGCCGCTTCTACTTAAGTCGACCGCGCTTCCCATATGGCCATCCGGGAGCTCAAATTTATTCTATCGAATCAGGTGGTCTTATTGGCTAAATTGAGTTTCAGTGTATCTGAGGAAGGGAAAAATCCGCGCTTTAAGCGGCCAGAAGAACGTCTTAAGCGGTATTATTACCATCTGATTCATGCGGTAGAGGTCGGGAGGAAACCGGATTTTTAAGTGGATAGTTTCTTCAGCGGGAGCGTTTTAAACAGGTTTTACTGTATTTTAAACTTCACGTGCCATTTTTAAAATACGTAAGAATAGTTAATGTCCCAAGTGGAGAAAAATGTACCCTCCTTTGATAACCCACAGGACCCACTCACATTCACAGCGGGAGCATTACATGCAAATTTATTCATATAAATCGTGCCTTCTGCGATTAACAATATTGCCGAGAAAACCTCGGCAAGAATTTCGTGTATTTTTTCTCAATTTCGAACAGAAAAAAATCGCACTCTAGCTTCCAGCGTAGCTTTGACTTATAAAACAATGGCATGGCAAGGATCATTGCGGTCGGGTTTCGAACGTCCGAAAGGCATATCGTAGAGATACAGGCATTCCCGATTTGGACTGCCTCGTTGATTCTCCCTCATATTTCGTCGCGCCACTTTTTCGAAAATCCGTTAAAAGTGAAAACATGAAATTGTAATAATGGAATTTTTCATTTGAGGTGAAGGAATAAACAATGCATGAAACGCCTTCTGTCCCGAGTGATTATAATTCATACCGGAGGCTCAATTTCAGGTCGAAGCTGAGCATTGAGCGGTGTGAATATGCGACGAATTGCGCACACGTGCAAACAAATATGAAAACTTACACGTGGATAATTTAGATTGAATAATTCGCCTTCGCGCGTAATGCTCGTCTCACTTTTCTCACGTGTTTTATTTATTCTATTGTAGCGTATTTTCCTCTGGATTTATTGTGTGAGAAATTTATTCATAGATCAAAGATTCTTAGCAGCCGCATCTACTAAAAATACATGCTGAAGGCAGATATTTTCGATCACTAACATGACGTGTTCAAATTTTCCTTCCCGGATGGTAATTCTATGATGAATAAACATCTCCCATCTTCTCTCTTCAGAATGCCATATGATACTATGTTTAATTTCGTATATTCAATATAGCATTTCTGAATGTATAGACGTTTTTACTATTGTATTCATTATTTTATCAATGATTACTGGCAAAGTTGGTGACTACAACAGAATTTTTCATCCTTGCTTTGTATCCCTAATTGCATTTATTGCCATTTTCATTTTTTACATATTTTGTAGCCATTTTTACTTCACAATGTTCATTTTCTGTTTATCATTGTTGTTTCTTTTGATGTAAACATTTCCTTGTGTATTTGCAATTTAAATTGTTCATTTATTGCTTCGTGCTTATAAATGCCTGCCTCTTCCGTTAAATTTTAGTTTCTTTCTATCTAAATTTTTCTCAGGTTTTCCACTCTCTTTCAAATGGGTGTTTTCCTGCTATGGAGCAACTTTTCTAAGTATTAGTTTAGGGTTTTTATCCCACAAATCATTTTTCTTCCGTACTCTTTTTTATGCTATCTCTTACTTTCAAATCAACAATGGGTTCGATGTAAGAAGAGACTTCATAGTCTCAGTCTCACCCGAATAAAGACGTTTCCTTATTATTATTATTATAATTATGAATTTCGACTGACAAAAAAGTTTTTCTACTAAAAAGGTCTTTTAAAAGTATACTTGTGCTTGCGATAAATGAAGTATTCTTAAAACGGATAGTGTCGCTTTGGGAAACAAATCTCAAAACATTTCATGAATAACAACGGAAGCTAAGGTACAATATGATGTAATTTACAATCCCACAGAAGATTTCTTTTCCAAGAAAATGTTACAACTAGTTCCGAGTTGGCAAAAAAAAGTTGAGAAAGAGTGTGGCTATCCAGTATATCTTGCGTTTTAATATTAGAAGCGCCTAGCTAAATCTGCGATACCCAGATAAAAATTAATCCAAACACTGAGTGAGGAAAAAACGGCTAACAAAAGGAAATCTGCCGTCCGTATGGGATCAGCGGAAGGAAAAATTTGTCGAGGGAGTGGGATACTTCTAAGAGAAACACATTTACTAGAAGCTCCAATGAGTTAAAGTCGTCGTTACTGCTTTGATTCGGAGGATTACGTCTAAAAGCCGGAAGCACATAAAAATTTTCTTTTGAGGAATACACATTTTCACGCAAAAATGGTTAAAGAATGAGATTTAGGTTTACTATTCGATAGTATTCAATCAGTATGTATGATTTTAGAATACTCATCCTCGTTCTTCTATAGTTAGGAAAATAAAAATGAGCCATCGTCGTTCCAAAAAAGAGTTTATAAATATAGCAAATGAAGAATGGAACGGATTACTCGCTGAAATCTAGGATGTTTTACCCAGAAAGTCATTAATGTTTATAAATGTAAAATTTTGGCCTTGAGAGTTAATGAGGACAAAATGTTGCAGGAGTAGAGCAGAGCTTCCTAACTTCTCTATTCAGTCAAACTTCGTACCACGATTAGTAATGCGTATTCAATCGTCAGCTAGCATTTGATACGAAGAAAGATAGAACGCTACGTGTAAGTTGAAAATTTCAGTAACTTTTCAAAGAAATTTCATTGATAAGATTTATGAAAAGAGAAAGAATGAGAAGTAAATTGTATAAAATTGGATGTATTTATTTGCTCTGTGATACATTAGATCTTTATTTTTAGTGAAATATGTGACCTCTATAACTTCAACGAAAGAAGGTTTTTCTTATGCCCTTGCAAACTTACTTGATCTCCTACTTCATGTATATTGGTGTAAACAAACATGTTGAATATAATTATAGTTCTAATTTATCAATCATATTTACATTTATAATTAAAATTAACAACTTTTAAATTATTATTATTATCAACATAGCACTGTAAGTAAGTGCAGGACCTGATGGTAAAGGATTACAATTTAGAAAATGTTTACGTTATACACATTATCAAATTAAATTAATATTAAAAATTAAATTTATATTGAAATTTAAATTCATACTAAAATTTAAACTAATATATTGCCGTAGAGATAGTATATTGTATGTGCGTCTTAATATTTGTTTTATGTTATAACGTCGCCACTAAAACAAGTGTCTCACTTTTGCCGAGAATCGTTAGCGATAATAAATGAATATGCGAATTCAGAGTGTTTCGTGTGAAGCTGGTTTAAATTTAGAGGAAAGCTATGATCGCCTAAGGTATTCCATCGGATTCTGATCAACTCTATGCGGCCTATTCTCCATTTTGAGCGCGCCGCTTACCGAGGCCTTCCAGACCACCATTGAAATGATCCTTGGTCTTTGTCGTTCTTACTAAAGATATATGCTTGGACGTACGCCCCGAATCCCACCGACGCTGTGGTGCGCAACTCCGTGTGCTTGTGCACCAAATGGAATTCATTCATTCGTCTTGCGAGGTCGTCAATCATTCCCAGACTCGCGATAGAGACCTCCCGAGTTCTGACGTTCGCTTCCAAGTCGGATGAGCGCTATCCGCCAAAGAAAAGCACGAGGAATTCTCCTAGGAATGAATGTTTCATTCTTTCTCTACCCATCGGAGAGAAGGGGAATTTAGGACGGGCGGAGACAGATGCTGCAGTCGAGACGAAAACGGTTTATTCGAACATCGGGAATTCGGAGCTTAACATTGAATCGCCAACATTTTTCCTTCGCGAAAAAGACTTCCCTTATCATTTTTCTCATCCGATGCAATCCATTATAGTTTCATTGGGTCTGTATTCCGGTAGCTGCCATACCCGGAAATATCGCCAACTAACCAGATGAAATATAGCTTTCATGTGCTCCAACTTGGTAAAGCAGCTGTCGAGCGGTCTCGAAAAGCTTTTAAGCAAAGGCCCGACCGCTTCGATAAGTAACACTAGTACTTATTTTGAATATAATTCTGAAATGTACGACCTTGGTTCTTTTTCTGGAGAACGCCCTATAATGAATCGATGTACGTGTAATATCAATGGATATCCCATGTAACACGGTGCAGAAAACCAAGAGAAAGTGCACGCACATACCTTAATCGAAATATTTCTCACATTTCATATGAATCACGAACACTTCATCGTTTTATTCCTAGATTCGGATGGAATGGGGCCCATTTTTTATCATTTCACACATTTTATCCCAATTCTTCACGTTATATTTTTTTCATGGGCAGGAGGACTAGTGAAATGAAAGTTGACACTTGCAATTTCCTGTAAAACGTACTCCTTAACAGTTCTCATGACATTTGCTCTTCGTACATTATACTGAAGACGTTCACCAATTCAGTACGGAAAGTTCAACACATTACAAACCTTACTATAGTACTTCATCATTGAGAAGACCTCTGGTTTATGTTAAATTATTGAAATTCCGCGTTTAATGGATTACTAACACAATGTGTAGCATTAAAGAAGCCACTTAGCTTACATTTAAAATCAATATTCATTGCCCTATTTACAGCTCTTTGTAATTTCAGAAGATTTTTCATTGCTTACGCGAGATCAAATTGAAGCACAGAAATGCATTCAAATTAAAATATGTTTCGTTTATATGAATGTTTTTCAACAAACTTTTCCCGAGTTTCCCGATCTTTATCTGCTTACGTCCTTACTTACGATCAATGTACACCTTTCCCGTTAAATATATACAAATTTCCCTTAAATATAATAATATTCTCCTTAAATTTCAGATATGATTCTATAGTTAAATTAAGATATTTTTGTTTGTAATCATTGTTACTCAATATATTTTTATCTCTCTCTCTCTCTCTCTATTCCTCTGTTGCTATATATTTTTATGCCTCTGAAATAAATTACAAATGGAGCACGAGGATTTTTTTATAAATTGTGTAATAGGTAACAGCAAAAAATCCTCATGATCGTATAAGAGTAAATTAATTCACGCTTGACTTCAGTGAAATGAGCACATGTGGGAGAGAACTTTCTATGTAATTATTTAAAATGTGAAAATATGAAATATTGAAATTCTCAAGGAGATACGGGCATGAAATACTTGACTCATAACTCGGATCTCCAATTTTTCATCCAGCAAAAATATCTTGGGAATGGACATTATATTCTGGGCGGTATTTTAATAGTTTTGTTAATGTATGTTCGCGTTTTCAGTAATAGTCTGTGAAAACTACTTATCTTCAATTATAACTGCTGTAAAACCTCGCATCTCAAAAATTACGATTTTATTACAAATGAATGCATATATTTTATAGACATCACCTTAGAAATCGCCTGCGTTTCTCAGTCTTGCTCAACTGAGAACGTTATCTCATCTTACCTGCATCCTCATTCCTTAGTATTGTTATTTCTTAAAACTTTCCGGAAATTTTCATTCCTTAGTGTTGTTATTTCCTATAAATTTCCATTAGTAGCGTCCAAAATCTTCACAATACAGAAAATGCAGAATGCAGTGAATGCAGAAAAAATACCCAATGTATAACACTTATCATAGTATTCAATGAAGTGTGACCAAAATTCAATATTATCACCGCCATGAATAAGACTAAGATAAACATAAATGAATCATACGTACTCCTCTATCTTGTAGAATAAGAAAAATATTCCATTTTTGAAGGTATCAAGGACAGTTTAACGGTATCAGAAAAATTATCATGTGTCGAAGAATAAATATTTGCTCGGAAATTGTTCTGAAAAGAGAGTCTAAATCGAGGAATATTTACTCGGCGCGGCGAAGCACTAGAAAGATTTTAAAGAAGAGTTGCATTTCATCAGTTGATATCCTTCAACAAAATAGAGAGCTGCCGAATTGATTTATACTTAACTCAGATATTCATGTATAATCTACAAATTCTGCATTTACTTCTGGAAACTATATCGCGATAGGGTCATAAATTTCCATCTGTAAGCCATTTCTCAGGGAATTGCTTACAAATACATTCACATATCCACCTCACTGCATTTATATGAAAATTTAACCGGTCTGGTGTCGCACTGAAAACCATTTTGGAAGAAGTTTGTCTATATTACATTACGAACGTATCTCCTTTACGGATATCCAGATTTCCAGTTCTATATATATTGTAAAAATCCTCAAACATGGATCTGTATTCCCATTTAAATAACATTAGGTAGTATGCATGCCGAAGCAACTCTCTAGGTACGTAAGCTACGCGTTCGAATCAGTAATCCATTTTATATCGGGCAGCGAAATATTTTAATTTTGATGCCGTAGTTTACGAATAACATCCTCTTCATTCTCCAATTAGCCTCCGATTTTCAAAAATTCAGGAAGTGAAACTTCTCACAAAACATTTCTCCAGCGTGAGTTAAAACGTGATTATCTGTCGCATTTTTTCCTATAAATATCGATCCTGAGCAAGCCTATAAATAATTGCAGACATTTTTCCATCAGGAAACACCACAAAACAGTCGCTGTTGTTACTGATAAAAAAATGACAAGGAATTTACGCCGAGCATGATTCGAAAATAAATGAGAAAGAAAACCACCGAGTAAATCTATGCATCGTTGATTAAACCCGTATCTGATGAGAATTCCGTTTGGGTGACGAATTTAAACAAATTAATTAAGCATTCCTTAAATCATTCATCCATTTGCCGTCACCGCGAATTTACTTAATGAAGAGATGCGCTCGGGATTCGTGGGAAACCACGTTTCTCTTCCTTTCTCAAGTTCCTCTGAAGAGTTCCAAAGCGAAATGAAACTTTGGGAAAGTTTCGGCGCTTGATTTCCCACGAAACTATGATTAAAATGGTGGTAGATCGGGGAAGCAGACAACATTTCCAGCGACTGCTACTCCATTATTCTTGTTGTAAGCGAAGAGGGATATTAGGTTGTTTTGTGAGGAGAAAGGACTGCAGAGGTCAGCACTGTTGGGGGACATTGGGGCCACCAAATCACTGCAGCATCCGCAATAATGATTCGAATCAGAGAAAATAAGCACATTTGGCTGCTCGATTCCCCTTAATAGAATGGAAGAGTCAGGGAAATTAATCCCGCGTATTTATTCGAGAATTGCGTACATATATTTTCTATACTTGTGACAGGGAAGAATTTGGTAGGAGCATAATTTTTCTCTGGTAATATTTAGAAAGGAGTAAAGAATACGTTCGTACCTCCAGAAGCATGGCAAATCATATGCGTTTTCATCGATCTAAATTTCCAATCCATAATTTATGGAGTAAATTAACCTTGAATCGCTATGTATTTCAGAAGAGGAAGAAGTATCCTTATTATAACTCAAGTTTGACTATTTGATAAATTAATATAATAATCAGTCTTTACTAACTTTTATAGATATATATGTAGAATTGATATTGGAGGTCCCTGGTAACTAATGTACCTTTTTCTTAGCAATTTAGTCTTGTAAATATCCCAATCTAATGTTAGTTATCTAAATAAATTTATGGATTATATATAAATCGTTAAGTCACAGAAAGAAAAAAATATATAAGTTATATCGTACATATCAATCAGTTATCTTGTGTATACCCTCTCCCTTATGTATATGAGTTGTTTTGGTGTTTGAATTAAATAAATGAAAAAGATCTAGTGCTTATTTATGTAGATGTTCCACAAAAACTTGTGGGTTCAAGAAACCACCACTATATCTGATCAAGTATAAAACTTAGATCGGTCTTTCCGCATTTATTTAAACTGTTGAAATGAATTATCCGTAACGCAGAAGTACTTGCCATAATATGTTAATGTATTCTGTAGTGTACTTATCAAGTTAAGCATGCCTCCGCGAATCTCATCGCTAACGCGTATAGCTTTACGCCGCTAATTCGAATGTGGAATCATATCGCTATTAAATCGTCCTCATCTCGCTCGTTACTTCATTCACGATGGATCAACTCCATTCGAACGCCTCTTCTTTCCTTTCTCCTAAATAACGAATAAAGCAACAAGTCCTCGTGATTCTCGTTCCGGGAAGGATATATTCTCGAGAGGGAGTGAAGCTGAAAAAAGCTAAATCTCATTTATGCCGTGATCCTAGGTTTCACAATCCCCACTTCCACTTCCGCAGATTAGTTTTTTCGCTTCCTCCTCTCGTCCGAATCCCTGCGTGGACATCGGTCAAAACTCCCACCCGACGGCTTGACACGAGGCTTCCGCGTAATGCAGTGTCACACAAACGAAGGTGGCTGAGCACGTACTACATTGAGCGATTCTGGTTAGTTTCATATCTAAGTTTTCCTCCGCCGTCCTCACTTTTACCCACGCTAAGCCGTGCTATCGCGCATCTGCTTTAGTATATCGAATAAATTGCTGGAACACTAGCTCGGCTTCTGCTAGAATATAGAGTAATCGCTCATTAATCGTTGAAGTAGTTCCCAGATCCGCGGAAATATAAGGATTTTGAAATAAATTCTATAAATTTAGTTCATTATTATAATAATTTATAATATACCAGTGTGGTCTGAATAGTTTCCGACCCCAGATGTTTCAGAATTCTTCAGAAAATTTTCAGAAAACATGTCGAGAAATGGCGAAAGTCGGAAACTTTTCAGACCACCCATGTATAATATAATATGGCGTAATACTATACATAATATAATATAAGGCAAATAAATATACCTTTAAAAAATCACAGAGATCCATTGGTTGTTACAGAGATGTATTATTGCTTATTACAGAGTAATAAATAATAGTGTTTATTACTCTTCCTTAGTAAGTAATTTTTGAAGTAATTTTAAAATTTATATTCAACTCGTGTAGGTTACTTACGGTAAGTCATTTAATAAAGTATACTGATTTATGATGCTCTGCGCTCTTTATACTTTGTTATTTCATAACTTTGTTTCACTATTTCTGAGTTATTATCTTATTAATTTATATTTTGATGCAATATATGTTTATTGTGTTTACACATCTTTTCCATGAGTTTGTACATATCTAACTTCTACGATTTTCAATTTTTTCATGAATGTATGGTAGTAGTGTGTGTTTGTAACTAGGATCAATATTGTTATATTATCTTTTATTGTATTATTTGATGTTTCCTTGTCCTGTAGAAGGAGCGTTTTTACATCCGTATAAGAAATCTTATCATAAATAGTGTGTTATAATTAACATAAAATCCTATCTACAATATATAATATTATAATATTATTTATAATTAGCCTTATACAAAGGAAATAAATGTCGTAGAAGTGATGTGCCATTGCCCAATAAGCGAGGTCAGAAATGACCTCATTCAGACACTATGTAGTTTTTAAGGGAAAAAAAATAAAATTACGGAAAACTAGAAAGAAGAGGATAATAGCTTCTGTCGTTTCTATTATATCCTAAGATAGATAACTACTATTGACGGAACTAGCATGATATTAATTTTTGCATTACAGGTATGTAAATAAATGAACAAACGGAGGAAATAACAAGGAAACATGCAACATATTCATTAATTATTATTGATTGTTAAATCCAATCGTGGGTAATCTGAGGCTGATGCTTATTTAATGGAAAAGTGATCTCTTTAGTTTTGAAAGAGAAACCAAACGATTCTTCTAAAAGGAATGTTATTAATATATTAGGCTTTTATATCACGTAGGTACTCTAAGACACGGAAAAACGTTGAAAAATGAACCAGGTATCAGGTGCCATAGAAAAAGTTCACGTAAATCAGACGAGATACGAATTAAATGATGGAAAATATAACGCATATACTCTTCAAATTATTGGAGACTGTGAGCTTAACATTAAAATGAAATTCGAAAAGAGGCAGCTTGTTTAATTTCCCATAATAAAATCTACAGAGGTGGCCGAGATATTGCGGAAATCCATCATAAAAATGTAAATATTAAATAAGAAGCCAAAAGTGTCTGCATTATTTTTACCCATAAGATTTACGTATAGCTAGCTAATTATGACCATCGAATTTTTAAGGAGGCATCAGAAAATACAAAAATAGGCTAGCGAATCAAATTCTCCATGTGGGGGTACTCACATGAAAATTTCTGAGGAAGGCTATTTATCAAAAAACACATTTAAATATTTATTTTGAAATTCCGTTCCTGGAGGTGTATGCTTTTGAGATGGAAATCCCATATAATGGGTTTGTGGTTCAATTACGAAGAAAAGTGGATTTACTTGGCTCAGAGCCATAAAACAAATTCACCAATCCGTACTAATTTCATCTCTACAAGCAGTTACGTTCCAATTCCGGAATACATAATATGTTTCCGTATAATAAACGAGAATTTCTGAGCAAAGATTTCCTCATTTCTTGTACGTCAATGAAAACGAATTCCATCTCCACTGGATTAAAATGAAGACTGAAAGTAATCCTTGAGATAATTTATGATATACGTTCAGTCATTTGATAATTTTAAGCTATTTACCTTAAATTTATCGGATATTTTGCAATTATTTTTATTTACCAAGAGTGACGTTAAAACTACTAGCGGGAAACGTATTCTCCTTTGCTGGAAGGAATCCCGGGTTCGATCCCGGTGGGGACCAACATTTATCGGTGATAATTCAGCCTCGTGATATATATTGGTAATATTTTCCGGAAAAAGTTTTTCTTGAAACAGGATTTGAACCACTGAGGATAATTTTTGGATATTTTGGAAACTTTAGGAAATTGGATCGGACACTAACCACTGGGCCATTTTGATACAGTCTTTTAAGTAAAAGATATAGGGTATAATTTAACAAAGAGGCCGGTTACTGCATGACTATAGACTACTGCGTGTGCCCACCAGATAATGATAGATGTGACATAAATATTTACATATACATTATTACCCCGCGAACGACAAGGTCGGGGCTTTTAGTTAAAGAAGCAGATCAAATAGGAACAGACAACGTAGTCGTGAAGTAAATTGTGTTAAAATACCCCTAATAAAATTCATATCTGACAAAGAGATGACGGCACATTTTACTTTTAAATTCATCCAAATTCGAGAAATCATTTCGTGATTTCAGCGGTCACAAACGTAGAGTAACCGTGGAAACAGTATGCGTGAACTTCACAGGGGAATGGAACTTAATCCTCTTAGAGGATGGATGGCCTATAAAGCAACAAGTTCCCAGGCGTCAATATTTATTAAAAAGTTGTTTGGATGTCTGGGTCAGAAATTGCGAGTACTTGTATCAGAGGAGAGGGAAACCGCTCATTCCTATGAACATTTCAACAAAAATAAAAAATATAATTATTTGTCTATTAGTTGGCATATTTAGCCATGAATATATTTCCAAGTGAACTCCCCTATCTTAAATGATGGAATTCGTTAAACTAATTTTAAAATATTTTACCTTTCTTGTATACTAGCTCTTATACTTCTAAATAATGAGATATAATCCTTCTATTGTAAATATCCATCTTGATAGAATCTGAAGCTATACATATATACGAAACTCCTAAAAAATACTTTATAAAATTTTACTTCTATACAATACATGAACTCACACCACTGAAACTACTTATATCTATATATCTACGTAGCTCATTTTTGCTAAAAATTCCCAGTTTTCCTTATTATTTCTCTACTATGATAAATATCTCGATGTTTCTTTGCCTGCTTGATCATAACAAAGCAAAATTTATCTATTCTTTGGAAAATCCATTAGGTTATGAAATACTCATACGTGGTGGTAAGTTTATCTTTATGTTTTGTGTACTGTAACTCTAAATACTTGAATCACAAAGGGTTTCCTCCCCTTCAATAAGACGATCATCTCCTTGCCTTTCATTCTGTATGGGCCTAAATTCCCAGCATATTCTTACAGGAAAACGTATGAGCTTGGCGTTAATAATTGCCTTGGTCATCAAGGGGACAGTTTTCTTATAACAATAAAACTAGAAACTTTTCCTCTATTTTGCTCGATCTATAGCAATTTAAGATTCAAGATGATATTCTTTGACCAAAATACTTCTTACACTGATTTCATTTATTCCATTGGGTTCCATTTTTTGACATTCTATACTACCACAAACAGTAAATAAACACTAAGTTTTCGCCGTCATTTCCATTATTGGCATAAAATTTTTCGTCTTTTTTGTTGTCTTTTATGCTCTCAACTGTCTACTTTTATCCAAAACCAAAGACTGCAACAACCTTTCATTAAGATTGTCCTTTCCCAACCTCTTCTACTGCCATCTTTATCAGGTTTGGATCATTATTTTTACATCTATTGGTTTTTCATTTGTAGTCCCAAGTCATCTTTTCGCCTAAATACGTACGCATATAAATTTCTTGTTATTAAATACTCAATTAATACATAGGGGCCCATATACACAAGCACAAGGCGAATTTACATTTACTCTGTATATCTGCCCCCTTTGCCTTGTGTAAACTTGCCCTTTCGCCTTGTTTTCATTACAACCTAATCTCTCAGCTTTACTGATGAAGTAAGCAATCAATTTAAGCTTTAAATGCCCGTAAAAGAACAATCTAATGGACATAGCATGATGACCTATGATGATTAAACGGTACAGGTGCGATTGACGCCATTAAATTGGTGTATGGATTTAATCACCTCAGGAAAAGTAAGGAAAAGCTTTGTTTTTAACCGGTCACTCCAACAACAGACTCTAGACTGGCGTGAGTGCAAATGACAGTTACGGTACCTCTTCTAACTCGACAAGCGGTGTTCTCTGATCAACGATATGTGAACTATAAACGTTGTGTAAATTCCTGTGCCAAAATTTTACCTGTCTACCCTACTGAAATTTCCACATTTGATGAAATATATTTTTAATAAATTCTTAATTATCGCATTACAAAATTTATCTGGCTAATTCGATAGTGATTCTACTCAAATCACTTTCGACAATGATTGATAAATAATAAATTCAAATTATATGCAGATATAAATTTTATATATATAATACATACGTATAATATTTTTGTAAATACAACTTCCATTATTCTATAACGGGTAACGTTCATAATTATGTTGATTTACGTAATGTATTTTCTAGTTTGGGTAATGACTGGCAGATACTAGTAATTACAATTCTTAAACTGTTTTTAGTTATTTGTTAAAAATAAGTTATGAGCAGACTTTTTCTTTATAATATTTGTAAAATGGTGGTGGAATGAAATGAATGAAATTGTATAAATACACAATTGTTCAATATATTTCAATGAAGTTTTGAGTCTAAATACATGCGAGCTGTATAAGTTACTACATTTTCAAATGATTTCACTATCCTTAAGGGTAACAGCAATATCCCGTCATTGATTTTGGCGCATCAGTTCCCTTAGCAATAAGAAATGATACGAAGCATATGCACCGTCGTACATTTCCCTGGTCCTCTGATGGAGAAAGTGAAAGGGATAAGTGTTCTGATGCCACAGCTTGCTCCATTGGGTATTACTAAAACGTCTCGCAGGGATTTAAGGGGTGAAAGCTCTACGTTCATATTTCTGATACATGTTCATTTATACGTTTCAAACTACAAAGATAAGGAAGATTTGGGAACCGGACTTTGGCGCATTCCCTATCCTTGAAGTCTAGTAATCATCTTTGGTGAATTTTAATAATTTATTTGACCTAAAATTATACCAACTCAGTTCGTGAAAAAGGTCAACTTTTTTAAACCTATCAGTGCAAAGTGAAAATTTCAACTAATTAGTAGAAACATGTCTTAATATTTTACTGGACCCCATATCAACAATATGGAGATATTCCGTTAGTGATTCTCATAGAAACGTAGGAAATGTCCTATGATCTTATGACGTATACATTTTTAATGTAATATTTTCTTTCTCCAAGGATAAACTCAATCTCTTTTCTATGCTCTAAAATAAACTGAAGCTAAGCTTTTACAGTCATGAATTATGTGAGCATAGCAATCGTCATAAGTAAAATCCATCTTTAAGTTACCGCATATGTATACCCAAGTAATCTCAGTTGAAAATTAATCCTTAATTTGTGAGAGAAATATCCAGATTTTTTTCACGCATCCCAAATGAAAATCGACTCTAAATTTTTACAGATGCCTTAATATATTTGCAGCCAAGTATAGGATATCCTAATATGTGCAACTTGGCTTAACATGTACAACTTGTCATTACCTGTACAACTACACTTTCTGTCAACTGCATTTTAGACACTTTACTGTGAACAAATCCAGAGGAAAAAGGAAAAGTAAAAATAAATGTTAGTTCCTGGAACTGTCCTGGTATCACCACACGTATTTCTTATCAGACGTTTTGCCTTTGCAACGGCGCATTTTTCCACTCTGAATTAACGAAATCGTCCTTACCTTGTATTCCTTCCTCTCATTTGTAATACTAATTAAATTCTCAAAATGTTGACCTAGATCAAACATAAATTTCGTCCTTGAAAAGGTAACATCCACATAAAAATTCATCTTCCGAAATTCAACCCGAAAAATTGGGCTGAAGATCTACTATTCTAGAGACGGTACTAAGTAGTAAATGTATCCACTGTATTTATCATTTGAGTTTTCAGTAGTATATGCAGAAATCTTCATGAAATCTAGATAAACCAATGCTTTCAGTGTTCCAACGAAAATTAGTTAGCGATTGCATTAAAAAGTTTAAAACTATTGATATTATTATCCTCTTTTCAAGATGAAATATATTGATAACCTGGAAGTTACTATGTACATTTCCTATTTTCGGTGGGAATAGAAATGCTTTTTTAATTAATATTTCGATTTACGATTTCGATTACGATAGACCACTTGGTATAATTACGCCATTTTTTATAAATCCGAAGTTTTTCCTCTAAAAAATTTATTATAAAAATGTTGAAATACCGCATGTACTGAGAATGTTAATTAAACTTAACTCTAAAGAATAATAGGATTTATGTAGCCTGATAAATGTCAGCTGCCACGATTTAAATCCCATTTGCTGTATAATTTTTAACAAAATACGTTTCCAATACTTCCGTTTGATAGAGAACATTTATTTATTTTTTAAATTACCATGTGTTTCCTGTATATATGATTGCAAATTATTCTTTGTACGGATTCGAAAATATTGCAATATGAATTTTATATTTAGAAAACTCATTGGAGATTTTTGTAGGCCAATTCCCTTTTATTAAATGTTATTTCGCTAAAAAATATTATTTTCTATTGGAACACATTTCCATAGTAGCATGTACTGCACGTGGTCATTCTTTTAGATTATTTATAAAATAAAAAATAATGAAGAGAAAATTTCTTCCCTTGGCTCGTGGCTATTGGCTCGTGTTCGTGCAACAAAATATATTCTGTGATATTGAAGGTATTGCTCTTTGTGAGAATGTACAAGTATTCTTTATAATGGAGACGTACCACACGACTTAAGCCGAATTATTGGACTTTATTACCAAAGTTAAATAATTTAATTTTCGAGGAACTGTGAAAGGAAAAAGGTCGATTCTTCTTAAGTAATGGAAATATATTGGTAGTTCCTATTTCGAGTGTAGTATGAGATATTAATTTCATTATTTTTATAGCTTAAAAATGAGGTTAAATTGAATATTAAAGCAAATATTATATTTCGTATTTTCCCTGAATTTCATAGTTCTAGATGGTATGGCAGTTGATTCCAATTCCTTACTTCTTGATTTGCAACAACTCTTTTCCAGGATTTTTATAAATCAGGAAATACCTTATTTTTCATCATTTATTTATTTTAGTCCCTTTATTATTTCCAGAAGAGGTTTGGGAATATTTGAAATTTGAAGTTATTTTAAATAAATATTCGAAATCGAATTAATTTTTCCTTCGACAAAATTTTCGAATCGATTCCATTTACGAAAAACTCAAGTTGATTCACAACCAATCATAAATCGAATGCAAATTTAAATTATACTCTTTCTCTACTCTTTATTTCCCTTGTTTTTTAATTTTCCACACTAATTTGTTGGAAAAATTTTATATAAGTATCATTCTAACTAAAAACTACTCTGCTTATCAAAATGATCATAATCACGAAATTGTATGTAATTAAAATATTTCCCTGTTATAAATTTGGATTGCTATGCGAACGGTTGATGACGATGAGGAAAGAAGATGAAAATGAGAGCTCAAATTTGTAAATTTTAAACAAACCAATGGACATAGCATCTCTTGTATCGACTCGAATATTAGTCATTTCGATTGGAACTGAAAAAAGCACAATTCGCACATTCCATTTCACATTGCATCCGCGAGGGTCATTCTTCTCTTTATATCTCATGCAACTGCGATGAAAATTTCCGGAACCCCTCAGAAATTACAATTGAATCACGGTTTAACTGGGTAAAAATATTTCCCTCGCTCCCGGCAAATAAACAACGAGCCAATTCTCGGTACTGAAAACATCATCAGCTACGAATTTTCCAGGTGTATCGATATAGAAATATAGCTATTGATTTTATCGAATACTTAGTCAGTTCGATTCGAAATGTGATAAATTTTTAGTGGATTAGATTTGAAGTGAAAAGCATAATTCGCTCATCGCTACTTTTTAGGTTCATCTTTATCGCCAGAGTTTTGACTGACGTGTTTTATTTCCAGTCGCATTTTCTTTTTAATTTTGCTCACTCATCGCCCCTTGGTTCTGATCCAATATCTCTGATTTCCCTAATCTTAGCTTTCCTATCCGTAGGTTTCGCAGGTTTTTCACACCCCCCTTCTTGAGGGTGTTTTCCTGCAGTGGAAATTTTTTCCTAAGCCCTTAGCTTAGGTTTTTAAATCCACAAATTAGTCTTCTTCTCTGCTCTGTTTTTACAAGCTATCTCTTTTTTTAATCTTATATGACGAAGGGTTAGATGTAAGAGGAGACTTTATAGTCTCAATCTCGCCCTAAATAAAGTCATTTTATTATTATTATTATTATTATTATTATTATTATATCTTTTGTATCATAATTGTATCATATCATTGTAATATCATTGTAATATAATTGTAATATCATTGTAATATCATAGAAATATCATTGTAATATCATTTTGTATCATATCTTAATAGCCTATACCTCTGTATCTTAATAATTACTTAATATCGCATAATAACGAAGCTCTTCACCAAATCTCTCAAAAGAATACAACGGTCCTATGGATTTCCATACATCCCCCACCGTTCACCGCCCATTACGTTATCGAAACGTTCTTTCCCACAAGATGTTTCTAACATTCGTTAAAGTCTAGCAAAGATCGCGTTACTGAACATCTTGGGCGGCAGAAATGTAGAAAGCCAGTGGGCTGAGACAGGTGTCATTTGAATTCTGAAATGAACAAACACGAACCTCGTCTCTTCTTGTGCGAGTGCTTACATTCCATCCTTAGGAGCTTATCCGGGGATAGAAATGCAGAGTGGGGCGAAGGCGTCGAGATAGGAGGACTTGAAGGCGAAAGGATTAGCGCTTCCTTCCTTTCATGCTATATTTGGCCAACTGATGAATAGAGTATAGAGCTCCTGACGCCTTCTCTATCGCCTTTCTCCAAATCTCTTGGGAAAACCTCCTGCAAATTACCAACGTGAGATTATAGAAAATTGAGCGTGGCTTAATGTTATTACTAGTTGTTTACTATGATTACTAGTTGCAGGTCATTTAGCACATTTAACTCCCACGTGGAATTGAAGTTGTGATCGCTTTCACCAAATTTGAATCCTTCTTCCTACTTAGCTATCCTCTTTTTAAATATAATATACTAGTTGTCCTGTACGAAAATTTCAAATTTCGCGCCAATGATCACCGTGATGTATGCAATTCAATTAAAATAAAGTGGTAGTTTGAATGAAATGTCAATTTAAGCTGTCTTAAAGTGTGACACAATCCTTCATATTCGGCGATGCTCACGTGGTTGTCGTTCTTCTCCCAGAAGATGCAAGTTTATGCCGCTTTATTATAATGTTATGGTAAAACTATTTCAATCGTTTTATTTCGAGAATGAATACCACCGTCCGATGAGAAAAAGTATTTATTTACCACGACTAACGTAACCAAGTAAACAATAAAGTCCAAACATGACAACGCCGATATCTACACATCCAGTAACGAAACTCGAAAATTAAGATTTTAACTCGATCTTTTTACCAAAGGGTGCATTTTTCATTTTTTCAAATATCTTTAGCAGGATCTGGGAAACTTACTCTTTCAACTGTTCAGTTGTTTTATGTTTTTATGGATTTAGAAAGAAGGAAAGTCCCGGTCACCGAAAATAGATGTTTAGAAATGATATATCGAGGATTGTATCAGTTGTTGTCTTACGTTATTGCCTAGGAATACACTATTTTGTTACTTATTTCTGATGATTTCAGGACGTGCTTTTATGTTAGGAAACTAGCCAACAATTTTATAAATTATCTTATTAAACTTTTCTCTTTAATTTTTTTGTTTATTATTTTGTTTATTATTTCCTTTTCGACTGATTCTCATCGGAGTACCTTTTTAAGTTCTGAAACACTTTATTTTTCCTTAACCTTCCCATTAAATTACAAAATGCCTCCCTTTGAACTTTTTCTTATATCCTTATGCGATAATCCTCATGAGGACCAACCGTCGCAGAGTTATCTAAGATCGGCATAACCAAGGATAGTTCGGAAAACTCTCTGTTTGCCGAATACATCAGAGAATCTTTGAGCTTCTTCCCTGAATAGAGAAAGAAGCAGTGGATTACTCAAGAATCACCCAATGTGAATTTCAGTGCCAATGCCACCATCATCAGGGGATGGATATAGTTTCCTACTGCTACCCGATAAATTTCTTATGACTCGTAATTTAGAATGGAATGCATTTAATGTCCTAGGTGACGATCAATGACAATGAAATTAAATAGATTTGTCCCAATCTGAGTTTCTGTTTGATGTAACTCCAAAATATTCACAATGATCAGAAATAGGAGCAAATTCTCCATTGAGCTCCTTATAACATATAAAATAGCAAGATACAATATAAGGTTGTAGGAGAAAATAAAAATAGTTACTTGACTGGGGCATGTCCGAGTCAAGTCACAATTTTTCACTTCTCGTACAACCTTGGTTTATTCGCACAACTTCATGTGCTAAGTTTCAATTCATTTCCATCACTTGTGTAAGATACAATATAGTAAATTAGGTGGAAGTTTACACTGTATTTAACAACTACTTCCCCTGAATGATTCAAATCATCAGAGCCCGTCAAAATATATTGGAACCCAACGAACGATTGCTTGTAAATTTAATTGGTGACATATTTTGGTGGCAAATCAAACATTTCCTTCGCAACGCAGTCGATTTGCAATAACATTGACTCTCGCGATGGCCACAATCATATCTTGAGAGTATTCAATTGACCAGGTTGGCTTTTAACGGAACCAGTGTTTGCGTAACTATAGGTAAAGCTTAGAAAGGGGCGTGACCGTAAACATCTCTCGATTTACTCAGAAGACGCAGTGTTTAAGTTCTCGAATGCTGTCCCTTAATGGACGTTACCTCAATGAAGAATTAAATGCTGAATTCTGTGAATGCTTCTCTTAGTGTTGGAAGAGATGAAGAGAGTAATAGACAATACTCATTTATACTTATTTGCTTGAAATATCTATTTATATATAAAAGTAGAATGTAAAGAAAAAATTGTAGTTTCCACTCGGTTTAATTTTCTTCTTTACTTCACTTTTTCACCATACTATGTTTCTTCGATCCACAATTAATTTTTGTCCAATCTCCATTACTTTAACTTACCTTTTATCATTATTATTTACTAATTATGTCTATTTTATATTTAATACAGGCTAAATAGTAGAAAATACTTGTTTAAATAAAATACATATCAGAAAAAATATCATTTTCGCCCAGTATAAAGACGTTATTTAATTCTTTACTTACATTAATTCCAAGGAATGGGTGGTTTCAAGTTTTTCAATGGGTTTTTCAAGTCTATTCTTCCTTGGGATTTTTACATTAATTCACCAATAGTTATGAGATAGTGATAATCGAAATAAAGTATTTCCAGAATCCTCATGATTGCAAAATTGATCCACAATATTACACCTTTGGAAAATAATGCTACCTACACTAAGGAATTTATTATAATGAAATCTCGTCGTTTTTATAATTATTTGCGTAGTTTTTTCTATGAGTGGTGTTCTACTGTTGCCCTAAAAGTAAAAATTTTGTCCCTCGAGACAAATACACTGCAAAAGCTTTGTGGTCAGAGTTTGATAAAACATTGAAAACAGGCAAAACGCTACATAATAATTTAAAATAATGAGATATAATTATATAAATGTTTTTCTTCCTGAAAGAAATCCTGCTAGACATTTAAGTCTTTGTTTGAAAATTTCATCCCAAGTAAACCTCCACTCGAGATAGAATCATAGTTTGTATTCATTCTCTCTAGTATCAATTCGAGCAACATCACTCATCATTGGAGTGGTTCCTCAAGGGACTGGAGGCAGCGATTTCCACTTCCATCACAACGAGATGGACTATTTTCTTAGAAATAATATAAATATTCGGCGCTCTCCTATACATTCAACTTGTCGTAGCAGAGTGAAGAACATTTAGGACAGAATGAAGTGATATTTGGAGTACGCTAAATGTCTTAGTTCACGTGAAATGTTTTCATTCATTCGGAAGAAGCGATCAACTCGATACGTTCTGGATGTTATCGGCAATTTTGTTCACAATACGGCATTCCTATGCTCGTAGTGTAAGGCATAACACATGGAGAGTTAGTTAAGTCTGTGTAAGTTCTAAATGAATGCTTAAGTTCGATTCTAGAGGTATTTTATCCGGGTGCTTCAAACTATAAGTTCAGCTATCTACCAATGTACTATCATACTTATCACTTTCCTTCGGAATCAGAAATTAGTTAAATTATGTATGAGTTATTATACATCACTGCCACACATCTTCGAATAGAAAAAAATGAATTGAAAAAATGATTAAACTCTACTAAGCAATCAAAAGCTAAACGATTAACCTAGCATCTACGACAGAGTACCGCGAATTTCCGAAATTTTTTATATGCATCTTTTATTACTTTAGAAACCAAACTTATTTTTTCTGGAAGTGAGTTATAAGTGTAGTAATCCGTAAATATTTTGCGTCTGAGTTATTAAATTTAAGAATTCGTAAAGATAGATAGAATTTCTCAAAAGATTCAATCGTGATTGACGATTTAAACTATTTGATAATCTTCCTAAATAGGCGAGAAGATTTGCGAATGAAAAATCTTTCAGAATGAAGTGTGTAAATAAAAATCTTGAGGCCAAAATTTAAATGCATTTGCAGAGTTATAATTTTTCTTATCTTTCTTTTCTCTGATTAACTATTTTCCCAATTTGGTTGCAATATTTTGACTTCTTTACGCTATAGACGTTTTTGTTTTGCAAATAATGAATTTATTTCAAGAGAAAAATTTTTAATGTAAAAATTTTAAATGAGTATCACTACTACTACTTGTTGCATGTTCTGCAAACATCAATATTTACATTTGTATGTTTAGTTTTTCAAATATGTCCTAGTTACAGATAAATTTGACACAGAAATAGTACTTGTACTTTTTTTATTTTACCTGAGGGAGATGAGACCAGCTGGCCCCCTCTTCCCCGCCCCCAGGGTTCTCTCTACATTTTACAAATAAAAATTCCATATTCCATATATAAATATATATCAAGTCAATACAAAATAAAGGAAAAAAAATATTTAAAATTTAAAAAATAACAAAAATCATAGAAGTCAACGTATTAGCTCCGGTCTACTATTAGTCACTTCGCTAGAATGGTACTGAAAGGTAATCTTGGTAAATCTGATGTGACCAATCTCAATGTGGAAGGGAGCCAGATTAAGGGATTAAAATAACTTCGTAATTTCCGAAGACAATGAATTTATTTGTGACCACTAGTTTTGACTTCAAGTAGATATCTTTAGGTCTGAAGATGTTTACTTGAAGACAAAAGTAATCGTCATAAAAAGATTGTATTTAAATCTGTGGCAAAAAAATTGAATTTAAATCTGTTTAAATCAATAAATATGGATTTTTTAATCCTTTAATTCATCTGGAATCTTTAGTAATTATTACATGGGTGGTCTGAAAAGTTTCCGAAATTTCGCCATTTCTCGACATGTTTTCTGAAAATTTCCGAAAATTTTCTGAATATTTCTGAAAAATCTGGGGTCGGAAACTTTTCAGACCACCCTCGTATATGAACACTGACTTGGCTGACACAGGAAAATTTACTAAACCGTTGTGAAGTCTAAAAATTGGGTCCAGGGACCATTTCATTTGGAAAATTAACCCTATCCCTCAGGATGTATCGCCGGTAGAGATGGCATCTAAATTCCGTGACAAATTCAGATAAAGAATCATTATGAAAAAATTACGCGGCGCTTGACTGTTGGTAAATATGCATACGTGGAGTGGTGGTCAATCCTGGGAGGGTAACCTTTTAAGAATTTGCCTCGGAAGAATCGGAAAGTAAAGCGAGCTGGATTCGGTATGCAAAGAGCAGGCGATCCACAATTTCTCCTCATGAACTGCGTTCAAATGCAAATGCTCTCTTTTCAAGTTTTTCGAAGAGGCGGAGCGGGAAAATGGTGCGGTATTTTCCACGTTTGCCCCACGTTCGCGCACGCGTGCACGTGCTAAAGCTTTCTAAAAAACCTTTCCCATAGCCATCTTACCTCCTCGATTCCCCATTTTTATCTTCCTCGCTTTTTCCCCTTTATGCATTTCATTTCGAAATAAAATTATTCCCTTAACTTTTACCGTATCCCTGCGTAATCTTATCTTTTTGTGAGATCGAGGCACGAGGTCGAAAATTCGAATCGGGCAGTAAAAAGAGAACCAATTTCTTCTTTCGAACGCGTTTTTTAGATTTTATGAGGGTGTTTAGAAAATCTGATATTGTAATATATATCTCACATATTAATTGAAACTATTATTTGGTTTGTTATTAGGTATTTATTAGTAGTAACTAATTAACCTATTCCTGCATGATCTTCCTCGATGTTCGGAGGAGTGGATTTTCCTATAATGTCCGAAGAAATAACAATGATTATCTTGCTAATTTGTTAAATTGCTCACGGCTTTGGAATCATTTTTATCACTTTAAAGAGGTCAATTATCCGAAGATATTTTAAGGGCCATATTTAATATCCAGTGTAAAATATATTTTTTTAGATTGTATTAATAATAATGTATTTCACTTTTTTGTCACAAAATACAATAATAATAGTAATATTAATTTTTTCATTGTAATCTTTAAGGTCCCCCTGAGCCAGACAAAGGCTGGTCAGGAGGTGCCAGGTTTAGCAAAGTATAACAAAGTAATAACTATTAAGTGTATAATATATAGCTATTATAACTATTATTATAACTATAAGTCTTTGGCACGGCATTCTTTTGAGGGATAGAGCCTAGGCAGGTGGCATTTATCGTGGAAGACATGTGGTCAGCGCATCGACTCCCACGCCACCGTACTCTGCTTTCCGTGACGGGACTATTATTTATAATGTATCATTGTAATCATTTTATAATTCTAGTAATTTATTATTGATTTACACTATCATAAATTCAAATATTACTGTTGATTAACGAAATACTGCTTTAGAAGTTATACTAATATTTGAAGAGAAATGAAACCAAAACAGATACATTTCTCGAAATATGTGGTAGCAATTATTGAAAATATACTTTGAAGGTTATTTTCAATTAAAGTTATATTGTTTTATTTTTCAATCATGGGGCTAAACCGATCAGGCCATACCGTTCCGTTTACTTTATTCAGCAAGTTGTGTTTCCAAGTTCTTTTGAGTAAATGCGTAACTGTAATCGCACAATTTTCTTGGAAAGCACGGCAAAGAATGTTGTATAAATAGCACTATGCGAGCACTATATCGTATATTTTTAATTACTAATAGCACTACATCGTATATTTTTCCATGCGCTACTTTCATGAGTAATATTTATGCATTAATTACCCGTGACGGGAAGTTACTTAAGTTCGTTTTTCTTCTTTACTTCCATGTGTGCGATGGTTTGCTTATTACAGCACCTTTGACAATGAAAATTTCATAGTTTTTCCTGCTTTTCCGAGATTTAATCCATTCGATGATAACCGCTACAGAACGACAGGATTTCCAGATAGGTAGCTCGTTCGTCCTTGGTGAAAGTGGTCTTGGGTTCGATACCCTGAGGGAGCTCATGTGGGTGAAATGACTTCAATTGTTGAAACACTTTTAGCAAAACTATATCTACATGGGTGGTCTGAAAATTTTCCGACATTTCGTCATTTCTCGAAATGTTTTCTGAAAATTTCTGAAAATTTTCTGAAGATTTCTGAAAATTTTCTGAAGATTTCTGAAAACTCTGAGGTCGGAAACTTTTCAGACCACCCATGTAGATATAGTTTTGCTAAAAGTGTTTCAACAACTGAAGTCATTTCACACATGAGCTCCCTCAGGGTATCGAACCCGGGACCGCTTTCACCAAGGACGAACGAGCTACTACCTCGTATATCTGCATATGTACCCAGCAAGCCGTCTTCCGGTTTAGGGCTAGGGGTTCCTGCACTATGACTCTATTCTCCTAATCGATTACTTTGGGTATCCTAGGAAAAAATGAAGTCATGAATCGACTGATTCCGGCAACTATTTCTCTGGTCTTTCTCCCAGTATCATGTAAAAAGACCTATGTAACAAGGAGGACGCTTAACATCGGCTACATCTCCTACAAACGTACTCTCTCCGAGTGTATTAAGCAAATTAAGTCTTTGAAAAGGCTTTCCTTTCACATGGGAAAAGAAAGCCTACTAAAGCATCCGAGTAACCTCACCGATTTCTCATAGCACATCTTTACAAAACGCATTTCCATTCGTAGTACCTTTCCTAATTCGTAAATACAACACTTTTCGTTATATTAGGATAACCTCTAGATGACAGTACTTGAATTTCCTTGCCAACGACGCTGTCATATTGTTAACCGCTCTACCCCTCTGCCAGATTAGCGTGAACCGATAACAAGGCTTTTCACGTACGTTCACTTTCGTTCGCTCGGTGGAGAGAGAATCCTTTTTGAATGGCGCTCCATCCCGACGAGGCGCTCCCAATTCAATTATCCGACTGTCTCTACTCTCACATCCTTTTTACCACTAACATACATTCCCCCGATCCTCTTTTCCCCTCCGTGAGCCGCTATCCATCAGTACAGCCCTTCTCGTGTCTCCATTCAACGAAATTTTCTCTCAAAACATTTCCTGTCTCTCCCATACCGTTCGCTCTCTCGTTCCTTTTCGCCTGTGTCGTTCTCCTCCAACTTTTCCCTTCGCCATAATTCTTCACTCCCAAGACCGTTCTCCGCAACTTTCCGCCATTACGCGCGGTAACGAGTGACTCAGAATAATGCAAAGAGATAGAAGTTTCAAATGATGCCTATAATAAACTCGGGGTCCGGTTCAAGTGTGATGATTTCCGTGTAAAAGCTGGAAAACTATTCGCCGAGTATAATATCAAACGTACTAGCGTCACCTAAATTACTGGATGTACTCGAAGTATTCCAAAATCTATATGGATGGTCTGAAAAGTTTCCGACATTTCGCCATTTCTCGACATGTTTTCTGAAAATTACTGAAATTTTTCTGAAGATTTCTGAAAAATCTGGGGTCGGAAACTTTTCAGACCACCCTCGACTTTATTTCTATTTTTGATTGCAGTTCCAATTTACACGATACGATTCTCCTACGCAAAATGTAATTATGCGCATAAATATAATATAGAATTTTTAGATTTTTCAGGAAAATACACGTATATTCATTACTGGAAGAGTCCACTTATAAAGATAAACATTTGAATTGCATGAATACATGGGAATAAAAATACCTCTGTGTACCATTATATTTTTATTAATAAAAAATAAACACAGATTTATGAATTATCTTGACAAGAGAAATTCATTCATTAGCATATCAAACAGTTATATAAAGATATACAAACTAATAAATTGGGAAATAAATAAATGAGGAAATATGTGTCACGTATATAGAAAAATAGAATATACCAAACGTATGTATAGAAATATCTAAAGAATATATACATATAAAAACTTGGTGGCTTTGCTCGGGAAGTAATTTAGATATGGTAGCAAATAACATATCGTTCATGTTTCCATACTATGAATACATGTATGCATACCATTGAAAGCGTTTATAAATATACACAGCCATCGAAATCTATTTCCGTATTTCTTTAATGAACATTTGATTCGGTTAATGTTTTGAGACAAAATAAAAACCCGATAGAGTATGTATATTAACCCATGTCAAGCCGAGTCACACATTCATGTAAGATAATTGTATCATCCTATCTAAGTCAACTCAATGGGAAATGTTTTGCTTATTATTGAGTATAGGTTAATCTACTTCCATTACATGCAGAATACGAATGCTGAATACTGCTGTCGCAACATGATTTCGCGAGATTTTGCTGGACAATTTTCCCTAAGTCTTTAATGTGTCGCGAAAATATCGTAATCCTGGCTTGAACCGTTGGAGTTGGCCGTGTATTCTTGCATATAAGAGCCCTGATTTTCAAATCAAAGCAGCGTTATCATTTCCCCTTCCCTTTTGTATTTATACACTGAACTCGTGGAATGAAAACATTTGTAGGCGTGGTCATGAAGACAGTGATATTGCGCGGTTGATTGTTAGGGGAAGTGAAACATTTTCATTCCATCTAATGTGCGTACTTTTTTACTTTTTTCCGGTAATAATTATTCGATGTTGATCGTAGATTCGGTGGATTTTGCCTCTCTCTCAATTGCCGCAGTAATCATCGGTTTTTAATTACCTCTGACAGTTTTTCATTAGTGGGGATAAACGCCTAGAGATAACGTAAAAGCATCGCCAAACAATCACTAAGTATTTCTAGAATTTTGATATTAAATAAGCAATCTTTGGAATTACCCATATCATGTCATTAAAAGTCGATTCAAAGGGTATTAGAGCCGCAACCACATCCCATTAGATTCACAAGTTATGTAAAATAATGAATTACAAATTACAACAATTTATGATTCATTTGCATTGAAAATGTAAACTTTATGTAGTTTAGGAAGCTTGTAGTGTTAATCAATTATCTTCCACTTTAATGCAAAAACATTACACAAGCTTGTGTCGACCTAAATACCTAATTTGCATCAGCTGCATGAATACGATTACCCAGGTTCCAAAAGTTATTTGAATATGTATATGATTGTCAAACATCATAAATAAATATTATAATCGTGCATTCAAAGCTTTACAATCGGCTTCATGAATATCGATAGCGTAAAGAAATTTACCATTTTTAGGAATAGTAGCAGAGTCGTAACTCAAAAAACACCCAATACATTGCTATCATAATCCCTTCTCGGAATCGCGGCAAAAGAAACTCATACATATTCATAGTTTTCTTGTTATTAAGAAGTACTTGTCCCTTTTTTTCGACAAAGCTTCGTGTCCATCAGTATCCTCTTGCATATTTCGGAATTCTCCTTAATTATTTCCAGCAAGCAAAGGATCACATTTTTTCCACTCGGTTTTGATTTCTTTTTTATTGATGTGCTTTAATCTCGATAGGGCAAACTGTGCTTATATTCTTATGGTGTCGCATTTCCGTATATGATGAACTGTTTTACCTTATTATTAAGAAAGTAATCAAGTCAATCATTGATCGCTAAAAAAGGTTACGGATTCTTGAATTTCCTTCACTCCATTTTCATTTTAGCTTTTATTGCTGTTTTTATATTGTTATCTTATTACCTAAATGTTTCTATTTCATAATGTTCATTTTTGATTACTTCATCTGCAGACTGTTTATTTTACTGCAAAGTGTTTATATCTATTCAAATGTCTATTTTCTCTGCAAATATCTCCATATTTATAATCTATTTTAAGAGCACCCGAAGTGTTTGTTTAATTTTCAGATCGGTCTTAACTTCTTAAAATTGCTTTGGTAAACCATCTGCAGGTTGCGTAGATTTTTCTCACATCATTTCCTGTGGGCGTTTCCTTGCTGTAGTGTACGTTTTCCTTAGACTTATAAATCCACAAAGTCATTTTTTCCTTCCTCTTTTTTCAATCTGTCTCTTCCTCTTAAATTTATGCGACGAAGATGTAAGAAAAGACCTAACAGTCTCAGTCTCGCCCGAATAAAGTCTTTTTATTATTTCAATCACATCCTCATATCCAATTTTTCCTACTTTCACTTGGAAGGATTCGTAAACGAAAGTATGTATTCGTAAACGGTAGGGAATTGAGAGCTTCAAATAATCGCGGACCTTTCTCCTAGCGCAGCAAACATTGGTAATAGAAAAGAGGAAGATTTGGGAATCTCCTTCCACTGACATTCCGTGCACATGCTACGTTTTTAAGTCGTGCTATATCACGCCGTAACAGCAGCTGTTCCTTCGGGTACTTTTTCCTCCAAGGACTGCCGCTAAATAGAGTTATGGTAGAAAATGATATACGATTATTTGATATAGGCGAAAGTTTCATATGGAACAAGTAATCTGTGAATACATTAGTTGGCCGTAATAATAAAATTTTGCAAATTTTTAAGGGTCGCGAAGCGTGTGGCTCGTAATGGGAATAAAATATGATTAGTTTTTAAGTTTGTATGGAAAAAGGCTGCTTTTATAATAGGGATAAAATTAACTATCTTTATATATTATTTTTAATCATCCGTTTTCGGTGAACAGCGCTTTTCTCTCTTCACACCTCATCAAAATATTTAAATGACACACTATTTAAAAGGGAAAGTTTCCCGCTTCCTACAAAAAATAGATCAATAAAACCGATGAAATGAATTCATTTGTATGAAAAAACACCATTTGTTGGAGTTAAAATTTGAAATCGCCCATAGAATTTCTATACTGGATGTGGGGATATGATATGATATATATTCCCACATGAATCAATGACTTTCTAATTGGTTGGGCGAAATTTCGCACGGGGAATCTAATCCCCAGAAATTCCAAAATGTAAATTTAAAGCACGATAGCTAATTACATGGAAGGATTACATAGATTTAGTGATTACATAGAAAACTAGATCTTAGACCAGAGATGGGGAACTTGTGGCATTCAGGCCAAATTTGGCTTAGTCACTTTCTGAACCAATGACTATATTTAAATAATTTTGTTACCCAATCCTGTTAAAGTCGCCGAGTGAAAACCAAAATGGAAACTTCTTTCGCTTTACTCAGCAAATTCATAAATTTTCTCACACGCAATTTCAAAGTTAAACTAATTGAATGTAGGCAGCAAGAGCAGTTTCACAGGTGGCCTATCTAATGCGACTGAGTGATAAATGCGGCCTTCCGACGAAAAAAAAAAAGATCCGCATATCTTTCCCAGACCATTTCAACAATTCATAAATATCGTAAAAAGTTAAAACGCAATGCAAAACAAATTACATCGACGACTCCAGATTTTGATATTCAGTAGTTACGATATGGTATTATTCTTCAGCAGGCTTCTTCTCGGCGCATGTATCGAATCGAATTAAATAGACGTTATTCAACACGCAATTAAGCTTTGAATCGGAATATGAATAAATTATCCCCGTATTTCGTTTCATTCATCTGCGATACGGAAGGTAACGAGAAAGGAATTGGAGCGGTCGGAGAAAATGCATTTAAATTTTAAAGCTGATGATCCTTAAGGGCGGTGCGCGGCGAATCGGGACGGGGATTAGGGTAAATGAAAAGGCTGAAGAGAGGAATTCGAATAGAATGAGTGTGGCAAATGTAGAGATTAAGTGGAGAAACGGAGGAATCGGAACGTAGAGAAATGAGAGGGGAGAAAAATGTCAGTTTTTAAGCAATCGGAATGAATTTGATACGGAATTAAGCGAGAATGAAAATTTGACAGAAGAATATAGAAGACCGTCGAAGGAGACCATATCATAAGAAACTCAGAATGGAAATCTAAACATTGACAAACGCTATTACTTGAAAGAGTGATACAAGGAAAAAGTCTTTTCTCCAACAACACAAAATAATGGGAGAATATCCTGTAAAAGATATTTTTTCTAATTCAAACTGGGAAACCAAAACCTGTTCTCAACTGAAAATAAATGGGTGGAACTCACCTCAATACAATCTTATTCCAAAATATAATTAATTTGGCGGGTGGGATCGTTTTGGAGTCAAAACTTTACTATGACCGTCCTACCTTTTCTTTCTTTAGTTATTTACTAGTCTTGGTATTCATTTTTTGCAATATTTTCTTTTCTCAGTTATCAATAAATAAATGCACTTTCTTATTTTTGGTCTTAAAATGAATCGTGAAATAAAATGTACAATTTAGCCACATTAGAGAGAGTTAAATTATCGAATTCTTGAGAAATCAACAAGCTAAGGCATTTTAAGGCAAGCACAGCACCTATGACTTTAAAGAGTATGGTCAGGACTTGTCAAACACTACTTAGGCTTCCTAAGAGGAATGAAATTAAAATCTTAATACAATTACTCATTATTCCGACAATCAATGCGGCCTTTTAATCACTACTGGAAACAAGTTTACTCGTTTTCATACCTTTGTTTTCAATTCTCATGAATGATATAAAGAGAGAATGCAAAGAAATATGCCTCAAACGGTTTCCATTAAATTAACTTCGGACTTCATAAAATTTAGATGTTAAATTACTTGAATATAGAAATTTTCCACTCGACTGGCACGTGATTATTTATGTGTGTTACAAGAGTTCTTTAAGCGAATGAATGGCAGATGCCACCTAGCGATAAAAAATGTACCTCATTGCTCCTATGGGCTGATAGGTGTAAGTTGGGTTGCGGCACCACAGGGGTAACGTGTATTGTGTTGCCTACATACCAGGCGCCGAATGCCTCATAACTTTCGCAGATGGAACAAAATTTATACCGATGATTTATTACTATTATTGTTAGGACTATCCGTCTCAGTTAGACATAAGCCTGGTGGCAGCGTAATTATTACATTTCATTACAATTGTAAGATTAAAATTATATCAGAGTTAAAATTACAATAAATATATCATTACAATTAATATAGTTATATATGTCAATATTAATTTATGATTGTATATTTTCATATGTTAATATATAATTTAAATAATGTATTATACATATTACAATATATTTATTGTCAATTTTAGATAATTCCGATGGTAATAATACACAATAAAACATAGTCGCACATGCAGGATTTTTCAGGGTTACTAGTAGGCCTTCAAGGCTACTGAGGCGGTCCTAGGGTACACAGTCCCCACCGTACATCACCCTACCTGGCAATCCCTACTGCCCTCACATTTCGTCTTTATGATTAACCACAATATTTTAGTATCTGCAATACCGTAACAACTATACTAAAATTTTAGATTTATCTTAAAAAATTTTGTATTTTCAGGAAAGGGCTCAAAGATCGATTCAGGTAATTTAGGGTTGAACTACCATCGGAAATAAATGAGAGTGCAAAATTTGAATTGCATCAATCCAGAAACATACGGAGCAAGTTAAATAAAAGCTCTTGGATACGATCTAGGAGTAAAAAGACAGGAGAGAAGTGTAAAATTAGAGAAGGAAACAGAGAGATAATTTGAAAAGGGAGAGGACGAGGAAGTGAATAATGGATATTAATTTCAAAGATGAGGAGCGAAACTCCGGGGAGAGGAATTAAAAGTAGTTTATAAGAAGTCAAGTATTCCATAACAAGTGGTAGAGTAAAAGTTTATTCGTTTCACTGCGGGTTTTCTACGGGATTGGGGGGTTGGGGAGCAAATGATAGATGATAGGCTTAAATGGCAGAAGTTCCGTGTAAGAGGGATATAACAGGAAGGGGAAAGAATGGGTGGAGTGAAAAAAGGGAAGTAGATTAGAGGGAGAAAAACATTTCTCTCAGATGGCAGGCAGTTGAGAAGTTTCCCGATTGGGTGAAACATTGGAAAGTTGAAAATGAAATAAGAATTTTAAGGCCGGAAAACGGCTCCCCGGCTTCGCTTAATTTAATAATTTCGAATTGCGTCTTTCTCGGATAATCCTGAAGATCCATGGATCCATTGGTGTATCATCCTCCGGAAACATTTATTTTTTAATACTAATTTCCTCAGTTCATCTAGGAAACAATTTCACAACGCCCTTTCCGCTTTCGATTAAATGATAGCAGTGGAAGGGCGTAAAATGAGGCGGAATGGAATGGAAAGAGTGGGAAAGGAGAAAAACCTTTTACTTGTCTCTTTTACACTTTCAGGTTTAAAGAGTTTTTACTGTGGCTTTTCAACTTGAAGCTCATGACATTCTTCTTGTTTAATGGAAAGACATCGCCTGTTAATGAATGAGAGGTTCAAAATACTCTCCGATAGCCGTAGGGTCGATGAGCAGTTCCCTGAATAAAAACATAACCTTCGGATTACCGACCTTCTAGGAATCGCCCAATGCGTATTTAGATGGTTATGCAATCATCCTCAGGGGGTAAATGCTTACGTTTCCATTCAAGAAAAAGGATAGTTTTTTTGAATCTCTGATCTCTTTGTTTGTTGACATTTTTCGTTCTTCGTTTGACTCTACCCACAACAGATACTTAATTGAGCACACTGATCTTGTCAGATTCCAAGTACTGCTAGGAGAGAATACGTTTTCATCCTGAATTTCACAACAGCCGTGATCCATCTTTACCTGATTGAAGACATTGTTTAAAATTACAAAGAAGTAGGTTGTCTTTCTAATTTGAGGGCTTTCGTGCATGTTAAATAAATCGTCCTCTTTTGGATTCAAATATTGGATTCTTCGTATCAAAATGTAAGCCTCACCAAATTGGCAATTGCTCTTTCCTCATCTTGCAATGCTTTTTAGGTTTATAAATATACATTTTGGAAGAGTAATCACAATTCACGTCCAGAAACAGCGCTTTGGAGAAACTAACACTAATACATTTTTCAAATTCTTTAATATGCCAACATTTTACTTCTGAAGGTTTGGCGGAGTAATGTGGCTCACTAATGATACTTATTGACAAATTTTCAGAAAATGGATATTCTTTGAGACTCTAAGCCTTAGAAACGTAATACTAATGCAAAGTCGCAAAATAAATGAAAAGAAAAACAACATAAAAATCAGTCGGGGCAACATGAAGTCAGATTTTATAAGGTATTGTAGTGAAAATTTTTGTTCAGAAAAGTTTGATTTTACACCTGAATTCAACAGAAGTTGAAATCGAAAAGAAATGCATCTACAAACCAAACTTTTAATATATATTTTTTAATCCCTATAAATGAGTCCTTACGATAAATGAAAATAATTTACTCTTTTGAAATTGATGTGTGAGACAGAGATTTGCGTTGATTATCTCGATTTCATGTGCGTAAATTTTTTTATCTGCGTCTTCGTTTACCCTCTTCTTCCTTTACCTCCTTCAACTTAAAACGAATGAGAATTCTCAAAGGTTTCTCGTAACTTTCTCAAAGGTTTTTATCCATTCCTACTCACTGCTTCTATTCCTTCCCATCCCATTTTAATTCCTCCTTACACGACTCTTATTTAATCTGAAGTAGAAAGGGCGGTTTAAATTGTTTCTCAGATGAACTGAGAAAATTGGTATTAGAAAATTAAAGCTTGTGGACACACCAATAAACCATAATATATAAATGCCTCAATAAAAAAATAATAAAGCATATTCCGAAAAAGACGTAATTCGCAATTACTGAATTGGGTAGCCATTTTCCGGACTTTTTTTCTTTAAATTTTTTTAAAATTTTTTTATTTAAAAAAAATTTTCTCCAAAATTCTTTTTCATATTTAACCTCCCAATTTTTCATCCAGTCGGAAAGCTCCTCAAACGACGACAACTTTTTAGCCTGTTTCAGTATTAACTCGCGCCTTTTTTAGAGAGATTAATTGTCTAATAAATATATGTTAATTCAAATTGTATATAATATATATAATTCAAAATTGTAAAGATTTTTATGTACCGCAAAATAATATAATTGCTTTTTGATTTATGTCTACCTCAAATTAATTTACTCGATGCAAATCGAGGACTTCTACTCCTCAAGTATCAAATTCCTGAACCGAAATCCAGGATGTGGTCTGGAATCTGGTATTTGCTACAAAAACAACAGATTGTAGCATTCTTCTAGGAGACATCCTCGCTCGCCATTATATTTTGTCTCGAGACTTTTTTCGTCGGTATTTGGTTCCGATAGGAAAGCAGACGCCTTGGAATGGCAATGGTCCCAAGAGTTCAAGCCTGCGGACTTCCAAATCCTGTGATTCTAAAATAAATTCCCTAGATTCCTGCGTAAACGTTTTAAGACGGATGCAACTTTTTTCCCCCAGATTTCCACTGACTCATGGAATCATTCCGGACAACCAATAAGCATTTAGGTTTGGTAAAAGAATGTGAATGCATAATCAAAAATACTAACAAAATGTTGGATTTCGCTTATTTTCCTAAGGTAATATTTGTAACGGGGAATGTCTCCATGTGCAGCGAAATATAAATGTGAACGATTTAATATGAGACACGATTTATTCCTAAACTCTGATGAGAAAAACTTGGCGGAAAAGAATGGTACGTCAGAACAATTACTGTCGCATGCAGATTAAATGATACACGAAAAGTACAAATTATAACTCGCTTTGAGGTAAATTTTCCACGAATGTGATATTTTCCACGTCACATTAATTTTTAATATATGAAACAAAGACTTTATTAAGTTAAACAGCTTAATGAGCAAAATAGCGTAACTTAAGCTTTTGAAAAATACCTCTCCGGAATCCCCATCAAAAGATTAAAGAGATTTATTGTACGCAGATTTAACGTGATGAAAGCTGAGAATTTCTTCGTCGATTGTAAAAGAAAAAGTAAACAAGGACTCGGGAAACGATGCTTAATATAATTTTTCAGTGTAGGCGAACGGCGTTTAGGAATTTTCAAAATTTCGATAGAATTTTTAAGTTAATTTATTATTATTTGAATTAAGAACTCGAATTCCTAAGGAAAATATTTTGATCGCGAAAATTATCTGAAAAATATACCTGTAAAACTGGGGCTTTGGTGTTTAATCAGAGGGAATATTTCCGCCGAAAATTAAAAATGAAGCCTATGGAGTTCATTTCTTCTTTACCACTAGATTCTATATTCTCTACTGCATGGTAAATGTGGATATTTCAGTTAAGTCCGGGGAAATTTTGGTTCAGTGGTTTATACAGTGTTCGTAGTTCATATATCGTTGATCGAAGAGCACCGCTTGTCGAGATAGGAGAGGTACCTCGAGTGTCATTTGCACTCACGTCAGTCAGCTGTCCACTATTCGAGTAACCGTTGTAAAAAAAAAATTTCTAATTTTTCCTCAGGTGAGTAAATCTATACATCAATTGATTTTATACTACCTGTGCCTTTAGATTCTCGCAGTTAATCATGCTATGTCCTTTATATTGTTCTTTTCCGGGTATTTTAAGCCATTTAATTGATTTCCTACTTCATTGTAAAATATAAATATAATGTATAATTCTTCCCCGTGCTTGTGAAAATATTTTAATCCAAATTTTTTAATAGCTATATATCTTTTCATTGCACAAGTTGTGATTTTGAATATGCAAATTTGAAATTTACAGTGATGACTCATCCTGACTGAATTCTATATTTCATTTCCTTTTTATATTATTTTACTCCTTCAAATACTTTTAGAATTTACTAATATTTATTGCAAATTTGTGATATTATATTTACAATATGATTTACAGTTCGTCATCGTATTTAAGGTGTGCAAATGCATCCCCGGCATTTTGCAATCCTGTCCCATTTTGGGACAAGTTTAAAAAATAAAAATAAAAAAGACTTTATTTAGGGCAATATTGAGACTATAAAGTCTCCTCTTACATCTAACCCTTCGTAATATAAGATTTAAAAAGAGATAGCTTAAAAAAACAGTTTACACAGGTGACATTACCGAAAAAGAAATCAAATTTTAAAATATGATAATTTAATACGTACTAATGACACCACACTAAAGCTTAAGATTTAAATGATGAATTTGTATGAAAGATGAGTGTATAAGTGCAAAAACTAAAATTAGCAAAATAATATTTGAAAATTTGTGTAAACGTGCCCTGGACTCCCCTGACGGCGATGAGAAGTGAAACAAAGTAAGCCATTTCGGCTAAGTGGAACAGGCGTTACTTTTGTCTGCAATGATCGAAATCATATTGCAATCTGAAAAATCAAGTTGAAAGGTTATATTTCTTGTCAGGAAAAACATCCTACGAATAACATTCTATTAATTTAGATTTGACAGCTGTATCTCTGACTCTATTCGATTTCGAGTTCTGGTTTATTCGGAATCCCAATCAACTTTCATAAACAATGGAAAGTGAATATTGCTGTACCAATACTCTGACAAGTGACGATTTCCAAATACTTCAATAGCAAATACGCGTAGTTCAAGATGTAGAGGTAACGTTATTGCTATTAAATTGATTACCGAACGATGAATTCTGGGAACTAGTTTGCGACATTTGAAAACGCCGCTAGAGACTGCTGGACCTTCAATTTTATGCGTTTTTAATTTACTTCTCTTTGGAAACATGATTTGGTTCATCGCAGTCATTTATTATCACTATTCCCTCCTGGTGCTGAGAGCTGTCATAACTGAAATAACTAGATGTATTAGAAGTAAAGAGTGCAATTAGTTTACACATAATCTTCCTTAGTCTCTACAGTAAGATCCACATCATCTTCGTAACATGAAAGCATAAAAATAAATGTTAGTAAGATCAAATGAACATAGATCGAAAAAGAATCAAACTACATCGGTAATTTTTTTACATTTGCCTCAACAGCCCCATCTTCAATGAATTTTAATATTTATTCGGAAAAACGGACGCTATTGTATTCTAAGAAAATCGGCCATGCTTTATTTCCTGTGCCTTTTAAGACGTAAGAATAAAAGAATGATACACGGAACTATACGATCCATTTTCAATAATAATGCTAAGTTATTAGTAGTAGTATTTTTATAAGTGTTTTGACAGCTAAAGTCATTTCGCACAATAAATTTCACAGAATCAGGCGAGGTATTGTGGTGATCCATAATGGAAAAGAACTTAAAAAGATTTGTACTTTTACCACAGATTTATTTACTATTACTTGTACGATATATACTGCTATTGTGTTACTATTATTTACACTAAATACTGTACGTATTTTACCACAAAACTGTGGTAAAAGTACAAATCTTTTTCAGTCCTTTTTCGTTTCGTGCATAAAGACCCCCGCCGGGGATCGAATCCGGAACCGCTTTCACCACAGTTGAACTTTTATCAGAGTTGAAGCGCTATCCACTTGGCTACAGGGGAAGCCCGTTATTGTTATACAAGTAGCGAAGGATCCGCACTCATAAAAGCTATTTTCGGCCTCAAACCAGACTTTTTCAATCCTATCTCACCGTTCCACGTGACGGACTTGAGCTGTATACAACTCATCGGACGTAAAAAATCAACGGAAAATTTGGACGCGTGAATTTTATAGAGTCGCAGTTCTGTTTGCGAAATCGAGTCTTTTATTCGATCCTCATTGGGCTCAATCTCCGTTAGGGAAGGCTGCGTCAAACGACACGCATTGAATTTGCTTGGCGATAGCCAATTTTAGAAAACCTCCACGGTCAACACGTGTCCCCAACGGTTTATGTCAAGCGCAGAATCAATCCCTGCATTCAATTATATTAGCTTACGTTTGCTCTTAAAAGACAAGTGATCACATCCGCGATATTTTGGGATTCATTCAGTTCTTCACCAATAATAGAATACATTTGGACGGATTCGAGTGCGAACTCATTCTGAGAATGAGTGATGTATCATCTTGAATGTGTATATAACCGACCTCACGTGACGATGAGAACGGGTTAACGTGTGGGTGTTCTGCGTGGCAAATCACGATGGAAATTTTTAGAGCGAATCGGAACTGAGGAACATGGAAGTGCAGCGAAAATCCAGAAATGAAATCTTCCTAATTAATAGCTTTGCGGACAAATATTAGTTTACATGCGTGACTGTAAATGAATAACGTGGGATTTGTCAAAGCTTCGACTATTTTTGGTACAATGACCGCAGATAAAGAAGTAAGGTAATAAACAAACTTTATCATAACTAAATTGAAATTTCCCGTCAAAATAATGGAATTAAATTACAACTTATAAAAAGCATACAGATATTATTGTGTACATCAAATATTTCTCGATAATCCATAGAAAAATAATTGCTCTCAAATTTTAAATATCCATCTTTCCTATATATCTGTACGAAACACGAGCCGTTGAATTTGTCTTTGTCGCCAGGGGGATGGGTTGTTAACAACCACAAAATTTCACTTATTTTTCGTTATTTTCGTCCTAATTCTAGCAATTTCTAATCTAAGACGATATTACGCGACCTAAATAAGAAACTTTGTACGATATCCTTTCTTTTGGTACTTATCTCGATTTCATGGACTATATCTAATTTAATTCTGCAAAAGTAAAAATGGTCTGCGCCGATCAAAACGACATTAACGGGAAATTCCTATGGAGGATTTTTGATTCATCTCTAGTGTAACCAAATATAATTTCTCTAGAAAAATATCGATATTTGTTAGGCCATTGCTTTTCTAATGAATCCCCAAATTTTATATTTCTACCTTTTAGGGAAGCACGTAAAATAATGCTCAAATATTTCTTCCATGTAATTCTTACAGGAATTACTGACATTAGATGAATAAATATATACACAACGTAGATTATTATATCAGATAAATATACCAATTATTTTCTTATTTTTTGGTCCCTACTTTATGTTGCGTACTGCATTCATTTCTTTGAAAGTATTAGAATATTTGGAAATAATTACCATAAGAAGAGTAAAGCTCTGTATAACGAGTTTTATTGTTTTCTGTTACATACAGCATATACGCTTCATCTAATGCATTTGACTAAATCTATGTAATCAATACCCTGCAATATCATCGTAATACAAATGAAAAATAAATCTCAGAAATCGCTGCTTTTCATGTTTGTGTCTGAGCTTCGATAGCTTCCAGTAGACTGTGACGAAGTTAACATCTCGTCAAAACAAGGATGACTTGTACAAATCTTTAGATGAAGATCAGAAAGTTTCCACCCTCGGCATCAATCATTTCAGCCCTATTTTTGCGTCGTGATGAAAGAAGCAATCTTGGGAAGAGAGATGCGAGGAATTTAATTCATCTTCATCACTACTAAGTAGTTATACTTCATTGTTTCTATCCTTCTAGGAAAGTCTTGCGGTAAGTTAGCTTAAAAATCATAAATTTCACAGACGCTTAGCTTAGATTCTTCTACCGCCCCAAAGGAAAATAATTGAATCAATTCCACTTCCGGATCCCAAATATACTAATAGGATGAAATGTTTGTTCCAGTTTTTTAAATGAGATTTTAATAGCGTATTAACCCAAATATGATGCGACCCCAAACCGAGTAGAGCGACCGCAAGTAGTTTGGAGGGAAATTCAGGAAAAGGAAAAACACATTTATTTTTCTCCTATTGAGTAATAATTTCATCTGAACTCGAGATTAAAAATTAAGGACAGAAGCATTGGTATAATAAATACATAGACCAATAACTCAGCTGTAAAATTTATGGAGACCGCAAAACAATAAGTGCATTACGTGAGTAAAAGGCGATTCCGGCGACATTAGGTCATTGGTCCTCTAAAAAATTACTAAATTTCATACTTCTACCTTGTGGGGAAATACGTAGAATTAATGCTCCAAAATTTCTTACATAAAGTTCCTATATTTATTCTAAATTTTCTCCTCATGAAACTTTTCCAACATACCAATTTGGCACCACCATGAATTCTCAATTAATTTACAATGTAGATTCTATAAATGTATGCGCTAAAATGCGTGAGGTGGCGTGCTATGTGCTTATGATTCAAAGCTAGATGTACTCGAATGTATGCTACTTTCAAAGGTATATGTGAAAGAAAAAACATTGGACTACATTTGGGCTGATATGCACTAGAAGCGAAAATCAGAAATACTCAGAAAGCAGGTACTTAAGTTTGGAAGCTATGAGGACAATACCGAGTCCTATGACAGCCGGTTATCGACATGGAAACACTAATCGTAATCTTAGTTAAGCCGGATTTGCTAGGACAGTGCGGAGATGGATGATTCAGAGTCAGTTGGTGGTTGAGATTTCGGATTAGTGGTTAAGCATCCCGCTTTGACTTTACCATCGCCCTTCCCAGTTATATCATTCGCATTTGGTGTAAGTACTTATGACAAGACTCTCGAAAATAGTATGGAAGTTTAAAGAAAAGGGTTAAATAAGACATGGTAAGTCACAAATACTAAAATTCAGAAGGAGAAACGAATGAGAAAGGATGAAAAAATGACTTCACTCGGACTGCGATCTACCAATTACCGGTACGTTACTTGGTTGCTTTAACCAATAAGCTATCTTACCAGAAAATCCAAACATGCCCCATTCCCAAAAATTTCCCCAATGTTTAATAGTTGATAATTTTGTAATGGTTAGAGAAACCAACCAGTAATTGGGAGATCCGGGTTCGGTTCCGGTTCAATCAGGATTTTTTCATATCCGTTTCTCTCTGAGAACAAAAGTGAAAATGAATTCGACTGCACTTGAATCGGTCAGCCATACTTCTCCTTTCAATATTCAATCAATGAATCTACTGAATCTCGAATGGTTGTAATTAATATTTAATGAATGTAACAATTTCATGCTCGCATTCCGTCTACTGAAAGTTTTACCTCAGTCTCTGTGTAAGTTCTCCCTCAGCAGTAACGATCATCCTCTCTAAAGGATGCGAATTTTTATATTTCATATTTCAAATCGCTTTTGAATTTCCTTTCACAGTAGCGATTCCTAAGGCTTGAAGATCAGCGCTATATTCTCCAGAAGATGCTGTCGTTACGTGCTCTTTTATATCTACACTTTGCTTTTAAATGTCATCAATATCCTATCCCCTGCGAATCAGATTATAGTTACGATAATTGGCGCTTCTTATTCAGGTAAAAGGAAAAATCATTTGGACCTTTTATTCATCACATATGGTTCAACTGAACGATATCAGATCTTCAACTATCTTCTTCATAGATCATTTTGGGATAATGGTAGGCTGATTCCACGCAACAATTTGTGTTCTGAATATTGCATCCCAAATTCGATTCCTGGTGGTAGCCACGGTATCTCAAATATCGAAAATGTCCAAAAGCACTTTCAATATTACTACTACTTAGGTAACAAAAAATTTACCCCCACAAAAAGTTTTCAGAGGGGTTTTGGATTGTAAGTTAAGACAGTTTAGTTTTTCTATCGGTTCTGCTGCGAAATAAGTTTCACTCAATATTTTTAAACTTTCAATATGCTTTAGGTCTTATTATACGAATTTTAACTAATGGGCCAATCTTAACCCAATTCAAGGTAACATTGGCACAAAAATTAAAACGATATTTTGATGAAAAAAATAATTGGTTATATATTAATGGAATTTTCCCTAGTATTCTTCAGAAAAGAATCATGGCATTTGAGTACAAAAAGAAATGACGATTGGCAGCAATAAACCTGTATTAAGGCATATACAATTGTGCCAAAGTTTCCCCAAATAACGGTACAGAGTAGGAAAAATAAAAACTATGAAACCCGTAAAATAATTTGTTTTTTTTTACCGGTTATTTGACAGGTATGACAAAAGAAAATTCTAGTGTATAATTCATGAGCTATATATAAAATTTGTGAACTAATTACGATGGTAATATTATTTATTATTCGATTTAATATAATGTAATATAATCTATTTATTTATTCATTTTTGTTTCATAGATATTAAAATTGCCAGTTTAAAGTGAAAGAAATAAAAACAATAAAAATAAAAAATGAAGCAATATAAATTTATGGTTATAGTAAAAAACAAAAAATGTAACAAATTAATTACAAACTGAGTAAAAGGGAGTAAAATATAGTTTTATCTTGTGTCCATACGAATAAATTTCCCTCTTATGTAATGTAATATAATGTATTATAATAAATTATAATTCCACCAGTAGTAGTAAAAATAGTTTTAAAAATATTTTGAAAAATATTCAACCAGGTGAATTATTATCGGTAATGTGATATACATTCTCTCGATTTATTGGACGGATGGTGGAATTATAGCAAATTAAGCTAAATTAAACCTGAGCTGAGTATCACTTTCTTCCAACTTCAAACACTTTTTCGATCGTTTGTAACGCGGGAATATAATGAAAACTTAAAATAAATTAGCAAATAATTATCATATCGCAACGTGATGATTGTCACCATTGTTATTCGGTGAACTTCCGTCATTTTATAATCCCCCATTTATTCCTCTACGAATCCCTGCTCGAGAGACATCCCCGCTGACATCTTTACAGAAACGCAAAATAATAATTTTGACCACATAGTCGTCAATCTTCTTAAGTATTCCGAGCAAAGTTTGAAGTTTGGAGAAAAGGCATCATCCCATGGGAGACGGCACTTTCGAGGGAGAAGATCCACCTTGTTACTTACCGCACCTGCCTCACAAGATCCACTCGCTGGTTAAATGGAAATTGCCTCGGTCAATTAATCAGAGTGAGGCAAGGGTGAGGCTTCCATGTCACGACCAAGGTCAGCCGCGGCTTTTGTGTTCAAGATTAATGCGGGTCCGCGCTCCGCGGAATTTATTTTCTCGGACTTTGTGAGAGAAGTAGATATGACACATTATCCCTTGCTACTGAATCCTCAGCCACGTTAATTTCTATCGTTCTCAAATCGGCTAATCCTCTTTTCATCGTGAATCTGTGAGTGTTCCTCAACTTCATACTCGAGGAGGCAACTTGTAAAAAGAAAACATGAGTTGAGCCCACACTATCGGAATATTAAAGTTGAATCTGGGATAGAATGTAAAAAAATGTTAGGTACTGATGTGGATGTTTGTCCATTAAATTATTGGAGGATTTCAAATTTAATTTTTTGGAAATCCTGTGGTTGTGAGGACCTTTTAACTTCACCATAAAACTCTTCTGTGAACATCTTTTCCGCCTTCCTAAAATATTCTTCCTTCTCAACTAAAACAGAATATTATTTTACCTTAGTCTAATTTTAGGTAAAAGCGATTCTTTTTATCGAGTGAATGGATGATTTGGTAGTCTTCGTATGAGTGTGGCTTGAATTTTTTTACAATAATACAATGTATATAATATCCCTGCCTGCGAACGGCTTACAAATTAAATTGCAGTAACATTTTAGTCTAAGATACAGGATTTTATATATTCATCTTTATGGTCTTTATGAGCCAGATGTGGGCTCATCAGGAGTTGTCAGGTTAAATAACCATAAGCCTAAGATTACAGATTATTTAAAATTTAAGATTTGGAGTATTTCATAAATTAATGATGAAAATTAAAAACAATCTCAAACGTTTCTAACAAAATAAAGCACTACGTTTACAAAACAATCACAAAATACTAGTTATGATTCTAAAAATTGTAAATACTGCATCTACTTGACTATCGCACTGATTATAAAATGAAAATCAATATCAATCAATAATCTGAATATTATCTGAGAGTTGTGTTGTTGCTAAATTCCTCAGAAGTAATTAGAAGAACGGAGAAAGTTAAGATTGGAAATTAAAAACTTATGTGCAAATCGAACATCATATGAGATGCAGGTTTATAATCTGCATTTGAAATTGTGTCAAAAAATCGTAAGTTTCAAAAATTCTTTTCGGAACCAACCTATCTGCAAGATTATGCTCGCTAAAGAAGCAAAAATGCGTAGCAAGAGCGAAGTTTTCCAGAAGAAATTATCATATTTGATTAAAACTCAATCTCCTCCTCCACCTATGACACAAGTGGGAGATAGCAATGACGTCGTTAGCCTAACTAACATTTTATTGAAAAATGAAGAGATTAATATCCCAAATAAATGTCTTCAATACAATCTCTTTCAAATACCGTCCTGCAGAATATATATAGTTTCGGGTGTAGAACTCTTCATCAAAAATCTGGATCACTCCAAGAAAAATCAAGAAGGAATTTAGCATCGACACAACTCTCACATAAAATTTCCAAATCCAATTGACGCATGAACACTCATACAAACAACACCAAATTAACATAATAAAAAGAATTTCATTTACCTAAAATAAGAATAAGGTAAAACAAGGTGTAATAGTTGAGATGGAACAATATTTCAAGAAGATGGAGATGTTGACAGAAGAGCGTTACAGTGAAGATAAAAGGTTCTCTCAACCAAATCATTTACAAAAGTAAATAAATTAAACGTTGTAATAACTTAATCGACAAGCTTAGCAGTTTTCTCTGAACACTTCAAATCAATCTCCCGCCTCTACTATCTCCTAAAAACACATAGAGAAGAAATTCGGTCAATAGCTTCACTTACATATCGTTTATCACATTGATTGGCCAAAAAATTCAATCAATAGCCTCTACATCAAGACTTGAATATAGAAAATTCCATAGACCTTGTTTGCAAAATTAAAATTCTCAATCACCTGGAACAGAAATGTTGGTTTCCCCTAACGTAGTTTCATTATTTCCAAGCGTACCTTTAAAAGAAACTTTATCTTTTCTTAAAATATGGCTAACGGAGCAAATCTTTTCCAAAGAATTAATTAACGAATACTGAAGGCTACCTAATACTTAAGACCCAAATAATATCTAAATTAAGCGGACTAATTTCTCTAAACCAAAACCGAAAACCGTAAATTATTCCTTTCAATTTATTATAATGAATAATAAGGTAAGTAATTATTAATAAGTAATTAATTCCTCTATCGGTAAATTCAGCAGTGTACATGTTACTTAAGCGTAATTAGAGGAAGGTTTACTAGATGCATGTTGCAACGACTTACGAATACTATACTACTAATTTTATTGTAAGAGTACTTGCAAATTAGAGCGAATGAAAGAAGCAAGAAATAATTTGTAAAATTTCAATATCATATATCAAAATAGTCGTAATAACCGGTTCTAATATAGGAGAGAAACCGAAATTGAACCAAAATTCTGTTTTTTCGTTGAATCGGAGCGGAAACCGGAACAAAAGTTATTAGGGTTCGATGCCCTGCTTTCAGCATCTTTGAATTTCCTGATATCCGAAGCTATAGTCATATTTTCGAAGGCATTGGAGGGTGCATCAGAGAGCCACTAAAGACATGCAAAAACTCAAATATATTGTGGAAAGGGTTTTGAGGCCCCTGACGCGGAGAAAAATAGTCCCCTTGTCAGCGCAAACAAAGCGGGAATGCAAAATTTCACGCAGAAAGACGTGGTTCGGTGACTTAATGCATTCCTTTTTCGGCGAATGCAATCAACGTCCGTAAACAAATTACGGAGCTGAGCAAAATGTCGCGTGGGGAAAGAAAACAAAAGCTTACGTACGTTTGCATTGCCACTTAGCTAATGAATCGAGGTAATACCAACATTCAATCAATCTCAATGCATGCACGCTTAGGGTTAAATTGAGGCACACAACAAATTTAAAACTTTAAAATAAAATATTTTCTCTAACTCTCAGTTATTCGCGAACATCCTCGTCGTAACGGATTTCCCAACAGCTTGTTATGACTCGCTCATCCAGCTTGTAAATATCCTGCCCCCTTAACAATCCCTTTCCCCTCCATTCAAATAATATTCTTACTTCTACCAAATCAATTTTCGTTTCGTTTCTGCCGCATTTCTCTATTTTTCCAAATCATTTCGCTCTTGCTGTAAGCTTTACGGAATTTTGAATTTCGTCTGTTTATTTTTTAGGCGAGGCGTAAATGATCACGAATGTTTTGATAGTAAAAATTGTGGGAATCGATTGAATTTATGCGTGCTGGGACTATAGAGATTTTGAGGATGTCCAAAATTTATAAAAAGTAAAGGCAACTTCTGAGATTAATACATTCTATTCTAAAATATTCTACCGTAATTTTATTGCGGACCTTACTTTATATTTTGAAATAATTCCCCCTTTTCTGTAATTGTTTTGTTTAACTGCTTGATAATCATCTCTATTTTCTTTTCTTATTATTCGTATTATTTTTCTTATCATTAGTATTCTTTCTATTTTAATATTCTAAAGCTTTGAATCTCAAATTTTTACTCAAGTTGTTATGCTATTTTTCAACTCTATGTACTATTTTGTCTATGGCAATGCCCCTATATTTTATCTGTAAATTTCTTCATCTTATACATTGTATGTTATATCTACACCTACTTTACAATTTCTTACGTTTTTAATGGACAAATTTAATTGATGATTGTTTAACCAGAAGAAGAATCAATCTGAGGACCCCATCCCATAAACTTAGTGGTACTGGGAGAAGCTTTGAGGTGATGACTATAAAAATATATAATAAACTACCTGATAGTTTAAAAAATAATACAAACATAAAATTCAACAAAAAAATGAAGGAAATTTTACTAATGAAAGCATATTATAGTGTAAATGAATTTTTAAACGATAAAAATGTTTACTAAGATTAATTGCAATTTTAATGCAAATTTTATTTTAAATATAATAATAATGAGAGTAGTACATAATTGTAACATTTTTTATTATAATATATCCAATAAGAAAATAGTTTGTGTAATCTATAAAATATTACATTAAATTGTAAATTTTATGTAAATGTTATCTTAGATGTGACATTAATGAGGGTTTTATATACATGTAACTTTTTATTATAAAATATTTAATAAGAAATTGTATGATATGTGTAATGTATAACAATATTTGTTGTTGATAGTGTTTTATATGATGATCTGACTTGATCTATGCATGTTTTCCATGTCCTCGGAACAATAAAAATATTATTATTATTATTATTAAACTTATGTATACTTATTTACTTTGTGATCTATTATAAATCTTGCATTTTTAACATTCAGTAAGTCACTGCTCGTAAATAAAGTATTATTATCATTCATCTCTGAGGGATCTTAGCCAATAACTGACGGGCGTATGCATAAACTTCATAAAGCCAAAAATTCTGCCACGAAAATCATCAGAAGTTCTACCAATGATTTGGATGATTAATGCTTAGTATCTTTATCTACAGAGAGTAATTATTGAGGAGCTAGCTGCAAGTACTCCACGGAAGGGACTGTCACATAGTTGAATACGGAGGTGGAAACCTTTTAGTCACATTTGGTCGCATGTATCATTCAGCCACTTCAAGCCGCATGAAAAATCATTACACCGCATTAGATAAGCATATATTGCATTTAAATAGTTTAATATCTAAATACAATAAAACCCGGTATATCCCGGTTATAGTCCGTTTTTCACTCGGTTTCCTGAAAATCATCTTGACCGAGATTTACTGTATTATCCCCGAAAAAGATTTTTATTATTGAATAAATCTATACAACACAATTTTCATTTGATTCTCTTTTGATGAGCTCAAGGAGATTTGAAAACAAATTATATAAATGCAAGCAAATTTTTCAGGGGATGATGAAAAGGTCGTATTTAGCACCCAAAAAAGGCATCGGCCACCTCAGGGCTAAGTTAATTAAAATGTTTTAGCAAAAAATTCATTAAAAACCTCATTACTCGTATATATTTTAAAGTGAAACTAATTTTGGTTTTTGGAAGCAATTGAAAGAAGTGTTTTTTTAATCGTATATCGATCCGTAAAGTATTGATCACTCTTGAATTATCTCATTGTCAAAATAATCGTCTCCGGAATTGAAAATTTGTTTCAATGAACCCCATGACGCATTTTATGCATTAAATGACGGTGATGTTAATATGTAGCGGTAGTTTGTATCTAATTTATCCGGGAATTTAAAGCTAGACATTAAGGTTATCAAAAGATAAGTCTCTAATACAGTAAAGCCCGATTTAGACACTTCTCAGGAGATTAACTGAAAACTGCGCTTCATATGGAATAGTTTTGACCCAAGTGTGACAATTTTTTGTTTTTTGTGCGTTGAAAAACATTGGGGAAGAGTTTTTTGCTCTTTAACTCTTGAAATGAAAATGGTTCCTCTTAAATTTGCTTTTTTGCTACTGTTTAATATGGGAATCCTAAAGACTCAAACTATCAATGTGTAAGTTTGCGTGCCATTTCGTCATATTTTTTTAAAGAATGGTCTGCCTTTCGTGTTTTAAGAAAGCCGTCCTCAATTAATTCATTTTTGCCATATTCACTATAATTGGCAATTTTTTTCAGATGATAAACCAGACAATCGGGAAAAGCGAATTATAGTGTATATATTGGATACATACAGGAAAGTCCACCTTATAAGCGGTTATCTGAGCGTATGAAGCTGTATTTTAGCATACCTTTTGAGTGAACGGAGCTGAGTCTACGAGCAAGGCGTATATTATGAGTTTTATGCGGTAGAGCTTCAAACAGGTTTCACTATATTTAGTTCACAGCAGTTTGTAATCTCAGTAATTGTAAATGTACAGTCTTTCTCGATCCACATCCTTACCATTTCATGATTAAAGTGTTTTCATATAAATTAATAAGGATTCTACCTTAGCAAATTCGTTTTCCTATATATATTAAGTATAACTAGAGCATATAACCGTATCGTAGGGATCAATTTGCCGTATTTTAGGATCCAAACCTGAGGGTAGTAAATTGCACCTCATAATATTCTCTTAACGAATTGTTGAAGATTTTTATAATTTCGCCTGATCGAAAAAGCCTGAAATGAATCTTCCCTTTAAATTCATTTTGAAGAAGATCTAAAACACCGCATCATTACTTTTCCAAAGCCGAGAGGTGTCCTAAAACTATAATATCCTTTTCAATACGTTTGGCAGAATATATTCATTCTATGTACGTGAATTCTTCCTGCTAGTATCGAGACTAAAAAATTGTCATTCCTGTTTTAGTGCAGGATAGAATAAACGGATGTCATTTGCTTATCTCTTTATTCTTTTTATCTACTCTATTCTAGATTCCGGCTATATTTTCAACACCAGGAAGGCAATTGATTCATCGTTTCCTCCACCATTTGGACCAGAGACCAGCATTTGGATCAGAGGATCAAGTAATTAAGCAAGTTGGAGAGTGAAGTGGTATGCCGTTTCTTTCATCATCGATCCAGAATACTGTGAAATAATTCAACGTAAGTACTGCATAGTTATAATATGATTATCGATTTTCATAGCGTTTCATACACCCACATCTAATCTTGAACCATTCTAACCACCTTTCGGCGTGTGGCGGGGAATAAATGAACCATGAATCTACTTCCCTAATTGGTTACTCATCGCGTCACAATGGTAGTAAAGAGTATAAATGCCAACGTTCATCACCGCTTAAACTTAAGAAAAATTCACATCACCAAACCCATGAATGAAAGCGAGGAGAATTAAATGAAAGATACGTTTTCTCTATCCTTTATCAAAAGGTGAATGAAAAACATTTCTGAATGCGGGAAGAAGAATATTTTACGATAAGGTTTGCACCTACGTTTCCTAAAGACATCCACAGAATGAAAATTTTTAAAACCTAATTATTGGGTAAAATTTATGAAATTTTTCCTGTTGAGATTTTCTTTTGCTAATTCTTTTACCTAGTTATAAAATTAAAGAGTGAAATGATGAATCAACTCTCATTTCGAGGGAGTAAAGAAAAGTAAATTACTGATTAGTAAAATAAATTGCGCATATCCATCGTGACAACCGAAAAGTAGGTTAACAATGTGATATAAATTCCATCTGAACTTGTGATAAATACTCAACTACACTTTCGACTAAAATAAATAATGCTATGATTTTCGAAATATTTTCGTAGGTATTTAAAATCAACACGTGCGCTCCAAAATTCCTATTCATGCATACGATATTGACGAAAGTAATATTTATATTTTTAATATGTAAAATACTGTGGGATAACACCATAAACTATGCTGTAAACAAAATTCCTTTCACTTAAACAGAAAATACTGCGTGGTATCGAATTTCAATCGATGAAAAGAGAATGAATGATTGTGGCATTAAAGTAATCCGATTTAAATTTTCGAAAATGGCTACAGCAAAGTATTTTACGCGTCATCAATATCATCATCATCATAGGTCATTCAATCCGTAGATTGGTTGACTGCAGCCCTCCATTCCTCTCTATCTAAAGCTAACTTTACTACATCCTGATATCTCTTCTTTCCTATATCTCTCTTTATTTGGCTAATAATTCATCTCTTGACCTTCCTCTTGCTGCTTTTCCTTCTATTTTTCCCTCAAGTACGTTCCTAACAAATCCATTGTGTCTGATGATATGTCCAATCTATCTGCTTCTTCTTTTTCGGATGATGCTCCATATCGTCATCAATATATAGGACGGAATTTGGCGTGAATGTGAAATGTAGATTTTATTCTTTTCGCCGAAAAATTCACAGCATAAACGCGCGACTCGCGGGGGTCAAAATCCTTCACCTAGCGATAAACGCGCAATTTCCCGCGAGGTTCATCTGTTTCTTCGGTCGGTTAAATCAAGAGGCGGATAATCGAGCTACCTCCGTGATAAATGTCACTTCTCATCAACTCAACTACGCGGAGTCCAGCCGCTTTTCTCTTGTCACGGCTGGAAGATTCTAACGCTGCTGCAATCCACTCACGAGTCCAACGAGAAAAGGGACGTAAATCAAGAGAGGCGTCTCTTCCTCCTTCAGCCATTCATCCGAAACACAATGTCGGAGAGGTCTTCTTTCTCTTCCATGGGGTCACTTTAGCCGAAGAAGAGAGCGGCCAAATGCCCTACGGGGAAGGGAATGAGCGAAGCTTTTAAAAAGTCTCAAATTTAATTATTGGACGCCTTGTACCCTTCAGGGATGTCGGGGTGGCTGTATTGGATTGTGCTGGAATGGGAGAGTAATTTTAACCGAAATTCTCTCTGTTTCGTAAGCTAAAGAAGAGGCGATGGGCATGGCTTTGGAACGGAGGTGTTGGAGATCGGCCCCAGTTCCGACCCCTATTATTTCCTATCTCCAGCCACACTCCTGTGGTACCTTACGGTTTAAGCTTTTGATTTGTAATATTTTGAAGGAATTATGGATACTGGATCTTTAAATAAATTAAGGGACCATAGCAGAAGTTAAAGGGGAGGAATCAAATAACCGATATCGCCAAATATTCTTTCATAAAAAGTGAAATTAGATGAAAAATGTAAATTGGGTTAGTGGCATAACTTCATGTGCAAAGTTTCTTTCCATTCAAGCGATTCTTTTATTAATAGAGTATTCCAAGTATTCTTTTACATCCGTTCTCTGAAGAGGTCTTCAAACCCTTACCGAAAATAGAAAGGAGTTTAAAAGTAGAGACTCTAGTTTATTTAATTAAATGGAGTGAATATTGTTATGTTTTGTAATTATTTAAATATTTATACAAGTGACGTTGTGAAAACGATGAAGTGACACAAACCTGAGAAGTAACATTGTATAATATATGACTGTGAAATGTAGGTTTTTTGATTAGAGGATATATATGATGTATGTACACATTTTGGTGGGAGTACCAAGAAGATTTAATTGGGTCTTGTTGTGGTGTTCTGGTGTTCCAATACTGTCTATGGGTAGTGATGTTATTTTTAGAATATTTGTCTGTATGTAACGTCTGGTGTGAGGGTTTAAATTAAGTTGTTCATTGACAATGGTTGGGGCTGCCACTGGAAGAAACTATATATAATTGTGAATAAATAAATTCTTTAATATTACCATCTTAAAAATCTTATTTATTATGTTGATGAGTTTAATTTTAAATATTTGCAAAAATCTAACGGAGCTAACCGAAATGTAATACTACTTATTAGAATTCGATGTTAACTAAAGTACTTACAAATTAAAAAGCTATCAAATGCATTGATCAACAGTTTTAGTCTATGAACGTTTTGCAATCTTTAATTTCATTTGGTTTACTTCGATCACTTTACACTGGTTTACATTCCCTATTTTTTTCTCGAGAAACTACACGTTGTTTCCACAAACAACGGGTACTAATAGCTGAAAACTAGTGATTTTGGTTCAATTCACTAAGTCATTCTATGAATTATTTTTAAACGCTTCTTCAGACATATACCGGTGTAAGACGCTCCCGCATAAGACGCGGCTTTTTCCCGGTCCCTAATACATGAATCACATGGTAAGAATACCTCCTAAGACGCTCTATTACTTACTTTTAGCGAGTTTTTCCCGTAACCAGATGCACTGTGACCCGTTTCAGCCAATCGTTTGCCTCATTTGATGGAACAAACATTTTTTGCATTAACGCCGCCGTCTTCCTCTATCCTCTCCTGCTATGCCTTTTCTATAAAACGATTCTTTGTGCTTCATCTTTTTAGAATGAATAATTGTGTGAGAAAAAAAAATAAGATATTGCGAAGAAAAGCTATCTTTACTACTGTTTCAGAGCCTATACGAACCGTATTTTTTAAGGCAGAATGTAGATTAAAAAGTCACCTTTCGGTATTTTCTTTAGCCACAATCTTAAGAAATAAACATTTAAAAAAACATAAAAGGAGTGTTTTGTGGGCTTTTGAGCGTATTCTCGGAAAGATCGCGATGCCTTATTACCAATTTTATTTTAATATTCGTTATTCTTCCCAACTTGTCTATCTGATAAAATCTGCTTCAATGTTGACTATTAAGAGAAAATCGGACTGTTCTTCAAATATATTATGAAAGACAAACAGAATTGTACGAACCGTCATTACGCTATTCCAGTTAAAGCGGTGTCTTCCCTTTGTCCTTTGGAGAGCGTCTTAACCGTCTTTTACTCTATTATAGAATTAAAGAACGCATCAGAGATTTTCCATGAATGAACTGCATTCCCCGACAAAATCTCGGTTCTACCACTGTAAATATATAGAGTTTGTCTTGTTGTTTTCATTTTTCAGTCTTTTCTTTATTTTTCTATTGTTTCTCTCTTTCGTTCTCGCGTTAGAGAAGTTCAATTTATACTCAAGGCTAATATTTAGAAATGCGTGAATGCGCTTTTTCTTTCTATTTTGTTTTCGTGAATTCAAGTCTTCGCCGTTAGGGGGAGCCAGAAAATGCATGCATTTCTCGCGAACCAGTCTCAAGGAGAAGTTGGAAGGTGCAGGTAGCAAGCTGTTGGCGAGAACTTGACATTGCTGGGTATTTGCAACGTGTTGTTGTAATGAACTTGCTCGTCAAAGTGGTAGGTATGTCTATTGCCTAATATATTCACCATTATTAATGATTTATACAGATATCGACCGAGAACTTACGTATAGTAAAGAAGAAAGACACTGGTAATTTTCCACACTGTTTATTGATGTCGAGATGATTTATTTATTTAAAGCGGTCGACAGCAATAAACAGTGTGGAAAATTACCAGTGTCTTTCTTCTTTACCATAATGGCTTTCCACAAACTTACGCCTGATCATGCAGATTTTAAACTTACGTATAATTGCCGCATTTGATCTGAGATCCAAACCACGCGATTTGAATTTGTAAAACTTTCATTTCTATTTTTTTCTGTACTAAATATAACATGTGTTTGAGTGTCTTTCATAACGTAGCACATTTTTTCTCAACCAGCTTCAACGCCGACTATCAGTGCTGTGAAAGTGACCTCCGTCTTAGCCTTGGGTCGACGTTGAGCATTTGATCAGCCGAGATATCTGCCTGCTGAGTTACTTTAGAGTCCTAAAATGCCTCACGAATTTTATCTAGATTTGTTTTCGTACCAAAGTAATCATCAGGTGCTCGGAATTACAGAAGGAATCCGGACCTAAGGTATGAGAAGTATTAATCGGCTTAGGCTGTCATAAGAAGTTAATATTTCGTAACGTAAAACTAAGTTTTCATTTAAATTGAAAGGTTTATAAAGGTTTTAACTAACTTCGAAGAGGAAATCGGTTAGCAAATTTCGTTCTGGCCTAAAAGGAAATACCGTTTCTCCCATCACATCCACGTTGCTGGAATACTCTTCATATATCGTTGGCATAATTTTAGAAAGTAATAATGAAATTACGTTGCATCATATATATGCTGAATAATGGTATACAACTTGGACTCTGATACTTGGAATTTATTTTATGTTTTAAGGGATATCGCTTTACCAATTGGTTGTATTAGCTCATTCTGGTTCGAGGAAGAAAACCTGTGGCAAACTAATCCGTACCTCATCTTGCCTAATGAGTTTAATTTTCTCTCCAGAGATACTGGTAAAAAGTTACTCATAGGTGTGGGTTCTTGCCTGCTTTTGCGATGATAACTTCAGAATTACTTTTAACTGAATGGAATTATATTCCCATTGATTAGTTGGGGTTTGTCTTATTTGTGTCCTTACCTAGTAGCCACTGCAGTACCGATGTAAACTTAGCAGTTTCATCTTAAAGTATTATCGAAAAATGTGATGAATTAAAATGCGGTTAAAGTTTCTATCTTTTTCTCATCTGAAGGAGGTTCAGGGATATCGATGATTTTATAGTTTTGTCTACCTCTCGGGATTTTAAATTTAACTTCTTCCTTTTCTTCAATCTTTTCAAAATCCAATGCTCTGAATAGTATTTTCTAGATATTTTAAGAATTGCCGCTTGAAATTTGCTAAGATCCCGGATATGATACTCTACGATAGGAATGATGATGCGTGAAATTTCGATTTAAAATTGGTTTTTACCTTTGCTAGAAAACGTTTTTCCAAATGCCTGCTCATTTATAATGTTTCTCTGTTGTTCTTACTTTTGCAAGAAAACGTTTTTCCAAATACATCGTCAGTTGTAACGTTTCTCTTATATGAGGGAGACTTTCCATCCTCTTGCTTTGTGATTCTAGTCAGAGTGGCTAAAATGTATGAGTAACTGAAGATAGCCCACATCCTCTCTTGCTGACAGGGAGGTTTTGTATAATACCTAGAATTCGGATCTCAGGTTTGAGGGTGACGCATCCTGAAAATAAATATATTTTTATTTGTAGATGGCAAAAATATGTCTATTGGAATTTTTTTGTGAAACACTATACTTTTCATTGTTCATTACTTATTTCAGGTACAGTGTAAGCAGAGAAAGGTTTTCGAGTGAAATTTGCCCTCTTCTATAAGTGGCCTGCCCTGACTTGAGATCTCGTTTTTTAAACTTACAAGACGATGCGGTACGTAAATGTTAAAATGCTGCATGGAATTCACTCTTTACTTCTACTTAATTCTAAAATATCTAAGTTTAATTAATACTACATTCACTCTTAGGTTTCCAATTCATCATTTTCTGAATGTTTACTCACCAATGTAAAATACCACCTCATATTCTTGACTTATAGTTTATAATGTATGCAACCTATCGTTTCAGTGCCACTACCTTGGCTTTGTAAAGCTGAGGTCATAGTCCTATGTGTCTAAGAGAGCTGGCATTCGTTATGACCGGTTGAGGACCGAATTCCCTGGGTGTTGGTGTCTTTGAGAATCTCCTGACCTCTACATGATCTGTATTGAAAATAAACTTGAGAGAAGTACTCCACGGCTCAATCTTGAAAGGGTTGCAGTAGAATGAGATTGTTATTCCCTATGTCATACTCATGACCAATGCCCTACAGATTTTAGAGACTGCTCTCATATGAGTGCTTTCCAAATATATATTCTTCATCGTTATTTGGTATAATTTCATATTTACTAACTCAAACCATTCATATTTATTAACTACGATCATCAGAAGCTTCTGATGATGGTACTTTGCAACGAGAACAAGTACTTTGCTACAGCATTAAAATAATAGTTTTTGGAATTGTACAAATTTTTTCGTAATTTTTGCTCTAACTGGTTTTCTAAAAAAGCACGGTTCTGTTTTTCTAATAGACCAAGTGGAACGCTATAAAAGACCGAACTTCTTACTCTGAAATTTTTATCGTATAGCCCGGAAGACTAGATGAGAAAAACGTTTGTTGCAGATTCTTGTTTTTAAACTATTAAAATCTCACACGTTTAATGGTAGCATTGATATAGGAAAAGATAAATAATTGTGAAAGCTAAAGCTAACTATTTTTCGTCTTATTTTTCAGATTCATGAATCCAGAACATCTGAGAATATGAGTACTACGAAGTTTCAACGCAGGGGAATGCTGGCGTCCTGTCGATGAGCAAGAGGATTTTCAACCTCCATTTCTTTTGGATCTTGCTCTTTATATTGTGTCCATAAGCTATCAATGTATTTTACTGCATATGTAACTTGAAATTCATCTATATTTAAGCAATAGAAGTATGTATTTCCTACCATATTGCTGCAACATTGTATTGATACTGGCATTTAAATAAAACCGACGTATTTTAATTATGAGCTATTACTTATTAAGATTTCCCTTTAATTTAAATTAAAGAAAATGAAAAATTGAGTTACGTTTTAAATACTGAGATTATACGATGTGAAATTTGATTGAAATTTATAACTAACATCAATAAAAATTAGTAGTAAAAGATGAGTATTAGGAAACCAACCTTCTTTGATGAAGATGGCGCCAAGGATAGTACCAATTTTGAAAGAGAAGAAATTCAGAAATAATGTCTCAAAAAAAAAGTTTTCACAAATTAAGATCGGCGCCAAATAGACGCGAAATGCATTTTGGGTATGAAAACAAATGGACGATAGTCATTTTACACTCTAAGGAAGATGGAGGAAAAAAAGAGAAAATTCAAAATGGCTTGACTTTGAAAAAGAAAGATATAAAGTAAAAATAAAATTTAGATTATTTGAATTGGCGCCCGTACGTATGTCATAATACGTCACAGTCGGCACATGACGTCGAAGTTTCACTTTCATGAAAGGGAAAGTGTTGGGCTCAAAGGGTTAAACTCACGAAGCTTGTTCGAAAATTTCGAAAAAAGGGTTAAAATTGGCGATTTTGCCCTTGAATGACCTCTAAATTCTGAATTCGTCCTTCAAAAAACGCCGAGAAATTCCGCAAGGACGTGAGGGCGCTGAATGTCACATTCAGTGATTTGAACATAACAAGAATATTCGATGAATTTATCTATGAAAAGTTGGCCTCTTGGTAGAGTCTACGATACCGGATTAGAAGTTCTGGTATCGAAACCAGTGTAAGTAATTTTTTTTTATTGCTAGCAACTCAGAGGAGGCCATTTTTCTTTACTTAAACTAAGTGTCAGTAGATATTTATTTATATTAATTTTATCATTCTAGGATTTGTCTCAAAATTTTCTTATTTTGCTACATAACTTTCAATTCAGCTATATAGTCCTTACAGATTTCCCGGGAGAAATCAATCCCAGATCTTACCGAGTGTAGCGCACAGTATAAAGATTATAGTTTTCAACTTTAGCAATCTTTATTGACCTATTCCATAGCGTACATCTCATATTTTCAATAAATAATAAAAATACATTCCACATCACATTCAAATTTCCATGTTCATTTCCTACTACTTGGGATTAGAGATCAAAAGTTGAGTACCCAATTTATTTTCTTTCGATTATTTCAATCTCGTACGATGTGCACCTAAAAAGAAGGGCAAATTAATTATCTATCAAAGGTATATACCTGCAATTTATATGCTTTTAAGATGCTTATAACTGTTCTATCACCGCATTTCAAGAATGAGCTATAAAACACCGATGTCAAACGAATATGCCAAAATAATTATCCATCAGCAATTACGTTTTGGTAACGGATTCATAATTTTGCAACACATATTACAAAAAAATTTCCTGTAATATAAGTTTTAATCAACCGTTGATTGCATTTCGAAGATTTCAAGATGCGCTAATATACTTTAAAACTATTTAAGGATTTAAAATTAACGGATTTGTCATTCATAAATTGTGCCATTTCATTTATAAATTATGCAGAGGAAATTTACAAATTAGTATTGAAAGTTTAACGTTGAAAATAAGATTAATAATTAAATTCATTAAAAAGTATTGTAAAAGTCGATCAAGAATATCAGACATATACTGCGTAAATATCACCAACAGATTCCATTTTAAGAACTTAAATTTACATTACTTCAAATTTAGACGCTGATAGTAGGTTTTCGAATTGTAAACGAGTTAGCGAAGGCACATTGAGGGGTTGTTTCAAATTAAGTAGAACACATCATTTTTGGTTAACAAGAAAATTTTATTCATAGTTGCAATGTGGAGTCTTAACATATCAACAGTCTTAATATATAGCAGTCTAAACATTTCAAAATAGAATTCCATGCAAGTTTTCCTTGAAGGTCATCATTCTGTCTCAACTATAATTCCTGAAAAGCAACTCACTTGAAGAAATCTTTGCAATTTCAGTTAAAATTACTAGTCTCAAAAATATCAATAAATGTAAGTCGAATAAAATAATTAAATCTCATAAATCATGATTCAGAATAACTATAATTCCAGACAGAGGCATTCATCGAATAATATCAGAAACCTCTCATCGTATTTCGTCATATTCTTCTTTGTCAGATAGAGAAACCTGAAATGAAGAAGGAAACAATATGATTATGTTAATTACAATTTATCAAGAGTATCGGAAGAGGAGCCTAAGTTCTCATGCTTAAAAGTAATAAAGTCTGGGTGTTAAGTTATTCAACTATATATAATAATACCGAAAAATACCCATTGAAAACCGATGTGAAATAATGTATTTTCTAAATAGAAATTGTCGGATTCCCATTCTGAAACCATCCGAAGCCATAAAAGATACTAGCTGTCGTGAAATATTTAAATATTCAAGTAAAAGTTTATGACAATATCTGAAATGTTAAATTTATAGAATACGATAATACGTATCCTCTTTGTCTATTAAAAAAAGAGAAGTTAATCGATGAAAACGTTCCATGGCAAGACACTAACAGTGACAGCTATGCAAATAACACTTTCACAAAACAAATGTTGTGACTGAAGAGGTATTAGAGGGGAAAAGAATACCGCCATCTGAGAGTGCTGAGTGCTGACTAAGGAAACATAGGTTAAACATCGAATTCCAAATCACGAAATAACATATATTACTTTCGATTGTTCCTCCTTAAGGCGAGAAAAGATTGAAATTTTAATTGTATTAAAAACTACTTAACTTATCGATGAATCGGATATGTTTTCATCGACATTACAGTGACTACATAATCTAGTGAAGGGTACATGAATGACAAAAGATTTCCCCTCTAAAAAAATTGGAATTAACTTCGGTAAGTTAAAAGTACTTGTAAAGCCATCATCCCAAAAGCAAAAAGGAACCCTTAGAGAACCATTTACCAGAATCTCTGGAGAGAAAATCGGTCACTTGTCAAGATAAGAAGTGGATTAGTTTGTCACTGCTTTCCTTACTGAGCTAGAAAGTGCGGATAAAATCCAAGTAAGAGCAACACAATAACCCTGCCAATAAAACAAATTACATTCACTAAGGAGAGTGGATACTTCTGCAATTATTCAGCCTCACTGTAGCATCAGTAGATAGGTAAACATCGCTTCAAACAAGACTGAGTATTATAGGAGGGTAAAGTAAGTTGAAATGCGATTCTCATTATGTATTAATTTCTTTCTTACCTCATAACAACAGACCTATGAAAAATATCCCATTTATAAAGATATGAAAACTGCAACGGTCTTTACCGGCGCCAGAACTTCAAATTTACAATCCGGTGTTCTTTTGGATGTCTGTTGGGGCGAAGGATAGTCATCCAGAATAAATGCAAAATTCCACAGGCCTAAGGACTTCTGCAAAGCAGAGAGAATAGCACTACGAGACCCTTATTAGTTTTAAAAGAATTGTCAGAGTTATACGTAACATTAACTTCACATGATTCAACCTTAACCAGTTAATACTTTTCATACCTGACTTTCGAGTTCCTTCGATAAATTAGAACACCTGATGATTACCTTGGTACGAAAACAAATCCAGATTCAATTCGTGCGGCATTTTAGGACTCTACAGTAACTCAGCAAGCGTATATCCAGGTCAAATTCTCAACGTCAACCAAAGGGAAAACAGCTAAGACGGAGGTCACTCATACATACAGCACCTAGAGTCGGCGTTTAAACTGTCTGAGAAAAGAAAGATTCGCTACGACATGTAAGATATTCAAACACTGCTTACACACTTTGCATAGATGCAAAAAGAATGTTTTAGAACTTCAGAATCGCGTGGTTTGGGAAAACAAACTCGGTTCAAGTTCAGCAATTATACAATGCAAACTTCTCAGAGGGAATATGCATAAATCAATGGTAATGGTGAATATATTAGGAAACATACTTATCCACGTGTTTGACGAGCAAGTTCATTTCATCAACGCGTGTAAATCACCCAGTAAAATCAAGGTCTCGCCAACGGTATGCAAATTGTAGGCCAAACTTCTCCTTGGATATGGTTTACAGGAATGCATCGAATTTGAGTCCCCCAATCGGGAAAAACGCGAATCTTTCACGAAAACATAATAAAAAAGAAGCACAATCACGTATTTCTAAATACTAACCTTGGGAATAACTTGTATTTTCATGATACTCTTCTGTTGGAGTCTTTTGGTTTCGTTTTGAATTTTTTTGCCTAATATACTCAGCATGATCATTGATTTTTGCAAATGACCGCTGAATGCTATATAATACATATACATTCCGCGTTTGATCGAAGTTAGATTGCTTGTTCCAAGCTCTCTAAATTTGGGAAACGCTAATTCCTGTTTCTATACTATTCCAAATGTAGCCAATGATTTCGATTCCATTTATATACTAACGTGATTATTTCTTTTCCGGTTCCAGTGCCGGCTACCAAGTGACCACTAACCTAGGCAAGCTTGTCTCTAAATAATGCAACCCACCTTACTGAAGAAAATAGCTGGAGTTGCAGGTTGAGTCCTTTAAAGAAGTTACCTGAAGCCTTGGGATCCAGGTATCGGTTTATCATTGTCGATGATGGCGGTTTTACTTCTGGTAGGTCTACATCCATCGCCGAAACTTTCGAATACCATTTGTGTAGAACACTGCTTCATAAAAAGAAAGCATGGTAATTCAGGAATTTCGTCTCCAGACAGGCAGTAAGACCCGCCTGAACGAACTCTTACGAACTTAACAACTCTCTTCTACAAACTGTTCTTCCTCCTTCCCTTCAGCAGTTTTTTGGTAACCGTGTGGCAAATCTCAAATTGCATCAACCCAATCTATTTTTCCATCATTGCTCGGGTGTTCTTGCTTAAATAAGGACGAGTCGAGGAATTGAAGAGGTTAAAAAGGGAGGATGCTGAAACGGTTGCAGAGTTACCATTGTTACGGAATTATGCTGCTTGTAACTATAGGCAATCCCTAATCCCTCATGAGGACAGTCAACTACAAATATACCTAGTATTTAGCGGTTTCATTACTAAAATTTTGCTAGTAAAACGATCTCGAAGGAGAATTTAGAACTGCAAGCAGCTATTACATTCATACGCTCTAGATTTAAATAAAAAGAAATGAAGATGATTATGTGATTGGTTGTGATTAACATTATTCCTTTTTACTGAAGCAGATCCTGTCTTACTACGAAAGTTGCAATCTTTCCTTTTCAAGTCGTTTTTCAGTTTTAATTGAGGATTTTATCGAGGAACGTGAGGTTTTCCATAACACCATTTGCTATAACGTCATTAAATATGTTAATAAAACTATTGTTCACGTGAGAGGATATTGCATAGATGCCGACTTTTGCCGGGGAAACTAAGAAATCTTAAGCACGAGGAAGGCCAGATTTAAGAAGGACGTACTTTAGTTTCAAATTCTAAGGTACACATCCATTGAGCGCCGTTAGGGACTCAGGCGGGATGTCATTTCCCCGGAGTCCCTAATGTTGAATACTCCCGAGAATTTCCATGCTTTAAACTGCATTTCCTGACAAAATCTCGGTCCTACCATTGTGTATATCTATATTTTGTAATGCTATGTTATACTTTTCACCTCTTTCTCAATATATTTTACCTATTGTCCATTTAAAAAATTTCTTTTACACATTTTAAATTTCTTTCATATCATTATATTAGATATTTCTATAATTTTTGTGCGTACCTCTATTATATTGTATTTTCCATTTTTTGAGTATTTTCTCGTTTTCTTTCACTCCTTAGTAACAATATCACCGCATGATGAGTATTTCCTTCTCACACAAATACATCATTCATATGAATCGCAATTTTTTATTCCAATATTTTCAAATTCAAATCAAAACCTTAACATTCTAATAGAAAATTCTCAGGGAAGTTCAATTTCTGCTCATGGCTAATACTTAGAAATGTGTGAATGCGCAACTCCTTTCTATTTTTTTTTTCGTGAAAGATTCAAGTCTTTGCCGCTAGGGGGAACCACAACATATGATGCAGTTTTGCAAACCAGTCTCAAGGAGAAGTTGAAAGGTGCAGGTAACAAGCTGTTGGCGAGAGCTTGACATTGCCGGATATTTGCCAGGTGTGGTCTAAAGAAATTGTTCGGCGAAGACGTGGGTAAGTCTGTGTCCTAATATATCCACCATTATTATTGATTTATGTGAATCTCGACTGAGAACTTGATAAAGTATGATTGCCGCATTTGATTCGAGATGCACACCACGCGGTCAGATTTGTAAAACGTTCTTTCCTGTTTCTTTGTATGCGAAATATCACCAGTGTTAGAACATCTTTCATAACGTAGCACATTTCTTCTCAACCAGTTTCAACACCGACTCTTCGTGCTGTGCAAGTGACTTCCGTATTAGCTGTTTCGCCCAGGATCGACGTTGAGCATTTGACCTGCCTAGATATTTACGTATATGCTGAGATCCCGGAGCGTCTTGCCGAAAATGCCGCACGTGGGTCATCTGGATTTGTTTTCGTACCACATTAATCTTCAAGTTTTCGAAATGATCGTAGGTATTCAGAGGTCAGGTATGAAAAGTATTAAGTAGTTAAGGTTGTATCTTGTGAAGTTAATGTTACGCTTAACTCTGGCGATTCCTTTTAAATCTAAGATTTTCAAGGCTCACCTGACACCCGGCTTTGACAAGGTTTCTACAGACCTCCAAAAGTGGATATTTAGGAACAGGTAAAAACCATTTCTTCTATCACATCTAAATAATTGGAATATTCTTTATATGTCGTTGGTATAAGTTAAGAGAGTAATTGAGACATTAAGTTTTATCTTCTGTATGCTGAGTAGTGGTATAAATCTTGTATTCGACTAGCTGAAATTTATAGTCTTGCACGTTATTCATCCGCTCACTCTTGCACAATAAGATAAGCTATGGCAAAATAATCCACTCCTCATCTTGCCTAGCGAGTTTTATTTCTTTATTTATTTTTATTTAACTACCCGGCCCTTTTAATCAACAATCAACGGAACAGCCCAACGTTGATAGGCTTTAGGTTTGGGGTTTTTTTCCTTTTGATAAGAAAACTAATTAATTTTGCAGATGACTAAAAATGTATCTAATGGAAACGCTATCCTTATCAGTACTGTTTACTTCTTACAGGAACAGAATAATTAGAAATAAGTGCCGGATTGGAATTTGAATCCGTACCCTCTTCAGTATAAGGCCAGCCCTGATTGGAGATCTCGGTGTTTGCATTTGTCATTCATCTAAATTACGATGCAAAATCCGGTATGTAAATGTTCAAGTGCTGCATGGAATTCACTCTTTGCTTAAATCTCCAAGTCTTCTTTTTCTGAACTCTGACTGACTGACTCATCAATGTTAACTTCCACCCCATGTTCTTAAACAATAACCTAACTAAGATTCGCATACTATCGTTTCAGTGACCCTACCTTGGCCATTCAAAGCTGAGGACTTATCTGGAAGGGAACGGACATCCGTAACGTGCCCCCGCGCCGATCGAGGACCAGCAACTCTTAGGAGTTGGTACCATTGAAAATCTTCAGAGGAAATAGAACTCAAAATCTATCTTGAATACAGAGGAGTGAATTGAGAGAAAAAATTTAGGGCATGCGGATTCTAGAGACAGCTCTGATACGATCTTCATCTGAAAATAATATTTTACTTTCCGGAATAGCAGGTATTTAAATTTTGTTATTCTCTGGTATTCATGACTTTTGAATAGACTTAGTATCTCGTTAACTTCAACAACCTGTCAGTGCTTAACAACTATAGGATCCTGTGGAAATACTCGTTGAATTTTTGTATTTCTAAACGATTTGTTCTAACTATCGACTATTAGAATAATCCTTTCATGTTGTAGAACGAAAATACCAATTTCCACACTAGAATTTTTTACGTTCGTACGGAGTTATCAGTTGGTATAGCAGGATTTTTACTGTGCTCCTTGTTCATGATTTCCTACTATTGGATACACCCCTAATTATCCCCAGATATATAAAATACAAAAGATTCTCTCTTCCTCTCTTTATCATTTCCGAAAATTTCCACATCTGTTGGAAAACTGTTTGCTACAAAGTTGCTTTTTACGTAATTTAAAAACAACTCCTTCAACCTCTAATCGGGCAACTTCGAGGTAGAATAGTATCGAATCTGCAGGCTGTTTGACATCTATAGTGTAAGTTAATCAAAATTGTCTTTTCTTATTTTACAGGTTCATGAATCCAGAGGAAGCACCTGAGAATCTGTATACTACGAATCCACAACGTCGGAGATCGTCAAGGAACTTGAGAATTCTTCTCCAACTGTGTTATGGATTTTGTTATGTTTTATACTGTGTAAATAATATATCAATGTATTCGCACCGTGAATGTTACATTCAAGTAATCTATTTTCAGATGTAGTAGAATGTATTTCCTACCTTATTGCTACATCATTGTACTGAAATTGGTGTTAAAATAAAACACGATAATTTTATATATGAGAAATTATTTATGAAAATATCCCATCAATTGTGTTCGGATGCGAAAAAATGAAGAATTGAGACGTAATTTTTCCATGCTAATTTTGTAATGAATTTACTTCTAAATTGATTATTACACGTAATAAAGAAATACGTAGAAAAAATGGAAATTATGGACAATCATTTTATAAAGGATGAGGTCAAGGTAATTATCCTCGATGGAGAAGTTTTGAAATTATGTCTCAAATTAAAAAATTTATAAGTTTTGATAACTTGTCATTGGCGCCAATAAAACGCGAAATGCATGCTGGGTATGAAAACAAATGGACGATAGTCATTTTTCATTCTAAGAAACATGTATAAATAAATTCAAAATGGCTTGACTTTGAAAAAAAATATCTAAAGTAAAAATGAAATTTAGATCATTTGAATTGGCGCCCGTACGTCATAATACGTCACATTACGTCACAGTCGAGACATGACGTCGAAGTTTCACTTTCATGAAAGTGAAAGGGTTGGGCTCAAAGGGTTAAACTCGCGAAGCTTGTTCGAAAATTTCGAAAAAAGGGTTAAAATTGGCGATTTTGCCCTTGAATGACCTCTAAATTCTGAATTCGGCCTTCAAAAAACGCCGAGAACTTCCGCAAGGACGTGAGGGCGCTGCATGTCACATTCAGTGATTTGAACATAAGAAGAATATTCGATGAATTAATCTATGAAAAGTTGGCCTCTTGGTAGAGTCTACGATTCCGGATTTGAAGATCTGGGATCGGAACCAGTGGGAGGAGTATTTTTTTAATTGCAAGCAACTCAGGGGAGGATATTTTTCTTTACTTTAACTAAGTTTCAGTAGATATTTACTTATATTTCACTTATAATTTAATATATATTTATTTTTCTGTTTTACTATGAATGGTGCACTCCAAATAATTTTCCGCTACTTATCCGAGAAAAGTAGAAAAACAGAAAACAAATATGTCACAATTTTTTTTCGCGTTACTTAAGCTGCATAACAAGAATATTCCATACACCAAAATGATCACAAGAGATTTCCTGGGAGAAACTGAATCTTAGTTCTTGTCGAGTGTAACATACATTGAAAAGATTATAGATATCCAATTATGGAAAATTTTATTGACATATAAGAAAGTGTACATCTCATATTTGCATCAAAGAATAAAAAAATCATCCCTCAGAAAATTAAAATGTCAATATTTATCTTCTATTTTCCGGGTTTAGAGATGAAAGGTTCAGCATCCAGTACTTTCATTCGAATAATCCATTCGCCTAGGACGTGAACCTGAAAAGGAGAGCCAAATCACCTATGTATTGAAGAGACAATTACAGTTCACTTCCTTTAGGATGTGTTATTGAAACTAGCATATCAACACATAATTATGAGCTAATGAAAGCTTATGACAAAAGAACATCCCAAGAAAATGAATCCATCATCAATTATGTTTTACCAACAGAACCAGTTTCGAAACCTTTTCAAGAAAATCTCCGGTAAATTTAAGTTTGGATTCCCCGGTAATTTAATCACAGTGCTTTTAATACGTGCTCATTTTCTAAATATATCAAAGTGTGTTATGACGATATGACGATTTTTTAATGAAACTTTTTCATGTAGATACTATGCATAAGGAATTTATGCACACGTGTTGCAATTTAACGGTGAAGATATCAATAAAAATTAAGCTCATTGAAAATTTAAGGACAAGACGATCAAGATGAGCAGCAATACAAAATGTAATTAACAAGTAACTTTCTCAGAATTTATTTAGCACATTTGTAAATGTAATTCAGTGTATTATGACAAATATTTCATTTTTGAATAATACATTTACATCAAGATACTATTCACAGGAGGTTTAGGAATTCGTATTCAAGTTTGACGTTGAAAACGATTCTAAGAATTAAATTCATTAAAGATAAAAGGTACAGACGGTGAAAATGAGCAGGCATATAAAATGTAAATCTCACTTTACAAGAAACGTTTTCACAATTCTCATTCTTATCATTTCAAATTTAGAAGCTGATAGCGGAAAGTTTTCGAAACATAAAAGATATGACGAGAGCATCTTAAAGGGATGTTTTAAATTAAGTAGAACAATAAGTTTGAGTTTTAAAGAAAATTTTATTCATAGTTTCAAAATGCCTTCTTAAACATTTCAACAAAGAATTCCATTAAAATTTTCCTTGAGGATCATCCATTCTGTATCAATTGCATTTCTTCCACAAAAGCGACTCACGCGTATCTGCCACATTGTACTCTCCACGGCTGAGGTTGAAAGTCGGCTTCCTTAGAGGCTTTCCAATATCTATCAGCTTTCTGATTCATCAAATTGGCCCAAATATAGAATGATAGATTCATAGACCCTTTATTGGTAACTTTAGATCAAGGTGGGAGTCTCTTCCACTCTTATATCGTTATAATATTTAAACTGAATGAAGAGCCAGAAAGAGTAATGTGGAAGAAGTTTTTGCAAGTTTTACAAAGGGAAGAAGTCTTTGTATTTTTAACAAAGAAAATATCCAAGCTACGGAAAAAACCCACGGAGAAGAGAGTTGAAAATACCACAAAACCATGCTTAAAAATTCAAAGGAAATATCAATACAGATAGCTTACAAAAAGTGAAGAATTGAATAAAATGGAAAAAGTTAAAATCTCAGTAAATCATTAGAAAAAACAGAAAAAACGTATCTAGATATAGAGCATTAAGTATGTAATAACACAAAATTACAAATCTTAAACATTAAACAAACATAAGTGAAATGACATAATTGCATAAATTAAGATCATCAAATAACTAATAATCATTATTCTAGATTGAAGCATTCGTCAAATAATCGATACAAATTTCAGATGCCTGTCATCGATTTCCGTCACATTCTTACTTGCGGGAGAAACCTGAAAATGTAGGATATAATATGGCAAACTTGTTACGTCAATAACAATTACTATCGGATGCTAATCTCCCACACTTACTAAAAATGAAGTCTGAGAGTTTAATTCTTTAAGGATATACCGAATGAAAATTATTCCCATTTTTAACAAAAATCATTTTAAATATTGTACTTTCCAAATTTAAATATTTGTCGGATTATCATGCAAAGGCATTATAAAATGCATCGAAACATTAAAAGATATTAATAGTGCCGTATAATATTTAAATATTCAAGTAGAATGTTTAGGACAATTTCTGAAGCGTTATAATTTTAAAATATGAAAATGCACACGATAACATTGATAATATTAGAAAGAAAGCTTTTTCTCCCTGATCTGGAAAAAATTGAAGGTGAGATATCTGTATTGAAAATCAATAATTGTCATATGGAAGTATCGAAAACACTGATTACCGATTTTACTATCAAACACACAGAAATTACATAAAGACTTTAAAGGGATAACTTTGGCGAATAACTAATTTCGAGGGAAATAACAGATCGATGTTGAATTTCCATATAGGGTAAGTCAGGAGAAGTACCTAACTTTTTGTTTAAGATAATAATAACCTCTGAATGAATGAAATACAATTTCAATAATGGTAGAGACAGGGAAGGTTTTAAAGAGTGACATGAGATGCATTTCGTATATTTTAGGTTCTCAGATTTTCTAAAAAACATTCTCTTGAAAGCTTACACTTGTTTTGTAGGCAAGCGTCCTTGCTTTCACTTTGTGATGATTCCCTCTTAATTCATTATTCATATCGTATATGTGATAACATGCAGTGTTGCTATTAATGATGCTAAACTGGATTTTTAAGTGATGAATCTATTTAAAAGTTAAATGAATGTTCAAGCATTACGTTTATTACTGTTCTCCAGTTCATAGCAATATTACTGGATAGCCTATGAGCACGGAATAGATGGCAATTTTAATTGTAGCTCAAATTGTAAATCCTATAGACGTTACTACTTCGATGCTGAGGTAAACAGAATGACCCAGCTAATCTAACGAATATGATATGATTTCGATCAGTTAAACCCATTTGTAAATCATCATATCACAAGCAAGATAAAAACCCCATCCCATTTAGATTTACCAGATTCTTTAGAGAGGAAATAAAACGCACTACGCAAGATGAAAAGTGGAGTAGAAATTGCTATTCTAACTGTATGAGCGGATGCAGCTCACGTAAGTTCCAAAATATAATATTATCCATTACACATCATATACAAATCACTAGAAAGGGGAGATGTATTTACCATCATTGAGAACTTAGTATAGTTTATAAGATTACCGCTTCGAACAGGAATGAGGAAAAAGTAAGCTGAATGTATGATTTTCTCTATCTCTTATTTTGTTTCTTAAAAATACCTATGAAACATATCCCATTTATAATTATATAAGGACAGTCTTGACCTGCACCAGAAACATCCGATTTTCTTTTCGGTAAAAGAAAATCGGATGTTTCTGGTGCAGGTTTCCGATGTCTTTTGAAACCTTGGGCTCAGGAGAATCCTTAAGAATTGATGCAACATTCCATGAAACAACTACAGGCTGAAGGACTTCTGGAAAGCAGAGTGAATGTAACCACGACGCCCATATTAGTCTTAAAAGCAAATTTCAGAGTCTACACTACAACTCATCATTTACTGATTGATTTACCTAGCTACTGCTCAGAACTTCTCATACCTGTTTCTTGAATCACTTTTAGAACCTGATGATTTCTGAGGTGCATAAATAAGGCGATCTATGGCGAAGCAGCTAAAACGAGGGTCGTCCGGACAGCAAGGAAAGTCTTCTTTGAAATATACTGAGGAAAAATTGCGTTATCACATGAATGATATCAAAAAAATTCATAAATTTTGAATAGGAAAGAGCCAGGAGTTAAAGATTCACAAATTCGAATCGAGTGGAACAATATATAGGCTAATTATATTTGATAAGGCTCTTAAAAATGCTAAGAGACAATGGTTCTCCAAGCGCCGACAGCGGCAACCGTCGAGGGCAATTCCCAGGAAACCGATAATCGCTCGGCGGTCAATAGTTATTTAGAATTCAGTGGGATTCTGAATAACTGGTGATCGCTGAGCGATTATCCGTTTCCCGGGAATCGCCCCAGACGGTTGCCGCTGTCGGCGCTTGGAGAACCATTGTCTCTTAGTTCATTGAACGCCGAGTTCCTTTTTCTTTATTCTTCTTAAAAATGCCTAAATCATTATTAATATTGATTATATTTTAGGCAATAAACCAAGCTATGTGATCTTCGAGGCAGCTCGTTTCATCACTGCGTGAAAAACACAGCAAAATCAGCAAGATCCCACCAAAAGCGTGCTAAAGGCACAATCCAACTTCTTCGGAATGATTTACAGGAATGCCTCCTATTTTCTTAGACCTCCAAACGGCGACAACGTGAAACCTCGACGAAAACAAAATAGAAAGAAAAAGCAAGTATTTCTAATTATTAGTCTCTAGCAGAACTTGGACTTTCCTGGGACTTTTCTATTAGGGTGTTTTGGTTTTGAATTCCGCTTTGAATAAAAAATGACGAATTAAATGAATGTCCCTTAAGGTTGACTAAGGAAAACCCAGGTTGCAATATCACCCAGAGTAGGTTGCGTAAGTAACGAGAAAATAAGCAAAAATAGAAAGGGAAAATGTAATAGATTTCCTCACCTACCTTAGAATCAGATGCTAGAGAACGACTTTTTTGAATACGGGTTACTTCCTACCTTTAGATTCCCTCTTCCTGTCTTTTGCTAACATTATTTGCCATCTTTTGAAGCAATTTTCCCAAATGATGCTACGGAACTCATCCACGTTCCTCGAGAAAATCCTTATGTAAACCCTCAGCGGTCTTCGTATGGGTAAAATAGATATCGGAGCTTTCATTTTAAACACGCGATCTGCATCTGTAAAGAACGGAACAGTGTTGAAATAACAATCGTAACTTGTTCGAGATAGTTTTTATCGGAAAATGTAAGTATGAAAGTCTCAGTAAAATTGCTCAATAGGGAGTTGTGAGATCCTACATCCAAAAACAGCAATCGTTCTGGAACCGTCATAACTATGCATTCGAATGATCACTTCCTCAACACCTACATTTTCCTGACACAGCCTTATGTAAATACAATACCTGAACAATCAGGAAAAAATAGATTAGGTCCATGAAACTAGAGATTCGATTTGCGGCAGAGTTGCCTATAAGCACTGCAGTTCCTGCGTTTGAGCGAGTGAGCACAGTTTGCGGTGGAGAATCATGATATTCACGAGATATCCAGGGGCTTTTCTGTTTACCATTGAAGTTCTGGCAGGGTTAAAGTGTCGCATATTCTGCTTTAAAAACAAAGAACGTCGTGCAGGCATTATAGACAGCTGACATTTGATGGGTTCGGTGATAGACGAAGACCAAGCAGAGGGGAAACGAGCCTCACAGGCCCACCAAGGCAACAGTCCTTGAATGACTCAACCTGTAACGCCAGCTACTGCCCCCAGACAGATGGGTTTCATTGTATCGTAGGGATTTGAGAAGAAAAAACTAGCGTCGAGTACAGCTGATGGCACTCACGGTATTTGCTTATATTTTCTTTGTAGCACAAGTAATTTGGTGCTTCATGGTCAAGTGCCCATCAGTTCATAAACTTTCCCCATTATTTTCAAGATAAGTACTCTATTTTTGTTAAACTTAAGAAACTTAAGTTAGAATTATCCGTCGATTTAATTTCGGCGAGATTTTAAAATGCGGTCATTTACTTTAAAACTATCTATGGATTTAAAGTTGAAGGAATTTATAATCTTAAGTTATGAAATATACAAATTTATTATGCACAGTTATTTTATAAATTTGTCTTTAAATTGGAACGTTGAAAATATTAATTTAATTCATTAAAAATCAAAGTAAATTAAGTCAAGAGCAAGCATATGCTACGTAAGCTACACATTACAAGTAGCTTTTTTAGAACTCAAATTTACAGCATTACATATTTAGAAGCTTCTGGTTCGAGGATTCGAATTATAAAAAAAATATAGTAAAAGTCTCTCAAGTAAAGTAACAAGTGGCGTTTTAAGAACTCATTAAATTTACAGTACTTTAAATTTATAAGCTGATACTAGAAGGTGTTCGATCTATAAAAGAATTTGCGAAATTGCCTTGTGGGGATAATTGATATTAATTAGAAAATGTAATTTTTGGCTCTGAAGAAAATTGTATTCGTTGTTGCAACATTCCGTCTTATAAAAGAATTCCATGCAGATTTTTCATAAGGAACATTCATTCTGTCAAAGCTGAAACTCTTCCTCAATAGCGACTTAAGGGTATCTGACACATTGTTCTCTCCACTGTTGATGTTGAATGTCGTGTGCCTTGGACGTCTAGCAGTATCTATCAGCTTTTAATTTCACCATGGTCAGCATAGGTCGAATTCAGCGTGATTAGATTTATTGACTATTTATTGAAGAGGAATGATCAAGCTGAGCCTCCTTCCCACCTCACCACGTACGTCGCAACCATATTTCAATTGATAAACGAAAAAATACATTGCGGAATATCTTTGCGACGTAAGATCAAATTAGTAGCCTTAATAAAATTAGCAAATAGTAGTCAAATAACATAATTCATATAAATTAAGATTCTCAAACAACTGATAATGATTATTTCAGATACAGGCATTCGATAATAAACAGTACTTATTTCAGTAGCCTATTATTGTACTTCGTCACACACTTCCTTGTCAGAGAGAGAAACCTGAAATGAAGGAAAGAATATGATTAATTAATTAAATAACAATTTGTCATGAGTAACGCAAGAGTAGCATAAGCACCCATACTTAGAAGGAATTAAGTCTGATAGTTGAATTATTCAACGATATATTAATACCGAATAAAATATCTAATAAAAATCATTTGAAACAGTATTTTTCAATTATAAAATTTTATCGCATTACCAAGCTAAGATATCACCAAAACCATACGAAAAAGTAAAAGATACTGCTGTAAAATATTTAAGTATTCAAGTGAAACGTTATTGACAGTATCTGAAGCGTTGTATATATAATAGATAACATTGGAAACATTTAATAGAATAAGATTATTAATAGAAGTAGATAACTCAAGAAGCAAGGCTTTTATTTCGATATCTCAAAAAATTTAGTGAGATGTTATAAATTGATGACTAATAATTAGCGCATGGTCGTATGGCCAATTTACTGATAAATAATGTTTCTATTAAACCTGCGGAATTGGCATCAAGACTATAACCTCGATTAAAAGCATATATTGAGGAAAAAGCAACCAGATAGCTCAATTTCATATTCAAGAATTTTGAAAAGAACGATACCGAAAAGGGGAACTTCAAAGCAATCTTTGTTTTTAACCTCCCTCCGGTTCTATTTAAAAAAAATAACAGAGAAGTCGATAAAAAACTCTAAAATAATATAGTAGTAATAGTAGAACAAATAACACTCATGTAATAAATATTGTGACTGAAGAGGTACCACAAAGGAAAACAGTATTGTTTTCCGAGTACAATTTTTGAGATCCACTGATTCAGCATCCTTACCATCATAGAGTTTATCTCAAACTTCATTTCCCTTAAATATTTACAACATAACGATCAAGTCATTATCTTTTAAATGACTTGAACGTTGACTCACGAATGACTAAACATTTTCCAATAACAAATGGTAATTTAACTTCCGTCAAATGTATTTCTAAAGTCATCATTCCAAAAGCAGTAAAGATCCCCATTAAATATAGAACCATCTTCCAGAATCTGTGGAGAGAAAATTGAACTTATTAGGCAAGGTTAGAGGTGGATTACTTTGCAATAGCTTTCCTAACTGAGCCAGAAAGTGCGGATAAATTCCACGTAAGTACAAAACATTAACCCAATCAATATCACGTACCATTCAATAGGTAGTGTCCGAGGATGATACCCTTATTCTACATGACAGTTTACTCAGTAAATTTCTTAACATCACTGCTTCGAGCAAGACGGACGAAAAAGAAAGCAGAAAAAAGATTTTCCCAATCTTATAATTTCTTTCCTACCTTATGACAAGAGACCTGTGAGAAATATCCCATTTATAAAGATGTCAGTAACCCTCTTTATTGGTCCCAGAATTTAAAATTTAACATCCGATTTTCTCTTCAATGTCTGTTGGGGCGCAGGAGAGTCCTCAAGAATAAATACGAAATTCCAGAGGCTGGGAACTTCTGGAAAGCAAAGAGAATTGCACCACGAGGCTCTTATTAGTTTTATAAGGAATCGTCAGAGCCATATGCATCATTAACTTCACATGACACAACCTGAACTGCTTAATACTTTTCATACCTGACTTCCGAGCTCCTTTGATAAATTGGAACACCTGATGATTACTGTGGCACAAAGTCAAGTCCGAATGACCCACGTGCGGTATTTTCGGCGAGACGCAGGATCTTCCCACGTCAAATGATCAACGTCGACCCAAGGCGGAAGAGGGGTAACTTTCACAGCACTAATTGTAGGAGTTCAAACTGGCTGAGAAATAAATATGCGCTGGGTCACGAAAAATATTCCAACACCGGTAACACTTAACATAGAAATGAGAATGAACGTTTCATAAATTCAATTAGAGTCATGTGGGAGGTCAAACTCTGTTCAACTGCGGCAAATAAACTTAACAAAGTTCTCAGTCGAAATATGCATACATAAAATGTAATGGTGAATATATTAAGAAAAGGATTTACCCTCTCCTTCGAAGAGCAAGTACATCTCATCGACACGTGGAAAACACCGAGTAAAATCAGGGTCTCACTGATAACATGCAAATTGCAGAGGCAAACTTTTCCTCGGGAGGGTTTCACTGGAATGCGTCGTATTTTCTTAGTCCCCCAAGTGGCTGAAACTTAAATCTTCCACGAAAAGAAAATAAAAGAAGAAGCGCAATCACGCATTTCTAAATATCAGCCTTGGGAATAACTTGAACTTTTCTGATGCTCTTCTGTTGGAGCCTTTTGGTCTTCAATTCTGCTTTGAATAATAAAAATTACGATTTATAAGAATGATTGCTAAGGTTGACAAAGGAAAACGCGCGCTGCAAATATTCCGATAGAAGGGTACGTATAAAACCGAGAAAATAAAAAGTAGAAGCGAAATGACTTTCTTAATATTTTAGCATAGTTTCCTAATATTTTAGCATAGTTTCCTAATACTTTAGCATAGTTTCCTAATATTTTAGCATAGTTTCCCAATATTGAAGCATGAACAAGAGGCAGATTCCCCTTCACAAATTAGTGTTTTTGCTTGAAAATCGATTTTGATAAAAATAATGAATGGAAATAATGAAGTTTCCGAGCACAGATTTTTCAGAAAATTTTCAGGAAAAATTTCGAGAAATTGCGAAATGTCGGAAACTTTTCAGACCACCCATGGTTATTATACATAACAAAGTCGACAAAGAAAACCTTTAATGCGGAATCCTCCAGAGTAAGATGTGAAATGAAAGGAGAAAATACACAAAAATTTAAGGGAATACACAATATAATAGAGGTACGCATCAAAATTATATATATATCAATCTAATGAAATAGAAGTTAATTTAAATTAATCCTAATCACATTTGAAGACAGCCAATATCAATCATATCCAGTCATCTCAAATGTGAATTTACAGAACTTCATTTCATTCACATGCTCTTAATTAACATTAAAACAAACGAAGATGATTATAAGATTGGCTGTGTTTCACATTATTCCCTTAACAGAAGCAGATCTTTTCTTTCTAAGAAAGTTTCGGTTTCAAGTATCCCCATCAGATTTCATAAGGAATTCATCGAGGAACGTGAAGGTGTTCCATCACACCATCTATTAAATCTTTTTCATAAGATTTATATTAAAGTTAGCAGAATTGTTCACGTGAGAGGAGATCGCATGGATGCCGACGTGAGCACGGTAAACGAAAAAAAATCAAGTCCGAAGACTTAAGATTTGAGTTTTAAGTTAAGACGGACGAACTCTCGTTCCACTTCTAAGGTAGGTGGACATAAACTAGAATAGATATCCATGGAACGCCATTTGGGTTGTCGTTTCCCCAGGGTGCCTTACAGAACGCATCCGAGAATTTCCCAACGATACGCTGCATACCCGAGAAAATCTCGGTTCTACCACTGTAAATAATATAAATAGTTTGATTTTGTAATGATATGTTGTTTTTACCTTCCGCCTCCTTTCAAATTTTTATCTTGTTGTTAATTTTTAAATTTTCTGATATTCGTTTTAAATTTACTATTATTTCTTACATAAGATTTTTCTATAATTTTGATGTGTGCCTCTATTATATTTTATTTTTATTTATTAGTAGCATCAACATACAGCTCGAAGCCAATTACAGCTGACGATAAACAATGTTTTGTAAAATTGTATTTTAAAAATTGTATTTTAAAAATTGTATTTAAAAATTGTATTTTAAAAATTGTATTTTAAAAATTGTATTTTAAAAATTGTATTTTATATTTCTTTTTAGAATATTATCTCGTTTTATTTTCCTTTTTAACCAACAGTTTTGCCGCAAAATGAGTATTTCCTTACAATACGAATACATCATTCTTATAAATCGTAGTTTTTTATTCCAATATTCTTCAAATTCAAATCAAAACATTACATTCTAATAGAAAAATCTCAGGGAAGTTCAAGCTCCGCTCATGGCTAATTCATAGCAATGCGTGAATGCGCATTTTCTTTCTATATTGTCTTCGTGGAAGATTCAAGCCTTTGCCGCTTGGAGGAGCCAGAAAATACAGTCCATTCTCGCAAACCAGTCTCAAGGAGAGGTCGGAAGGTGCGGGTAGCAAGTTGTTTGCGAGTGCATTGACATTTGCCACGCTTTGAGGTAAAGAAGTTGTTCGAAGAAGACGTGGGTAAGTCTACTACTTAATATATTCACCATTATTATTGATTTATGCAGATTTCGACCGAGAGCTTTATAATGTATAATTGCCGCATTTGACCCGTGTTTGCTTTCCCACATCATGGGATTTGAAGTTCTGAAACGTTCATTTCTGTGCGAAATGTATCGTGTTTAAATATCTATTATGACGTAGAGCATACGTTTTCTCAACCAGTTTCACCATTCTTCATGCTGTGCTAGTGATCATTTTAGCTGTTTCGCCCAGGATCGACATTGAGCATTTGACCTGCAGAGAAATCCATGCCGAGATACTGGACCGACTCACCGAAAATGGTGCACTTGGAATGGCTGTATTTGTTTTTGTACCACAGATGTTCGAAATTATCGAAGGTACGTCATACACGATAATTATGAAGTAGTCACGTTTGAATCGTGTGAATTTAATGTTACGTATAGCTCTGACGATTCCTTTTAATTTAATAAGGGCCTCTTGGTGCAACTCTCACTCCTTTCCGGAAGTCCTTCAGCCGGTGGAACTTCGCATTGATTCTTCAGGAATCTCCTGTGCCCCAGGTTTCAACAGGCATCAAAAAGAACACCGGATGTTCGTAATCATCAAATGTTTGTAAACGTCGTATAAATTAAAACCTCTACGACGAGTATTATGTAGTATGATGTGTATGATTTAATATTATCTATAATCTGTTTCCTTTTAAAATTAACAAGCCTTGTTGTGCGGCTCTCTCTGATTGATGTCTTTCAGCCTGAAATGTTTCTCGGATCCCATCAAGGCCTTAGATTTTGAAGACTCACCTGTCTTCAAGATTCTACAGACTTCGAAAAGCGGATCTGTTTTGGAACAGGTAAAAACCATTTCTCCTATCACATCTACACAATTGGAATATTCTTTTTATGTCGTCGGTATAACTTAAGAGAGTAATTGAGACATTAAGTTTTATCTTCTGTATGCTGAGTAATGGTATACATCTTGGACTCGACTAGCTGAAATTTATATTGTTTTAATTGTCTTGCACGTAATTCATCCGCTCACTCTTGCCAAATAAGCATAAGTGAGTTTGATATACTCTCTAGAGGTTCTGGTAAATTTCTAAGGTTTCGGGTTCTTTTCTGCTTTTGGGATGATGACTTTTCAAATAAATTTAACTGGTGGAAGTTATATTTCCTTTAATTAGCTGAGAAAACTTGTGTCATTCACGTATCTTTAACTACAATAAGAATATATTGTAATACGGATAGGAAAATAACTGTAACATCTTCAAATAACACAGAAACGTTTTAGAATCGTTGCAGGAATCAGCATTGCTATCTTTTCCGGGCGCAACAGTAGGTCCTCGCATTAACACAATTTCCAGCTTATTCTGCCTTTCACCATTTGTAGTTTACCTTTTTCGTTTCTTCAATTTTCTCAAAATCTGATGCGCGCAATAGTATATTCTAGAAAATGTAATTATTTTCGCTTGAAATTAACACACTGCCATAAGTAGTATACTTGATGAGTGAAATTTCTATTTAAAATTGTTATTCTCACTTTTCAAGAAAACTTTTTTTAATGCCTCCCCAGTCCTAACGTTTCTTCTGTATGAGGGTTAATTACCATCCTTTCTTGCTTAGCGATTCTAGATAGAGTGGCTGTAATGTAGAAGTGTGTTATTGGACTAACACTGGTCCTTGCTTCCTCTGATGGTTCATTAGGCCTTAGTTAAGTTTTATGACAAATGCTATCCTATATTTATTATTGACTACCTCTTCAGGGACAGTATAAGCAGAGATGGGCGCTTTAGTGAAATTTGCCCTCTTCAGTAAATGGGCGGCCCTGAATGAAGATCTCATTTTTTGCACTTCCTAGACATCTAAATTCCGATGCAAGTTGTGGTAGGTAAATGTTTAAATGCTGCATGGTATTCTTTTATTCCTTAAGTTTCTAATTCATCTGTTTCTGAACGTTTGCTCACAGATGTGAAATACCAGCTCATATTCTTAACTTATAAAATTTTTTACAAGGAACACATCCTATCGTTTCAGCGGAATTACTTCGGACTAGTAAAGCTGACATGCTGCGAGTACTTACAGTCAGAGCTGACAAAAGGGGGCCAGGCATTCGTAACTGGCCTAATGAGAACCAGCCCATCTAGCAGTGGGTGGCTTTGAGAATATCCAGTGGAAATTGACCTCTACATGATCTATGTTGAATACGGAGGAGTAAGTTGAAAATATTAATTTAAGCTCCAAACTTTAAAAAGTTGCAATTGAATGAGATTTTTTTGTTATTCCCTGCTGTATCCCTCCCGCCCAAGGCCTAGAGACTGCTCTGATATGAGTGCTTTATCTGAAAATATTCTACTAATACATGAAATTGCCGTAATAACAAGTAATTAACTTTTTTATGCTCTCATATTCATGATTTTTAATATATTTAGTATATTGTTAGCTTCGACTGCGTGCAATTGTTTAATAACTATAGAATCCTATGGAAATTTTCGTTTGATTTCATAATTTTCGAGATATTTGTTCTAATTATTCGAAATTTAGAATAATCCTTTCACACTGAGTTACATCCAAACTAGAATTCTTTTAGAGATAAATGGGAGTTTTTAAGAGGTATAGGATTTTACCGTGCTCCTTTTCATGATATCCTGCAATGCGATGCACCCCTACCTATTCGTTTATGTCCAAAATTCAAAAAATCTTACTTCATCTTTTGCATTATTCTCTGAAATTGCCACATCTTCTTAAAACCTTTGACTGTAGTTGCTTGCTGTTTTAAAACGACAGTAAAAATACACTTGGTCAATGGTGACAAATTTTGGTTTTCCTGAACATGGATAATATCGTAAGAATATTTCCTTTAGTCTCCAAAAGCGTAACTTCGTGGTTGATTCTACAGGTTGTGAGACACCCATCGCTAAAGTTAAATACAACTGTTTCTTCTTATTTTACAGGTTCATAATCCAGAGGAAACATCAGAGACTCGGAAGACTGCGAATCGACATCGTCGGGGAATGCTGGTGCCCTGTCAAGATACGAGAGGATTTTCCACCTCCAAATATATTTTTTTAATTTGTTATCGTTTACACTGTGTACATTATATATCATTGTATTTTCACCGTGAATGTGTAACACTCAGGTCATCCATTTTCAGATGAGATGTATTAGTTTGTATCTCCTACCTTATTGCTGAATCTTTGTACTAATATTGGTGGTTAAATAAAATTCGAATATTTTAATTATGTGATCTTATTTAAGAAAATCTCCCTTCAGTTGTTCATATGCGAAAAAAATAAGAAATTGAGATCTAATTTTTCACCGCTAATTTTGTAATGAAGCATCTTGTAAATTCATAAATACATGTAATAGGGAAATACGTTGCAATTAATGAAAATCATTGATAGTCATTCGAAATTAGATGACGTCAAGGTAAATTATCATTGAAAGATATGAATTTTTGAAATAAAGTATCAAAATAAAAATTTCTAAGTTTTCATAACTTGTCATTGGCGCCAATAAATCGCGAAATGCAGGCTGGGTATGAAAACAAATGGACGATAGTCATTTTATACTCTAAGAAACATGGACAGAAAAAAAGAGAAAATTCAAAATGGCTTGAATTTGAAAAAGAAAGATATAAAGTAAAAATGAAATTTAGATCATTTGAATTGGCGCCCGTACGTATGTCATAATACGTCACATTACGTCACAGTCGACACATGACGTCGAAGTTTCACTTTCATGAAAGGGAAAGTGTTGGGCTCAAAGGGTTAAACTCACGAAGCTTGTTCGTAAATTTCGAAAAAAGGGTTAAAATTGGCGATTTTGCCCTTGAATGACCTCTAAATTCTGAATTCGTCCTTCAAAAAACGCCGAGAAATTCCGCAAGGACGTGAGGGCGCTGAATGTCATATCGAGTAATGAGGATTTAGCAAGCAAAATCATACGTTATGATCACGAAGGTTTTGGAGGTTTGCTATAGTGTTCGATTCCCAATAGGAGGTACTTGGTTCGAAACCAACGGCATGCATTTTTTTTCTTGCTAGCAAATTCATCATACGATATTTTTCTTTTTATAAACAGTATCACAATGGGAAATTAATTACATTTCACTTATAATTTATACTATTTTGCTTTTTTCTGTTTTAGTACGAATGATGCATTCCAAGTAATCTTCCGCTACTTATTTAACAGAGCGAAGTAGAAATACAGAAGGCAATTTACTGTCTCAAAATTTTCCCCTTTTCGCGTAAATTCAGCTGCATATTAAAGATATTCCATTCTTTGAAATAATCCCTACGGATATCCTGGGAGAAATTCAATCGCAGATCTTGTCGAGTGTAAAATGGAATGAAAAGATTATAGATTTCCACTTCAGCAATCTTTATTGACATTTATCAAAGTGTACATCTCATATTTACATCAAATATTAACAATACATCCCTTAAACAGGTAGTGTGTCAACGTTTATCTCCTATTTCCCAGATTTAGAGATGAAAAGTTCAGCGCCCAGTATTTTCTTCCGAAGAACTCATTCGCCTAGGACGTGAACCTGAAAGAGAGAGCTTAATTAACCATGTATTGAAGAGACATTTACAATTTTCATCCCTTTTGGATGTGTTATTGCAACTGGTATATCACCGAATGCTAATTATGAGTTCATGAAAGGTTATGACGTACGAATATCCTAAAAAACTATCTACGACCAATTATATTTCGGTAATGGATTCAGATTTCCAAACTTAATAAATAAATTCACCTGTAAGCTTAAGTTTAAATTCCCCGTGCAATTAATTACGGATTAAAAATAAAAATTACGGATTAATAAATTAATAAGATATGCTCATTTGTAAATGTAATTTAGTGTATTATGATAAATATTTCATTTTTGAATAATACATTTACATCAAGATACTATTCACAGGAGGTTTAGGAATTCGTTTAGGAAGTTTGACGTTGAAAACGAATCTAAGAATTAAATTCATTAAAGATAAAAGGTACAGACGGTGAAAATGAGCAGGCATATAAAATGTAAATCTCACTTTACAAGAAACGTTTTCACAATTCTCATTCTTATCATTTCAAATTTAGAAGCTGATAGCGGAAAGTTTTCGAAATACAAAAGATTTGGCGAGAGCACTTTGAAGGGATGTTTCGAACTAAGTAGAACAATAATTTTGAGTTTTAAAGAAAATTTTATTCATAGCTCCAAAATGTCTTCTTAAACATTACAACAAAGAATTCCATTAAAATTTTCCTTGAGGATCATCCATTCTGTATCAATTGCATTTCTTCCACAAAAGCGACTCACGTTTATCTGCCACATTGTACTCTCCACGGCTGAGGTTGAAAGTCGGCTTCCTTAGAGGTCTTCCAATATATATCAGCTTTCAGATTCGCCAAATTGGCCCAAATATAGAATGATAGATTCATAGACCCTTTATTGGTAACTTTAGATACAGGTGGGCGTATCTTCCACCTTACCTCGTATATCGTTGTAATATTTTAAAACTGAACCGATAACCAGAAAGAGTACATCGGAAGAAGAAGAAGATTTTGCAAGTTTTACAAAGGGAAAAGTCTTTGTGAGTTTGACAAAGAAACTACTCCCGTTACGGAAAACACCCACGGAGAAGAGGGTTGAAAATACCACAAAACCATGTTTAAAAATACGATAGATATATCAATATAGGTACGCATCCAAAACTTGTACCACTAAATGAAATAGAAAAGTTAATAATTTTAAATAAATAATCAGAAAACACGGAAAAGAACATTTGTTTAAATATAAAGCCGAAAAATATTAACACAAAATACAAATCTTTAAATCGAGCAAACTGAAGTGAAATGATATAAATCACATATATTAAGATCATCAAATAACTAATAATGATTAATCTAGATAGAGGCATTCGTGAAATAATCTATACTAATTTCAGAAGCCTATCAGAGTTTTTCGTCACATTCTTGCTTGTCGGAGAAACCTGAAATATAGGAGAGAATATGGCAAATTAGTTACGTCAATACTAACGTGTCATTATTATCAGAAGAGGAACGTAATCTCACACACTTACTAAGAATAAAAGTCTTAGAATGTAATTATTCAAGGATATACCGAATAAAAATAATAAACATTTTTAACAAAATTCATTTGAAACATAGTACTTTCCAAAATTAAATATTTGTCACATTATCATGCAAAGATTTTACAATATCCATCGAAACATTAAAATATAGAAATAGTGCCGTATAATATTTAAAAATTCAATTAAAATGTTTGGGACAATTTCTGAAGCGTTATAATTTTAAATATGAAAATGCACATGATGACGTAGATGAAATTAGAATGAAAGGTTTTCCTCCCTGATCTGGGAAAAAAAGGTGAGATATCTATATTGAAAATTAATAACTGTCGTATAGACGTATCAATACAATGATTACCGAAGCTTCTATCAAACCCACAAATATATCATAAGGACAGTAACCTTGATGAAACAATTATGTTGGGAGAAATAACAGACCAATGTTGAATTTTCATAAAGGGTAAGTCAAGGGAAGCGACCTATCTTCTTGTTAAAGTTAATTACATTATTAATTCGGGAGATTTGGCGTAGGGGTAATTGCAAGTATTTTAAAATCACCAATAAACCAACTAGTTCCTTCTCGGTAACTTCGAAAATTCACTATTCGTAAGTAGATGCGTGTAAATCTTAAACATTTGTATTTAATGAGAACTCATCGCGGTTAAAAATTAAATTCATGCGACGACTGAAATAATTCTATCATTTTCCTACTGTAAATGCATGATACGTAAGACGGAATTATTCAATCCCAATTTTGCCCGAAAATACAACCCTGCCGGGTCCTCACGGCAAATGAGGGATGAAGGCGAGAGATGCTGGTTGCAAAATATCGGGCAGCGCATTATCATAACAAAAATCAGAGCATTCTAATGAATCCGTAAATTTATCAAACAAAACAATAAAATCCTAGGCCCTCTAGATTAACCTACCACAAGCTAATGAGAGGAAATGAAACAAAAGAGGCAAGATGATGAGTGAGCAAATGATCCAGCAAATTCTTTCCTCAGTGAGACAGAATGAGCGAAAAAAGTCCAGTTTAGCCAACCTTTTAGCACAGAAGAGATGGCAATTTTAATTGCAGCTAAAACTATAAAACTTATGGACGTTACCACTTTGATGTTGAGGACACCTGAAGTACCCAACTAATCATCGAATATGATATGAATTCGATTGGTTATACCTAATTGTAACATCATCATACCAAAAGCAGGAAAAAACCCCATCCCATATAGATTTATTTACCAGATTCTCTAGAGAGGAAATAAAACGCACTAGACAAGTTGAAAAGTGCAGTAGCGATTGCTTTCTTAAATGAATTAGCGGATGCAGTCCATGTAAGTGCAAAAAACAACCCTATCCATTACATTTCATATACAATTAACTAGAAAAGGAAGGAGATACATTTAACATCATTGAAACATTACTATATTTTATAAGATTACTACTTCGAACAGGAATGAGGAAAAGTAAGGTGAATATATGATTTCTCTATCTCTTAGTTTCTTTCTTACCTTAAAAATCTATGAAACATCCCATTTATAAAGATATGATGAAAGGACGAACTAGACCGGCACCAGAACCAGATCCGATTTTCTTTTCGATGTCTGTTGAAATCCCGTCGAAACCTTGGGCTCAGGAGAATCCTTAAGAACTAATGCAATGTTCCACGAAACAAATACAGGCTGAAGGACTTCTAGAAAGCAGAGAGAGTGTAACCACGTCGCCCATATTAGTTTTAAAAGCAAATGTCAGAGACTACTTAAGGTTTTCTCCACAAGTCATCATTTACCGACTGATTTACTTAACTTACTGCTGAGAACTTCTCATGCCTGTTTCTTGAATCACTTTTAGAACCTGATGATTTCTGAGGTGCAGAAATTAGTTAAGATGAAAGGACCAGGTGCTCTTTCAAACGAGGCTGTTGCGTACTTAGGAATGCAAATGCCAGGCCGAATCCTCAACGTCGATCCAAGTCGAAACAGCTAAAGCGAGGGTCATCTGGAAAGAAAGGATTGTCTGCTTTGAAACAGGTTGAGAAAAAATTGCGTTATGTCACGAATGATATAAAAGAACTGCATTCATTTCGAATAAGAATGAACAAGGAATTAACGTTTCAAAAATTCAGATCGACTGGCACAAGAAATCAAATGTGTCAATCATATGTATTAAAGCTCCGAAATGTCATCTGCCAAAATCAGTAATAATGATTAAAATTTTATGGAATAAATCAACCCATGTGAACGTCGAGCCAGCTCGTTTCATCACCAAGAGAAAATCACAGCAAAATCAAGCTCGCACCAACAGCCTGCTAATGGCACAATCCAACTTCTTCGGAATGAATTACAGGAATACCTCCTATTATCATAGCCCGCCAAGCGGCGATAGCGTGAATCCTCCATAAAAACAAAATAGAAAGCATGTTTGGTGATAGACGAAGACTTAGCAGAGCGGAAATAAAGCCTCACCGGCTATGATTCATCTTTACTCGGAACCCGAGACTGCAGTCATCAACGTCCTTGAGTGACTCAACCTGCAACGCCAGCTATTGCCCTCAGACAGATGGGTTGCATTGTATCTTATGTTAGGGGTTTGAGAAGAATACAAAACTAGCCTTGAGTACAGCCGATGGCACTCAGGGAACTTCTGTTTGTTTTCTCTTTGTGGCACAATAAATTTGGTACTGCACGGCCGAGTGTCCATCAATTCATAAGCTTGATCCCATAATTTTAAAGACGGTGGTTGCATTTACTCTGTGATTTTTATTTTAAATTTTAAAAGGAAATGGAATCTCGTATATTACATTTACTTTCCTATTCCTAACCCTCCTGGATAACATTTCCTACGCTTTTATCTCCACTTTAATTTTTAACATTCAAGTCAAATATAAAATATTCAGTCCGATTTCATAATAATGTATCACCGAGGTATGATATAATCCAAATGAATAATCACAATAATATATAATTATAATTTCAAAGAGAATTAGTTGAGCTATAGTGGAAACTAGAACTCATATTTCGAGTATCCCTTGATCCTCCTGCGGAAATCCTCCTGTATTCCGAACTTAAAAAGTGAGCCTTTGGTTTGGAATGGTTAAGATACTTTGTGATTGCTAATTGACAGCAGTAGTTCTTTAAAATATCTAAGAGCAGAGGCAAGAATCCACGAACAAGAAGCAATTGAAAGAAAATAGTCGCTCGAGTACGTCACCTCAAATGTTCATTCATTTTTTCCAACAAGAAGTGTCTAATTAGCTGTTACTTACTTTAAAATGAATCCTTTGGCTACTCCTGAAATCATACCACCGATCCGATCAAGCAGCGTACGATATTCAACTTAATACTATGTTTTTCCATGACTGACATATAAATTCCGCAGTTACTTAATCCTTTAATAGCTGGTTGGGACCTTAGGGCCGCATATTTATTCTCGTCATAATCATCATAATTGAAAACTGCTCATTAGGGATTTGATTCGTTGGAGTTCATAAAATAAATTAAAACAGATTGAATGGAATAACTTTATTTTTCAAACTTTAAAATACATAAGGATATTGTCATCTGCTAATGAAATGAATTCCATGCTTATATATTTTAAAATCACTTCCTCCAATTGATTTATTTTCAAATGTTTCTTTGGTCTTTGCATTTTTTTATCACAGCCTCTGTAAAGAGGTAACAACAAAGATATCTTTCTCTAACTGCAACGAAGACTCTTAACTTTAAATTCACTAAATGGAATTTCATAAAATTCAGTTGTAAATTGAAAAATCTTTTTGTTAAAAATCTACTGAAATATACAAAAAGTTTAATGTTAACTCAATCATGGTCATAATAAACATTCCATCAAATTATATGGTTGTATCAGCACCACTGCAGCTTTATTCAAATTCTCTATATCTAAAATCATCAAAATGAGCATTAATAGATAGCAATACTATTGAATTTGCTTTCAATTTTACAGCGTAGATGATAACTAAAATTTAATGCAGGTATCAAGAAATTACAAAAAGATGCAAGGATTCTGTACCAGTTTTGTGAATAGTATGAATTAATGAAATGAATTTTCAAATTTATGGACATAGCTTTAGTGTATAATGTACATACTTATATCTGTCCCATAGACTGACAGAGATAAGATTTCAGCAGGAAATCATTTATCCAAATCTAATAAAGCATGAAGAATTACTTTTTAATATTGTCCATTAAAGTGAGCAAGCTTTCAATTATTTAACCTCAAGAAGTAAAACAACATCCATTTGGCCATAAAAAATAGTTGTTATTATTATGCAAATAGGAACTGAGAAGCATATAGAAAAACAATAACAACAAAATATCTTCATATTTTGTATGCCATTATTCTTATGGCCCTTCTCAAAACCATTTAAATAGATATTCTTTGGGAATATATAGAGCAAGAAGGTTTACTTTCAAAGGATATCAAGTCATGATCATAATTTTTTCATAAATTACTAGCTTCTTTTCTTAAGTAATTTGTTACAATGCAATGAGACTAAGATGGTTAAATTGTATGACTATTGTTTTGCAGTTAAAGTAGACATTAATTGACAATATGACATGCTTTTAGCATGCATAGTATATAAATATTTCATAAATTCCCTTAACCCCTCCTTATGGAAGAAATTAATTCAGCTGTACATTTTCATTTCATTGCTATGGAAATATTTTAATACTTAAATTGATATCATCATAAGCATGGTTATTATAGTTATAAATTAATTAGCCTGAATGTAAAATTATGGCAGGCTTAATTAAATTTTAGAGAATTTATTGAGTATAAGACTCTAAAAGGCAAGGTGATCCACTCAGTCATTTAAATATCTATCCTTCATTACATTCTTAGAACTGAGATAGCTCCCATTTCTTGCTTGAATTATAACTATGCAACACCTAACTCCATTCTTGATAAATTTTTCAATAATACACTAAATAAGAAACAGTATGGAATAAAGTCGAGTAGGATTCTATCAGAGTTCAATCTTCCTTTTTATTATTCAAATATTTGTCTGCGTATTTTTGGCATGGATAAACGGTATACATATTAACCTATCTAATCTGCTGATGGTTTGCTAGCAGTAGTAGTGATGGTAGTTCTAATATTGCTGGTATTTTTGCATGAATGTATTTGCTTTGGTATTGGTTCTCCTTGACCTAAAAGGTGTTGAATATGGTACATTATGTATTATGTTTCGCATTCCAATCAATAACATTAGTATAAGCCAGGGTTGGGGGACCATTTTCTCTCAGAAGTCAACATTTAGTACTATTCATTCTTAGAATAAAAATCTGCGTTTAATACCATCAGACCATATATTTTTCATGCATAAACAAATCCCATATATTTCTGCTTCATTCATTGAGTAAACTGAAAGAGAGCATTTCCACTTTATTTTCTCATAGCTCTCTTCTTAGAGGGCATCAAAAAGATGATGATGACTGGATATGTAGTTAAGAGTTTTCAGAATCTGAAGATAAAAGTGGAAAGCAGCTATGTAAAATGTGTGATTTCAAAATTTGTAATTTGTATTGGGTTGAAAAGTAAATCCAATTAAATAAAAAACTATGTGATCCACACTAAGCTTGGTTTCAATAAAATTAAAAATTTGAAAGGACTATGCTTGCCATGCATTGAATATGATATCCTTTTATAAAACCCTATGCTTTTTCTTTGGATTCAAGGAATGAAAGCTATCAATATGATTGAGAGTAAATTTTAGAAAATCATTGTAATGATTTGAAGATAACAAGGTTGAATGTTAAACTTAGAATAATTTTCTATGCTGAGACTTTTAAATATGTTACACATTGTGAAAATATTACTGGTAATATTTTGAATTGTTTGCCATTAACAATCATAATCTGACTATAAATCACTTCCATTCCATGGAATGTGTAATTATTTTCTAAGGCTCAATTTTAGAAACCTCCATAAATATCTTTTAAAAAATCATTTTTCATGGGATAAAAGTAGTAATGTAATATTTAAATGTTTTCTGTAAGAAGATAAAGCTTAAATTTAACAAGAGAGGGTTGAATTACAGACATGGAGGACATAAAATATATAGGATGATTCCAAAACGAATCTGTGAAAATGGCCGTCATGGCCGAAACTGGTTGGTAATAAAAACGTAATTATTAAACATACAAAGTCTAGCTCTTCATACTTGTTGAGAATGGCGTTTCACAAAGTACAGCCATCCCAGATTAACTTCAATCGGCCTAGTTTTTACTTACATTTTCATTCAAAATCTGGGAAATTTCTTCGCAAAATGTAGGCGTTATGTTAAAAGTTTGCCCATTCACAGTGGTGAATTCTAGGAGATTCAGCTTCTTCAAGATGTTTTTAACTAGCATCCAAACTTGGTCTTTTCCATGTTTTTTAAATGAGGTCCTTGGTCCTGGTGGGTGATAATACATAACATGCACATCTTGGATTTAATGCTCAATAATATCCACTTCCACAGTCCAACATTGTCCATCATAAATACTATATATACATAAAGCCACTACGTCTTTACTTCGCAGTGTTAACGGTACACCTTTTCTAATTTGATTAAGTTCACTATCAGGTGATGTTGATATGAACTGACACTTAAGTAAGTAGTCTTATTGCAGTATAAAATAATGAAAATATAGAGTGCCATTAATCTTATGACAAGTGTTAAATCTCTCCTCAATAGCATTGGTGTGAAGCTCTAGTATTTCCTAAGTTTTTGCAAAGACATAGGTAATTCCTTTAAGATGTTCTTCACAGAATTTGAACATTTCCTGAGGAGTCAATATCTGATTCTCATAAGTTTGCTGTAGACTATCTTTTGTGTATAAAAGTGTGTGTGTGGAGTTTTTCCTTGATATAGTAAATTAATTGAAGATTACAGTGAAGAAGAAAAAATATTGTTTTCTTTGAGACTTGGCTCAGAGGTTAAATCTTCTTGTATGTATCATGAATTAAAATTTTTGAAAAAAACTTCATAATATGTTTGGCCCGTCTTGCTCAGACCCTTTGAAGAAACATAATGAGTCTATAACAAAAGGTCTAAGAGAAATACCACAGAGTTTACATTTGCTTGGATGTATTTAAATAATAGAATTGCCATGCCTACATTTACAAGCCAGTAGTCGCAAAGGCAAAATATCATATTTTATGCCCAAATTGACAATTTTTTTACTGTTTTAATTGAATCTCAAAGTTGAAATTTATACTGAAGTTTTATAAATAAACACCTTTAATGTGTGCAATTTTCATATTTTTATCTGGTCCCCCAACCAAAATATTGGAAGTGAAAATTTGAAAAAATTCAAAAATGTGTTTTTTAACAAAGAATATTTTTCAAACGGTAATCTTGCCAATGTTGATACTTTATGAAAAGTAACTATACCATATAGTATAGCAGCCCAAAAAATAATAAGGCTGAGAAATTGTTCCTTCTCTGAAAAGTTTCTTGTTAAAAATTGAATTTTGTTCATTTTTGACCAATAATTTTAAGGTGTTAAAAATGTTTAAGAAATTGATCTATCTTAGATATTATGATTTTATTTCATAATCCAAAGTGTACTAAAATCAATGCAGGTTATTTGAAAGTCCTAGAGTTACCCATTGCTGAATAATTTTAGAAATTGTAGTTACCTGCAAACACGAAAAACTGTGTGCAGCCAAGCATTAAAATGGCCACCATCTTTAAAAAGTAAACATTAAAAATATTTAAAAATTCTTTTGAGCTCTCTAAACTTAAGGGTATCTACACACCAAATATCAATTTTTTTCTGAGATGGTCAAGCATCCAGAGTTGGACCACTTAGTATGGATTGACCATAGGCCTATAAATTGAATACTTTGGATATAGCCACATTGGTCTGCTAAGAATATAAACTGAAACCAAAATGCATAGGAAAGATATGCTTTAGTACCTTATATGCCCAGTTCAAACCAATCTAGACGAGGCTTTCTAGTTTTTCACAAGGTATATTATGAAGTTACTTCTGGAGAAATCTAATTAATAGAAATAAGGAAACCTACCTATTAATAGAAATAACGAAACCTAGTTATTGGCTAGAAAATGATATCTACTAGTGGAAAATGTTTAATCGTAACATTGAGGCTCATTCTTGAACTGTGCAATGTTTAGGAATAATTTGAAATTTTTTAATAATTAAAATATTTTGAATAATTTGAACATTGAAATAGGTACTTCAAGCTTTGTTCATTGTCATGAGAAATGATTTGATATAGTAAGCTAACTTTCGTTTTAGTACTATAAATTCCCAGTTCTTCAGCTGTAATTTGAAATGGTCAATTCTAGAAGAGCTGTGATATTTGGAAGCAAGATTTAATAAAATAACTTCTTAGGGTGTAAAAATAATATCAATTCTATGAAGATGCCCATGAAACACATTGGTAAAACTTTTACTTTATAAGTTCTCTAAATATAATTCCTTACTGTCTACAATATTCCAGATTAACCCTGTCAGTTGTCGAATAAGCCATCTTCAATCTTCTCAATCTGGTGAACCAGACCCTCAAGTAAAAGGTCCAGAATAGAAACATTTTGATTTTTCTGAATTATTTAGCTGAGTTTACTTACCCATTAGGCACTTCTTTGTCTTTGATTAATAAAACCTAAGCTATCTTTTGGAGACATATAAAGTTACTCTTTGGTAACTCATGAATAAGGTTTAGATATAATTGATCCTCCTCCACTTGGACTGCCAGGGCTGCATTTTGAAGAAAAATGACAGGAATGTTGAGCTTGGGATGACTCAGTTGCTGCCATTATAGTTTATAATTAGGTGCATCAGATGCTTTAGTACAAGGTCTAGAAAGGAAATGGTTTGATTTAATTGAATTAATTGACTGATTTTTAAATCATTTATTTTTTGTGTCATTGCCAAATGAAAACTGGGTTATATTTTAAGGTATATATATACTGGTACAGTGGTATACTGGTAGAGTGGGAGTGGAAGCCTACATTCACAACACTTAAATTATACCTTGCTAGACCTCAGCTCTCTCCGTGATATTTGATACATTGATTGAATCTTAGTGATAAGAACAGTCCAAGTATTTCACATGGAATGGTATGTTTCTTGAATTATACATTTCATTTAATTGGTTTGTTTTTACATTGGTTAGATATTTTAGTGTTACCTTTCAAATATCAATGTCCCTGTTGATTTTCTTTCCTAATTTTTTTATTCAACTATTAATATCATCCAATACACCAATTGCAAACGATAAACATTACTAGCCTCTCATGAACTTAATTTTGAGCACTGGCTCACTCAAAATATATTTATACATATAATAAATAAAATTGTAATATACATGCCCACCACTTTGTCCTTGTTTATAATATAATTTGTTTTAAATCCTGAGAAGCTGCATAATATTCCTTTTCAATCATGCTTTTCATTGTCTATTTAGTCAGAAATCCATTATGCAAAAGCTATAGAAATACTATTACATAATAAATCATGTGTAAGTATTGAATTCTTGTGGCTTCATTTATAATGCTCTGATTTCATAAATCTGTTCTCCTTAATGGAAATTCAAATCTTTCCAATGTGTCATAATTGCTGTATTGCATTATCTTATGTAAATATAGTCATTCAATGAATAAGCTGGAGCATAGTTGAAGCCATCCATGGAACATCATGTAAGTTTCCTCTATCGTTATTTCTATTTAAAATTATAGTAAACTAAATTAGGTTAGAAAGAAGTAATTTATTGTGAAGTCTGGAAAAAAGTATAAAGGAGGATACTTCTCTGTCAATAGCATTGAAGTAGTCCAGATATTTGACCCTTCTCATATTTTAAAAGGGGTTAAAAATGCCCACCCAAATAATGATTTAAGGTTTTGTTTGGGGGGTCTTAATTAGGTATTTATGATTTATTTATTATTTTATTTATTAGTATATATACTGTGAGTAGAATTTCTTCTGGTGGCAGCCCCAACCATTATCTATAAGAAACATAATTAAACCCCAATCCCTAAACCAGACATTATACAGATGGATATTTCACAAATAACATAACTACCCATAGACAGTATTCAAACACCACTACACTACATCAAGACCCAATTTACAAACACCTCCTTGGAACCCCCACCAAAACATTCACACCTCATATATCCTCTAATCACAAAAACTTAAGTTCACAGTCACAGTTTATAATGTTACTTCTCAGTCCAAATTGTCTCTTTATGATTTTTACTTTGTCACATGCTTACAATAATTCAAATGATACAAAATGTAATAACATTCACTTCACTTAGTTAATTAAACTACAGAACCTACTATTAAACTCCTTCCTATTTTTAGGTAAGGGTCTGAAGACCTCTACAGGCAACATATTCCATTCCTTGACCCCTCTTTTTATAAAAGAATACTTGGTGATATAATTTCTATGTTTCCTTAGCTTATTTCCTTAACTTCTGCTTACTATCTTTTCTTGTTACATAGTTCCTCTATTCTTCTCTTTAAATCCTTTATTAAACTTTCTAAAGCCTGCCCCAAGCCAGGTTAGGTTGAGAAAGTGAGAGGGGAGAAATAACAGTAAAAAACCCATGTTCATCTGGCCCAGATAAAGTACCCTGTTAGAGGCCATAAATGGCAAGGTTGTTATGTTTAGCCTATTTGTTATGAATAGCCATTGTGGTTATGCATAAATAGTAAGCAAATGTAGCTAAGGAGCAAAAATCTAAAGAATGAGGAGTAATTAATTAGTTATAAATATGCATCATGATAGTTTTCTGAATGACATGGGCTAATCATTCGTAATTCTCAACTGAAAGTTACCAACATACTTGAGCAACAAAACTCCCATAGCTGTAATGCATATGTCTAATTTAAAAAGAATGGGGTAAATTTTTTAAAAAATCATAAAAAATAAGTTCACATAAGGAGAAACTGTGCTTACTAATACCTAGATATGTTACAAAAACATAACATAGTACATAATTTCATATAAAACCCTTGTGGTCTTCTATGAGGGGTCAAAGCAGAACAATTAGAAATTTCCAAAAATTTCGCTACAGCTATGTGATAGCCAGTTTCATTTCCTCTCTTATTGTATGTCAGTATATATTTTGCAAGCCTTTAGCTTTATATTACTTTGAGCACAAAGGATTATTGGCACCCACATGCTCTTTACAACTCACTTATTTTATTCAAGTAATTAATGAACTGAATGCCAATAGGAGGCCCCAATGAAAGTCCTAAGTCACAGCTTCTTTAGTTTATATGTAATTTTGGCAAGAAATTCCTGCTTTATTCTAAGATATGTTTTGCTCTTAAAGTTAAAATGTTCATTAATTGACAATCACAATTTTATGGAGTTATTTAAAATTCCCAATCAAAAAAGCTGCTGCTTTGAATAATGGCATGCTGTTGGAATAGTTATGTAGATGAAAAATGGATGATAATCTAATTTTTCTTCAGTTTTTAGTATTGAAATAGCTTTAACCCTCTTCTTTAGAATTTTTCACCTTGTTATATGAAAAAGAGGAACTGTCTGGCAATGTTTTATCTGAGTCCTACATTAATCAGAGTTTCCAAAACTTCATCACTGATATTGAATATTTCTTGGAAATTTGTGCAACTATGAAATTTTCTGTGGTGCATCATAACCTGTGATCTGTATTCTTGGTTAACCTTTATAATATATATTGAAAAATAATATTTTCAATGCATGTATATTTTATTACATCAAATTATGTCCTTGAATAACTTGTATTTTTATGTAATTGTATGCATACTAAATTATCAGGGACACTGTAAATGGATAACATCTTAATGATATTACCCTTATATAGTGTATACTGATGTCATATGCAAAAGAATGAGGGAAGAATTCTTTCCAACCTGGCTGTAAAATTTCTGCTCTGAGAATGTTAGAGAGGTGAAATCAGAATTTTTTCAAGTCCTATATCTCATGCAATTGTGAATGGAATGGAATTAGAAGAAAGAATAATGAGATTCTCTCATGCATGCTGGAGATTGAGGAAGGTTCATTCTTGAGTATGCTATTTTGAATGTGGTTGAATATTTAGTTTTATGTATTTTCAGTCCTTTCTTGATAATTCAAGATGTAGTTAGATTTTTATCTCCTTATAGCTCCTTTATATTTTCATACTTTGTTTTTATATTTTTATAGTGCTCCTAAATTTCATAACATACATAGGTGCTATCCTTTCTAAAGTGATTAAAACACTAGGGTATTGTCAAATGATCCTAGTTTTGATGAAATTAAATCCTGACTATTCACCTCACTGAGGTATTCCATGGTAGAGGGGGCATGTCTCATAAGACGGGTAAGAGAAGCATGGACCAAGTAATTCCTGGCATAAGGAATCCTCTTCTACATAAAGAGAAGAACAAAATATGTTACATTTCCATTTTAGATCCATTGGATATCCTTAGTTGAGCAGCAATGGGAGGCACTGCAATGAGAGGCAAATGCCAAAAATACTTCAGTAGTAAGAAAGTCCCCTAACAGAAATCTTGGAGGGGGCAGTTTTTAAAGTGCAGCATTTTTGTTCATTCAGGGAATTGAATATTTTCTGAAAATGGTGATTACGAAAATAAAATTCCTTACTTTCCGATAAAGAAAGAAAGTGGTAAAATGAAGAATTTCACCTGAAATTCCACATCTGCTTTCTTCTATTTTACTATGTAGTTCACATAATTAGTTTGTTTTCTAATATGATAGCCGGTAGGAGCGAAGAAAAAGTCCGCGAGCCATGTTACTTTACGCTAGTTATGCCTCAACTCGAATATAAATGTGGTGCATGGCACCCTGCTGAAAAGTGTTGTATTCCCGAAATTGAAAATGTATTATAACGAAAGGCAACACGTTTCGTAAAAAAATTGCTATGATAAATCGTTAAATGTTACTCAAATGCTTCAGGAGGCAGGATGGGTATCTTTGGAAGAAATAAGGCTCAGTCAGAGATTTAACTAACTTGATAAATACAGTCAGAGTACGTTTATAGAAGATGTAACCGATATTATGCGCCCTCCTTGTTACATAGGCCGTTCTGATACCGCGAGAAAGATCAGAGAAATAGATGCTAGAACCAGTCGATTCAAGAATTTATTCTTTCCGAGAACGATACGCGAAAATAATCGACTAGGAAAGTAGAGTCATGGGGCTTGCACCTCCTGCCACACGCCGAAAGGCGGCTTGCAGTGTACGTACTTAGATGTAGATGCATGTTGAACTGGATTAATTGTAACCAGCTATTCTAAATTATAGAAATAATTGATCTTGTTTGATAAATAAGTTTTAAAATTTACATCCTAATTTACAAAATAAAATATAGTAAGTATTACATTTAAATTTCCGCCGTATGAGGAAATTCCACGAAGTTATACTTTCTTTCGAGAGGTAGCGTCGATGGCGACACGAGCGCCGACAAGAATTTCGTCAGAACTACGTCCTCCACCCCGGATTTTTTTCAGATACTACATTACTATAAAATACCAAGAATTCCTCTCGACGCGCCCCGCCCTCCTGGTCGTCATGGGGGAAGAATTAAACATTCTACGGGAAGAAATACACGCGGAGGAAATTCCGAACTGCCTATAATTTTGATTACGAATTGTGGAAAGAAAATTCAGCATCTAAGATTCGGAACTCAGCAGTTACGAAGAAACTGATTCTGAGCTGATTAATATTTGAGAATAAATCAGAAAATCGATTCAAAATTCCGATTTTGCATTCGTTCTTGTGTTTATAGGGCCTGAGATTCTTTGTAGAAGTAAATTTTTACTGCCTTTCTAAATCTTTCTCAACATATAAGATGAGGAGTGAAAAAACGGCTATAAAACACTACAAAATAAAAATCAAAGTTACGAGAATAAATCTCTCTAAATTAATACATGCAGCAAGTTTTAATGAGATTTATTTTATATCTGGTCGACAGGTGTCATACTTTAACCATATGGTATACATAATTATTCCAGAAAATCATAAAAAGGGATGGAGACAGTCAAATTTAGTCAATGACGAGAAATAACAGAAATACTTGGTTACATTCATTAGACACACTTGCTACAACTGTAAACATCTTGAGAGTCCGCGAACTATTGCTATACTCTATTATTATATAACATACTAATAAATTCTTTCCTGTAGCGAAACCAGTAACCAACAAGTCGTGCCTCTAAAAATTAAAAAAATAGTATTACATACATACATTGTTGAGAGCTCATAAACACAGTCTTATTGAGGCCAATAAATGGATGAGACCCTCAGCTAGCACCTATTGCGCCGAATTATACGACCCTGTGGAGGTCCCATATGGTTCCGAAACTCTTCAATAAGATTTTTAGACGTCCTTTAACTCATTTCCTTGGTACAAAATTTTAAGTTTCATACTGCACTCCTAATTGGTAACTATTACTAACTAGTCGCCCCGTGCGAATATTTCGCAGACGAACCCTGATGCTCAATTTACCCACCCAAATACATTTTAACAAACACTCTTATCACTAAGAACATATACACAAAGAATGAACCATTCCTAAAAATCACTTGGCACAAACCTTCATATTCGGGAATGCTCCCAATAGGTCAGTTTATTAAACTATATGGTTGCGTACGACGTCGAGGTTTTCGTTCATGTATGTACACTATGTAATATTACTTGAGAAAACTGTTTCGAACAAATTAAACCCGAGAATACTAATAATATGACGAGAAAAACTATTTATTTACCACAAAAAACGTGTCCTAGTAAGTAATAAACTTCAAACTTGACAACGCCCACATCTACACATGCAGTAACGACACTGAAAATGAAAATATTAGTTATTTAAGACCGAGAATAAACACCACCACTTCGTGAAAAAAACTGTTTATTCACCACAACAAACATTACCAAATTAACAATAAACATCATATATATCATCGCCGATATCTACACATCCAGGACGAAACTCGACGATTCAAATATTAATTCAGTTTTTGATCGGTACATTTTTCATTTGAGGGGCTATTTTTAGCACGAACCAGTAAAATTTCACCTTCAAATGGTCAGTCGTTTATATTTTTCGATGGCGTTTGAAGAAGAAAAGCCCACCACAAAAAGGACGCTTAGAAATAACATATAGAGGATCATTTATATCTTTGAGACGCGAGAAGTGACGTCGAGAGCGTTGGAACTTCAAGTTGGCACTGTGGTCCATGACGTAACGGATCATTAATGATCACATTCGCAGTCCCCACATCTCGTGCCCTATAAAGCGTGGAGCGCTCGATCTTCACTTAACCTGCTCTCTTTTCTAATCCATCCCACAAATTTCGGTACCCTCACACGTTCTTTGTTAGAAACGTGGGCGTTTTATCGCCATCACCCACGAACCTATTGCGTCACCTCCACCCACACCTCTACGGCGCATTACTTTTCACGTCATAGAATCTCCTTTCAGTTAGGAGCGTTTTCTAGAGCACGAAATTAGAAGTTGAAATCAGTACGCGTATCAATTACTAGCATCCTGATTTCGCCAATTCAGTCTCAAAATCATTTCGTTTATCTAATCGTAATTATAAAGACAAACGACTAAAAATCACTTATACCTTTACCACCAATATTCTAATATGCAACCATGGTTTGGCACTTTAGGTCTTTTCTTTTCAGTCATAGGACCCTTTTGGAAGGCATTATCAAAACTTAATGGCATAGGATTATGTTTTTAGGTCAGTTTATTCTTTGTAATGGTGACCTACCACAAAGTCGAGGTCGAATCGATAGATTCTACTCTCATTGTAATTTTCTGCTACGAGAATAGTCGTATTACATACAGTCGTATTCTGCAAGTATCGTTATTTTCATTCATGATATTCAATCAGGGATTTATGATGAGATATACTAGATTAAGTCTCGATGAGAGGTGTGAATGGGGTATAACTAACGATATAAAAATATTAAAACCTTTGGTCCTGGAAAATATCCCGATGGATGGAACATTTTTCGTTTGTGTTATGATACAGGATAAACAAAAATGTATCTTTCATTTACTCTTGTCCAAGCTTTGTTCATAGCTGGAATGATATGAAAGTTAATGATGCATGAGTGTTGCAGAATAATGCTATTGATTAAGGTCTCTCCTGATGGAACGATACGAAAACTGTTACTCTTAGAGTTATTCTAATTCACCTATGTGTGATTGTAAACTATTAGTAGTTAATGGTATGGAAATCCATTTCAAAGCAGCCTACAGACTGTAATTGATAACCTTATATATTGTACATTTATATGGCCTATCTATTATATCACGTAATGAGACTGTGTTTCCAACGCATTACTCGCATTATCATGTTTCCCCAACCGTTATTCAGGGCCTTTAAGGATATTACAATATCAACAGCCTGGTTTCAATTTAATGCCATATCTTGTCGAGGATTCGTTAATTTATGCATCTGAACGTCGATAAAATCTTTGACAATTTGCTCAGTAATTTTGTTACGTTGTTTATACGTCCTTAATTCATGTTTTATCGTTGCAGGAAGCGTTCGCATGTGCAGTATGAGAAAGGGTGCCGTTGTCTGTTTGATATGCCTCGAGGCAGCCAAATTAGGTTGCATAATACACCAGCGAGAACTGGGGCATTCCATTCCGTATCACGCTAAAGTCACCCAGAATCGCAAGGAAATTTCGCCCCACGCTATTTCGCGGTAGGAATAGGTTACGCCGTGTTGCTGCATTGTAACATTTCTATGACCCTCAAAAATTTAATTTTTTACATTGTTATCCGCGAACCTGAATTATACAATCATACGTCACACCTTTGTTTCTTTGAGTTCGACGTTCAATTTCTCAGCGATTTGTTCATATCACTACTATTATTATTATTATTTATTATTTAACTTGGCACCTCCTGAAGAGCCACAAACTGGCTCAGGAGGACCAAAATTGTGATATAAATTCTCAGTTAATAATCGTTTAGTTTTTCAAATTATTACTAATACACTATTGTACAAATCATTGTAATATTTGTAAAAGTGTGCAATTAAAGGGTGTGATTATTATCAATTATTTATTCTTTCAACGGGATCTACCAATTTTGATACAAAGTACAGTAAATATGCCACAGCAGTTTGTTAAACAAATATTACAAATAACAATAACAAATATGAAGCATAGGATCACAAATCAGGAGACATGAGAGCGTAAAATATACAAAAAAGTAAGATATAAATTATAAATTACTACAAATGGAGAAATTAAAACTATGAAGAACATAACATTACATTAATACCCCGCGAGCCGCCATACGATAATCGTATAACGTACGGCAGGGGGTATGAAAAAATCCGAACTCCCTAGTTAACTATTATATTTATACACCTAATACTATCAGGAAAGAGGGGAAAGAAATAGATATCCGTTGTCCTATAATCTCGCGAAATCTCTTCGACGTCTGCCCTCGAAAATTGCGTTCGTTCAGTACGGGAATTACGATGTCCCGTATATCATCATGTAAATCACTGCTTAAAAATTCATCGAATAGCATTGTCTATACTCATTTCATCTATCTTCAAGAGAATACCAGCCGAGGGTCTTGATCATCTCTGATTCACTGTCGAATCCATTTCCTCCACGTTGTACGCGCTCTAGCTCCAGGGTCATATCCTTTTCGTGTGGATTCTACACCGACCAGTACTCCAAAAAGGGCGAACTAACGAAAAGTAAGTCACCTCATTGACACTCGATTGGCTACCCCTGAGAGCGTCGTTACATAACCTCAAAGTTCCAGTTGATACAACTACCGTCGTTGTGCGTTTAAACGATAATTACCTCTGAAAAAGACTCGAATATTTGTATTTCATTACGAATTATAATGTACGAGAGGTAGATTTATTTTTTGAGTACCCCATCATATAGGCTGAATTGACTTGCAATAGCGTTGAAGTAATGGGTTTAAAAATATACAATATTCTCCGAAGTGAATTAAGGGGTGAATAATTTTCTAAAAGACAGAGAAAATACTAGCTTTGCAAGTCATTTTATAGTGTAGAAGATTTTTTAAGTAAAGGAACATGTGACGTTGGTTAGGTGACTTGATTATTTAGGTTATAATGTCAAAAAAACATTTTTGTTATTTATTTATTTATTATATTCTTAGAATGAAAGTAGATATCTAGCCTGGTGGCTTTAAAAATGGGAAAATTATAATAATAAAGCGTCTTTATAAGGGCGAGATTGAGACTGGAAAGTCTCTTCTTACATCTAACCCTACCCTACCAACCATTATAAGAAATGTAGAAAATGTGTTTATTGTAATTTTAATAAAATGTATGGCAATGGCATTTTTGTGATTTTTGTATAATGAGTAATTGTTGCAAAATGTATGTGATTATTTCAATAAGTTGTAAGTTGGAAATGTAAATAAATTTTAATAAGTATTGCAACTTTACTAGCACTCTTATCATTTTGTCAATCATCACCTCCATTTTAATGTATATAGTTGTCGTCATTGGGAAAGATAAACTCAAAGGGTTTTTCAAGGTGGCCTTGTTCCCTTGTTTCCACTCCTGCGCGGTAGCTCGATATCGCGTCAGGACGGACCGTGCTCTCGGAGAGTCGCGGCGGCAAGAACCCTGGCTGAGGGATGTCGTTCTATTTCGGAGGGACACGGGTTTCTGCCTCGCGAATTCCTGGACCGCCAGTCTTCGCTTCTCGGTGAGAAGCCCCCGTGCCAGCCCGAGAAGAAAAAGACTGCCCCGAGCCCTCTGGACCCCTCCCTTATTTCAGACACTACTCAGCCTCAACTGTTGTTGATACAGAACATATAAGCTGAGGAAGAGACAAGCATATGACACCGGCAGCTCATTATACTTATGTCTTTACTCCATTTTTTTATTTTTATTTTCTTTATTTTTTTAAAAATTGATCGTAATTTGGTCAATTTTTATAATTATTGTTATGTATACTTTTCTCTGTATCATTTTTGAATTTAAAAAATAATATTATTTATTTGATTAATTTTTTCCTCGCTATGCTTTCGCGGGTTTTTTTCGCTCCCTTCTTGTGTGGGTGTTTTCCCGCACCGTGTGTTTTTTTCTCTATCAACCTTCAGTTATGGAGATTTTTCCCACAAATCAAATCTTTCCTTTTTCTTTTTTTCCTCTTCTTTTTTCTTAGTTTTATTCTAAGTTTTTCCTGTAATAATTACATTGTAAGATCTTCACTCGAGGTTAGGTGGAAGAGAGGCCCACACGGGCCTAACCTCGCCAAATAAGGGGTCGAATAGTATTAATAATTATAAGGGAATTCTAGGGTAGCTTTCGGTGGGGTTAGGCCCCAATGACCTAAGAGCTCGTGAAGGTCACAGTCCTTTTTATCTTGCCTCCCTGACTCCAAATGCACGTGGCGCGGGAAGGAGTGAGGATGCTTTCAATTTTAGCACCCTTTAGCACCCTTTAGCACCTTTTTTTATGAAAAAAAACATTCCCCGTTCTTCCAGCTATGTGAAGGCCTAAGTTCAAAGCATCCTCACTAGATAGTGATCAGTTTCTTTATAGTTTCAATTGACTGCAATGCAATTAATGACATTGACCCATCCTTTACATGCTTTGTATTTCCTTGGATTAATAAATTTATAATTAAAAATTATACAAGAAGTGGAAAATTTTGAATTGACTGGGATTCGAACCCAGCTCTCCCAGTTTCCGGGCAGTTATTCTAACCAACTAAACTATCAAGTCACTCCTATTTATTTCTGTAATCGGGAGCTTAGAATACCTGCCCGGAAAGTGGGAGACCTGGGTTCGAGTCCCAGTCAAGTCACAATTTTTCACTTCTTGCCTAACTATTGGGTTAGGTCACACAACTTAATGTGCCAAGTTAAATTTTATTTCCAAATTTATTATTATTACGCGCCGCTAATGTGTTAGAGTGTTTGGCATAAGTGTGGGATCAGTATTTACGCCATGCTGTTGCATAGTGAAGGGAGAGAGTCGTTTAAATTTTCTGGAGCGTAAGGGGGGCCGTAAAAAAAGAAAAGGTTTCAGCGAACGACCTAGCGAAGTCGATGAGCGCAGACTATTCGAGAGACGCAGCAGCCTCTTGGTCCACACGCTGGTGACGCGTAATTCGCCACAGACGAAGTAGTGACGTAAGGTATGACGCACAGAAGGACGCGAATCGATAGGGTGGGTGGGCGGGAAGCGAGCGTAGGATGATGTAACAAAAGCGGCATTGCGGTGGTGAAAGGGGGCTGGATCAGTGGGTGTGAGTAGGAGGTGAATGGGAGGGAAATGTTAGGGGAATGGATTACCGCCTGCAATCCCTCTTTCTCCTCAATTATGGGATCGGTTCGCTCCAGGGGATGGACTCGATACTTGTCGAATCATTGTGACTCTACAAACGCTCTAAATTTAAATAAACCATACTATTCTAGACTCTATTCTAAATTAAATAGACCATTCTAAATTCTATTCTAGATTCTATTCTAAATTCTCTAAATTAAATAAACCATTCTAAATTCTATTCTAGATTCTATTCTAAATTCTCTAAATTAAATAAACCATTCTAAGTTCTATTCTAGATTAATTCTAAATTCCATTCTAAATTCTAAACAAACACTAAATTAAAATAAACCATAATGAAAATAAACTAAAATTAAACAGACCACAATTGAGTTGCGTATATGAGTCCACACATCATATTGGAATCAGTAATTTTATTCTGATTATAGTTAAACGTAATTATTAAACTTAACCTCATCCGTACCTTATACTCCTGTATTTAAATTTCCTTTTTATTTATTCACCCTCTATATTGCCGTATTATTTTTACTGTATTTTCGCTATTTTTCTCTCCCCGCTTCTTTGTGTCTTTTTCCCGCAACGTGAGTTTTTTCTTTGTCAACCATCAGTTGCATCCATCAAAGTTTGGATTCAAAGAAACTTTTTTTACGTATTATTTCGATTTCATCCACATTAATCTGTAGGTCTAATATTTCTATTTTGTTATCGTCAGAGGTAAAAGAGACTGAGATTCTGAATTATTTTATAATGATATAATAAACCTCTGCCCACCAGTAACTGGAAAATTTTAGAACCCCTGTTCTGTCCCTCCCTGTGGATTTTAAACCCTCATATAATAATAACCCTTCAGAAAATAATTTTAAAGGAAGACCGTTACTTCCGAGCTTGATGAACAGAATATGTAAATAATATTTGAGAATATATTTTCCCTTGAAGTTGATTTTCCATAAAAAATAATCACAGAATATTTATTAATTTTGCAGTCCAGGAGACATTCAATGTAGTACAAAAGCAGTATTAAGCTTACTTACTGGATAGAATGTTCGATTATCAATTATAACTTTTCTGGCAAAAAGGGCCAAATCGAATACACTAGTAATCATCAGCATTTTTCTTAGAACTGATTCCTCTGCTAGATGGAATTAATGAAGAGCAAATTCTGGTATGTAATCCGCTATGCTTGTCCTACAATTTAGCGCTCGGTGTCCTCCTTTCTGATCTTATGCATCTAGTCACCCTACTCTAGTTACGATTTGTTTAAAGAGCGGGAAACAATTTTTAAATACGAAGACTATCACTACTTTTTATGGGCCTAATTAATTAGGAAGGGTCTCCTTTACTTTCTGAAGAACTCAGGTATGGTGTACCATGTGTATAATTCTGTAAATAAAAGTTTTATACCTTTCAGGAGGCTCATGTGCCCTCACATTTCCTATAAAGTGCCCTTTCTTTCACTTGTTGGTAACTCATCACACCCTTTAAGTCATCCAACATCTTTTGTCCTTGTCTTCCCCTCTGTCTTTTCCCTAGCAATCTTCCCTCGATCGCTTTCTTCAGCAATCCCTCTCCTCTCGATATTTGATCCACCCATTTTCTTTGTCGATTTATAATTACTTCAATTAAGACCCTCTTCTCCCCAACCATTTCTGGCACCTTTTCGTTCGTCTTTCTAACATCGCAGCTTACCTTCTCCATTATAAGTCATACCCACATCTCAAAATCCTCTAATCTTTTAATATCCTCTTTTATTAACGTACTCGTTTCACACCCATACAATACTACATTATACACCAAGGATTTTACTAATCTTTTCCCGATTCCTTCATCAAGGCACTTCGTCATCAGTTTCCTACGCTTCATGAGTGCTGCTTTTGTCAATGCTTTCCATTTTCTAATTTCTGTCGAGCATCCTTAGAAAGAAGGCTGCCCAAATATGGAAATTGAACTTCTTGTTCTACTTTATCCCCAATCCACCCTTATCGTTAACTTGCTTTCTTTCCCTTGGAAAGCCTCTTTATTTTTCTTATATTTACTTTCATCCCAAACTCCTTTGCTTCATCGCTTAGTGAATTTACTAGGATTTGAAAACCCCGTTCTGAATCGCACACAATTGCCTTGTCGTCTACATGGATGGTTCATGTATCACCAAGAAAAGGAAAGAATAGTAATGGAATAAATTAATAAAGCGAGCGAAAAGTGGCATCACAAGCAAACAAGGATGATGCACGAGAAAAGTTGGTGTTTGTAAACGAAAACTAAAAACTGCAAAGGATAAAAACCGACTAAAAAGCGGAAAATATACAGCATTTTGCGACGGTGAAAACAAGTGAAGCAAGAACGACACAGGCAAACGCCGTGGACAAAAGAATGCGATGCTAAATTTGCATTTCAGAGCTTCCGTCATCAGTAGCCGATGTATTGTGAGGGACTCGGTCGGTGGGACGATAATCATACGGCATAATGTGCTACTCACACACTTTGTGGGCTTGAAAGGGGTGAGGGTTATATTTGCGAACAAACCTGCTGTTCATTGGTTACCCGAAAAAGAATGCTGTCTGACGCAGTGAGTAAGTGTTGGTAATCGTTTACGGTTTCCTCCGTGAGTAGGACTTAAATGGAGAGGGTGAGGGATGGAGCGTCACTGCTCATGTCAATTGTCTTATCAATTAATATAAACTTTAACAATTCTGTTTGCTATAATAAGAAGTACTTATTGCACATTGTCACAAAATTGTCATATGTACCATAGAGCATTAGCAATCATTAGAAAAACAAAAAATTATTGAGAATTTGTATAATGACAATTTTGGTCCCCCTGAGCCAGGCTCATCAGGAGGTGCCAGGTCATGTTAAATTACAGCGTATAGAAAAAATTAAAGTAAAATACATATTTACAATTATAAGGAATGAATTAAACTACAATTAGCAATCAGAATGAAATTTAATAATTATTATAAAATTAAATACTTGTAATAAATTTCAAGTGTTACAATAAATTTTAATACTACGACAAATTCTAATAAATATATTGCATTTTAATTTAATTTTAAATCTAATTAATGATTGTGAAATAGATAAATTTTAATTTGATGATTATGATAAGGTTTAATTATTACAATACATTTTTAAAACTTCAATGATTTAACTATACGTTTAAAATGTGTATATTTATGTGTATATGTGTATATTTATGTGTATATTTTCGTCCATTTTTATGTGTATATTTTTGACCATTATAGATTGTAATTGGATATTTTTATAGTATGTACGGTAAAGGTAACCCTCTTACTAAAGAGGGTTGTAGAGATAACAGCTACCATAAAAGAAACTCGGGTCACGATTTAGTTGCGAACAACAGAAAACATGTTGCTGATTGTCAATTGGGAGGGGTTCTAAGGCTTTTGCAGGTTAACTGTCGTAGTGTTTGTAATAAAATCACAGAATTAGGTACATTAATAGACTCGTGTTATGCGGATATAGTAACAGGAACAGAGTCGTGGTTAAATGCTGAAATTGGTTCATCTGAATATTTTCCAGAAAAGTTCGAGGTAAATAGGAGAGATAGAGAGAGTAAAGGTGGAGGTATGTTTATTTGCGTCTCTAAACGGTTTTCAAGTTTCCTTATTTCGAAAGGTACAGACTATGAAATTCTGAGCGTTGAAGTTGAAGACAGGCTAACAAAGAAAAGAATTCAGGTAGTGGGAGCGTACCGACCCCCCGGGGAGGACCTCGCTATTGTCGATAGGCTAGGAGAAATGACATGCTGTGATAGGGACGTTAGTAAATTGCTGGTAATTGCATGAGATTTGAAATTTCCACAGGTTAGCTGGTCAGGAAAAGAAGAGACTGGAGGCAGGGGGCAACAGCTAATGAACGCTCAACCGGGGTGGGTGGGTTCACGCAGGTAGTAAACAACCCCACTAGAATGAATAGATTACTGGATATCTTTGTTTTAAAAACGCTGGAGAATAGTAAACGGTTGTGAAATTTTATCTGGAATAAGCGATCATGAGGCAGTGTACTTAGAGCTCTATTGGAATAAGAATAACAGTATTAAAACTGAAATGAGTGTACAGTTTTCATCTAGCTAATATTGATGCCTTCCATAATTACATAGAGGCAAATTTAAGGGTTGGGCCAATAAAGGATCAAACATAGAGGAAATATGGGAAAGCTTTAAGCAGATTTTAAGTAAATGGATAGAGATGTATGTACCAGTGAAGAAATTAAAACGGAATGCGGACCCAGAGTATTATAACGCAGAGATTAAAATGGAAATCGAGGGACTTGCATAAAATGAGAAATATCAGCGAACAGCACGAAATTAAGTATCGGAAGGTAATACAATTGTTAAACAGCAAGAAGAAAGAGAGGATAAATTTCTAGAAAATTATATGACCAATAACGTTAGCAATAGTTTTTACAAGTATGTTAAGCGAATTAAGAGAGAAGAGCGTGAAATAAAAGCGATAGAGGGATCTCGTGGAAATATCTCGACTGAAAATTATGAAATTGCGGATTAATTCAGAAATTATTACGCACATAATTACCGGAGATTGTATTCTTTGTTTTACTATGGGTGACGGATAATTGTGTATAGTATCAAGGGTTGTAAATTGATTGTGTAAATGTATAATATCTGTTATACTATACGATGTACGCATGTATATTTTTCAAAATCAAATTTAATAAGTTGCCACCGGTCAATTTTCCACCTGTAACTTTACATTGTAAATAAAAAAATAAATAAATAAAATTTATTATTATTTTTATCATCTTTATTATTATCACCTTTATTATGTTTTTATCATTAATGTTATTATTGTTTTTCCTCTTAATGTAGCGCCTGTATAAGCATCTTTCATTGTAACAACAATTATACAAGTTCAAAAAAAATCTGTGTAATTTACACATGTAAAAAAATTAACATTAGATTTGATCGAATTTTTTATTAATCAACTAAGTGAGTGATAGATGAAACAATTATTAATGCATCACATAACTGCACTTCCGTTATCATTTTCCACCGTGATATTCGCGTTTAAACAGACAAACATTTCCTCGAGTTAGATAATCAAAAGCATTAAAAAATATACCACCATAACTAGAGGGCAAATAAAGTAAGTTAAGCGGGAACTCCCTGGCGATTAAAATTTTGAAACGATCATTGAGGAAAGCCAGATGAGATAAGAGTTTTGCAAGTGCGCAGTTCAAAACATCCTCAGCCTCTCATTCACAATAGAGCAAGTTACGTAAGTGGATGAGGCATAAGTTGTTTACTACTTTTGGAGGAAAAACCGTACTGCTGACGATAAGAGGAGCGTGCGCCAGGGAACGTGAATCCACATGACGTCAGATAAAGATTTCCCTTCTTTCCCAAGTGTTTCAGCGCCCAATCGCTACTGCCATCTACTGGAGGTTCTTCAAATTCCATATGCTGAGAATGAACCACCAACCGGCCCACGGCGCTCTGCAGAACATTTTCGCTCCAAAGCTTCAATACTCAACCTTGTTTTATCAACACGTTTACATCTTTAATTCACCCAAGTGTTCCGAAAAATATTTAACAGAAAGGCAAATTAAGCTACGCAAAATGTAATAAATGTTAAGAAAGGCCAACCATTGAATATACTTAATAGTCTCGGCCGTGATGTGGTGGAAATAACTAATTGAAAGCTGATGTTTACTTTTCCACATAATGTTTTATTTGCAAACTACCGGTTTCGGTGTATAACCATCATCAGGTTCGCTCAGACTGAATCCTCAAAACGCCGAGGCTTACAAAGTAATTTGGTTAATTACAGACAGATACACAATGTAGAAGAGGAAATTAGCGTACAACAATAACAATCAATTAGGAGGGGGAGTGGGAGGGGAAATTCACTGGTGACTATGGGAATATTTACTATGGGAAACCATAGAATAAGTTATTAGACGCTAACTGAAAACCTTGCATAATATTCTTTCCAAAATTAACTTCATCTCGTACTTCCATAAATGACATCTTACCTTATCCTGAACATTATACATGATTAATTTAAACCGACATATACTCGTCAATCATTTAACAATATTTAGATGAAAGATAACAAATTTCACGCATAATAAATCACAATACTTCCGTCGCCTGCATCTTAACCTGTTTCATAAATACTCGCGGGAGAAGTTACGCGCCGTGTTTCACATGTTTCGACCCTCCTTGCGGTTGGTGGAGACGAAGCATGTGACCTCCTCCTTCGGAAATGTTCGGAAAACTTCCCCTCCAATGGCTTGAGTACCATATCGCCACCAACAAGCTTATAGAATCTGCGATACCGACTGTGTCGGTAATTTAGATCCAGTTGGTACGGTATGGCACACTATCGGTGTGGTGAAAACAGAAACCAGTCGTTACACTACCGACTAGATATAGAATAAGGGCCCAGGAGAGCCCGTTTCAGCGGCCTGAAGTCGATTTTCAAAATGCTTTCGTGCGGACTCAAAAACTTACTGTAGAAGATAAAAGTCCGTTTCAATTGAAAGCGGTCATTTTTCCTTTCCTCGATAGTTCTGTTTTTATATGGCTATTGAAATTGACAGAATGTGAGAAAGAAGACCAAATCATCATATAGTTATCCACATTGAATCTACATCTACATGAATACCCTGCAAGCCGCCTTTCGGCGTGTGGCAGGGGGTGTAAACACCAAGATGAATAAATGTATCACAACGATATGATCCGACATTTGCCAACAGTGTTACCCATTGATTTAGAATGATTTGGAATACACTGTTCTGGGAGATTAAAAGAAGCATTAATAAATAAAATGGATAATGTTTTAAAATGAATGTCTCTGAATACTTGGGTAATATTCTCCGAAATGCATTAGTATAACAACGGACACATCTTGATATAGTCGAGATCTGTAGGCGATTGCCGAAAATATTACTTCTACTTTCCTACAGCGCTTGAATTCTTCCACAAACTCTTTAAACAATCTTAAACAATACGAAGTGTTTACACTTTAATGATATCATAAAGTTGTACTCATTGGGTAACTATTTTTCAACGCTATGATCCGAGGTTTGACAAGGTACCCATTGATTTAGAATTTAGCGTATATTGGAAGACGCTGTCTTGGGAGATTATTCGTTGAAAATGTTTGTTTTGAGGGGGAATAAAGCATTAATTTACAATGAATGTCTCTGAAATACTGGGTTAGAATGCACCAAAAAGCAAGAGTATAACATATACACAATTGAGGTATTTCACGGGATTTCAACAGGGTTGCTTCACATAGTGAGGCTGCACAGTGGTTATTTCGAAGTTAAATATACTTATAATATTATTATTATATTTTTATTATTATATATAATATTGTTATTATTTCGAGTATATAATTTCGAAGTTAGTACATAATTTCTAGTATAAGTTTATGAAATTAACAATTGATAAATATTTTACAATAATTAAAACAGTTATTGGTTTTATGCTGCCTTAAGGATAAATGCGCTTTGACAAGTGGTCCATCAAATCCTTATATATATTTCACGTTGATAGCAAAGACTGTTAGATTATTCTCCGCTTGAATTCAAAGTTTACATCGGTTTTACCCGAAAACTTTCGTACGGAGTACACTCTATGGATCTGAGACATGGACCATGAGAAAAGCGGACCAAAGAAGAATAGATGCCTTCGAAACCTGGTGCTGGAGGAGATTGCTGAAGATTAAATAGACAAGAAACGAAGAAGTATACAGAAGAATAGAAGAAAAACAATATGGTGCATAATCCGGAAAAGAAGAACCAGATGGATTTGACATATCTCGAGACACAATGGATTTGTTAGGAACGTACTTTGGGAAGAGTATCAAGAGTATCCCAAAATCTCGTTACTTTATTTAAAATTTTTAAAATTAGTAGTAAAAGCGCTTTGACAGCTCAGATCATTCCGCACGTGCGCTCCTCCGGGAATGCTTACCGGGGGCGCGTTCACCGAAGTCGAACATGCTACCCACGTGGCTCTCCAGAGCCCTTGAAATAATCACAAACCGAATTAGTTTAGAAAGGTTTTTAAGTGTAGTAATGTTATTCCCTGCCAGGGAAAGTTGTTTATTTTGATGTAGGTGCTCGATTCATATTGACTAAATATTTCCCTCCTTCGGAAGAAGAAGTTCTTATTCGCACTCGTATTTTCCGTCGATGGCAATGACTGGATCATTTCCCGCATAAATTCGGAGTTACTAGCGGTTTTATGCCTTATTTTCAGCTGTTAATTTTCATAATCTCCTCCAGTCACTGAAACATAGCTGTTTACTCGACCGCTCGGCAAACCGCACATCCAGACAGATTCCTCCGCCACGGTAGAAAGTAGTTCCCCGGTGAAATACATTTTTCTTAATTTTGTATTAACCAAAAAAATTAAAAACGCATCAGAAATATATGTTAGCATTTTCAAAACGTATCCATGCATATTTTGGGATATTTTTTTTGTGAACGTTTTGAAACGGTACTCGTATTCCTACGCGCCGTTCATTCGTTTTATAAGCCCGCGCACCGATGCTTTCGAGTTCAGTCGAGACGCATGAGCCGTTGTAGGTTGTTGAGTCTCTGAGAGTTCATTGTTACAGTGCTTGTTTGTTGTCAGTGAAGTTTTGTCAAAATGTTAACTAAGGACCAAATGGTTAGGAGTATCGCCACTCAGACGGGCACTCATTATGGTGAGTTAGTGCAAATCGCTAAGGAAGTGCATGTGATTATTGGCAAAATGTGGACTTAGTTTCACGTGCCACGAACTTCGGCGCGCTTTCTGTGAATCCTCGTGAAGTGTGTATTTTGCAGGGAATTTATGAGTGAATCTTTCATTTCAGTGTCTGCACGAGATGCGCAGGATTTCGCGAAGGAATATGATATGGGGAAAGTCCTAGGAGAGGGCGGATATGGACTAGTTCGTGCCGCACGCCGCAAGTCCGACGGCACTCCGGTAGATACTACTTCTTTACACGTGTCTGAGTAAATTGTTGATATGTCGCATATTATAGTTTACTTATTGGCGTTTATGATTCTTTGGTGACAGGTGGCCGTTAAGATGGTCGAGAAGGAAAAGATTTACATGTGGAAGAGTTCTCTACCGGTAATTATCCTATATTGATTGTTTTGCCGATGTTTGTTACTGCTATTCCCCTCTGGTATTACTTTAAGTTTCGCGGTATTGACACAAACTGTGGTTGTTTCTCAGGGAAGGAGACGCATTCCTTTGGAGGTCGATATGATGCGTTCCTTGAGCAACATTCCAGGAGTAATCCAACTTTACGAGTTCTACGAAGATCCATTCTCATTCCACATCGTGATGGAAAGGTCGGATACCGTCCAAGATCTCTTCGACTATACCTCAGTCCATCGGTATCTGTCAGAAGGAAAGGCACGCCTATTTTTTAAGCAAGTTGTGCTGACTGTTCACAAGATGTACCTCATGGGAATCATTCACCGGGACATCAAGGTAAGCAAATATATCTTTGTGTGTTCCATTAGGTTTTAGGTGCAGATTATTGTGTGATCTTTGAGATGGGCGAGTGCAATCGGCGATGTTATTCTTGGACGCCGTTGTTTTGCCCGTTTCTTTGTTGATATTTTAACGGCGGGGAAGTGGGGATGAAACAGCATGGTCTCTACTTCCCTCGCCGATGAGTCGAACGGTCGTAAACATTACCAAAAGGGCCGTTTTGCATTAGTTTCCTTTTAAGGATGTTCCAAACAGGCGTAAAGTTACCTATATTTGCCCTCCTTTGCAGGATGAAAACATTCTGGTGAACCTCCGCACCAATGAGGTCAAGTTGATAGATTTCGGGAGTGCCAGATACCTCCATGATGGTTTCTACGAGGACTTCGATGGTGAGTACACTTCTTTGTAAAATTTTAAATTTAATGCAATGTGCACGAGTTATTCAGGGTTTTCTGTTGAGTTATAGGCGCCCCAATAGTTCAGGAAGCCCATAGTGAATTTTCATTTAAATATAGGAATTTATTGTTATAGGGAATTTTCATTTAAATAGTTAAAGGAATTATACTCTCCGAAAGGATTTTGGCGTATAAGTTACGAATGGGTTAGTGAAAAAAATTAAGTAAATGTTTTGAATGTCAAGAAAAGCAGTCATGTTACGAGGATTCATTTAAAATGGGTGTTATTTTTCCACTTGTGTTCATAACTGCTGTAAAAGTAATTGTTCTTAGTCGAATATAGTTTCAGGAATTAAAATATAAGAATTATTTGCTTCTAGACAGGGAAATGTGGAGTTATACTTAAATCCTTTTCATAGTCGGTCAGTATCAGTATCATGTCGTAAACTAAGTCCAGTGAGTCCAGATCGGTTGTGTTAAACGAATATTATGTAATAAGATGTTAAATTCAAGTGCATGGTCGGGTTTACACACTTGCTTCTGCCCTATAGCCGTAGCGAGCGCTCCGGATCGGTATTTTGGCGCGAATCAAAGGGATTGTAGTGCCAGTTTACGACCATGTAGGTCGTTTTATGACCTGCGCACAATCCCCGTATGCCTTCAAAGACTTTTGCTCCGTATATCACAACGTCAACTTAAAACTTCAAAATCGACCTCGTGAACAGAACGGAACGGCATGTTAGTGTAATATCCGGAGTCCACATGGTTCTTTTCTATTGTTTCTGTTACGATTCTAGGTTCTTCGTAGGCTTTCGGTATACCTCACGGGCGATGCATTCTTGAGGCCACAAAATTTGGGCCATTTAGGTCCCCAATTCGTTCCCAAGTTCGTTACCATTTCTTACCTTTCCCAACCAGTCTTTTCCTCGTGCATGTTTATTTATTTATACATAGTGGCGTGCCGATGGGTGAGGCTACTGCCTCAGGCGCCTCTCGCGGTGGGCGCCGAGTTGAATGTTAAGGTCTTCATCGTATTCGATGTGTAGTTTAGATAAATTTTCGGTTATGAAATGCTCATTATCTTTCGTATAATTATTTTGGCCAAAATCGGGTAAAATAAGTTGCGAATCAAACGAAAGGTGGTGAATGATACCGCGCCTAAGGATGCACCTTCCTCGGCACTACCTTGTATATATTTATTTATTTTTGCAATTATGGAAGAACGATAGGTGATTTAGGAAATGGTAACGTTAAATTTTAAGCTTATGGGGTTAGGATATGAAAATTTTTTGCATAATTAGATCATTTAAGGAGTTGAATCGGTATAACGTATGCCCCGCCCCTCTAAATCTAACTCGTAAAATTTCTCATAGCTCCGTTTTTACTCCGTTGCAATTCATTCCCAAGTCCAAGAGATTTATCGTGGGATCGTTTAAAGTCCACACTTCCTCCCAAGCACAGATTGAGGTCTATCAAACCCAAGTCCCACTATTCTGTCCGCGATGACGTCACAGGCTGTGTCATGTGCTACAAAAGGGAATCTGACGAGCAACGTGGGCGATCCTCGGAGCGGAAGCTCGATGAATCGACGGGGCAAAGAAAAAAACATTTTCACGAGGCATCCGCGTCACAAGGCTGTGACGCACCCGCCACCGATTACCTATAACGTTTCATTCGGTAATTTCGTTACACCTTCCCCCGATATACGCGGAGATGTCCGGTTTGAATATTTCTCGCTCCACTCCCACGCTTACGTGAGGATTACTAAACCCGTATATTTGGGTGGCGATGAGTCAGTGCGGGAAACTTCCCGTGGGGATTAAAATCCAGCCTTGGGATGGTTCGACGTAGGGCAGCTAGGTTTGTTGTGGGAGTTTTCAGATTTGGCAGCAGTTTTAGCTACGGTTGTAATTCGCTTATTGATGGACTTGGTTACCTTAGGGATCTTTTTAATAAATGTATCGCTACGGAGGAGGTGTCATACCAGTCAGTAGCGCACGTGATCTTCGAGTCAAAACGTAGAAGCTTTACAGGGAAATAGTTTATTTATTTGTTTATTTATTTGCCAATTTATCACATACAGCTTTACAGTCAATTTAGAGTGACAATATAACACTAACAAGTTACAGGACAGATTGTTATTTCTAGTCATTTTTTGTAGTATGAGAAAGTAGAGTAGTTATTAGAGAAGCCAACAGCAGTCAAGGGTAGGTAGGGTTTTGGGTGTGTTACACCCCCTGCCATGCGCCAGTGGCGGTTTGCAGTGTTCAACTGAAAACGTCAATCCCAGACGTCATCAGGGGCCGGTAGTATAACCGCATGCGATATAGTGAATAAGGAGCGATAAGGTGCGAAATGGGGTTTGGCCTAATTCGTGGCATAAATGGATGTTGCAGTGGCTCGTGGGGCCAGACGGCTAGACGCTCGAGCGGGTAATATTGATCTGTCCGCCCGGGCTAAGAGACACGAGCCTTCCTTCCATGACCCGTTTTCCCCTCCAAATATCGATCGATTCGTACGGCGCTCGTAAAGGCTCCCGACTCGATTTGTTTTGGGCGTCGCGTTGCAGGTGCCGCAGTTTACTCGAATACGCCATCCCCGACGTACTTAAAGAGTTGCTGCTATGTTTGGTGCGCGGCACAGGGTCATCGGCCCGCCGCATCCACTTAAAAATAGCCACTCCGGGTTATATCATTTCCTGTCGTCGGCGACCCGAGTACGGGGGAGTGGAAAAGGCGGCAAACTCGAATATTCGGGCTCTTATCGAGTGGTTAAAGCAGAAGCGGGATTCGTAGCTGGCTAATTGTATTTTCTTTCAGCGTGGTTTTATCTCGTGAAATTACTCGTTTCCGCTAGTACTCGATTTAATAATTATTATTAATTTCGATACGATACTTTCAATTTACGTTAAACTCGTCTACCGCAGCGTAAAGGGGGATGTATACGGTGCCCTCAGAATTTTTGTACAAATGTCTTCGTAAAAAATACGTATTGCCCATTTCTATTGGCTGTTTCGTACTTTTCTGATCGTGAGGCAGAAGTTCTAAGTTAAAAAATTCGAATATATGTTCGTAGGTCGGCAGAATATCTCAAAAAATGTACTTTCCATATCACTTTGATATGTATCTCTGATAAATTATTTTGGATTAAATCGGATTTTTAAGTTCACATGCTAAATTTATTGCGGCAAAATTTCATTCAAAAAAATAATCGGAGACAAAATAATGAGGAAATTGCCGTACATTGTCTTGGAGAGTTTCCTGGTCCACTCCTGGGTTCAGGGCGCCAAGGGTTCTTACTCTCGAGTACAGCCGTAGATTCGCATTTAATAAACTTAATTCTCCGTCCCCCATCTTTCCGGCGATCTCCCCCGTTTCCTTCGGGGTCACTCCCCTCCCCAGAAAGACGGGAATTACCATGCGACGGTCCCGGAATTCCCGAATCCGCAGCGATCCTTCGTGGGCGTCATCCGCAGTGGTAGGTCTTTAAGTCCCTTCCCTATTAAAATCACAAACGAGCCTCTAGGATGACTCGGACGATCTCCATTAATCAGTTCCATTGAGAAGAATCCGTCCGCTCAATAGATAAGGAGTTGGGTCGGTTTGTAGTAAGAGGGGTGGGTGTGGCAGTGGGATGTCGTCCCATACTCCAGGGGGTGGCTCGGGCGGAGTCCCGTCTCTCAACCGTCTGGTGCACAGTTTCGGGTGGGCTCGCTAGGGCTTCATGCTGTTGGCGTGTGCCCACTGGCGATCCCTCGGATTGAAGATTTGTTGCACAAGTACCCCGCCCCCTTCCTCACCGGTAAGGCTCCTTCCGCCTCTCCGCGAATTTTCCGGCTCACACCTGGCGCAAGCACGGTGTCTAGCAAATAAAATTCGCCCCCCAGCTGGAAGGAGACTTCCTTCCAGTTCTTTTTGCATCGGCGCACCTGCCTTCGCGGGGAAGTTGACGGAAAAGTCGTTTCCGACTGTCTGAGGGAAGGGTTGCATCGATGCTCCGTGGCCATAAAATCAAATTTTACGCTATCACCCATGCCGCCGGATCGCTGGCTATGTGTAGGAACGTCGTCGTCGTATTTTGGGTTTCCTTCTCGGAGAGTATCGTTATATAAATCACATTTTTAATTACATTAATTTCCTCGGTTAGGTTCTATATTCTATAGAGGATAGGTCTACTTTTGTCATTAGTTTTCAATAAAAATGTCAAATGAACGCATGTCCGAGTCCCCGAAATAGAGTAAGATATTTTAATTCGTGGGTTTGCCAACGCTAAGGTTATTTTTTTCTCTCTCTTCAGGTACGCGAGTACATGCACCACCCGAGTGGATTCGCTACAACAGGTACCAAGGCATGCCAGCCACCATCTGGTCCCTTGGAACACTCCTTTACGGAATGGTCTTTGGGAAGATACCGTTCGAAACCAACGAAGAAATCATGGCTGCCAAAGTAGTCTTTCCTAGGAATATCACCCCTGGTAAGAGCATACCTTTTTCCTTTGGTTGCGCGAAAGTTTTCCTCCTCCAAGATTCTGATGAAAGTTTCGAAAAATTGAGACCTTAAAAGCATTTCCAGAAATAATATTTTTCATTGCTATCCAGATGTTAAAATATAGTTTTCCCTCGCGGATTATTCATATTCTGACGTAACAGCAGAAAACGGGAAGGATCTCCATAATGTCAAATTGAAAAAATTAACTTAAATTTCCCTCACGCGTATATGATCTAATCTGAAATTCTTCGTCGCTCATTCCCTAGTCGCAATTTTGCCGATTGTCCCATAAAATTCTAATCTTTACGCTATGCTAACGTTGCCGTAAACGTCCCCAAAACCCGTCTAATTCGCAATTTTCCGTTTTTGTTACAGAGTGCCAAGACTTGATCAGGAAGTGTTTGTCGTTAAGACCTGAAGGGAGGCCAACAATCGAGGAGCTCAGACGCCACCCCTGGTTCTCCACGAATCTCCCAACAGACTCTCTTTCATCACCCACCTCGTCATCAGATGAATGGGATTCAGATGAGTAGCTCCTCATATCGAGGAGCTGCTCCTCAGACGAAGCATAAGACTTGCTTGAAAGACTTGCGAATGTTCGATAGAGCACGCGGTCAATCCGCGTTTGCATGTGTGTTATTTATTGGGAGGAGCGAGGCTGGACCTTTGCTCCATGTCGGCGCCCGCGGCGGTGCGGAAGGCGCGGCAGATCGCCACTCTTGCCATGACTGATCTCCCAGAAATTTCGTTGACGCGATTTTTTTCTCCTGGTTCATGACGACGACCTAAAGAGAGGTCGCGATCCTCAAGTAACGGACATCATTTTCGATGTGCCGTTGGGCTGGGTAGAAAAAGATCAAGGGGGCCTAAAGTGATGGATTTTATGTACGTTATCTCGTTGTTCATTGCTCGATGCATTTTTGTAGTTGTTCCGATTGCAGGGTGAATTAGCCATGGCATGTGTTGAACTGCTTATCGGTGAAGTGCCTTTGAGTGGTTGTCGGAGGCCGTGGCTGCGAGACGGATGTGAAAATGTGCTGCAATTCTTAGAAGTATGATTATTTATACGAATGATGTATTTAAAACAATATCATTATCCCATCTTTTCCTCCTATCACTGGTCAGAATTGCCTAAGGACTAAGGAATTTTTGTCTTCTGGTCCTTACGGTTTGAGGTTCTGCAGAGTGCCCTATTTATAATGTCATGGATAAATGAGAAAGTTTGGGCAGTACTCCATTGCAGACGTCATTATTTAACGTAAGGTTTTCCACTACTGAAGTTGATAGTTTAGTATTGTATATTTCGTAAATTCTATTATATTTGCTATAAGGTTCAATTATTTATTTTTCCTGTAGAACTAACTTTGAGGATAACTGGATGATAAATCTGTTGTAAGAGTAAATGCAACTAACAGAGTTACTGTGTGTGATACTGTAAATTGAGTGGGATGTGACTGACAGTTGACGTGCAGTGGGGTGCCAAAGAACACAACTCGCTGATACCAGTTTTTTCTTATGTTCAGGAGTATTGGTGTAAATGAAGAAAAAGCTAGGGTTTTTCGCTTTCCCTTGAGGAAAAATGGCATTCCAATGTTTTAAGCTTTTTGGGAATTTTACTGCTTACAGGTGGTAAAGCCCACTGTATTATGTTATCCATCAAAGGTGTGTGTCATGTTTTCTGCAAAGAAATGTGTAAATTGTTGCATCCAAGGGTCAATTTAGTACACCTTCCTTGTATTCCTTCATGTGGACTACATAAGTTCCTGTGTTTCATATATGTGATTGTCTATTCTGTTAACTTATTCTGTTTATGGTAGCTTGAGATACAGCTATGGGGCACATTCAATGCAACTCTTGTATGACTGGAGTCTTGCAGGGCTCTTTCTCCGTGTCCCTTATGAACAAGTCTCCGGGCGCTATAGTTCGTGTCCATATAATTGTGTTCAGCCAGCAAAGGAGGAGTTGTATTTTTTTATACAAAAATTTAGAGTGCAGTGGATATTCGGATAACACAAATTGTTGCAGTTTGAATTTTCCAATATATATATAAATATATATATATATATATATACAGTTGCATATTCCAAGGAATATAATAATCCGGCTGGCATACTCCAAGGAAGTGATCTGAGGATATGTGTGATACCTCTCGATTGAGAATGAATAAACGTTACTTATATTGAATTTTGATCTTCTTATTTCCTATTTCCTTTCCTCAATTAAACCCGCACCTGGCAATTGTGCATATCTGCGACGTCTTTACAGAAATCAAACTTTTCTTGAGCTAAATCAGCCCGCGGCTGAAAACTTTGCGAAAAGGGCGTTGGATACCTCTCAGAAAAAGCCGTTTCTAGGCCTTTTGACGGTCTACTAATAGATAGAAGAATTCTGATTTTACCATTCGATGCTTGTAAGATGTGGCTATGTCACATACCTCTCGTTGAATACATATTGCGAGCCACTTTTGAAATTATTGGTAAAAAATTTTTGAAATTTGAAAAAATTAGTAAACATACCGAATTTTGGTCATTTTCGTCGGGCTGCTACTTGGCTATGAGATGCGATAGTGAAATAACTTTTACATGCGACAAATTTCCATCTTTCAAATTAGATATTACTCAAATACGACATGTTCTTGAAATCTAAGTAATCTTTTACCATCAAGTCTTTTGCTAAGAACTCGAGAAATGAACTGAAAAATTTCCAGTAAGTCGCGTGGGCTAAGACTAAGTTTCCTTTTGTTACGTAAATATTGAAGCGCTTTGAGATTCATTGGGGATGCGCCACAGAAACGTTTGCGATAAAGAAAGACTTCTAAGAAATTGCGGAATCGCCCTTGCAGGAAAAAATCGGCCAAGGAGGGAGGCGGCTTCATGGCCTCACTATCTTTCTTCCGTTTTCAACTTGGACAACCACCTTGTCATACAAAGCAATCTCAGATGTAACATTGAATCTCTAGGGCAAGGAGGAAGAGAAGAGATTTGACAGGCATATTCATCGAACATCCTTATTTCCTCGCCAAAAACCTCTCTTTTTTGCATTTTCCTGCCCTTTCCTCGCATCTGCCCTCCCTCAACACAAAGAGAACCAAGTCTCTTTTAAAAGCATCCCTTCCTGTGAGGGAATTCACTTCTTTCCATGGGAACGCGATGGATACAAGAGACAAAAAAACACGCTGAGAAAAGTATCTTCTTCGTTAGGTCCGTATAACCGAAAATCGCGTAGTTTCCGTAAGTCGCGGCTATCAAAGGAGAGAATAATTACACGGTGAAATTTTAATCGTTCCTCGACGTAACATTAATCTTGCCCGACCTGCGTTTGACCCAATTGCGTAAAGGCGTCCTTGGGTAAATTATTAATCAAGAGGATGAAATATTTTAATTTTGTACAAATACGCTATGCCGAATCGTATGTTTACAGGGTATCCTTATAATTCGCGACGCAAACTACATTCTGTTTTTTTAAATTACCGCTCCTCACGTTTGATCGATCGCTCCTTGCGAGCGGAACTGACTTTGAGTAAGGCCTCCCTAAATTTTGCTGATTTGCATTCATTATTAAGCCGAGTCACAGTGCTCACGTCTCGATTTTGGCAATTTAACTCGCTAAATTCACCAAGGCGCCAACTATCTATTCGAACAGTATTATTATCATTGAAAAGTTGGAATGAAAAATTCGTCTTCGAACATCTAGGGATGAATTCGAGGTCAATATTTACTGTCGAACGTGTTACCTATTTTTTGTAATTGATTTAATTACACGTCTATGTACAATTAAATCGATGACGCAAATCGGCGGATGGATTAAAAATACAAAATGAGACAAACATGGTTATGCTCCCTTTTGTGTAACGAAGAGAAATTAAAAAGATTTTCTTTATACTATGCCGCAAAAACGCCTTTTTGTATCAAGACGTGGGATTCGATAATGACATGATGAAGACAAACGGAAGTGCTGGTAAGTATTTTTGCTGCAGTAAATAAACAAGAAAGTAGATAGGTATAATACTGTTCTATGAGGGTGATGGCAACGGAATAGTGTTAGCCAAGACTCTTATTCGTCTTTTCCAGCCAGAAGTATTATTATTAAGTTTGGGACAAACTTAACAAAGCAAAATCCATCGTTGTATTTAGTGTAGGATTTTCTTCTCCATCCCATCTCAGCGTATGTTCAGATAACGACTTAGTTTTGAGCGGCGGAAAATTGAGTACATTTCCATCCGAAATGTACACATTGGTGTGAAGCCGCGCACTGGTTATCAAAACAAAACATCACCTCGGTTATTAATCCAATCTAATAAGGAAATATGTGTTACATCTGGGGAAATGGTACTGATCAAGAGACTCGCTAGTTATACCAATTTTCTCTATTTACTTCCTTTTTGTGATCTTAAATCCTTCGCGTTTCGTTTATTCTTACAGCCCTAAAAATTATTATTGAAAATTAATTAATTCATTATTGAAAATGCTGCAAGTACAATTTCTTCCGGTAACAGCATGTCAGTTTATGGGTCCCTAAGTTGTATTACACACTCAGCCGTCCAAATTCGTGGATATATGTACCAGAAAATAATTCCATACCAAAGAGATGCGTTGAGGCGTAACTACGATCGTTTATTTACTCACAGGATCGACATTGTGGAAAAAGATCATATTTTTTTGTTTTGTCAAAAAAGGCTACGAGAAAAGGGCTACAAAGATGCTCTCAGACGCAGGTTGGGAATCATTGAAAGAAAATCATTTATAAACTAGGTTGCGATTGCTTGACAAATTTAGAGTAAGCAATTAGAAATGTTAGATGTTGGTGGCACATAATAGAAACCATACAATGGATGGAAAGAAATGGTTTGAACCGGTTCGATAGTGGCTGCTAAAGCAAAACCGGTAAATAGCAAAGGTTCGATGCCCTGGATAGATACATGGTGTAAAGCAAACATCCTTTCATGCAAATGACAAGACAGACATCTAAACCAAGAGTATGACAATCAATGCCTGACGTAACTTCTGCAAGGAAATAAAATTAAGATTGAGAACGTAGGAATCCCAACATCAATCGTGTAGTTTATAATCTTTTTACAGTTAGATCTCGCTCATGAATTCCTTAAAATTATTGTATTCTGTTGTGAAGGGAGGGAATGCTTCTGAGGGCAATTAGTCCAGTCAATGGAATGTGTGCATCTGTTCTCAGTAGTATGAAATAAAAGCTGTTAACACAAACACATTTTCAGACTCGCTGAATCATCCCTGCTTTTAATAGCTGTGCTCTTGCTTACTTCCTTTCCCTTTGATTCACAATCACTTTCTCCGCTAGAATCCTTTCCTTTTCCGGTGAAAATTCGCTCGTTTTCCTCTGTGATCCAATCCGCAAATTCCAACTTCAGTCTCTTTACCGTTGGCTGAATTTAATGAGGAGGATGATACGCCATTCAAGATCTCTCGCCTCGAAATTAGAATTTGGGATAGATAATTTGCCTTCTCAAATGTTACAATGGGCTCTTAACTAGGTTTGGGGAACTTCATTCATCTACAATATTCATTTAGAGGGCTACTATTATTATTATTACTATTAGTAATAGAACTATTCGGACTAACGTGAGGACGTGGGAATTCTCTCCTCCAAGTATATTTAGAAAAATATTGCTATTTGTCTTATCTCTATTATTTTAAGAACTTTTTAAAAATTATTCGAGGAGTAAATCCCAAAGAAAAGCGGACTTGATAACAGTCTGACTGGGAATAGAGGAAGAGGAATAAAAGGTCCCGAGTTCGATTCCCAGACTTCTTTAAGAGTAGTATCAGAGCTGAAAAAAATGGAACCTCGACAACTAAGATCGTATCCACCGGTTTCTCAGCTTTTAAAAACCGTCTTCTCTTAAATAAAAATAACACAAAATATTATAAAATCGAGGGTGGTCTGAAAAGTTTCTGACCCCAGATTTTTCAGAAATCCTCAGAAAATTTACAGAAAACATGTCGAGAAATGGCGAAATGTCGGAAACTTTTCAGACCACCCGTGTATAATACATCAAAAGAAAAGATATTCTTCTTTCTTAGATCATATAAAAGTTTGAATGGAAAATACAATGTAATAAAGTGGGTAAGTAAATAGTACAGAAGCCATCAGATTTTACAGTACGTGGAATAAACCAGTTCTTTAAAAAATCTTAAAACTCTGGGTATTTCCTCTGTGTGATCTCTTAAGATTGAGGCTAGGTCTCCTCCGATGCTTTGCATCCATAGTGTTCCATCGTACTTAATGCACTGCACCAGAAGGTGTTGAACAGCATGTGTCGAATTCTTTCTTTTTCAAGTCCTCGGGGATTTTTCCTGGCTGCAAGTCCAAGGGAAAAATTTTCCTAACCCTCTTCCTTGTATTTAAGGAATGTACAGTGAAAATCACAACTGCACGCAACAACATTTATGGAAGCCTTATTATTTTTGATTGAGACGTTCATCAAAGGTGAATCAATCAAAATTAGATCTCAAAAACTAGGAGTTTGCTTCAGGACTATATCTCACACTTCTTACGAAATTTTGGTTACCTGTGATATACGGTCGTTATTCCGCAATTTAAACATAACGGAGTCGTGAATTTGGGCAAATTTATTGTGTTTCGATTGGATTATTAGAACAATCAGATTAAGAAGGAATCGATATTGAATCCAAACGTATATTTTTAAGGCAAAGAACTATTCTTTGGAAATACGTACGACTTGTCTCACTATAACTGCTCATCATTATTAGGGAAGTCCTAGACTATACTACTTTTAATCCGTCAATAGTCTGCCGTATTGCGTACTTTCTAATAGAGCAACATAAAAATTGGGTGAAAAGATAATTGTTAGAGAGTGTGAGCTAAAAGGCGATATTTCCAACTATACAATTGGTACTGGTAAATTTTTCTGTTTCCCCAGTTTGATGGAAAAACTCGAGAAAAGAATGTAATTTAATGTACGGGATGTCAACGAAAGAAATTATTTACATGACAATTTTCATAAAGTAGCTATTCTGCGCATACTAAAGCACTTTTGTCTTAAAGCACAGAAATTAACTCAGACTAAGTTTTAATGCAAAATCCCAGTATCGTCCTGGTTTTACCACTTCAATTATTGATAAGTCCCGATTTCTTACCATTAGAATATAGTAACCCTACCATCAACATAGGACTACGAAGTATGAAATATAATGAATTGATCGTTGAAAATGTTAATAAATGGAGCTTTCTTGTGGCAGATTGTATAAACAAATGTAAATCTTCCATTGGTATGGACATTCAAATGATACCAAAATTTCAAATCAATAATTTAGTGCTGAGAATGAATGTGAATTAAAAGGAAGAATGTCAAGAATACGTATTTAATAAAAAGAACTTTCAATGTTTTTAGCGGGTAGATGTGTTTGTTCTTTGCAAGTATTAGTGACCAAATTAAGCGGCCTTGTCTACACAGAAAGTGTAAGGTTTACTGGACGGTATTTCCTTGTTGGCGATTTTTTTCCACTTTCACGTTTCTACAAAACATGGAAATTTAATTGAGAAATCGGGAAAATAGATCTTAGGGCCCCTCATGAGAATCGAACCAACTACTCGTGGTATTTTTACGAAAACTTCCTCTATACTCTTAAGCTACATCGTCAACAGCGTCGGAAAAATCTCTGAATGCAGTTTTCATATCTAGATCACCTATCAGAGCAATGGTGTACTTCCAAATTCCTTAGACGCATCTAAATTAATTGGCTTTGTAAAGTTTCATCTTCCGTCACGTATCACCAAGGCATATTACCATTTCTACGTTCCTGAATACCGTGTATATATTTACAAATATTCGCCAATACCGAGGATGCTTAGTCTAGTGAAAGAACTTGGTACTGTTGACACGTTAAGAAGAGAAACTCCTACTATGAGTCAAGGAGTAAATAATTTTGAATTTTCTTGTATGCATTGTCAGATTGACTTGTCAACCCTTAGCTGACATTTTGTTTTTTTTACAATTTTATTGCGCGTGTTTATTTTTTTGTTGTTTGCTTTTTATTCTGTTTTATTGTAAGATTTTTTCTTAATGGTTATCACTTATATTTCTTGACCTAGTCATTCTTTGTATTATTATAACTTAACTTTTTGGGCTAGTCCTGATTGAGTTAAATAAATAACGGTAGAAGATACCCTACATTTACGAAATTATGATTAACTTCCTCTTACGATGATATGCTCTCCTTCGAAGAGAATGGTAAAATAACTTATATTCGAATTATGAATCGAAATATTTTTAGTAGACGAGCTTCTGTAAAGAAAATTGCAAAGAAATCTCCGAAAATTATCCTGAGTACGATGTAAGGCAGATGCAAATCTATGTTACTGGAAATGCATTACTGTGAGGTATTAAGAATTTTCCGGCCAGTTTCTGAAATGATAGATAAGTTCCATTTTTATCATGGTATCGTACAGTCATTAGTTCAAACCAATGTAAAACAACCTTTCTAACAACTCTATCCTTCTATAAAAATTCAGCATCAACAAAAACGATTTCCTATAATGTTAAGTTATAATTCTTTAATCAAAGTGAATTCATAACCGCATTTTGCGGCATACTAGTGTGCCGCGAATGATAGGTTCCGCGGATATTTTGATGAATTCAGAATTAGCTATATATTCTTCTTACCAATTAATCCATGTTGCCATTTGAATCATCCTATCATTTTTTCTCAACGGTAATCGTAGTAAAATCAAAATAGGATCGACAACAGAGCGATGTTGAGTTACTAGTGTATGCAATTTAGAGCCATGTTTTGACAAAATGATTTCCCAAAATCAGTCACATCCTTCTCATTAATTTTCTGTCGATTGCTTATTGAACGTTAGTTTTTATTTTTCTGCTTTATTTTCACCAACTTTTACTTTTAATGTAAGGCTAATCTATTTTGGTATGTCTCATTTTTCGTATCTTGTAATTGCACATCACAAAAAGACCTTTGCTGAATTAATAAATGCTTCTCAATTCATCAGATAACTTGAACAATGGGAAGCATTAATTTTTGATTTCATTAAAAATTAAAGTAACGATGCTTTTTTATAAACTATAAAATTTTGCTACAAATATCGATATAAATGATTATAATTGCACATCACAAAAATATATTTCCTGAATTAATAAATGCTTCTCAATTCATCAGTAACCAAGTAGTAATGGAAAGGATAAATGTTTAATTTAATAAAAAATTAAATTAATGATGATTTTTAAAATCTTTAAAAGTTTGCTACGAAAGTATAAAAATGATTTAATTAATAATTCGCGAGCAGCAAAACAAATTTTATTTCCCAAGTATGCCACGAGGTAAATGTTTTTAAGACGCTGCTTTAAAGCCACAGTAAATCGCGAGAGAAATGATCCTTTTCCACGTAATCAAGAGCTTATCCGCAGTTATTTACATTTTGCAATATCGGCGCAACTTGGTTTTCACCTCAATTAGAAAGTGGCCCGGAGAGAGTGAAAGCAAAATGCGGTCAGCGACGGAAGACGCTTGCAATCCTTCAGATGGGTGGAGCCACATTATTTTTCGCAACGAATTTGGATCGTTATCGACGAGCATTCTCCAGCACCATGCGAATATCGGCAGCAATGAAATGTACACTCCCCTATAGCAGCGACTCTATGGGTCAGAAAATGAGGCCACAACACTGACGGTGACAGCAGTGAAAACCCGTTGACGAAATAGCTCGCAGAGAGAGTGGTGCAAGGATTGAGTTTTTTCTTGTGGAGAAATGGATACGGGGATACAGAGGGTTGTGGGTTGGGGCTGCGGGGGCGGGAGTCCGCCTCAATTCCTATGCACCTCCATGTTAAAATGGACGTGTATTTCATAAGCCGCTGTGACCTACAAACCGCATTCGAATAATGACGACGTAAACTGCAGCGGAATTCATAGTTGCGAGCTCCTGTGGCCCCTTTTAATTACGTCTCTTAGTCATTTCGATTACCGCACGAGTATAAGACATATTTTACTCTAGAAATTAAGGTTGAAAAGGTGCGTCTTATAGGAGGATATAGATATTCCATGGTACTTATTATAATAATACAATGTCAAAAGTCCCAAAAGCCTTACTGCTTCTTATACGAGGGTGGTCTGAAAAGTTTTCGACCCCAGATTTTTCAGAAATCTTCAGAAAATTTTTAGAAATTTTCAGAAAAGATGTCGAGAAATGGCAAAATGTCGGAAACTTTTCAGACTACCTATACCTAAGTACATGGGTGCGTCTTATACGCGGGCAGATACGGTTCTTTGTTACAGACGGAACTTAAATTTTATCGTCCAGCCAGAATTAATTGTCCTGACATTGACAATAGGAATATTTTCTATTATACTTTTGGTACAGGATGTAGGAAAGTGCGTTTTAGCTCAATCTTGTTCATGGCAATGAAAATGAGAAAGCTAAATAGGTATAGGCGATGCTAAATAATGAAATTATCATGGTCACTCCTTTATGAATGCTGTGTAAAGTATTATGCGCGGCACAATTAACGTCAAATTGTTCCTCCGATATTATTCAGGCTCAGTCTTATACTGATTCAGACTTCATCTTCATTTTCGGATGGTAATTTTTAGTCGTCTTCCCGTAGGCTATTAGAGAAGCTAATAGGGGTCAATTAGAAAACGGTGATGGTGTCTTTACACCCCCTGCCGTACGCCACTGACGGCTAGCGGAGTACTAATCTAAATCTAAATCTTGCATAATCCCCCTCCAAAGCTTTTCGTAGTAGTTTTGGATCAATCCAGTCTTCTTCACAGAAAACATCGAACATTTACATAAGAATCGAACCGAAACCGAAAACAACTGTTATGTTACCGAAGAGAAAACCAAACTCGAATCGAAAACATTAAAATCCTGAAAAAAACAAACCGAAATCGATAATTATTCCGTCCCGATTCTTGGTTCCCAACAAATCAAATTTACTTGAGTGAAACTTAGGGAAGGTTAACTTAACATGTGGAAATTCGACTTGCAACTGACTATTGACAAGTTTTATTCTTAAATTTAGTATAGAGAAAGCTAGAAACTACCAACGAATCATAAAGAATGTGATAAACTGTTTTCAAAAATGAAATGCAATATATCACTAAAATTGAACTTTCTTGATTGCCACCAAGATAACTTCCCTGCAAACCTAGGGAAAACCGGTGATGAACATGGTGAACGGTTCAACCAAGACTTTTCCATCATATAAAATGATTCTCCGGGAGGTGGATTTGTAGTATGCTTGGAGAATAATGTTGTTTTGCTGAGAGAAACGAAACAAAGTGAATACAAGCAGAAAAGATCAAAGAAAACATTTTAACAATCCAGATTTGTAGCAAAATCTACCTTGAAAAAAAAATTATTTCTTAATTTATAAAACGAATGCCATGGTTCTGTGAACTGGTACGTGATAGGAAGATTTTACTGTTATATTAGTTGCTTATCACCACATTGAAGATTGTTAAACTAGCATAATCTGACGCAGAGGGCAGGAAAAAATTGATTTTTTATGCAGTGTAATATGCATAACAAACTTTTTGAAGTATATGATATTGAAATTAAGGGAAAAATAACTTTTCGAACCGGTTCGAGGAAGAACCGAAACTCAACTGAATTCGGTTTCTACGTTGAACCGCCCAGAAAACCGGAAAGAAAATTATTACGGTTCTGTGCCCTGAGCGAGGTAGGGTCAGGAGAAGAAGTTCTACGTGATGACTTCTCTAATTCACGTAAGAAAGAAGTAATTTAGGGAATTCAGCCATGAGGATTAAAAGTTGCTCTTAATATAATCTATGCAACAGGTTGGCAAACTTTTTACTTCGTGGAACGAGTGGCATTTCTTTCCCTCTTTCAAAGAACATGTTAAAATATTCTGCAACTGATAGCTGAAGATTTCAAATAGACGTGAAAATATACAAATCTGTAATTAGTTATCACATTGGAAGAAAAATTTTAATTTGTGTAAGTTATATTATATTATGGTATATTTCCATTATTAATGTATGTATTTATTTGCCCTTTTTTAATTAACTGCTAAATTTCTCATATGTCATTTCTGCATGTTTCATTCCCATAACAATTTTTATTTTTCAATGTTTTATTCTATTATTTTTGTGATATTTATTATTTTATGTATTCCTGCAACTTCCTTTTTTATTTTATTTTATTATGATTTTTGTATTTTAGTTTGAATGTTTTATCTTATGTTTTTATCATATTTTTTATTTACTTTGCTTATTATTTCATCCTTTTTTATTTTTCTGATTTTATTTATTATTGTTTTTGTAATTTCTTTATAGTTCTGCTTTTGTAATTTTCTATGCATACAGTTTTCTTTCATAACTTTTAGCATATACTATCAGTAGGTTTGCGCAGGTTTCTCACACACCCCCTTCTTTGCGGGTGTTTTTCTGCAATGGATCTTTTTTCCTAAGATATCACCTCAGGTTTTTTAAATCCACTCCTAAATTTTTCCTCTCTATTTCTCTATTCACCTACACAGAACCTTTATGTATGTATTATTTTTGACGAAAGGTTAGATGGAAGAAGAGACTTTTCAGTCTCAATCTTGCCTAAAATAAAGACCTTAAAGTTCGACTTTGGATTGATATGTGCACACTACCTATGGTTGTAAGAAATGTTCCCTCCAATGGGTATTGGTGGATCCGATAGAGATAAAAGAAAGAGAGACCATTCCCTCTTTATGACTATGAAAACTACGTTCAACGTCATGAAGAGACCATGTCAATTAAAAATTCTTTACGAAGAAATGGCGCACACAGTACCGAATTTTGCATAGAAAAATAAAGTTAGCGAAAATTGATAGGGGATATATTCATCATAAAATAAAATTCATTCCTGACAGCACAGCGCGATTTAATTAAGGTTAAAATCGAAAGAAAAATAAAAAAGAGGTACTTAAAAGAAAATATAGAATTGGTTATATATAGGTTATATTCCAATTGGTTGTTTTATTCTCTCAAGTGATGTATTTGGATCTCCCTCTCAAGAAACACGGTCTTCCTAGAATCAAAATTTGGCTCATTTCATCCATTTTCCACCTATTTTATTGATTTCGTCGCTCTAAATCAGACGCTTGGGACGGATGCCTTGGGAAATTCTATGAGAATGCCGAGATATTTTGGGAAAATGCAAGGAGAACTGCTGCTACTTTTTGTTCTATTTTCGTAGCTTGGTTTCTTAGAAAATAATGACCTAACCTTCTCTGCGAATAAAAATCCTTTATATTCATTAATCATGTCCGAAAATGAATATCACGGAAGTAATGTAGAGTGTGCGTACAGGAGTTTACTGACATCGGATAAATAAAATTATATTGTCATTATCTATTGTGAAGTTATGATATTAATGCTTATCACATTAGTGTCTAAAAATATTAAAGTTCCTTAAAACAGCTATCATATATAAGAATAACGTGAATAGCTATATTTGTAAGTGTATTTTGTAATTTGCTTTCTTATTTTATATAGTTTGTATATTCTATTGCAAATTTCAATTTATGCAGCTAAAATTGTATAATTTTTGTGTTAACATTAGTACTTTATCAACTTGTGAAAATTATTAAATTTTATTATTTTTGAATTTGTTTTGTAAATACTTGTAAAATAGAAAGAGGGAATCTTGTGAAGAAGAACAATTTGTACTTTTTCCACAGTATTTACTAAGGTAATTTACTAGTAAATACTGTGGAAAAAGTACAAATTGTTCTTCTTCATAATGACGTATTTCCACAAGACATCGCCAGAGACGGAATTTTATGAGGGCATCCTGCATGTTTAATAAATTTAAATCTAAAAATAAATACACTCACATCGGTGATAATTATATGAGATCCATGAATTGAATCAGTCGGATACAAACTGGAATATTATCGTTGAAGAGCCACTGCGAAAAGAAGTTTGGATTGCAGATCATAACTTACCTAGGACAAGGAAGGAAGGGCACAGGCAAAAGAAAGCAACAGAATTAACTGAGAAGGGTTCGCGCAGGTACTCGAGGTACCAGGGAAGGGGACTATTGTCCTAGATATTTTTCTACTCTGACCCTTTTTACTATTGTTGGATTTAGATGCCATTGAAGGAGTTCTTGACCGCAAAGCCCTTAAATTTTAGTTGCAAATGCTAACGGCATTACCGGAAGGTTTTCACAAAAGAAAAACACAGGTATGGCAAAGCGGAGGAGGGGACAAATATTTTTCAAGAATATCTTACAGTTTCCTCTGCGGGTAAGAAAGGGAACAGAATAAAGGAAATGGGCTATAGATTTAAGGACATTCTTTTCGAAGGGGTAAAATAATACGTCCCAGGGATGTTTCTTAAAAGCTATTCAGATGCAGAGTATTATGATAGAGAAATAAGATGGTTGAAAAGGAAACTTGGGAAAGCGCACAAACTTAAAGCTATCAGCACACGTAGCCAGGAGATATACAAAAAATATTTCGAATTACTTAACCAGGAAAATGGGAAAGCGAAAGAAAAGATGCAGCATTTCAAATGCACGTATCCTGAGCTGATATAGTGATCTAGGATAGTCAGATCTGTATCCCATACATGCGAAAAGACCTGAGCTCTAGAAGCATTTCTAAAAATGCTGCTGTTTTGATCTATGCATTACCGTGTACTAAGGTACTGCTTCAAATATTTAGATTTTTAGATTTAGATGAGTACCCCGCAAGCCGCCAAAGGGGTATGGCAGGGGGTGTAATGAAACCATCTTTGTATTCTAATCGACCCTATTAGCTTCTCTAATAGCTCGCGGGAAGAACGACTAGAAATAACTACCTGCCCTCGCTATTTCCTCCTTATAACGCTTTGTTGATGCCTCTCAGATATCGCGCTCATTACTTAATGAAATCAAAATTTCATTCACCTCGACCCTAAGTTCGGAACCGAGGAACTTTTCGAAAAGTTTCCTTCGGTTAAGTGGACAGAAACATTTTCATGGTAGAAATCGTAGTCCTAACTTAAATGTTGTAGCTTTTATGGTAAAGGGTTATTATTATTTTCGCTAGAAGAGAATTTTTTTATTACCTTTTTCATTTATTTTAGTTTTTCATTGCTATTTATCATTCTTACATATGATGTAGCCCAATTTTTTTACTTCATAATGTTCGTATTTTAGGAAAACGAATTTATTTTAGTATTACCTATGCAATGTTTACATGTTTTATTTTTATGATTTCAGATACCTTTTCTGTAAAACATAGACATAATTATCAGCCGGTTACGGAGTTTTTCACTTCTTGCGGATGCTTTTCTGCTGTGGTGTATTATTCCTAAGCATTAACATACAAAGTAGTTTTCTTCTGTCCACATTTGTAAAGATATCTCTCCCTTTCAAATGTTATATGAGGAAGGGTTGGATGTAGGAAGAGATAAAGACTTAGAGATTGAATACATAGAATCCTCTATATATTATTGCTAAACATCAATTTCCGGTGACCGGGATTTCTTTTCCTTCTCACTCAATCAAAACATATGAACGGCTGACCATTTGAAAGGGTAAGTTTCCCAGTTCCTGCTAAAATTATTCCGACAAATGAAAAATGCACCCTTTGGTAAAAAATCGAGTTTAAATCTTAATTCTCGAGTTTCGCTACTGAATGTGTAGATATCGGCGTTGTCATGATTGAAGTTCATTGTTTACTGGGTTACGTTAACTGAGGTAAATAAATAGTTATTCTCATCGGACGGTGATATTTATTCTCGGTCTAAAAAGTGATCGAAACAGTTTTCCCTAGAATAGTATAGTTTCCATAAACGAAGACCGACAAAAGGACTTGATAAAGGAATCAGGAAGAGATTGGTAAAATCCTTGGTGTGGAGTGTAATGTTGTACGGGTGTGAAACGTGGACGTTAAGAAAAGAAGATGTCAAAAGATAGGAGGCTTTTGAGATGTGGGTATGGCGTAGAATGGAGAAAGTAAGTTGGGTCGATAGAAAAACGAACGAGCAGGTTCTAGAGATGGTTGGGGAGAAAAGAGTAATGATTGAAGCAATTAAAAATAGACAAAAGAAATGGGTGGGTCAAATATTGAGAGGAGAGGGATTATTGAAGAAAGTGATCGAGGGTAGAATGCTAGGGAAAAGACAGAGGGAAAGACCAAGACAGAAGCTGTTAGACGAATTAAGGGGTGGGATAAGTTACCGAGAATTGAAGGAGAGGGAATTAAATAGGGAATGTGGGGGCACATGAATCTACCGAAAGGTAGAACACTTATATATAAACGAAGACCTCGACTTCGTGCGCGACCATAACATTTTAATTTAATTTTAATGAACCAGCATAAACTTGCTTCTTTTGGGAGCAGAACGACAACAACAGAAACATGATGATTGCCGAAAATAAAGGTTTTTGTCACACTTTAAAAACGACCGCTTTCTATTTGTTAAATTGCATGTATCCCAGTTGCCTATTGCGCGAAATTTTCGCACAGGACAACCAGTGATTCATATTACTTTTTTTTACAACAACGTAGGGATCCATCGATAGAAATGAATGTGAGCGGCAGAAAATTGTACCCATCGCAAATGCTGCACATAGTTCACACGGTTTGCGAAGTTAGATTTTCAAGAATGAATACCGTTATAAAATCTGCCATTTCCCGTGTGGTAACGTGAGAAAATTACGTTTCCACTACTTGTAGCGTGCACTCCTTCAAACATACTCTCGGAGAAAGTTTGTTGGAGGGCATGTTCTATTTGGATTCGAGCAATCACTTTTACTGGAAGTTTGCTTCATAACTCTTTATATAATAATCGCTAAAACGTCCTTGAATTTCAAGGCGCCTTCCTGAGTCCGAGCGCCCTCCCGTTCACTTCTCCCTCTAGGAAATTTGTGAAATTTCTCCACATTCCGTAACTATTCCAGATTGACGAAAATATGGCTGCCATATTTTCTCGCAACCTTTTCTGAATTCTACACCGCACAATTTAGATTGATTTAATTCTCCCCTTATCGGTGATAAGTCTTAATGGTCTCAATGATTTTTTCAGGGCACCCACTACATGTTTGACTACCATGTATGCTGAAAATAATAATAATATTAATTTATTGAACACATGCAGGATACATTCCCTCTAATCTGTGTTATATTAAATATAAATAAATTAAAGAGATCGAAAAAAGAAACAAATAAAAGGCATGATATTATATACAAAAAGAGGGATAAGATGAAATTAAAGGAGCTGAAAACGGGTGACAAAGAAAATAAAGGATGAGGAAATGGAGGATAACAAAAAACTTATAATAAGGGTACTGAATTCTGCAGTTTCTTGCGGATCTGCGTTATTGAATCACAGAAGATAGCGCGGATCTCATGGTTAAAGGGAAATGACGAATGCCTCTGACTGGAGCAATACTGTTTTTCTTTCATCTCTTTATTACTATTTTTATGTAATTGTGACGATCATTTTACTGTGATCACTATTTATATACATAGGACAACACTAATTTTAATTGTGATAATCTTTATATTCTAATGTAATAATCTTAGTTGTTTTCATTTAATCTCATTATTAATTACTTAATGATTAATTGTTATCATATTTCTAGTTATTAATTTTTATAATGTATATTTTGATAATCTTTGTATATATTGATATTCTTTAATGTATACACGTTTTATGTATGTTTCGCGGTTTTTTACACCCACTTCTTGCGGGTGTTTTCCCGCAACGTGGATTTTTCTTTGACAACCCTCAGTTGTAGAGATTTTCCCACACCCTCTCTTCGTTTGGTTTTATATTTAATTATAATCCATATATATATTAATTTCACACAAGGTTAGGTGGAAGAGTCCCAACTACGGGCCTAACCTCGCCTAATAAAGGGTCCAACAATCAATCAATCAACCGGTGCTGTTTTGTGTTTAAAAGAGCTCATTTTGAATAATAATTATAATAATAAATCGTCTTTCTTCGGGCGAGATTGAGACTAGAAAGTCTCCTCTTACACCTAATCCTTTGTACCAATTTGTAGAAAAGAGATAGCATAAAAAAGGGTACGGAAGAAAATTATATTTTGGTTTAAAATCCTAAGTCGGTGCTTAGGAAAAATATTCCTAAGCAGAAAAACACCCACAAGAAGGGGTGTGTGAAATACCTGCGAAACATGCAGATTGAATAAGATTTTACGGAAGTAGCAGGTATCTAAAAGGAAGAAATACGCGTACACTTTAAATTGCAATTAAATTTAAATACATCTATATAAAAATAATAAGAGTAAAAACATACAGGAAAAGAACGTTATGAGAAAAAACACTGGCTACGAAAAATGTCATATATGAAAAATTGCATAATTTTGAATGTGCGCATTGGCAATACATAACTTTAAGACCCTGCATTATGTAAAGAACTGCTGCGAGAAATCGATGCGAGTAACGAGGTTCTTCTTGACATTGGATAGGATACGTAGAAGAAAGAAGATGAAAACATAGGTTAACTCGCTCAATAAATTATATAATATATATCCTAAAGGTATGGCGTAGAATGGAGAAAGTAAGTTGGGGCGATAGAAAAACGAACGAGGAGGTTCTAGAGATGGTTGGGGAGAAAAGAGTAATGATTGAAGTAATTAAAAATAGACAAAAGAAATTGGTGGGTCAAATATTGAGAGGAGAGGGATTATTGAAGAAAGCGATCGAGGGTAGAATGCTAGGGAAAAGACAGAGGGGAAGACAAAGACAGAAGCTGTTAGACGAATTAAGGGGTGGGATAAGTTACCGAGAATTGAAGGAGAGGGAATTAAATAGGGATTATGGGGGCACATGAACCTAACGAGAGGTAGAACACTTTATAAATATCCTAAAGGTCAAAATTACTTCATGAAGAAATGCTACATCATTCATTCATTCATTATTCATTTGGTAATCGCCGGTATATTCAATTTCAAAGATTTTAAAGCCTATTAAAGGTTCTTTCGTAAATGTCATTTATATTTAGAATTTAATCATTATCTAAAAGTCTATATTTAGAATTCGTACTTCTTTCTGCAAAAATAGAAAATTTTATCCACGTTTTCCATTCACCAAGGGAAGCTTCTTCCGCAGGATAACTCGGGTCATTCATGTATTAATTCCCTTTTTCCATTTTTATATTTAATATGCAGGGATTTCGACATAATTCATCGATGTTATAATCAGTTGATACGGAATAATCAGCTATCAAAATAATATTTATCGTATAGTATAACGCGAGCTTCATTAGGATTCTTAAATATTGTTTAAAAATAAGCGTTTGCCCGACTGCTACCGAAATATCATGTCATGGGTGAGGGTTTGAAATTTTAAAACTTAACTCTGAAAACACAACTTTGTCTCAATTTTTTTCGCAGGCCCAGGCACTCCTGAAGATGACGTGAACACGTCCAAAACTGGAATTTTCGTACTCTTACTCATCGAATTCTCATTCATCGACTCATCCAATTTAGTTATCTCTTTATTTAACCGATTTCCATTTTATTTTATTTTTTACTTTATTTGTATTTCACTTGTACTTTTATTTGTATCTTACCTGTACTTTTATTCGCATTTTTTACTGTCTTTCATTTTATTTTCATTTGTATTTATACTTGTATTTTTATTTGCGTTATTGGTTAAATGTAAGATGGGACTGTCCAGTCCCCATTTCGCCAATAAAGACGTTTGTATGTATGTATGTATCCAATTGAAGACAAAGTTGTGCTAGTTGATAACGGATAGCCAAGTGGGCAGAGCGTTAGACTTTGTCGAAATCGGTCCCGGGTTCGAATCTCAGTGGGAGCCCACGTGCAAAATATCCGAAGCCGTTGAAGCACTTTTAAGGATACAAATATACTGAACTAGGTTGTGCTAACAATCGCAAGTTTTAAGATGAATTTCCACTGATAAAGGCAAGGCCGATGTGCTTGATTAAAAATGCCGCTTTTATACAGACAATGAGTGCGATTTAATCGGCAAAAAACATCTAGTAATTAACCTCTCAAAATATTTTCAATTCGGCAAATAATTATACGATGATAATTTTAGCATCGAAATTAAAAGTAAATTAACTTCTTTACTCAAAACTCACTCTCTAACGGCTTCTTAAATGCGTTCCCAGTTGGTTTACACGCTGAATGAAGGTGGTATCGATCCCTTGTATAAGAATATAACAGAAAAAATATTCCGGACTCCCTCTCAAGGTTAAGGGGTTTTCATAAGTTAATTTCTTGACGACTCACCCCCAGAAAGCCCCTATAAATCAATCCCTCACAATGAATCGTTTAATGCATAGAAAGTGTTGGTATCGGTTCCCAGGATTAGATAGTCAAATAAAGTATTGTGGACTATTTCTTAAGCTTTAAGAGATGACCTATCTTCATTATCCGCTTAATCCCTCCCCCACAATGTGATCTCTGACGGCGAGAAAATTCATCAGCAATATAGTGCAAATAACACCTGAAATATCTAGAAAGATGACAGTTATTTCGTTAAATATTAGATCCATGAATGGTATTACACAGCTTAATTCATTCTTCAGTAACTTTCATTACTTGAATTATCACAACTATATACAACATCATGCAAACGCCTAAAATACGAAAGAATATAACAGTTATTCAATTAAATATTAGAGCTATGAATGATATTACACAGCTTAATTCATTCTTCAGTAACTTTCATTACTTCAATTATCACAACTATACACAATATCATGCAAACAATGCCTAAAATACGAAGAAATATAACAGTTATTTAATTAAATATTAAAGCTATAAATGATATTCCACAGCTTCAGTCATATCTCATTACTTCAATTATCACAACTTTATACAATATCATGCGAAAAGCGCCTTGAATATGTAGAAAGATAACAGTTCTTTCGTTAAATATTAATGCAATGAATGATATTACACAGCTTCATTCATACTTCAATTATCACAACTATATACAAGATAGAAGTAGGCAGACCGATGAAAAGTACGTTATGCTCTGTCCTGTAGAAAAGAAATGTATATCATTTACTAAGACGTAGTAGTGGGTACGCTGGTCCCTTTAAGAACCGTAAACCGTAGTGAATGACAGAAGCGAAAATCATAAAAAATCGTGACGCTCATCATAAGACCAGTACGCGGAAAGATTTTAGGTAAGATATCTCAATTTCCACCGCGTAGTTTTAACGGACTGTACGATACGACGAGGCATAATGAGAATTAATTGAAATTCCGACTAATTTACGTCGAGGAATGAATGATTTCCAGTTCGACCACGTTGCCAATTCTAGTTTCGCCAAATCAATGGTTCCTACGAAGGATGACTCGGCTAATTTATTCAATACTGTCTATCAATGGTTAGCTTTGTATTTCTTCTTCCCCCCAATCTTGCAACGCCGAAACAAACGCCGCCTGAATCGACTACGCCTTCGAAACCTTGACGAGGTGTAGCAGACGGATCTGATTTTTTTTCTACATTTCCTCGCACATAGCGCTGTTTTAACATTTTCCCTCCGATCGAGCCAAATTATCAACGTTTAAATCTCAATGGCATGGGACTAATATCTCGTGCAGAATGAAAGAGAGGAGAGATTACATTTTTTTTTCTCACGGCCACGAGGACATTGTCCGCTGGGAGCGTGATGGGAAACGGCGAGAAAATCTCAGACGGACGAGCGCAGACGCTTTGTGATTTGCTACACCATTTGAAGGCTAAACTCCCTCCTTCCTAGACCCGGACAGCATCGAATTTCCGGTGAATTTTTCGCCGCTTCATGCTCACGCTTCGTGAATTAATTCCCCTCCAACATTATGAAGACATGCACATGACGCTATATTCCGAAATAATAAAAAATAAAAGTACGCGTTCCGGCCTAACTTCGTGGAATGGCGCCATCATGCAAAGGAAAAAAAAACACTTTGCAAATTCCACAGAAGTCTATTAAAGACAATTTGAAAGTTTTACGTTATACGAGAAGTGAAAAATTGTGACTTGGCTGGGACTCGAACCCAGGTCTCCCACTAAAAATTCCATCTGAAGGCAATTTGTTTCTTCTATAAGATCATTTCAGTGCCTGATGATGTTTTATAAACGAAACTAGTTTCCTTTAATATATTTCTGTGGAATTCACAGTGTTTTTTTCCTTTTCATTCCGAAATAGTCTTTGCATGCCGTAGAGTAAAAACGAAAACATGAGTTGACATGGTGCTTGATCGTCTTTAGAGAAGATAAGATCTATTAGAAATCTAACAATAAGATAAACTAATATCTATTAGAAAAGGATGATGGTTTCACTACACCCCTTGCCATACGCCACTGGCGGCTTGCGGGGTACAAATCTAAATCTAAAAATTTAAATCTTTGAGATCTTCTACGGGAACATGGAGAAGTGAAATTCCCATACTTGCCGTGATGGGAAATCCTATTTAAATCTCGATTTTGAAATGGTCGATTCGATTACCATCACTCCATCCACTTACTTGTATATGCATACAAATTGTATGAGAGATATTTCAATGCGGAATGTTAACAGATGCACCAGCGTGCAATCACACCTGTCTTATACCGCTAACTCCGGAAATTGGTCGCGTCAAGCGCTAGCGAAAAATAATGTTAATAAATATAACTCCTTCGATCTTCTCTCGAACATGGCTTTCAGCAAATGGGATTTTGAGGAATCAATCGGATTTTTAGCGGATTATATCCTCAGTATTTAAGTAAAATACTATAAGAATTTCCTTCCTTCGTTTCAAATACGTTTTAATCGTATTCTTAAGGGATCATGTATGATGGAGCTATGATCAAACACAAAGAAAACTCACTTTGTAGAGTCTACATAACTTTTTTAACTATTAAAGGCAAAGAAAATTTCTGAATGCAAAGAAAAAAAGCACTGTAAATTCCACAGAAATTTATTACAGGCAACTAATTTCGTCTATAAGAAAACAGGCACAGTTATATCGAAAATCTTATAGACGAAACAAATTGCCTCTAATAGTTTAAACCACCTGATGATGTTACACCGTAACGAAACATAGGTCTTTTAATAAAAGTTTTGTGGATTCTAAAAAGTGAGTTTTCTTTGTGTTTGATCATGAAGGAGTTCCACAAGGTATCACCAAAATCTGACAAGTTCATGAGGGAGCTAATCCCACTTTTAAATCTACATCTCTTACTAACAATAAACAATTAAAATATTTGCGATAGAATAAAGCAGAGCCGTTTTAAGGCAGAAAGTGAGTCGTTCAGCCTCAAGGCGTCGAGCAAATTTCTGCATTCACGCGCATTCCGTAACAGAAACAGATTTATAATGAGATATCTTCCTTCGCGAGAGAGTATTCAAGATTAAAATACAAATGCATTAGCATACGGAAAATTAATATTCATCTCGGGTCCGAGTCTCGCTTAATCGAACTTTTCCTTGGGGGCATTGTCACACCGTTTCAGATAATTAACATTGTGTGCATCCGTTTAAATGTGTTCACTCTTCCCTGAAATCATCCAATAAATGCATCTTTGTGGAAGAGTTAGGAAATAAATAAATCGAGTAAATTCGAACAAATTTTAAGGCGGAGTTGATCGACATTAACTGTCTGGAGTCTGGGCGCCAGAAAGGTCGTCCGTCACCTTTTTAAATACCGCCCAACTGATTTTTCGACCGCCCACTAGTTCCTGAGAAATTTTGAAACCACGTGGTGTAGTGGGAAAAGATCTCGAGTCCTCCCGGTGCAGCCACCACGTGGTATAGCTTTCCCACGTATACATAAAGCATCGCTCTTTCTGAGTAATATATTTGGACACATATTTCATTTAATTTCAACTAATAATGTTCGCAATGTTACGAACAATTTCACTTGCTCTCCCAGCTCTGTTGTCAAAGCTCCCTTACTAGAATCTGTCTAGAAAATTAAAAAAACGAGGGAGCTACAATAGTCAAAGATACTGCTCCTTGTGTATAAGGTATATAAGATCGATTAGCTCTTTATTAAGGCGAGATTAAGACTGAAAAGTCTCTTCTTCCATCTAACATTACGTCAATGATATTATATACATTGGTGGTCTGAAAAGTTTCCGACATTTTTCCATTTCTCGACATGTTTTCTGAAAATTTCTGAAATTTTTCTGAAGATTTTTGAAAAATCTCGGTTGGACCACCCTCTATACATAAAAAGTTTTGTGTATGTCAATAGAAATAGAGAGGAAAAATTTAGAAGGAATGGATGTAAAAAAAACCTAAGGTGATATCTTACGAAAAAAAGATCCAGTGCAGAGAACACCCGCAAAGAGAGGGGGTGTGAAAAACCTGCGCTAAAGTTAGGTTAAGTTAGATCCGCAAAGCAAAACCTGTAGAAGTTTAATATACATGAGATTTCTTGCTTTCAATGTGGAATGGCTGTGCACTCCCATAGCAGCAAAATGGCGGCAAAAATGCAGGAGAGGATGAGGCGGGAATCTCTGGTCCGAAAGGCCGATGATGCATCGTAAGGAGAGAATGGCGGGAAAGGGACAAAGGCCTCAGACAGAGGGGGGAAGGGCCGCATTCCTCAGCGGATGCTACTTCCTCCGGAGAGAAATTCTTTCGTCTCCCTTTCCCGCCAACCAACCTCCCGCCTCAGACCTCTAATGAGACTTTCGAGTCTCTATCTCTCCGCCTGTCGGCTTATATTTATCTCAGCTTCGTTACAAACAAACATCCTTATATACATTTTATTATCCACAACTTTTCGTGCGCTCTCACGCATGATCTCCGTATAGTAAACAATGCATTTTTTGTTGTTTTGTGTGGTGAATTACTTGTCGGAATGTCTAAAAATAGAATTTAATCAGTAAATTAAAGATAATCGAAGACATTACGCGTAATGCAATTATAGTTTTAAAGTTTCATACGTAAGATTTTTAAACATTCGGAAAAATAAACATAAGGTAATTATTGCATAAGGTATCAGGTATATTCTTCCCTCTTCCTTCCATAGATTACATACTTTAATTATTATATATGAAAGCTGCATCTGAGTTCTACAGTTTTAGACATAGCAAACAATGTCTTTTATATTGCTTCCCGAAGTGGATGAAGAAAATTATATGCAAAATGCTACTGCGAACTACCTTAGCAAATTAACTCTCGAGCAATGATAAATTACAAGGAAACGGAACTCTTGGACATTATCCAGCATATCTTCCTTACGGCACACCGGTGGGGAAGAGTTCTAAATATTCTAGTAAACATCGGATTTTGCTCCTTATCAATGAAGCGTTAATTCTTTTCAGTTTTCATTCACCGCTTGCTGCTTCAGTATCTCTATTATTTCGGACAGACATGAATTCGATGTTCCACAAAACATATGAATAACAGGGTAAAATTGATGTGTTCAAGCGTAACTTCGGGGAATTCCACGCACATGATGGAGAAGAAATAAAATCTTAGTACGATTCCACAACGGATTTACTACCGAATAGTTTCGTCAACGATCTGACATCTTCAGGTGATGGAGATGAAATGAAATCTTAGTATAATTCCACAACGGATTTATTAAAGACTAGTTTCGTCAACGAGGTGATGTATTCAGATGCCTGAAGAGTTGACATCTTCAGGTGTGCTACTTCATCACCTTTATTATTATAATATATATTATTATTAATCATTGCGCGAGAGTTATTGCGGAAACGTAGTCCGCAGTAGCATTTCGCATATATTTTACTACACCCACAACAGTAAGCAATATAAAAGATAATGTTTACTGTAGCCGATAACAAAAGGTATATATTATAGTATGATACTTATGTAACAAATCTGTCATTGAATTCTATTAAGATTTCATTCCTTCTCCATCATGTGAATCATAGGGATTGAGCTAGGTTAATAGCCGGGGTAGATAATTCGGTCGATATGCCAGCCTACTTTAGAAATCATCACGGTCGATACTCGGTCCTCGTGATAATTGGACAGTGATGCTGGTACTCTGCGGGTATGATTTAGTCTCAATTTCCCGCTAAATGACGTCATCGGAGAGTATCCCGCCTAAATCGACCCTGTTCCATCCGCCCTTCTCAGCGTCTCCTTGGAGTGACTCCAAGAAAAGGGCTGCTGCCTTTGGTAGAGCAGCCATAAACAAGGGAAGGACGCGAAGAGGGGAAAAGGCGGGATTTCGTCCGGCCGATGACACTGACTACGTACATTGACGTCTGCAAGGTGTTTCAACCATAGGGTTTCCGAAGGAGCCACGCTCGCTCAATTCTTTGTCTCAGGAGTCATAAGAATGCGGCGGATGATCATTTCTGATCGATTATAAAATTGATGTTCCAAACTAGAGGTTTTCCTAGTATCAAAATCTTATTCCAAGCACGGTTTTCCTAGTATCAAAATTTGCCTCATTTCATCCACTTTACACCTATTTTATTGATTTTGTCGCTCTAAATCAGACGCTTGGGACGGATGTCTTGGGAAATTCTATGAGAATGCCGAGAGTTTTCGGGAAAATGCATGGAGAACTGCTGCTACTTTTAGTTCTAAATTCGTAGCTTAATTTCTAAGAAAATAATGACCTTACCTTCTCTGCGAATAAAAATCCACTATATTCATCAATCATTTTCGAGATGTAATAGGAGGCGAATAAAATGCAGAGACTAACAAGTAGAACGCTGAAGGGATGCTCATCAAGAGTAAATGAAATAGCTTATTTTTCCTTTATCCGACCTAATCTCGAATATTGCAACGCGATTTGGGATCCACACGAGGTAGGTTTGGTCTCAGATTTAGATATGGCCCAACGAATATCAGCTCGTTTTGTTACAGGAGATTTCAGGTTCGACAGTAGTGTTACGTCTATGATAGAATCCATCGGTTGGAATTCGCTTCAGGAGAAAGGAAATGATTACCGAAGGAAACTCTTCGAAAAGTTACTCTGTACCGAACTTAGAGACGAGGTGAATGAAATTTTGATTTCAGTAAGTAATGAGCGAGATCTCCGAGAGGCATCAACTAAGCGTTATAAGGAGGAAATCTGAAGGACAGATATTTATTTCTGGTCGTTCTTCCCGCGGGCTATTAAAGAAGCTAATAGGGTCGATTAGAAAACGATGATGGTGTCATATTTCTAATCGAGCCTACGACCATCCCACGCGTCAGATCCATACTGTTTATAGAAGATTCCCACACTTGTGGATTATTTAGATTCTTCTCTTCCGAGCATGTATAGATTTTAGATTTTTTGGGTTTAGATTCGTACTCGGTATTCTCACTCAAAAGGTTTCAATCAATGAAGAATACGCCGAACAACGTCATCGGGGGTGCGATTTCATTTCAAAAATACGGAAAGTCTGCACCAATAGATTCAGAAATCCATTTTGCGTCGGATGAGCTGCATTTCAAAGACAGGAGGGTCGCATACTTCCATCTGCAATTATACATGATTTTCATTTATTTGTCCAAGACCGTGAAGAACCTTCAACAAGTCACGCCTGAAACTATTTGCTTCATTATAAAATATTTTCAATTTTACTATATGGGTAACGGTTATTGTGTATAACCAATTCAGCTCCATTCTTATTAATAAGACCCATTATCGCTCATATTTTGTATGATTAGTTCCACCAAAAATTAACTTTTGGATCGATTCGCGAAAGAGTTATCTATGCAAAATATCTACGTCGTCGTTTATTATAATAATAATAACAATAATAATGAAACATCTTTATTCGGGCTAGATTGAGACTGAATAGTCTCTTCTTACATCTAACCCTACGTCAATTTGTAAGAAAAAGATAGCAAAAAAAGTGCACGGAAGAAATTTATATTGTGGGCTTAAAAACCTAGGATAGGAAAAATAGCCCACAGCAGGAAAACACCCCAGAAGAGGGTGTGAAAAACCTGCGAAACCTACAGATAGATAAGAAACTGATATTTATAGAAAAGGCTGGAATCAGAATGCAAGGAACATATTTACACTTCAAACTGCATATAGAAATAATCCATAAAAGAATAACAGTTAATAAAAAGGAAAAAATGAGATAAGAGGCAAAAAAAACACTGAATATACAGAATGTCATAAATGAAAATGACAAAAAACTAGTATGAATACAGAGAAAAATAGAAATTTTGTGTTTGTATCGAAATCATCTAGTTTTCAGGGACATTCTTATAGGAAATGAATCAGGTGCATAATCAGAAAAGAGCTCTACGTAATGTCCGTGGCGGGACATCCCTTGGAAGTATAGACGGCATTCATCGTGGGTGACACGTGGTCAGCACATCGACTCCCACGCCGCCGTATTTTTATTTCGGAATCCGGGAAATATTTCAGGCAAAATACGCAGACATATCAAATTTTGAACTGGTCAAAAGCAAAACTGCCTTGAAACATTTAATTTCACGTTTATCAAACACTTTCGAACGATTCCACCCGTTGAAATCTTTGCATATATCAAACCGAATACCACACAGTGGTTAGCGTGCTACCAAGCGAGCGCTCCAACACATTAAATAAAAAATAAAATAAACGCCGCGGTCCCGGGTTCGAATCCCCGATAATCAGATTTTTCTGGTCTGGGAATGGTCGTATGTATTCGTCAGTTGATATTGTTAATGCTTTCACTGTAAATGGCGATCTTTCTGTACGTGAAACACTTAATAAATAAATCGATGTGTAAAACTGTATCCCAACTGCAACCAACACTTCCAAAGCTTTCGAAAAACGTAATTCCCAAAAGACTATCCAACCATGCCAAATCTAATATTATTATCATTAAAGAACAGATGGTATTCCATCCCAAAGTAGCAATAACTCAGCACGACCTGAGAATGGTCAGAGACCTTACAAAAGCCTTGCTAAACCAACAGAAAATAACCCAGGTACCCTTTTTCTACCTTTAAAAGGTAAGTTATTAAATAACAAAAAAACAGGAAGATCTTTTCCACAGGAAACTAATTCCAATTTTTATTGAAACTTTTTCAGAAATCTAACCTTCAGGTAAGTTATTGTTTTTGGCAAAAAGGCATTATATTTTTCTTTCATAACTTTTAGCTTGTACTATCAGTAGGTTTGCGCAGGTTTTTCACACCCCCTTCTTTGCAGGTGTTTTCCTGCAGTGGATATTTTTTCATAAGATATCACCTTAGGTTTTTTTTAAATCCACTCCTAAATTTTTCCTTTCTATTTCTCTATTCACCTACACAGAACTTTTATGTGTGTATTATTTTTGACGAAAGGTTAGATGGAAGAAGAGACTATTCAGTCTCAATCTCGCCTTAAATAAAGACCTTATAGACCTTATATTCAATTTTATAGAAAACAAATATAATTGTTTATCTTGCAGTATGTGAAACACTTAATAAATATATACACTTCCTTGGACTATCTTCGAACTGGGACAGCTGAAAAATTGGCTGTGATCATACATTAAAAGCGGGACAGTCCTGGTCAAAGCAGGGCGCTTGGTAAGCCATACGCCCTCTAAAGAGGAAAGGGACAACACCGTTTGCTTTTCAGAGAAAGTATACGGAGTGGAAGGGAGTGAAAGTATCGCTCTGTCTATAAATACCTCCTGAAAACGACCTTCCTTCACTCACGTGCTTGGAAGGTTTTCCTTGCATTTTTATGAACCGTTCTACGTTTTATTTTAGCGCCGCGTTTGAAATTATCTTACTTTCTGAAGTTTAACGACGACCTCCTTTCCCCGAAAAAAATGAACTTTTAATCCTAGCGTCACAGCGGCACATTTTTGCCAAGGAGAGAGTTTTCGTGATACGTAATGCGTCGCTGTTGGCGTTACTTAAATTGTCGTTATCATCATTGCATCTGACATAATGAATATGTTTACAATTCGCTAAAATCATAAAGATGCGTAATCATTTCAGTTATCATTCGCTAAAAATTTAACTATTAATCAACTGACTAGCCGCGATCATGCACTCTCTGGGTGCAGTTGTTTGGTCTGGACCAGACATCTGGACTGAGTCTGGACTATGAACATGTACTATGATTCATTTTTAATCATTACTTTCATATGAACATAACAATCATAGTGTATTCTTATGGAAAAACGCAATACCTCGGTTTCAACAATCGTTTCGGTCGTCAAGAGGATTGGTTGTTTACAGCCTCAAATTTTCACGAAATTTCCGTTTATTTTAACCGAATTCTCGCCATTTCGACCCGATAACGATATTTCCCGACCAAATTAAGAATCTTTATTCATTTCTCTTTCTTTTGGTGCTTATCTCGATTTCGTAAGCCTATTATTTCTAATCTAATTTTGCAAAAGAAATTTAGCCTGCAATCGATAAACGGGAGGTTTACGTGCATTTCTTATGAGAACGGTTTTTCTTCTCTGGGTTCGAACTGGGGCCGTTCAGGTAAAAGAAATTTTGCCACATTGTAGGGTGCAGCATTCTACATCGAAGCACGTTTCAGCATCGCTCTAGCTCTTGGCCATGGCGAGAAAAACGTTGTTTTTTAGACAGACAGACACCGTTACGTTTTTAATATATATAGATAAAATTACTTTAATCTTTTAAATTTAAGAATTTGAATTTGAATTCACAAGAATTACAAGGGCTGGATGAGTAATATCACGAGAGATAACAAGCACTATTACATTTACTTTTACAGTCGTTGTTCATCAATAGATCAATCATCCTAGTATCTTCTACCATTTTCCAATTTACATCTCCATTGGCTTATAATTCAATATTAATTTCAATTTTCACTTCATTCCAAGTAAGTTACGCATTCATAAATGCATTTCAACAGGTAGTATAACATGTATGCTAATTAAGTTCGAGAAAAATCCCGTGATAGCCAAAACATTTGCATAATCTTGTCTGAACATCTAAAATTACAATTTCGTTATCAAATCAAAGATAATAGGAGACATTACATGAGCTTCACCTGACGGAAGAATAACTTTAAAATTTCTTGAGTAAGATTTGAAAATCTTCAGAAACACATTCAGAAAAATATACATAATGTAATTATTATATAAGTTTTAGGAATTATCAGAAAAAAACACCGAAAATAGATATTACGTAAGAATTGAAATCATCAAGGAAAATAATAGGGTTTATTTTTAGAGGATAATTAATTATAAAAAGAACTTTAATAACGCAATTTATCGTTCAATCCAAAGTTCTTTATATTATCAAAAAAATTCTTTTAACCAACTTTCAATAATAGCCTTCCACGTCATAGTTAGATTTCTTCTTCTCTCCAGTAACTCTCTTATTTCGCTTGGAAATATGCTTAAATTGATATATTTTATTAAGATGACTCATTTTCTCTTTTTTTAACTCGTGGTAATTATTTTATGAAATTATTCTCATAGCCGCAGTAACATTATTTGAGTTTCTCAAATCAATCAATCGCCAAGATTTTAAATATTTCTGCCTGAAAGATTCAATTCTAATTTATATTTCGTGCATATATCTTACACACAGTAAAATTTCAGTTTTATTCGCAATTTCATACTATTGAGAATTAGGACAAAAAGTGCTGATATATTATTTACATATGCATGAACAAGAATGGAATATTTTTACCGTTGGAATGATTCCTACAAAATAGATTCAAAAATGTAATTATTTACGTATTAATTTAAATATATATATTTCTCTTGTTATGTCGAGAGGTACAATAGTATATGATATATATTTTTTATTGAAACAATCTTAAAATTCTGCCTATATTGTAAAATTTTACTTCATAGAGTGAAATTAAGCATCTCGGTTCATGACTAGAGAGTACAATTACAAGGCTATCGAAAAATCGCTAAAGATATAACAAAAACCAAACATAATAAAACGAAACGAAATTAAACGAAAATTGATATGTTTGTAGCGAAGATATTAAGCTATGATCGACGTAATTTTCTTAAGAATAAAATAGGTATTTAAATCGATAAGCATAACTGAAATGTCAACGACAAGGTTTTGGAAAAACAGAAAAAACATAACTAAAACTGATATAATTAAACGAAAAATTGTCAGTATGTAGAGCATGTATTGGCATATGATTGACGTAAGTTTCATAAAAACACATTAATTATTTATCCCATATCTGTTCATCGCATGAAATTTACATCAAAATCCTAAGCAAAACCTCTAAATTTTCATGAGGGGAGAAACAAGAATTTTCTATCCATCGGATGTAGTTTCCTTAGATGGACAGGTCTAAAATGCATTTCTCTCGCTTCCTTTCAAAACTGATTCAAGTTAACCACAAGTATTTGAGGGTGTTGCTCAAGCGCCGAGGCGTGAAAAAACTCACAAAACAAGATTCTTGAGGCGTCATTCGGTTTTAGTTCATTTTCCAGTCTCCACCAAACTGTAGCCATCTAATTCAGGACATCTCTACTGCCTTTCCATGTAAAGTCATCTACAACTAAAAGAGTTTTCGCATTCCAAACGCTAAGGCTCGCGATAGATATAACTTTCAATAGGGATTTTTACATGACTAATTATATTTTATTTATTTATTTATACAAAGATTATACAGCGGTGCCGCCAGTTTAAAGTGAAGTCCAAAAAAACAAACTTAAACAAATATACATAACAATATGAAATAAGTAAATCAACAAATTAAACTATAAATAAGACAAAAATATATACACAAATATAAACTAAGGAAATTCTTTACAGGATCTTTATACAAGTATTCTTTCAAGAATGCATCAAATGAAAGCTTGAAAGGGTCTATGGAGGGAGGAAGGGAATTTAAAAGATTAGGAAGTCTGTATAATAGGGAACGTTGCGCGATGGATAGACTAAATCTAGGGACATTTAAAAGAGGAGTTAGTCTGGTTGCCCTAGGTGGAACATGATAACTAAATAATGAAATTATTTCAGGGGAATCAATGTGGGCATTTATTATGTTAATTATATGTTCGATAGTTCATTGGCTAGAATGGTAAGGGAGGCAAACTTTTCACATAGTATTTATACATCCCCTTTTGATATAGATTTTTTTAAATATGAGTTATGTTTCAGAATTATTTGAAGACTTATATTTTATGATTTTCATTATTTTCAAGGTTAATTATTTCACATTTTGTTCTATATGGTTGTTGTCTATATATCTATGTCTTTGTTTTACTTGGTATTTTAGCATCTATTATTATTGTTGTATTTGGGTTACAGCCCGTATTAGATTAGATGCACTTGAATTTATGTGCAATAAATAAATAGATTAATTAATTAAATAATTAACAGAAATGTATAAATGTATCTGTGATATATGTATGTAAGTATAAATGTATCTCTGATATCTAGCATTTGCATTGTCAGTCATTTTATGTGATTCTTAAACTTAATTCAAATTGATAGCCGGACAAGATTTAATCTCTTGGCTATCGCATGAATACTATATGTCTTAGATGTCAAAATTATAAATCTTGTAAATGTAAATGGTTGATATATCTAAAACATAACAAATATAAAAATACAAATACATAACTTGGATACCATCAACATGAAAAGAGTCACGACTTCCCACTTGAATATCTTTCTGTCTCTAACTGCACATATTACATAAAACCAGATACGTTCGCTTTCGCACTGACGGAAGTTAATTCGAATTTGATTTCGGCATCGTTAGACCGCATACGATACGCATTTCCACAGTTATACATCCCGGCATTTTATGGGCGCTTCCTTCATTTTCCTCATTCAGAATTTCCGCTCATAATCAGAGCTCGGAAATGGCATGCCTAGTTTACGTTATGAATATCCGCCGGAGTTGACTTAATTTATTGGCTAAAAAATGTTAAACGATATTGGCGCGAAATAGGGCAGCACGGAGGGGGAATGTTTATTGGACTGGCTCTATTATTCTTACATCCTGCCATTTGTCCTTTAATCACAACCTCCACTCATGCTAGGCCAATACCAGTTCCAAGTCTGTGAATCACATATGCACTTAAACATGAAAAATAATGATTCATGATTCAAAGGTATTTTCCATCTAAGGTAATCAAAGCTGAATGGGATATTTTCCGACTTGTACAATTGCACAAGGAAACGGTACAAAGAAATCTATAAATTATTGCTTTTTAGCAACGTTCTCTCATGTGGCTGAGAAACATGGACTGTGGCTAGAGTAGCCAAATAGGAAATTTCACCAGATTTTAGATTTAGATAAGTACCCTACAAGTCGCCAGTGGCGTATGGCAGGGGGTGTAATGACACCATCATCATTTTCTAATTGAAATCCGGGTGATGTTTCTCCAGGTTCAGGATTATAGTTCACTTTCTCCGGGCATTGCCATTTACCATCACCAAGTGCAATGAAGACAGTAAACAATTCCATTGCGTAGATATTCCACCGGTAATGAAGTCAGTAAAAGACTATTTAAATTAAATTTAATGAATAATTTTACATTTGCACTTAATGAAATTAATGTATCCGATTTCTATTTATCTTCCATTGAAAAAAAGAATATTTTTTATTATTTTTTACATGAAAATAAGCCAGCCCAAACAACTTTGCTCAAATTGAGCCTGAGGTCTTAAAGTAAGCATTACACAATGAGTATTAATACGTTCTTTGGTCCTTTAAATAAATCATAGAAATGCATAATACTTATCCTTGAGTAACGCATCAAAATAGGAAGATTTAAAGATACATATAGTAAGGGTAAAATTTTGATGTGAATGAAAAATCTTTAAAACTCGTTTCCGTGGCAACTGGAGCACATCAACGGGAAGAAGGTATCTCTTTGCTATTGATTTGCGAATCGTGCTTTTCCACTTGGAGAATAATTCGAATCAAATTGACTAAATATCCGATTCGATACATGACGATTTTGCCTGTTTGTTACTCGTGAATTTCCCGAACGAGAGCTCGCATTTCATTCGTCGACAGCCTATTGTATATTGCTAGAATACCAATGAAAATTGATGATAAGGAGATTTTTGGATTTGATATAATTCCTTGATTAAAGACATTACGATCAGTGAGTTAGTTTCTTCATTTATTGTATCTGTTTTTTATGTTATTTATATTTTGTATTATTTACATTATTATTTTTATATTATTAATATTTATATTATTATCATTATCCTTATTACCTTATTGCATATTGCACTATTATTAATTGTAATTTTATTGCTATTGTAACTGTGATAAGGATTTTGTATTGTAGTATTGAAATAATAGAATAATTTAATTGGTTGTTAGTTATAAATGTAGATGGTCAATTTCTTGTATCTTTTATTGTATGTGTTATTTTCTATGCTAAACGTGGAACCTCCTGACGAGCCTTTCCCTGGCTCAGGGGGACCTTAAAGTTTACAATGAAGAAAAAAATATTTTTATTATTATTGTATTTTGTGACAAAGTGAAATAAAGAATCTATTTGTAAAAAATATTATTATTATTATACTATTTATATTTGTATTATTTATATTATTATACTATTTATATTTTGTATTATTTTTATTATTTATTTTGGTATTGTTCTTTATGTAATATATTTATCATTATTTTATATATTTGGCTAGAAGCGTACCTTTATAAAATGCACCATTCAGATTCCAAATAGAAAATTGAAGAACGAAATAGAAGCAAAGGTTAGAGACTATGTAGATGCGGTGCTACTGAACAATGATGAAAATAGTAAGAAGAAGGACACTTCGAGATACTAATGAAGAAGTCCTTCAACGAGTAAACAGAGAGAGAAGCCTATGGAGAACTTGGCCGATTTCTTGGGATCTTCCCTACTCTTCTGCTTCCTTATAATTTGAAAGCTACGATGACATTCTTTCTTTCTCTTTACTGCCCTTTTTCATTCCTTTTCGGGTGACTATTTTAGATACATTAATTACTCCTCGTTTATCATTAGTAAACCGATCACTCTTCTTCCGTATTCCATCAATTTTTAATTCGCTTTCCTCCAATACTTATTTCGATCCTTTCTTTCTATCTCCGAAATCCATCCAAAGCATGGTCACGAGAGTTTGACGTGGAAAAATACAAATTTTACTATGATTTTTTTTCGTTTCTTCCCTTATATTAATTTGTTATACTATTATATGTTTAATTTGTTGTTGATTCATTTGTTATACTTATATTATATGTTTAATTTGTTGTTAATCGTGAGCATTAATTAGCTTTGTGCTGTATGTTGATGCTTGTTAATAAATAAATAAATAAATAATAAAATAAATATTTGACTTCGTTTCTCAATTGTATTTATCGTAGACATTAACCATTTTCGAGTGTTTCATTTTAGAAGTCTTATTTTTTTCCTTTATTCTCTTCCTTATAATAGTATCACTAGTAAAAAGTCTTTAATAGGGTGCGAGTGAGACTAAAAGCTTCCTCTTTTGTGACTCATTGACTTACTCTGTACAGCATTTAATTTCAAAGAGATGACTCGAGAAATATAAGAATAATAAATTTATCGACTACAGGAAAACACCCACTTAAAAGGGGGTGTGAAAAACCTGCCCAAACTACCGATAGTTATAGCTGAAAGATACGAAGGATCGTGACAAGAAAATAAAAATGGACAGTAGATAAGTATATACACACACGAATGTAGTACATCAACAAGCATGGTCAAATGTATGCATAAAAATGTATGGTCAATCACATCAAAGTACGCTTAGGATGAAATCGGTAGTGGAAAAAGAAATTTTATCTACTGCGTTTTAATATTGAAAGTATATATATTACAAACAAATAATAAAAATTCATATTAAAATAGCAGACACATTATTCACTGTACAAAATTCATATACTACCTAATAATAAATAATGATTAATGGTATACAGCCTCTGATATACATGAAAACTATATATGCAAAAATATTAACGGTAAAGTGAACATTCTTCCCTCTAATTTTGCATTCAATCATGAGTGTAGAAAATGTTATAGTCCTTTAAAAGTAACATAGAATTCCTTTCTTGATACATGTTTTTTGCTTCATTGATAGCTTATTTGTTTCTTACTTCTGGCTGCAGTTACAAGAGAGATTACAATACGAGTATTTAAAATGTTATGCATATTCTGAACCTGTCCTATTTTCCACTTTCTTATTACTTGTTGAGTCCACAAGAAAATAATAATGATGGGTCCGTACCGTAAAGGCATTTCTGATTTGTATTCTACGAGTATTTGTTCTAGTTTGAAAACATCTTATGGGTCCTCTTCAATTTCCGCTGTGAGAATCAGATACTTAATACCATATAAAATCACATTTAGCATAGCTCATACTTTTATAGAGCACCTACTTCATTTTCGAACAATGAAATAAATATATATTTAAGACACCTAGAAAGCGCAGCATGGTCTTACCTATTTATTATCTTCAAACAGTATTGTTTAAGCGGTTTCTAACAATATCTACATTTTCGTGAATATTTAGAAAACCTTTGTAAAATGTACGGGGTTTTTGAAACTTGTGTTCATTGTCACATCCATCGATACTATTTATTGTTTTCTCGAAAACGATGCTTTCAGATCGAGTTTCCCTATAAATCTCCAGCATCTAAAATCGCATTTATATAAGTTTTCCGGTCTATGATAACACAGCTTTCTCAGAACGTAACGCGTAACAGTTCAAACAGGCATTTGCGCAATGTTGACACTCTAAGAACAAGTTTTGCTCCAATTGAGAATGGCTAGATAACTGCATATTCTTCGGGAATAAAACGCTCACTCGGCGAGGCATTCGAATCCGGCTTTCCTACATTTTTTCAAAAGTGAAGGACGAATGGCGATGCCATACACTAGTGGGAAAGAAAAAGTGGGACGTCCTTCCCAACGACCTCACGGTAAGCGGCGATTACTGAACCAGCTTCGGAGAGCATTCTCAGTTTTACTTTTCGCATTTCGGCTGCATAGCAACGCATGACTTTCTTCCGAGCATTTTCTCTCTGTTATGTGATTTGACCTCGTGGTGGGGAAATTCGCTTCGCAACCGTCGGAGACGTGATTGTTGAAGGTGACAGTGAACCAATTAGCGAACTTTTCGAGAAGCTGAGCGTGAAGTTACGTTTTTCGTCGGGCAAGAGCGAGCAATTTGTTGGAAATGTTGATGTTAAGAGGGATGGTTGTTGATCATTCTCCATGATGCGACACATGAGGTGGTGATCCAAGGGAAGGACGGAGCTTCATTTCCATTCGACGTCGTTGCTACATGCTTTCACAAGGCTATTTCATTATTACTGTGTCTTTACTGCTGCAATGCCTTTGTATTTCCAATGCACGCATCCACGAATGGTATTTGCTTTAGGTGAATTCAATGGAATTCCATGAAACAACTGGAAAGTAGAATTAAAGACCCAGATTATTTTGGGAGATAGGCAGGGAATCAAACCGGAACTGAACCGAAAACCGAAAATAACCGCTATATTTCCCGGAGTAAAAACCGAGCCCTTGAGGAAAAAAAATTAAATACTCGAACTGAAATTGAAAACCGTTATTCATTCTGTTTCGATATTTTGTTCCCAACAATCCACATTTCGTAGAGTCAACGGAATGGCAAATAACTCTGTGAAAGTTCATCACGAATCCACACTTCACTTAGGTGTTGTTAAAGGTCTTTATTAAGGCGAGATTGAGACTAAAAAGTCCCTTCTTCCATCTATCCACTTGTCAATGTTATTAATAAAAACGTAATAAATGTAGGCAAAAATAAAGATAGAGTGAAAAGGCTTTAGAAGGAGTGGATGTAAAAACGCCTAAGTTGTAATCTTAGGAGAAAATATCCACAGCATAAAAACACCCATAAAGACGGGGTTGTGAAAAACCTGCGCAAACCTACTGATAGTACATGCTAAAAGATGAAATGGAACTCTGCGTATCACGATAAAAATAACAAAAGCAAATAATGTGACATAGGAATTGCAGGAAGTTTTTCTAAAATTGTTTAACTACAACTTGCACCTGATTCTTTCTTTTATTCTAAAATTTACTCTAATGTAGTCAGAGAGTTGAAAAGAGTAAGAGATTTTAACAACATATGACGATATAATAATACAGTGATCGGAGCGGTAATGAAACGGTTCGGACCGGTTTAACGTTGGCATACGAAGCGAAACCGGAACTGAATCGATATTCATATATTCGGTTGAACCGGAGCTAAAATCGAAACGAAAAATATATTTCGAAGCCTCCCTGGAGATACATTTATAAATATAAGTAATAAAGTAATAAATAAGTTCCCTCTCTATTCGCAGATATCTGTGAATATTACTTTCTGAATCGGGTAATTACGAAATGGAAGAATTTACCCGAAGAAGTTTTCGAACCAGCTCCAACCTCCAAACATATTTTTATGAATAGAATTAGAATGATTTTGTGAGCTAAGGAAAATGTGATATTGTGTACAGTTAGTTAAGTATACTAACAATTGTATAGTTAAGTTTAATTCTAATTATATTTCAAATTTTTACATTGGCAATATTTTTGTGATAAACTTTTATTATTAAAAGTATATAATTGTGCGATGTATTGCCTATGTGAGGGTTTTCGAGGGATGGGATGAATACCAGGAATAAATGTTTATTTACTATTTTCCGCTCGAACGATTACCACCTGGCCTGTTACCTATTTGTATTCATAACACAAGCAATATAAATAAACATATTTTTTCATTCCTATTATTAGTACAAGTGGGATGACGACTAGGCTTTACGATCTGAACGAGACCTTTTAGTGTTCGAAATCTTACGATTCAAATACTGGCTTGGCTGCTTTAGAATCAATCTAAAAATTCCCTGATATAAAATTCTAAAATCCTAAAAATTCTAAAATCGTCAATTCAACTTAAAACTGAACAAAAAAATTTGTGGTGATGAGTAAAATCAAGAAAGACTTCTTGATAACGCTATTCTCTATATTAGCATCCATCTAATTATTTCCCCGACCGCAAACTAGGAAGGTTTCTTATTCGGTTCACCGAATGAGAAAACATATTTTATATTTATATGAATTATTTTCTTATGTCTTCCAAAAATTGGCAGTAAATTATACAAATTAGTAACTCCACATTTATATCCGCTATCGTTCGCGTTATTTATTTCCATTGTAGCTGAAAAACCTAATTCTCAATAACAAGATTATCCTAATGGCAACAGCGGATAAATAGCAGTGGTAACTAATTTAGTTTTCAATAGTTACGATAATAGTGTATTAATAGTTTTCTTTTGAATTTTTGCATTTGCGCAAACATTTTCCTAAGGTCTCGTTATAGCCTTACACACATCAAAGAAGCTGGTAAGAAGTGCTCTCGCGTCTTGCAATGACCAATTGCTAACCGACCATTATGCTAGATCATACACGCAGTCGCGGTAGAAAATAAATCATCTTAATAAAAATCGAATCGCTTTGGAAGATCCTGGAACTGCTAATTAATTAAACACCGGATGAGAATCTATACACAAGAAAAGGGGAGGGGCATTTTAAGATGAGCTCCATTTGAGATAATATCCAATTGATTTTAGAATGCAATTTTGTCACTAACATGCAGTATAAGTATAGTGATTGTGGAAAAACTTCACAATCTGATTTTAACGAACACTCCTTAATAGATCCTAGGCAAATAATTGTTACTACAAAGGGGCCCGATTAACGCATTTGCCCTCACAGAATGTTTAATATTTGGGATAAAAAAATTTAATAATAGCTCTTGTCTTCAGATAATCTACTCAAGAGTTATGAAAGACGTCGATCAAAGCTATGACATCATTCCATTCATAAGATGACAGAGTAAACTGAAAAAAAATTCACTCTGTCTTATCTTTCGCGCAAGTGTTACACGAATTCAGCGGAAGAGGAAAGATAAGGTGCTGATACGGGAAAGACGCGATCTCGATTTCTTGGAAATTGAATGCTAATCTTTCCAATAAATAAGATATCGTTAATAGAATTTGGATTGCTCGCTCCTCTGCTAACAAATTTCCTCGTTTAACGGTTTCTCCTTCGATGGAGTTAGTAGCAGTTATCTCTGTCCCTGTAGATACTCAATTTATTCCCTGTACACCATGCGTGGGTGTATGTACTCATATATGTATGCGTGGGCGATTACAAACACAAACACACGCCGAGCCGCAGTGCAGAATTTTGTCGCCTGGAAAGAAATCTTCGGGCACGCGGAGGTAATCTAATACAGCGCTTGTGGTTTTTAAAGGAGAAAAACTGAATTGTTTAGGCTCATTCCTACGGAAATTCTAAAATTTCTCTCCGATATTTGAACGTAAGACGGGTGATGTTTATAACTTCTAACTCTTTCGTTTAACTCGAGTTTAATTAATTTTTTAACGATTTTTATTATTATTTTATGTCATTCTTTTAATTTTTAGTATTATTTTTTATATATTTTTTCCATTTTTTTCTTCCTATTATCATTTTAATATAACTATGCATCATAACGACGCTGAATGTATACATGTAACTTCTTGTTCTTTTTTGCTTTGTATATTTTTGGTATGTCCTCTTGTGTTTTATAATCTGTTTTTATGTGATTTTCCTAATCTTAGCTTTCCTATGTGTAGGTTTCGCAGGTTTTTCACACCCCCCTTCTCGAGGGTGTTTTCCTGCAGTGGAATTTTTTTCCTAAGCACATAGTTTAGGTTTTTAAATCCACAAATTAGTCTTCTTCTCTGTTCTGTTTTTTCAAGCTATCTCTTTTTTTAATCTTATATTACGAAGGGTTAGATGTAAGAGGAGACTTTATAGTCTCAATCTCGCCCTAAATAAAGTCTTTTATTATTATTATTATTATTATTAGTTTCCTTCCATCCTTCTTATATGGATCAAACAAATAAAAAATATTATCAAGGAAAACAATCGCTGTTTCAATTTCTCCATTTCGTATGGCTTCTAAACATACTATTAACAAATTAGCTAGAGTAGAAGTGGCCCAGCGATAATAGAGACCTCAATAACTAGTCGAAAGATAATGATAACAATATAGACTTCTTTTACCTAACCATTAATTACCTCCTCTTTCATATCAAGTAAAGTAATTAAAGATTTAAATATTCTGATTAGATATTTAAAATTTGGGTGAATACCAAGACGAGAAAAGAATCGGAGTTTTAGATTTCGATAAATTACATTTCCATTTTGTGCCCCCAAAGAATTTGCGACCTGTGCATATACCTCTCTTGTCCCACCTTCACCACGTCCTGCTATGAATATGTACTACATATATGTATGTATGTACACCCGCACATGTACCCGAAGCTACTCTCTTACCAAGCGACAAACACACGCAAACAAATAAATATATGTGTAAATACACTCACGCACGGTGTACAGAGTGTAGATGGAGTATCTACGGAGACAGAGATAACTGCCACCGACTGCGTCAAAGGAAAATGCGGTAAATAAGGAAATTTGTTAGCAGAAGAGTAACTTAATCAAATTCCATTAACGTTATCTTATTTATTAGAAAGACTTTCGCGTTCGATTTCTAAGAGATCGCGATCTTGTACTTCCAGAATCGGTATCTTATCTCTCATTTCCCACAAAAAATCACGAAACACTTGTGCGATAGATAAGAAAACTTTTTTTCGGTTTACGCTGTTTTCTTATGAATGGAATGATGTCACAACTTTGATCGTCGTTTTGGTCGTCTTGCTTTCGAGACCATCATCTGGAATCAAGCCAGCAAAGGAAATAACAATGTACTCGCTGAATGCTCTAAAACCGATAGGAGCGGGTCGTTGTATCATATAGAAATTAAAATCCTTAGAAAGCGAAATTTTTTCTTTTCCTTCTGCTTAGGTTCCTTTACTCTCCTAAGGATTATCTGTTCTGATATTCATAAGAGTTAAGTACTTATTTATGTGCAGTCATCAGAATTTGTACTGTTATCAAAACTTCACATTTTAGATTTTTTTAGATTTAGATTTAGATGAGTACCCCGCAAGTCGCCAGTGGCGTATGGCAGGGGGTGTAATGACACCATCTTTGTATTCTTATCATGATTTTCATCAGTTTCATTGGCAAATTTTGAGTCTATTGACAATTATTACTCTTTTTAACTACTCTATTCGAAATCGTACATAAAATTCTAAATCATGCTTGCACCTGATTCGAGCTATTTGGCTGACTGGTTAACTTTTGGTAGATTTATTGGTTGTTGGTTTTATCATTTATTGCTGATTTTAAACATGATATTCCTCTGGTGATTATTTTCCGTAAATGCTTCTCATAATTGATGGAAATTTGCTAGTTAGATGATTAGTGATATTCTCTTTCTTTACTAATCTAAAAGTAAACACGATATCATGGCCTCACTTCGTAAGCTTTTACTTCCATATTGGCGAATGCAATAGATAATAGTGGCTAAATAAATATTTAGCGATCAGATTTTAACTGGAACTCTAAATGTCACAGGCAAATCGCTTAGCTAAGTAAGTTATCAAAGCGAGTTTTCGGGCCACAACTTCTCATTCAAACGCAGAACGTATTTTCTGCGTGTCCTGCGAAAATTCTCATTGTATTTCACATAAGGAGGAGCTTGACGAACCTGTTATTTGGGGCTCAACCCTTCCCTTCATTTCCAGCGGAAACCATTTTAAATGCACGGCTTTTCTCGAGGGACCGAATCGGAAACTGGAACCGAACAGAACCGTTATTTTTGCGGGAGTGAAAACCGGAATCCGAACCGAAAAAGTCGAAATCCTTGAACCGAAACTGAAAACCATCACTTGACCCGTTCCGATTTGGAATTCACATCAATTCATACTTAACTGTAATTGGAGTACTGTTTACTAAACGTGTAAAAATACGACTTGTTACTAAGTATTGCTGAATTTCTTACTAAAAGGTAGCATAATGTGTGGGTGTTTTCCCGCACCGTGGGTTTTTTCTCTATCAACCTTCAGTTATGGAGATTTTTCCCTACAAATTAAATCTTTCCTTTTTCGATTTTTCCTCTTCTTTTTCTTAGTTTTATTTTATGTTCTTCCTGTAATATCTCTAGTCATCGCCGTGCTCTCAATTGGTTAAAATCGAACTTTAGAAAGAAATACGTGCTGGGAACATTCTTGTTTTCCGTATTCCACCAATGTCAACCTCAATACATCTACGACTTTTTTACTTTTAAACATTCTGTCCCTTCCAAAACCACTCGATCAGGCCCTAATCACTTCATATTTCCAATCCCCCGCACTAATGTTTGTCTGAGATGACTTAAAATTGTTGCCTCTACATTTTGGAACTCACTACGAGACCAAATTAAAAACTCTACTTCGTTGCCATCCTTTAAACAAAAACTATTTAATTATCTTCTAGTTTCTTCGAATTAATTGTAAATTGTTCATTTGCATATTTTTATATATTATGAGCTGTTTCATCTTTTGTATGTGCAGATATTTTTTTTGTTTTGTATTTTGTTTGCTCTCACGGGACTTTAAAACCCCAGAACATAATAAAACTTATTATAATAATTACAGTGTAAGATCTTCACACGAGGTTATGTGGAAGAGAGGCCCACTCGGGCCTAACCTCGCCTAATAAAGGATCAAATAATAATAATAATGCAGCGTGAACGGAGAAAGAAATTAATAATCACTCAAACTGACAGGAATATGTAATATTGCAATGGTCTAAACGTAAGAAAAAACGTTTCAAACCGGTTAAACGTGGGAAAATGGAGCGAAACCGGAACTGAGCTGATATTTGTTTTTTTTCCTTGAACCGGAGCGAAACCCAGGGCGAAAAATATTACGGATCGATGCCCTGCTTTTCTGCTTCCCGATGACCTACTTATAAGAGCTCCCAAGCTAATATATCCAGGGAGTCGCCTTGGTTATTGGAAATGTTTTTGGGGGCCAAGGACGAGCTATTTCTATTTTCCATTCAAATATTAAATCAATTGCAGGTATGTTATCCGTCAATTGATGATATTTTTCCTGAATGGCACCGATTTTCAATTACCGTTCTATATTACGACTGAAGTACGCGTTAGATTTCATTTGTTTTCGGTGGCCAAGGACGAGCTATTTCTATTTTCCATTCAAATATTAAATCAATTGCAGGTATGTTATCCGTCAATTTATGATAGTTTTCCTGAATGGTACCGATTTTCAATTACCGTTCTATATTACGACTGAAGTACGCGTTAGATTTCATTTGTTTTCGGTGGCCAAGGACGAGCTATTTCTATTTTCCATTCAAATATTAAATCAATCGCAGGTATGTTATCCGTCAATTGATGATAGTTTTCCTGAATGGTACCTATTTTCAATTACCGTCCTATATTACGACTGAAGTACGCATTAGATTTCATTTGTTTTCGGTGGCCAAGGACGAGCTATTTCTATTTTCCATTCAAATATTAAATCAATTGCAGGTATGTTATCCGTCAATTGATGATAGTTTTCCTGAATGGTACCGATTTTCAATTACCGTGCTATATTCTGAGTGAAGTACGCATTAGATTTCATTTGTTTTCGGGGGGCAAGGACGAGCTATTTCTATTTTCCATTCAAATATGAAATCAATCGCAGGTATTTTATCCATCAATTGATGATAGTTTTCCTGAATGGCACCGATTTTCAATTAGCGTGCTACATTACGAGTGAAGTGCGTTTTACATTTCATCGACGCCGCAGTGCTGTGTAAATTCATATCCATTGAGCAGGAATGAATGAAATTACGCGTTGTTTACACACTATTTTTCCATCGTAAACGGAAAGACGCGCATGAGAGGATGGAGTTGATAACTCGAGGGTAAGGGTTGAGAACGCCATGTTAAGACAATAGGATGTTTCCTAATCGCTTGTCCTGGTTCAGATTCCACCAACTGCTTTAAGGCCTCGTTGTCGGCAATTGAGGGTTTATCTCGAGCGTCATTTCCAGGAGTGAATTCGGCAAACTTCTTTCACAACTTGTTATAGTTGGTTTGTCACACGGGTCGGTAGCAAACGTCAATCGACCCGCAAAATTATACGTGTTGTTCATTGAGGATTTAAATTGTGGCCTGTGAAATTTACTGTGTTATTGCCTCCAGATAAAATAATATGCATTCAGTCTACAAGTTGAAAGTCGTCTCTCTCCTTTAAATTCTTTGCTATTTTTGGACTGTAATTAATTAATTTATCATTGTAATCCAAAATTCATATGGATATTATAATTACTATTATAGGCATGACTCTATAATTAGGCGCAGGACCTAGTGGCAGTGGTTACAATTTAAAAAATATTGATGTTGTATACTTAGTCAAAATTATATACAATTACAAACAGAACACTTACTTGTAATGAGTAGAACTCTCATCTATCTGGAATTTACCCTAGAAAAGAGATAAATCCCTCAGAAAAACTCCCTTAGGCTGTAGTCATAAAATTTTCATTGAACAGGATTTGAACCACTGGAACCATGAAGAATATTTGGAAACATTTTTGGAAATTCAACCAGGCTTTCTAACCACTCGGCCACTATCCAACTCCCTAAAGTGGAACTTAATTAATTATTTATCATTCCTGCGACAAATCATTCTTCGAGAGACTTAAACTGTGGTAAAATTGCAAGAAAACCATTTAGTGTGAGAATCAGAAATGAGATATTTCGATGCAAGATGGATTAAAATAAACCAGTTCTACTTTACATACGTGAAGAAATAGCTACCCGTGGATCCGATACAATATAGATTTGAGAATGACAAGGAAAATGAATTATCCTTTCTATCAAGTAAAGTATTCCTTATTCAGTTGTAAGAAAGGTCAGCAGTAGTTGTTACCAAGCTCTCTGATACTTCCAACATATTTCTATAATGTGTAATGTACAATTCTTTTCTATCAAATTATCTCCGCGAACCAATTTATCGCTTTTCTCATTTCTTATGCCATATAGATTGTGTGACTTAATCGCAAAACAGAATTCTCGAGAGAACTTCTGTTTGCGTGCGGTTCAGTTAGCCAATCACCGCTTGGGAAAGAGGATTGCATTTGCAGTGATTGTTGTAAATTGAAGCGCATTATATCTCTTATCTTTTAAGTGAATGAGACTACGCACAAGAAATTTACTCGAGAGAAGATTTCGTAGTTGAAGATTGCGAAGGCAGCGTAGATATAATAGCATTGAATCGACATCCGATGGTTAACTAAGAGCCCATATTCTTTTGTAACGAAAACACGCATTTCAGAGAAAGAAAGTTATCTTACAAAGTACGCAGCGTTTTAGATCAGTATGCTTATGGTTAGAAGATGGTAAAAACTGTACGCTAGTATTCACAAAGATAAGTATGATTATTTTTAGAGTGTAAGTATTAGTGACAAAGACTATTTGTTCCATACCATACAAATGCAGTGAAAGCGCTAGGTACAACTTTCAGCGAAGCCATAACAATGTGAGTTAGGGAATTCTTCGTAGATATCCATTCTGTCACAGTAGCTGATTCCTTGGATAGAGTAATAGATAGAAATTTTTAGATAGATAGTGTATATTTTTATTTAATAAGGAAACAATTTTGTCATTAAAATTTACCTATAAAGACGATTAATGTAAGATATCGCTGAATCCTACGAAGGGCTGCTCAAAATCGAAATTTTCTCGAGAACATATTTTTCTAACACGTAAAACAGAAATTTTCCGAAGTAATGTCCTGACAACATATAGTTTCATAGATTTGAAAAAGGATTTCAGTAATCTGCGCGCTTTATCGGAATAATAAATATCTTTATCTAATAAATAAATATCTTTATCCGGGAAGAATTGAAACTAAATGCCTCCACTTTCATCTTAATTCTGATGTGGAGAACCAGCGTTTCGTCTCTTCTTCAAAGAAAAGCACGAATATAAATATGTAACTTCTTTTCCCGATCTCTTTCATTACTTTAAATGAAACATAGATGGGGATATTCTATGCCGGTTTCCTTGGTGATTAAATTCGTTTTTCCATGAACAATTTCGATGATAGCTGACTGAAAGTGGGAAATACACTGATAATGAGCCGCCTAATTATTTTATATGCTGCCAAATGGTACATATAGGCGGCTTCACGGCCAAAGAAGCTTCCTCACCCCTGATCTAACATATCGGCATTTTCAGTAGAATGAGAGTTATCATATCGGCACGTCTGTAGCTGTTACAATCGCAACAATAACACACTGAACTCTTCTATTGACGTCATAGATATGCTGCGCAATCGTTTGTGTAACTCAGAATTGATGTTTCATTTTTGTGTATCCATCCTATCTTCTCCTTCACAACTGTTTCCCATCCTTTTCTATGCATTTCTCCATCCCAGACCCCCAACTTCCTTGCATCCTCATACAATTCGTCAGCCACCCATTTTGTCCTGTTCCTTCCGATACTCTTTGTTTGCCTCACAGATCTGTTTTCTCCTTAAAAATTACTTAACTATCGCATGTCTTTTAAACCCCCTTCTTGTGGATCTTTTCCTGATGCGGAAGTAGATTTATTCCGTAGGTGTAAACTTAGGTTTTGAAACCCGCAAATTAGTTTTTTCTATGCTTTTCTCCTTTCTTCAGGCTCTCTCTCTTTCTTTTAAATTTCATATGACAAATGGTTGGGTGTAAGAAATAAATAAAATAAAGAAAGTTGTTTTATAATTTCCATTATAAATTACTATTATCATATTATTTTTATCTTTGTTGTATTATTTATTGTTATATTGTTATATTATTTATTTCTTTGTGTTTCTTGTCACTTCAGCACTACTTGTTTGTATCTTATTTTTATACAGTGAGCTCCGAGCTGTTATCATAATGCATTTTATAATATTTTCTGATATAATTCTTCTGTGCCATTGACATTCTGTCGACGGACCTTATTCTGATGACCTTTGTTGAATTAAGCGAATAAAAAAATAATTAAAAGAAAGTTGTTTTATTTATATTATTACCACAACCCATTAAAAGTTGTTTTATTTCTATCATTACTTCTTCTCGGTAGTTTTCCCTCGATTAACTTTTTGATTACTCATTACCCATTCTCTGTTCACATTGCCCATCCAATTCTAGCTCTCTTTATCTCTAATAGTATTCAATTGTCCCCTTACAGTTGCTGTTCCTCGTTCCTTCTTGTCCTCCACTGCCCATCTTTATTAACTGGTCCATAGATCTTACGTAAGATTTTCCACTCCCTCTCCTGTACCAGATTCTCCTCTCTCACTGTCAAGGTCCAGGCCTCACAATCATTCGTCACAATTGGTCTTATGACAGTTCTGTAGATTCTTTTCCTACTTGTCAAGCTAACAGCTTTTGCTTCGAATACTTCCTGCAAACTATAGTATTTCCGATTTCCAGCTGCAATTCTCCCATCGATCTCTTTTGCAATGGAGTTATAATGTGAAACTAATGTACCCAATTGTTTAAAATTCTCTAATCTATCTCATTAAAGGAGGTAGTACATAGTGGAAAAAGACAAGAGTCCGGTGCAAACGTAGTTTCTAGCAAGATATGATGGATGTGAAGAAATAAACTGAAGAACCTATAAAATAATGAACAACTATCACCGGTACCACTTAAATATTTAATATATCGTTCCACTTTAAAATTTATTAAATCCTGCTTTTGACGTATCGCTTCACCGTAAGGCCTGATGATAGCACGACGAAATCTGGGTAGCGAAATTAAATATTTAGGTGGTACTGTAGTATTAGTATCGTTAAAGGTGCTTCGACAGCTGAAATCATTTCGCACTCGGGCTCTCACCGGGAATCGAACCCGGGACCGCTTTCACCGAAGTCGAACGCGCTGCCCACATGGCTATCCGGGAGCCCTTGGTGGTACGGATGAAATTTATTATTTTTTCATTTTTCGCGTCACGGAGTCCTACCACAATGCCGTGCCTGGAGCAATTGATAGAAATGACGGATATTAGAGAAAAAATGCCATTCTCAATTGCAAAAGGGTTTGCGTAATTCGGGTTTGCGCAAGTCGGGTCATGCGTAAGTCGGGGAATTTGAGTGCCATATTTTCGATTGCGACACTTGCATGGCTTGACGACGTGAAAAGGAACAAATACCGCAGCGACCTTGGCGGGAGCGCCTTTCTAGAGAGTGTGCGGCATTCGTCCTTGCCAATTCACATCCCCAACAGTTAAAGGACGTTCACGGATTGTTAAACATTAACAACGTTGATCGTTGCTCTCTCGGACTCTCGCGGAAAGAGCGCGACATGAAATGAAGCGGAGGTTTGTTCGAAGACTGTGAAGTTTGAAATCCCCTCTGATCGGTGTTTATGCGCCTAAATGTTTACCTTATGCGTCACATACTAGCGATTTAACGGGGTTGTTCCTGGGTGTTTAATATGCAAATTAAATTACTGGGGTCAAAGGAAGGATGATTTATGCCGATTAAGGATCAAATGTCGTTTTCATGATCTATGGAGGTCCTAATTGTGTCCTTTGTTAAGATTTTTTAGCAGCGACTTCCGGTTTGGAGAATATTAGTCCCTTCGGTCACCTTTCAGGTGAATATTTCCAATTTATTTTCAGTTTTAGCAATAATTTGCTTAAGCTTGAATTATGATTACCTCTATATCCGTGTATAAGACGCAGCAAGTTTTTTAGGACCATATTCTTGATCTATCATAATGAATATCATGCAAAATCCACACTCACCAATAACATATCTTTGGTGGAAAAGATGCGTCATACACATATGGTACTTAGGATTATTACCGACTAATTTCTAGGAATAACTCCACTAATTCCCTACAATGCTTTATCCGAGTTCTGCATCTCATTTCTACGACATCTAGTCAGGCACTTCTTTAAATTTCAAATTAACAATATTTTGGAGGAAAGTCAACAGACTTTAACCCTCACCACTTACAGTTAAAACGCCCGATTAAAAAACTTCCACCTACTATGCGGTTTTCTCATGGTCCCATCCCCTTACACAAAATACGACTACCGTAACCGTAATATTTTTCGCTCCGATTTTCTCTCCGGTTTAAAGAAAAATAAACATCAGTTCAGTTGTCGCTCCTGCCAAAATCCAATCGTTTGGATATTGATGAAACCAGATGGACCTTATTTTTGCACTAAACCCTTCTGAAAGTTCGTTTTATTACATCTAGCTTTACCAAATAAAATAAAAACACTGAGATGTCGTTGTTTCGAAATGCCTGAATATGTCGATGTATCAACGAAACTAGTTTTCTTAAAAAAATAATTTCTGTGGGAGTTACTGAGTGTGTTCATTTTATTTAATATGGCTCCATTCCGAAAACTAGTGCTAAGTCATATCAGAATATCTTTAGCTTTTTTCATTCACATTTCATTAATTAAATTTAGAATGATATCGTAGTTAGTTGGTAATCGAAGTTACACATACATGGTCAACCTTCGTCCAATTGTGCTCAAATAAAATGTAGGGAATCAAAAACCAGAGGGGAATAAATATCGATTTTTGGTTTGGTTTCGATAGTTCAAATTATTTCTGGGCTCTGTTTTCGCTCCAGCAAAACTAACGGTTCTTTTTAGCATTAGGATAAGCTTCGGTTCGATTCCCTGCAGATAACACATGGTAAAGGTAAGCTGCTATGAGCCTTGAGCGCATATTTACCAGCTTGTAATTTATGCGAGTTGAGGCGTCTCGTAGTTTAAGATTCATTGAAACTCGGGCATTTGCGCCCTTGTAATGTTGGCGCCGATGAGTGGTGATTTCGCTGAAGGTGAAGTGAATTGATGTGATGACGAACTCGAATACGCAATTCGTTAGTTATTCGCAAGGCAGCTGCTTATGATAAGAACCAGAAGAAGATTACGCAGACCTTTTCAAGTGTGATTTATCAGCATTTACGTGAAGTGTTACAGAACCATCACTATATTACAATATCGAGATTGCACCCCCTTGCTTAATGAAGGTAATGAATTCAAACATAATTCTGTAACTAATTCCATTTAAAAGATAAGTATCTGGTGACCACAAGCGAATGATAGGTAGACTTACGGAAGCGTTCTTTCTAATATGAAATGAATGAATATATTTAACTCTTTTGGGTTCAAATGAGATTTTTTCCGTTTTCGTTACATCCCTTCTCCTTTTTTTTCTATTTCTGACGTGAAGAAACGTTACACAGACACAAATAGGGTAAAATATTATTATCAAAAGAGAGAAAAACAATAAGATACATATAAAAAGTTGCAGGATATTTTCATGAATAATTACAATTATTAATTATGTATTTATTTTGTTTTTATGAACCTTTTGACTTCCATTTTGTATACTGGAGGATAATTCCAAATGTTCCTAAAATGAGGGTTATTAAGATTTTTCGTGTTTTATTTTAATTCTTTTCTGAGGAATTCCCTGAATTTATTAAGTAAATTAAGTCTTAGTAGGAATTTTACTTCTTCTAAAAATTCCCATTCTGCGTCCTGGAGTGTTTTAGTAACGCTCATGGATGTGACGATTGCTTCAAACTCGGTGATTTATATCTAAAAAATAATCCCGCGTACTCAAATTTGAGGGCTCGTCGCGATTTCCATTCTTACTTTTTATATAAAAATCCCAAAGAATATTTAGTATTGATAAAATACGTGTAGACTACTATTAAAAAACCATCTCGCGCAAAAGATGAAAAAATTCTATTTCCTTCAGTGAATCTATTTTTAATTCATAGAAAAGTTGAGTTACAGGCTACAAAAATTTCGAGTTACGAATGCTTATCATGCTTACTTTTGTACTTACACTATACAGTAGCGCTGATTCTTTAGCGGATGTAAGGTTATTATCTAATTTGTATGAACTTTCATCGAAAATCAAAAACGTTGAGTTGCATTTATCTACGTTACTATTGAAACCAAAGGCGTCCCGAGACGGGCAAGCAGGGCAGTTTCCCGAGGAGCTGAGGGTTAGTGGGAGGGCATATGGTGTGAGTGGGAGGTTTAGTGAGGTGCGGAACACTTCATGAATAACCATTTCTTTGATGAACTAATTATGTAGCACAATTAATAGGGGTTATTCGCTGTAAAGAGGAACCCTAGATTAATAACCCATTCACACGTTCGCGCTTTTGTTTCGCCTATCGGACATTCGCGAGTAGCATTCTCCTGTTAGTTACCACAACGCAAATGACTATTTTCAGACTCAGTTTGGCCAGAGTTTTTCGGTCGTGTTCAGTCCCTACGAGCTCTTTGACTCGTCCACTAATAAAACACTCGCGATCGCTACGAACTTCGAAGGATATCACGAGAGACACGTTTACACATTCGCCTATCCGCTCGCCTTAGGATTCGGCTCGCCACTCGCGCGAAAGTGGAGATGCTTCCTAAAATTATTCCTAAAAATTTTATTTGAACGCAAACTGAAGTTTTCAACCAATATTAAAATCGATTCTTGACTAGCAGGTTCCTATGCATTTTCTCGGGTTAAAAAGTGATAAATCCATTGTGAATAGATATTTAATGAATCGACTAATTGCAATAGATAATAATTGTTGATTAATATGGTCGCTCCGTTTTCTCTAAGAAAAACACTTTCTTAGAGTTTAATATTACGGCATTAGCAATGTGGATAGTAATATTGATGTAAAGCAAAATTAAAATATTTTAAATATACACTTCATGAGAACCAAATGATTTTCTCTAGAATTTTCTCAACCAAGTCCTTAAATAATGGAAAATTTTCGTTTATTAATCTGGAAAGTGCGTCTGCACTTATCGTCTTATTCACAGCCCAGGACGCCAGAATATTTCGGGCCAGCCCAAATTGTAACGCATGGATGAATTGAAAATGTCAGGAAATGGAAAAAACCAAACCCGTCTTTGTGCAGATTCTTGGCTACTATAAATGATTAAAGCATACTGAGAAAGGCGTTCCAAAAGCATTAATAGAACCCTCAATTAGAGAACGATGAAGGAGCTTATGACTTATATAATAGAGGGAAGTTTACAAAATTATAGGTTTAAAAAATAGACGCTGAAAGCTCAAGTTCGTATAGACGACTTCCATATAAAGTCATTCTCCAACACTTCTTCATTCCAATCAAACAGGTGCAAAGTCATACCCCAGAAAATCACGTGTCCATAAAACACAATTTTATATCTCTAAATCTTTGACATCAATTAATCACTTCGAAAAGTGGTCATTCTTCCTCAGAGTATCAAACTTAAATATTTCTCTTTTAAATGTAACTCTATATTCCATGAAAATCATTATTCATTAATGGTATGTAATGAAAATTGTGGAATCTCTCTTCCGCTCAATGCTTGAGTACTTAACTGATTAATTCTGTATAGTAATATAATCTAGAAAAAGATATCAATCGATCGACAAGTCTATTTATATCCACCGAAAAAAATATAAAATTTTAAGAAACATTCGCATGATTTTAAGATAGACGAAAAATTTTGAAATTAATTTTTTAAAACCTAACTATGTGTATTCAGTAATATATTAAATCAGCATTTCATTAAATTATTATTTATAAAATATTGATTCTTCAAAAAAGTTAAAAAAATGATTTCTGAAATTTTTCGAAAATTACATACAAGTGCAAATAAAGGATTTTTGAGCACTTTAATACATGAAAATGTCACTCGTATGTTTGAAAATCGATGTTTTATGCATGTTGGATTTATGTTTGTCGACTTATTTTCATCAACTATCGTCAAGTTAATTTTTCATTAAATAGAAGATGTCAAGGAACTTTCCATGCTAAAAACTATAACTGAATGAAAATCAAGTCATAGAATTCCCAGATTGTGATTTTAACGACGACGTAAAATATTTCATGCTACGGAACAGAATGTATAGCAGTGGTGAAAGAGTGGGAAGTTTGTGCCGTAAGGGGGAACGTATGAAGATAATGTATGCACCATCGAATTAATTAACTTTTTCGGCATTAGCAAACCTCCCTCCATTCTTTGTTTCCATCATGCATTTCGAGGATATTATCAGATAAAATTTAACGAGATCCCCCGTGCGAAATTTCCTCTGACCTTCGGAATATGCAGCAGAAAATCGTTTCAGATTATGAGGATACCGTCGTTCATAAAGACGCGCTTTGCTGGCCAATCCGATCTTAAATTTCATTATAATTTTCGATGCTTCGTGCACCGCTTAATTCTTACTACGCCTCGCTTAGCTGCCATCTCCCTCGGTCATTCGCCGACTTTGTTTTGATTGAGATGGGCAGGTGGGCGATTATTTAATGCAGAGAAATCATGCACCTGCACTCACGCCCCATGTCGAGGGTGCTGGAGCGCTTCGAATATAATGATGAGCAGCCAACGGGCAGCTTAGAACCGCTTCTCCACAACTCACCAAAGATACGTAGATTTAATCACGTCAAGCGACCCATCGGAAAAAGTAGAAAATTGATTCCCTGAGCGGTGACTGCCCAAGATATTTCGGCGTTCCAAGTGAGGAGTGTTTTAGGTGCCTTCTCGATATTTCTTGGGTTACCTCATCCCAATAAGTGATAAAACAGAATTTTTTTAAGGAATATATCTATTAAAACTTTGATTATAATTGACAATCAAAAATATGTTTCAGTTGGACTATTCGAACGATGGCAACACATAACATTCATTGAATTTACAACCTGGCTAAGACACGCAAAACAATACAATAATATTAAATTTTGTAAATAAAAAAATAGTAAATTTTGTACAATGATTCAGTACAATACATTCATATAGAATGATAAGTACAGTAATACAAAGTAATAAATACAATCATACACAATAAATACAGTGATACATTTAATAGAGAATTCCTCATACTAAATTACACCGAATTAAAGAAATAAAAAATCGCTATGCTACATAGCTTTCTTTTACTATTTTACTGACGTTATGCTGCGCTTTGGATAAATATATAATAAAAACAGCCAAGAGAATATGTACAAGATAGCAATTTAAAAGGCTAGCCAAACCTTTTACGCTTACGAATGGATCTTCAAATCAAATCTAATTTCTAAATCAAGAAAAATAAAGTTTATATAACAATAATGAAGCCAATATCAACTGATGCCAGTAGCAACTTATACCAGTAGCAGAGGCTTTAATCCTGCCAAACACAATTGAAATCCATTTAAGTATATTTGAAAGAACGACAGTTCGATAAAATATAGACCAGTCTTAGAAAACGATCAAAGTGGAATTTTGCTTGGTGAAGAAATAAATTGATTAATAAACAATGAGGATATAGTGCGATTCATAAAATTACAAAGGATGAGATGGCACATCAAGCAAATGACTGATGGGAGAATAGTAAAGAAGCTTTCAAAAATAATGCTTATGGCAAAAGAAAAAGAGGACGAGCAAAGAAAAGATGAAGTCATGGAAGACCTGCAAGCAATGGGTGTACGGAGGTGGCAACAAAAAAAACAAGAAATAGAAAATCCTGGAGAGATATTGTTGAGAAGGCCAAGGCTCACACCGGGATGTATTGGAGAAAGGACAAAGAAGATGCTTTGACAACTGACCGTGGTGAAATGCTTCCAAGGTTGAAAGACGAAAAAAGGATTTCCCCATCCAATTCGCTTCATTTAGATGAATTAACGGATGGTGTATTAATTAATGGCGAACTTGAGACTATAAAGTCTCCTCCTCCATTTAAAACAATATCAATGTAAAAGAAATCAAATTTTTAATCACAAATATAAGGTGATTTAAATTAATAGAGAATAAGATAAGAGAGTTACCATTAACAAAAATATCCTTAACTCATGTACACACTCTTTTAATTTAATATAATCTGCTATTTTAACTATCAATATAGTTGTTAATAATAAGGTTATTGTCTCAGGAGTCCAAATCTTCATTCTCGAAGGTTTTTTACCCCAAAGTTTCTTTTGCTTCGTTTGTATTCATTTGCTTAATTCGCAGATGGGGATAGATATTTGTAGGCCCTGTTCCTGAGGAAACGTGAGCGCTGGCTACTGGCAACTCTTTTCGGAATGACGATATATTTAAATTTTGTAAAATATCCCTCAAAATATTCCACAGTCCATTCTCCTACTACATTTTCCGCTTAATTCCTCGTCAAAATTTCGTGAGTCGTTCGGTCATTGCCGTGAGACTGCGTTCTGACATAATTCTCGATCACAAGGAATTCATTTTTGAAGGTTTTTCTACCATATCAATCCATAAAAAGAGTGAAAGAATCGATCTGCAAATTCAGACGAAAACCGAAGAATATTAGACGCTATTTCCAAACTTGAATTCCTTTTTCCCCTCCGTGAATTACTTATTGTGACAGATTACTCATTAATTTAATACTCCCAGAAACGCTGAAGAAATCACTGATTCCGCTTTTCCTGTCACAATTCCCCGTAAATATTTCACGCCCTTCATGAATCAAGGTTTCAGCTTTTGTTAAATGACCCCTGAATGATCGCAACCCGCGTTCACCTCTTCGTTACTCGTCAGCATAGCCAGTCTGGGCAGGGGCAAAGTTTAGCAATTAGCGGTCATAGGCGCAAGGACCATTATGAGGGCCCATCAAGAGATTATACACCATAAAAGACAAAAGGTCTCCTTAGAGCCTCTTGGAAGACCCTCAGCTAGTCTCTAGTGCGCCTAATAAATAGTAAATCCGTTCTAAGACTGAATTCCAAATATAAATCTCTATTTGCCATGTAGTTAACGATGTGGTTATCGACGGAAAATGAAAGTTATTTTTATTTACTTAATTATATGATATATATGAGTTGCGTTAGTGACAGTGTCAAAATAGTCTTCAGATAGCTTAAGATATTATGACTCAGCAAGGGTGCTTTGTGTCCATAACTTTAACCATACTTTGGTTAACCACTGAAAAAATATCCTCTCTTTGTTCTTCTAAAATAAATTCGACGACACATTTTATCAATATTCTATGGTAAAAGCATGGAAAAAATTTAATTTAATTTATTCGATCCACCGAGGAAAATATTACAGAAAGTACTGGGAAAAGCAAAAGTAATAGTGGTAGTGAAAATGTGAAATTACATTCTAATCTTCCTGTAAAAATTCGATAGGTGAAAAATATTTTTTCACTAAGAAAAAATTCTCTCATCATAACATACAACAACAGGGTATCTTTCTCCTTAATGACACTGCTAAATTACTTCACTAGCTCCCAACCGCATTTTATGGTCCGTCATAAAATTATGAAGCGTTTCATAATTGGAGTTCGTATAAATATCGATTTCTAAATGGCCGGTGATCACTCCGCAACAGTTGGGGCGAACCCTTTGTGCAATATGGGTGCAATTCCTGTGCAGGCATGAGGATTGCAAGTGAGCCGGTATTTGAAGGGTCTAGAGCATTGTATTCTCAGGTAGAGCATCCTCCGCTCTAATCCCTTTATGTAGTCCACAAAGGACCTTCCGAGACAGCTGTGCCTTTGTGATTCGTCCTCAGACGGAGGGTTAGCTGCTTTCTTTCCTCATCGTCAACTGCATCGTCTTGCAAGAAGTATTTAACCCTTTCCCAGCGGGTCAGTAATATACCTTTTCTCGTTCCCTCAAAGCTAAGGAAGGCACTCCAATTTATGATGGACTCAATTCGCAACACAAGGCCTTCAACTACGATTAAAAATAAAAGAAAAAATGACAACATGCGATAAACGTGGTTAGAAAGAATTTATATATTCTCCTTTAACTAATATTAACGAGATATCAAAAATCTTCTAAGATTTGGCATTCTTTTTTGCTTTGGTATTTATCTTTGTTCCATCTATTCTATTGATATCTTCTATGTTTTGCTATTCTTTAAAACAATTTACATTATATTAGTAATTGTATATTAAATTATTATAAATTATACAATTTACAAAATGTAATACTTTTTCATTCTCCTTGCATTTATGTCTTGCTTCTTGACATTTCCTTGTTGGTGATGCATTTAATAAACATGGCACGGTTACATGATGATAGTTTCACATGTCTTGCCATCATTCTCCCAGGGTTATTTAAACACACTGTATTTTGCCTCTTCTTTCTTACTCTATATTTCTTTAGCATATGACGAATAATTGAAAAAGCGAATAATTTTAGCGGACATATATTTCCTTTTCTATGGAAATGTATATAATTCGTATTCAAATTGAAATATCAACGAAATGGAAAATTAATTTGCCAATCCACATCAAAGAGATCCTCAAACATTCCTCAGATCTCTTATAACGCTATCGCGAATGTCTTCTTTGTTTGACTAAGTTACTAACTCTCCTGATGTTAACTTGGAGAAATGAGGCATAGGTTATCTCTTGGATCCAATATTTCCTTTGGATTCCGTATCGATTTCAAACAGAACCCGCCAAAGTGTAAAACGTGACTAATTATTTTTACTCGAGATATCTTTCGCGAGTCCTTTTACAACTGTATCGGAGACTCCTATATCACTTGTTTTTCTTTACTTCGTCTTTTCTACTAATATAGACTGTCGGATCTAATATTGATAATAATAATTCATTTTTCATCTCAGGACAAACAGATATATATGTAGAACAAATAATTTAGAAAGATACATTACAAAACCAACCTAATTAAAATAGTTACATTTATAATTTACGACCTATAAGCTCATTCAGCTTTCACAATAATACAAATACCACATCCTTATTAAATTAAAATTACAATATATTTTTATGAAATTTTGCATTGTAATTAAAATAAACCATATCACTTATCCTAACTAATATATCATTAACAACAAAAAATTCGTTTACACCATAAAAAGTCTTGCAGTAATTCTTTGGACTTTTAGAAAAATATTCTGCTTCGATATTCTTTAATTCAACTGGCAGCGTGTTATATATTTTCAATACCTGTCTCACAATCACACAGCAGAAACGTTTTCATCCAAATCTGTGTCTTCGGATAATAAATAACTTTTGGAAAATCGCCGAATACCTTTGTCAGGTGATTTTAAAAAAGTCAATACTCCTCAGGGGAATTTCTGAGCTTATTTCCTGGTTTTTAAGGAAATGACATGTAAAATTATAAGGGAGTGGTCGCGAGATATGAATTTACGAAAAATGGGTATGTGCCGTAAGGTCTTCTCACCAATAGTCTCGCAAAATTTACTTCACGTCAGTGTAATAAACAAAACCAATGAGGGAAACACATACATATTTTGCAAACATAAGAATTCCGTTCCTACATACAGACTTACAGACCCTTCACCAATGACACTTGTTGTGTTACAACTTTTAAATTCCTTCACTTGCTCCTAACCTTTTCTCCGCATTATAATGGACCGCCATAAAATCAAGGGGTTTCGTAATTTCAGTTCCATATCCATTTCTAAATGGCCGGTGATCACTCCGCAACAGTTGGGGCGAACCCTTTGTGCAATATGGGTGCAATTCCTGTGCAGGCATGAGGATTGCAAGTGAGCCGGTATTTGAAGGGTCTGCCATTGTATTCTCAGGTAGAGCATCCTCCGCTCTAATCCCTTTATGTAGTCCACAAAGGACCTTCCGAGACAGCTGTGCCTTTGTGATTCGTCCTCAGACGGAGGGTTGGCTGCTCTCTTTCCTTGCCGACAACTGCACCTTCTTGCATTTAAAAAGTGTGGAAGTTCCTCCACTGGGAAGGTCCCACATTCTATATTTTTTGACTCAAAACAACGGAAGTTAGGGAAGAAATCGGATGCCAAATAATAAGTTCCTTCTTATGGCTCGTATATTTAAAGAAGTAAATGGACATTATCGATGCTTAATTAAATTATTTACTGTGTGTTTATGAGTCATTATGTGAGATATTTCTACGGAATGTTTACTGTGAGCGCTGGTGTATGGTATGTACTTTGTATGGTAGTGGTTGGAAACGGATTGAAAGTTGATTATCATAGCGTAATTACGGATGGTTACGCTAAAAGGAGTAATGTAAAGAAGGTCATATTTACGAAGTTGACGAGCACAGTAAATTTTGATGTCATACATTGTTTTCAAAAATTTGTATATGAAAAATAAAAATCCGTTTATTTTCAATTTATATTCCCTGTCTTCCATGCTTTCTTATTTTTATATTTAAATCGATTCATTGTATTGAGGGTATTCTTAATAATTATCTAAAACTTTTTTCAAAATCATGATGCAGTAATTTATTAAATAAAATCATTCCTAACACGATCAGGACGCTTTTTTGTTGTTAGACTAAAAGCTAATGGCAAAGTGTTCCCACGTTGAATTCATCCCCATTGGATTTTTCACGACAATAAGTCATTTTAGTGGTTGATAGGAAAGATTTAAGGCATTTATAATTTTCTTGGTTTAGGATAGATGAGGTACTAGCGTAAACGGCTATTTGTCCCTTGGAAAGCTTCTAGATCCGCCCCAAATGTCAGCTTTTCAGGGTCAATATTACTGAAATCATGGAATTGACCTGAGGGTATGTGGGACCGGAAGGAAAGTAGACCGTGAGACTGGAGGCAGGCACATGTTGCAGAAAAGGGATGCGAAGCTCCCCACAGCCATTGAGGGTTAGTCCGTCTGCAGGGATAATACTCTGCTGAGTTCACAGGTATATACTTTGCAGAAAACTCCTCACCTGTACACAGCCAAGTCTGAGGTACAGACAGACATATTTTGAAAGGGATTCAGGGGCGTATTTATAAACCTGTTTAGATTCGCACCTCATTGCCAAGGGGTGGCGGTACTTGCTAAGGAGGAAGGCGATTCAAGACTATTTCCGTATGAAGTCGGAGGAAAAATTCAAAGATGACCGGAAGGAAATTAATCGGGCACAGTTTTAGGTATCTGAAGTGTTAGTCTCATGAAGACTGAATTGATAAGAATGGTGTAATAATAATAATAATAATAATAATAAAACGTCTTTATTCGGGCTAGATTGAGACTGAATAGTCTCTTCTTACATCTAACCCTTCGTCAATTTGTAAGAAAGAGATAGCAGAAAAAAGTGCACGGAAGAAATTTATATTGAGGGGTTAAGAACCTAGGATAGGAAAAATAGTCCACAGCAGGAAATCACCCCAGAGGAGGGTGTGAAAAACCTGCGAAACCTACAGATAGATAATAAGGAACTGAAATTTATAGAAAAGGCTGGAATCAGAAAGCAAGGAACATATTTACACTTCAAACTGCATATAGAAATAATCCATAAAAGAATAACAGTTAGTAAAGGATAACATGAGATAAGAACACTGAATATACAGAATGCCTTAATGAAAATGACAAAAAAAAGACTAGTATGAATACAGAAAAAAGAAAATAAATAAATAAAATTAAAATAAAAAAAAATCACTATCATTTAACAACTTCGTCAATCTTCTTCCGAAGAGAAAAAAAATGAAAACCATATACTCATAATAAGATACCAGACACCATGAAAAATAATAAAAAGTGAGAATAAATGGTGTAAGTTGGGGTGGATGTAGAAACTTGCCTGAGGGGGCGATATTGCCAAAGGGAGGATACTTGAGACAATTTCCTTATGAATGCATCTCCGATTAACATTTAAAATGCATTTTGTCGTGATGAATGTGGAAATGTATAGTGATAGAGGAAAGACTTCACAATCTGATTTTAATTCAAGCTCCTCGTCAGATATTTGGTAAATTGCTAATTCTACGAAGTCGTCAAGGGGATTGCTTCCCACGTCCCCAACCCCAGGTTCAGTCAATAACATATAGTGAAATACAGTAAAAGTTGTTGCTTCCGAATTCATCTTGCAAAGTCATCAACCATTTTATTCCGTTTCTAACCTTCTAGTATTGGTAAATAAACAAATTGGAAATAAATGGAGAATTATGGAGAATTTCCACCAAGTATCGCCAGCATTAACGATGTCTCGCAGAAATCATTAACTATTCTAGTATTAGTACTGTTAAAAGTATTTCGACAGCTTATTCGAAGTCGTTTTGCACGTGGGCGCCCACCGGGAATCGAACCCAAGATCGCTTTCATCAGAGTAGAACGCGCTGCCCACATGGGTCTTCGGGAGTCCTCTAGGTTTCTAATTGTAAGCAGGAAAGCTTTTATTCATTCTCAATTCGGCAAAAAGCATTTGCAAAAATTCGTCATTTCTAATCATACATCGGAAGTTCCAAATAAAATCGGAAGGATTTACCAAAAATATATGTAAGAAATCGAAATTCTAGGTGATAAATTTAGGATTTTCCTCGTTACCAACACAGATGTATATATACCACTTATATATCACTACCACTCATCATTTCCTAATAAATAAAAAAGTCGGTTTTCGTGGACTTTGTCAAGTAATTTTCTCTTTATGTGCGATATGAAGGAGTTCCACCATGTCTCACTTCCATCCGTCTCGTTTAGAATTTTCATGCCTTAAGCGCGTGACCCGATGCGTAAAACTGATAGTAAATCAATGCCATTTCAAAGGTCTTGCTGATAGTGTCAAAAAACTCTGCCTTAAAAACGCACGCATTCGTAGAAACGTAACGGAGAGAATTGTAATCCTCCGGCGATGTTATCACAGCATCATAGTAAAAAGTGGGAATACTATCGAATCGTACCTGAAACCGTAACTTTTAAAAAGGAAACCTCATTCATGACTTCGGTTAGAGTTATGGTAGTAATTCAGAAAAAAACTTCTCCGGCATTTTTTCCGTGACATTTTTACCGCCACTACGTACTATAGCTGCCTCGCAGACAGATTTATGTTTTCGTGATCTATCGACTCGGGTCCGTCTAGCCGCCGATCTCGGAGGCGTCTTTTAAACTCCAAGAATGTGTTTTTATCCCGTAAGGAGCAGCCGTCTTCGAGCCACGTGCGACCATCTGCCGCTCAATGCACCCAAGCCATTTTCTCAGACGTTCTTAGCTTGATGTGAAGAAAAGCGCTGGTGCAGAGCGCGTGCCCACCACGTGGCTCCCTTTGAATAGCAGGGTCACAAATTATACCTCCTACCCTCCAACACTCCATTTCTTCCCCAAACTCAACGTCCACCCGTCACCTTCTTAGAGAAAACGCATTGTAGTTTTCTGTTCCCGAAATTTATGTCCATCCCCAATGCGATCTGGAGCGTTTTTTTTTTCTTTCTATTTTGTGTGATGTATCCACAAGACCGTGAGGGGTCTCATCAAAGAAGCAGGCAGTTTAGAAAAGAGGAACGTATTACCTGCGTGGAGATTAAATTTCACCGTAAGATGCACTGATGTTTACGCATGTACGTCTTATGCTAGATATTTTTGTTATAAATTCTGCACATTAAGAGGTCGAATGAATTTTATTGTAATTTTATCCTGAGAGTGAAAATCGTTACATGACGTTCATCACGCTTCTTAAATTCTCCAATTCTAGTCCTTGATCACCCTATGAAATTCGTCCAGTAACGTCTTTTAAACCGTAATGAAAACAAAGATTTTTCTACAGACATGTTTAATTGCGTGATGTAGTCACTTTATTCTTGTATAAAACATGAAAAAAATGTTAGCGAAAAATTTTCTACCTCAAATTTTGACTCCCCAAGTTGGAAAAAGATAAATAAGACTAAATGGAGATGGAATAAGTCGAATTGACTGGACTTTAATAATAATGTAATAACTAATACTGAAATAAGATAATACTAAAATAAATTAAAGCGGTTAATTTAGGTTGGGTATCCCCAGTTTTAAATTTCGATGCTTTCGATATCTCTCAAACTCTTCCTGCCTAACTACACGGCGGATCGTAGGATATTAATAAAATGCAAATGTATTCCAAAATCTGGAGAAATCTAACTTCCAAGCAATCAAGGTCACAAATTTTGTGGATTGTGGATGCTTATATCTATATTTAATTAAAATTTCCGTAAATCGTAATTTATTATATTATTATTATATATCATATTAGTATTCAGATTGTCAGAAGGATCCATTTAAAATATTTGGTATATCATTCCTAATTTAAGCTGTATAATTTTTTACTATAATTTACTTTGTAACATGTATCAATACATGATTATAGAGTAATACAAATAATCAGTCAATAAAAAAGGTTAAAAATTACCCAATTACATTTTATATGATAAAAAAGCATATTACGATAACATGTATACGATTGAGCAACTTCTGCTTAGATCTTTTATAATAACGATATCCATGATTAATCCCGAATCATCCGAGCACATCTTAATTAGGTGTCGCAATACTTAACGAACAATACCTTCTTTCGATAAGGAACGGGGAAATTTCATTATAACACAAAAAGGACCGACTCGATCTACTGCAAAATTAATGCCCAGTTCGAGTAGCGTTTCCATATCTGATTTGATTGGTTTCGAAGGAAGGCGCATGGGAATTGCGGAATCTTACATCGATTGCGTGTGGTCGGGGGTGGCGAAGAGAGCGCGTGCGCCTTGCAAGGAAATAAAAGAGGATGAAAGAAGGAGACTAATCCCAAGCGAACAAGTCTGCCCTTTGCAAGGGAACAGCAGCCCGGCGACCACCTGCCTTCTCATCCCATCTCAGCCATAGCCACGCACTCTCCTAGCACCTGCGTCTGTCTGGGCGGTGGACAAGGTGTGCCTTGTGTCTGAGCCATGAAAGAGGATAGACCCATGCACCCGTCACCCATCCCACATCCTCTCACTTGTTTATCGACTAAATCTTATGTATAATAGTGCCTCCCGAGAGACGAGATTTCCAAACTCAGCCTCCGCTTCTGTAGCAAACTTATATTGTTCATGATAAAAGTGGCGAGAATTGGGTGCGTCTGTTACACTTTTTGTTAGGGTGCTCTGACTTCGGGGATGGTGCCCTAAAATTATTTTTTCCGTCGACTCGTGGTTATTCGTAGTTGCACGAAAAATATTTGGATAATTAATTTCACGAAAAAATTATTGCTGACTCCAGGGCATCGATCCGGATGATGAAAACGAAAAGTATTGTTATTTTTGCGGAATAAAAACAAAAACCCGAATCGTAAATATTGAAACCCTGGGACCCTAACCGAAACCAAAAACCGTTATATATTCCGTACCGATTTTTGGTCCCCACTCACATTTTACTTAAGTTTAACTGTAGAAAGGTTAACTAAAAGTGTAAATTATACCTGTCACTAACTATTGCCAAATTTTATCTACATTTATTTAAATTTTATATTTTATTAATTTATTTTTTATATACATACTGTTACCAAATACTATATACGATCTATATATTCTTATACTGTTGTCAAATTTTAAATTTTATTTTGTTTGCTTTAAATTTGTAGAAATTTAGCGTAAATTAAAAGAGTAAGAAATGAGAAAACTTTGGTCTGGGCGAACATAAATGGGATCGCTGTCGACATAAGATGGAACGAGCCAAACCGGAACTGAACCGAATTTGGTTATTTCATTGAACCAATGCGAAAATCGAAACGAAAAATATTACGGTTCGATGTTTTGGATGGCTGTAGCCTTTTGAAGAATCTAATTTAGATTTACAAACAAACAGATTTTGAATTTTGGCATTTCTTAGACGGATAACTTATAACCTAATCCCGCTGAGCGCACGTTCCTAAAATTGGTGGACGCAAGCTATTTCATAACGTTTAGAGATATATCTGTATTAATTTTCTACCATTCCTAATGAAACCGTCTCACACTGACTTAACAATCACGACCAATCCCAAGGAAGAATAGACTTGAAAAAAGTCCGACGGGAACGGAGAGAGCACCCAACCAGCAATTGGGAGTCCCGGGTTCGTTTCCCGGTTCCGTCGGACTTTTTTCAAGTCTATTCTTCCTTGGGATTTTTCCTGGATGCACGGCATCACGTGCAAAATCACCTTCACCCTTTCCTTGTATAATCACGACCAACTTAACAGCAAAGGTTTTATAATTAGCGTATGCATGACAGCTAATGCAACTCTGAACTATGTGAGGAAGACAATGAGATTGCATCGCTTCGTTTCCCAAAAGGTGCCCTTGAATTGCAAAAATATGAATTCGGTTTGGAAAGGAAACCTATTCTTTAGAAAGGTTGAATACATTAGTCTTCAAAACCTCCCTCTTAATTTAAATCTTTGAATTTTTAACACTAATGATAAATGGATGTATACTTGCTAATTGAATGATCAGTAATACTAACATGTATTGACCTCCATAGCGTCTAAAAATGATATTTAATGCGAATTCATACTTATTCTTATGTAAATGTGGAATATTTGAGTTTATACCCATTTCTCTAACTCTTTCCATAAAGTCCGTTAGATCCACTTCTTTCAGTTCCAAATGATATTTTTAATATTTCACCTCTCTTTCAGTGTCGTTAATTCACTCATTTAACACTAATTTAATATTAAAATAAAATTAATCAAAATTGTAGCTCTGAATTGTAGGAATTAAATGTAATAGCTAGATGGTAAAAAAAGAGAAATATTTCCATATATTGTTTAAAATTTTACCTGTAAGTTTTCAGTAAAACTTTATAAAACTGGTTATAATGAGTAAGATAATTTTTTATTAATTTATTTTATTTAGTATTATAAAATAAATAAAAATATTTAAAAAATTATATTTAATAATAAAATTATCTTACTCAATTTTAAGAGATTTTGTATAAATTGTTCGGTTATATTTTTCCTGATAAATGTGCGTTATTCATTTGTTTCAATTATTTGCTATCCAAAAGAATGGTAAATAAGAGTAAAAATTTTAAACATTAAAGGAATCGGAATCCCAAACTTAGAAAAGCATCTGGACATTTGTCGGAATCCGTAAAAAATGTTGATATCTTCCCATCAATCAATATTAAAATAGTATAGCGATTGGAAGTGAAACAGATTCCAACACACGAAACATCTTTGATTCGTCACTCGCGCGAACGTGCAAACGCGGCATACAGCGATCGGTGAATTTCGTTTTCGCTCCGTTTCGCCGCCCCCTCCGTTGCAACGCGTCCCTTCCAACTTTTTACCGCCGTTGCCCTAGTTCAAATGTTTATGTCTTGCAGCAAGTGAAAGAAATCCACTTTCCTCCGTGCCATTAAGTGGCCCCTTTCCATAGGAAGAGAAACCAGGTGCTCGCGGAGTTGCCGAACCTCCAAGATTCCCAGCGCGCACGCCCGCTACGACGTGTTTGCCACCTCACAATTGCTTTAAGGCAGCCGCCACACCCTGCCAACGCGAAAAAATCTGCCTCATTCCCCCATTAAAACGATCTCAATCAAGTTTGAAACGCGTTACGTCACCTATGAAGTAAAGAGCTGGGAGCGATACGGGAAATATCTCGCGAGACGTCCTTAACCTCAAAGTCGATTTTATTATGCCAATGCGAGGGCGGAGAACAGATCTCGAAATTCTCTGTCAAGATGACTACGTGTCTTACTCCCCGACATTTCTCCCGAATTATTTCATAACGATGGCGAGCTCGGATCTCGTTAATATCTAGGATGGTTGCCATTATGAGATGCGATGGATCTAGGAGAAATCGCCTCGAACGACCTTCGATGGAATGATGACATTTCCTTGTTCGATTCGACGCTGTTGAGTCGGTATCATTAAAATTCCACGTTTAACGGGATTGAAACCTAAGGAATGGATGATTTCATCAGTAAAATTTATATAAATATGTATTAAATCGAATCCCGAGGAATAATACACTTGAAAAGAAGTCCGAAGGGACTGAGATATATTAAATAATGGGCTCAGAAAAGTTTAAAACTGGAAGAATAATTCGTCGAAATTCCACAACAATTGATCTAAAACACAAATAGAGACAGGGTTAAAATCTAATCTATCTCAATAAAACTTCCTTTTTGTAATTAGCACATTGAGGCAATGTTTTCAGATAGGAATATTGTTTTCTCAATCTCCGAAAGAGAACCTGATCATATAGCAATCAACTAAGCAAATTCTCCCTTTCTCCGGGGTTAGGAATAAAATTTAATTCAGCAGTAAAAGCTCAGAAATGTTACAATACTCAGGTGAAAAATAACCTTACGATCACAGATTTCTATGAAATGGGTAATTTTTACTTTTACTTGAATGAATTAATATTGGGGCCTCGATCAAAATTGAGCCCCAGTCTTATGATATTCTGAATCAATGCCTTTGATACCCTTCTGGTGTTCTAAATCCATCCCTTTTCATGACATATATAAATATGAAAAAATCATCATTATATATATTAGAGATGACTATAACTTTCCTGTTAGTAGTACGAAAAAGCCTAGAGTGATGGGAATCTCAATCAGTAGCATATGTATCAGTATCCCTTTGTAAGTATATACATAAAGATTCAAACAATTACAGTCGTATGAGTAAGGGTTAAATTCTGGTTAGTGAGAACTGGAATCCAAAGAAATGTTGCTCTTAGAGCAGCTCAGAAAGAACCCATCTGCAAGGCCGTTAACGCCTGTTGCTCGCCAGGTGGAGCTCAAAGTTCAATCACATCAGCGAGATAATCACAGTCCTTAGAACCCCATTCTACAATTACGTCAAGACTTCGAGAGTCATCAACAATTGATCTAAAATATAAATAGGGACAGCATGCATCTGCCCAGTCGGGGTGCATAGGTCAACGGTGACAGCTGTGTATCTATTTTTTCCTCCAAAACTTTCTCGATTCTTTCCAGCGGTTTCATTTAAAGAGCGTGGATCTTTAAAAAAAATAAGAAGTCTGAAGGAGGCTATCGAGTAAGGATATCAAAGTGGAGGGAATATGGAAACAGCACGTGGCTGGCGGTTTTAGAGAAAAGGTGTCAGGTGCATAGCCGAAGGCAGTCATATCACGATGCACCTGTCCCTCCCTCATTCCGAGTCCTTCTCAGACATCTGGAGAGCTTCTGCTCAGGAATCCTTTTCTTTAGATTGAGGAGTGTAGACGCTCTCCACTCAGACGTTCCTTGATTGGCTCCGCTTCCCGCCTTTTGTCTCACATTCCCGCCCTTTGTTCTGCCCGCCAATTGGAGATAACTCCGCTCTAGTCTTCTGACGACACAGGATCGCCTCTGTTCCGGTTAAATAAAATAAGGGCTCCAGAAGGTTTTATAATCATCTTCTACAGATGGGTCTCCTCACCTTCCAGGAGAACAAGATTTTTCTTGGTGAGGTAAGGGAGTCTCCGGTGAGGCTTGATTTTAGCGGGAACAGAGATGTTTTGCAGAAATGTAAGGTTTATCTTAATCTATGAGGCATTTTCACATAAGAAATATAAGAAAATATTTTGGAAAGCAGATATTACAACAACAGCACTTGTTTTAATCATACTCTTTCCCTTCAATATTAATAATCGAATTTAAACGAAATATTTTCATTGTAAACACCCCACTACGTTAAGGTAAACAGAGCAAAATGTGAGAGATACATCCGTATATAAATCGCAGCATTCCGAGGAATTAACAACGACCTCATCATTGTTAATCAAATTCCTTTCATGAGAATCAATAGTATGCAACATTAGAGAGGAAAAATTATACAACTTTGTAATTTATTATGGCTTTCCACCAAGTAACGCCACATCATATTGATTTCATTAGAGAGGATAGTACATACAAAAGAAAACGTTCTTCCTCTTTGAAAGTCATAATCAGTTGGTCAGAATTTTTGAATAATTAGGAAATATTAGAAAATAATTAATACTAATATATAATAATAATAATATTAATATATTAGAAAATAAGTAATACAATTTTGTGACTTTCAAGATTAAAATCCGAGTGAATTAACTTACGTAGAACACCTGGATTCTGTGCTTTGTCTTAAAAAATAAAATATATTATAAATATTATAAAATGTTTATATAGGATTACTATTCTTAAGTGCGACAACAAATTTAAAGAATACTTTGCATACTATAAGACAGAGATTAAAGGAATGCCATAGATAAAAAGGATACACGAGAAAGATTTGCATTTCCACAATTTCTTCGGCATTCTTTCATCTTTTATCGAACCACCTGCCTTCTATATGTAGTTGATAAATGAACCTGGCGCAGAAACGCCTAAAAATTCATTTATTGAAAACAATGCGAAATTGAAGCTTCGTGCGGACGCTAATTTTAATTTTTTTTCGGAAAAAGTCATTCAATTTCCAATTTCATTGCGAAAGCAATCATGCAAAAGTGGACATAGCGCGACATGTGTATGAATTACGGAGGAAATTTTAATGATAATAAACAAAGGCTTGCAACTTGTTTCGTTGACAAAATAATTAGGGCATTCATCTCTGACTCAGTTATAAATAAGTCCGAAATGATGGAAAGGAAAGAAGGACTAGCACGAATTTCGGCAAAAGATTAATTTACTATACAAATTCAGGTGAATACACTTCTTTTGATTATGCATTTAAATTGTGTTGATTCGAAATATAAAATCTAATTAAGGATCAGATTTCCTGATTTTTCCATATAGTTTGTTTCCGATCTGCTTATTTAGATTTAGATTAACACCCTGCAAACCGCCAGTGGCGTATGGCAGGGGGTTAATGACACCATCATCGTTTTCTAATCGTCCCTATTAGCTTCTCAAAAGTACTTATACGAGTATATCAGAATAGATCATAGATGGATCTAGAAACCTATCAAAAGGGGATTGGAATGTAATTCCCTTTAATACTAATCTTAAAACAGGATTAAACTCAGTACTTCAGTGATACAGAAACTATTATGTAACCATTAACTATTAGTTCCTTTATAAAAAATAAATAAAAAATAATAAATTGAAATAGTTAAATTCTATTTTATCGTAAAAAGTCCTATAGATGCAAGTAACAATAGACACACTTCCCTCAGCTGTCGAAGCACTTTCACAATACTACCACTAGAAACACTTCCCTACTACTAGTTTTCAGTTCGAGCTCCTCGCTATACCCTGAGAAAATTGCTTGTCTTGTAATATCATCAGGGCGAGGGCGCTCGCACCCCTCTGGATCCTCAAATACAGTGGAAAAGGAATGACTGTTGCTCCCAAGTACACAATAACTGTCTTCCGAAAACACGTTTCACGCATGGCCTTTCGCCATTCCCAATTCACGAATACAATGCTCATCTGCAGGGGCCCATCAGAGCCTCTTTTGCCCGTACGTCCGCAAGGGTGCGAGAACAATCCTCCACCATCTCTTAATGGTAGTATAATATACAGTAAAACCTCGGCTGTCGTTTACCCGGATGTATCGTTCGTTTTCTACAGTCCCGACGGCAGCCCATAAGAATCAGTGCTGAACAATACCGTTTTTGTCGTTCACTGAGGTACTTTTTTCGGAAACTATCGTTAGGATATCATAGTCCCAAGATTTTCCGAATCTCCATATGCTTTGAAAAACTGAAATCATTTTTCTATTTCCTATTATTTAATTAATTCTACTAGCTCGTGAAACTGAAAAAGTGACAAATGCGAAATTCTCAATATAAAAGTATTTTTTCAATTAAAACGAAAATTTGCGAGAAAACAGATAACCATCACCTGTTTCCTTAAGGATTAATAAATCATCTTCAGGAGACATAATTTGATAAATCTTTTATTTCTAGTATTTTCTAGTTCAATGATGTAGGATTATTTTTGAGTCATGCAATTCATAAGCTTTCGTAATACTTTTCTTTTAATAATGAAAGTTGCACACTCTTGCTTTCATCGTTTTAGAGTATCCATCCTTTTTCACTCTACCCCTTCAAAAAGGATGTATCGAGATCTACTTTAATACAGATTAATTCAATTAAAATTCTACGTCACTTTATAGCATTCAAACACCTCAGCGAATAAATATCAATGAACAAATTATTGCGAGCTCGGTATGAGATAACACGTGGGGATGATTAATCTCTTTCGATTCCATAGAACTGAAAAAATTCATCATTCCACTTTCATATAACCGACGTAAAATATTTTATAATTATTATATTATCGCTTTACGAGCTTCAGAAGTATACAATGATAGCGAATTATGAAAATCAAATATGAATATAAATATTCGGTTTGCAACGTTTTTTGTAATTTAATTTTAACATCATATATAAATTATAATAATTTAAAAGGACGTTAAAGTTATGAGAACTTCCTTTTCATTCATATTATTTTGGTGTTTACTTCAAATTCGTGCATTTTCCCATCAGATTTTCGCCCCCCTCTTTCCTTCTGTTTATGAGTTGTTTAAAACCCGTTTGGCGGCCTAGGGTCCCATATATATACCCACCCATGCCCTAGAATATGTCTAAATAACGCCAAGTAGCAACGCTCACTCAGGAACGCTTTTCTCCTTCATACCAACAATTTACTTAACGAAATTCTTTCTTAAGCACCTGTCTATATATATTTGGTCGTGAGTGTACTCTTTTAATATGTTTAGAAGGAAAGCTACTCTTCATTCCTTATCGGAGAAGCTCCAATTAATTTCATCATTTACTCTGATTTCTAGTTTACTCCTCGGATTTTGTTCAGGCATCTATCACAGATTGTTTCAAAATATTGCCACTGGACATTGGTCAGTATTAAAATTATTACGATCTCATGAATCTTACTTTCTTAGGGAATTGAAAAGAAATTGCGAGCGATAAAAATAGATTGCATTTACTTGAATTTTTCGTACAGATCTGTCTGATCCATAATGGTAAAATTATTGGGGGAATAAGTATTATCTTCAGGTGTTAGTCAAAGTTAGGTAATGTTTTACATTTTTTCAATCTCCAGTTCTCAAGGTTTGTCATCACAGGTAATATTTTTAGATTAAATATATGCAATTTTATGATAGTTATAAAAATAAGGGAAAATTAACCAATGTCTCGTGATGCGTTATTTCCTTTATATGTTATATTACTTATATATTTTTTACTTTACTTTTTGTACTTTTCTCCATGATTTGTGAATTTTAAAAAATTATTTTATTTATTATATGTTATCACTGTGTTTTCACGGGTTTTTTTCGCCCCCCTTCTTGTGTGGGTGTTTTCCCGCACTGTGGGTTTTTTCTCTATCAACCTTCAGTTATGGAGATTTTTTCCCACTAATCCAATCTTTCTTTTTCGTTTTTTTTTCTCTTTTTTTATTCTCTTAGTATTATTTTGAATCTTTATAACGATGTATCTTCATACGAGGTTAGGTGGAAGAGAGGCCCACTCGGGCCTAACCTCGCCTAATAAAGGGTCAAATAAATAAATATATGTAAGAATATTTAAAGTCCACGGCGTGGCATCCCTTGGAGAGATATTGCACAGCCAGGAGGCATCCAGCGTGGGTGACACGTGGTCAGCGCATCAACTCCCACGCCGGACTTTTTCTAGAACGTTAGGAACAGTGGTGACATTCAGCCGGTTTGCGAGAATCGGTTCCCAGAATTTCTCGAGTTCGCCGAACCGTCACTTAAGCCTATTTGTACGTATGATAGCATCGGAACGGTATACGTATAAGAACTAGAATCCGCTCCTTACAACGAGAATATAGTTTTAATAGCGGATTTTAGATTTTAGATTTAGATGAGTACCCCGCAAGCCTCCAGTGGCGTATGGCAGGGGGTGTAATGACACCATCTTAGTATCCTAATCGACCCTATTAGCTTCTCTAATAGCTCGCAGGAAGAACGACCAGAAATAACTATCTGTCCTTATGATTTCCTCCTTATAACGCTTTGTTGATGCCTCTCGGAGATCACGCTCATTACTAACCGGAATCAAAATTTCATTCACCTCGTCCCTAAATTCGGAACCGAGGAACTTTTCGAAAAGTTTCCTTCGGTAATCGTTCTTCTCTCCTGAAGTGAATTCCAACCGAGGGATTCTATCATGGACGTAACGCTACTGTAGAACCTGAAATCTCCTGTAACAAAACGAGCTGCTCTACGTTGGGCCATTTCTAAGTCTGACACCAGACCTACCTCGTGTGCATCCCAAATCGCGCAGCAATATTAGAGATTAGGTCGAATGAGTGAAAAATAAGCTATTTCTTTTACTCTTGATGAGCATCCCTTCAGCGTTCTACTTGTTAGTCTCTGTATTTTCTTCGCCTTACCTATTACATCTCGAATGTGTTCTTTAAAAGATAGACTACTACTAAACGTGACTCCTAGATGTTTATTATGACGCACGAACTCTAAGGGAAGTCCTGAAATTTTGTACGGTGCGGGAATAACGTTTGCAGATCACGAAACACTTCAGCCTCATTTATCCTCGAGTTTCGTAAACAAATTTTCAAATTTGAATTAGGGAAAACTTACGTAATACTGCACCGCGAGGTTGCATACTTCCAAGGATAGTAACTTATTCCTAAAATTTTTCGAATCCCATCACTGGCTCAGACCCTATTAATTCAGATGGCAGCCCTTTTTCACGATGCTGAGTCAACATTATGAACTGGGAATCGCACCCGAGATCGCTTTCCCTGTGAAATAACGCGCTGCTCGAACGGAAATATGTAAACATATACGCTAGACTGCGACAAGTACAGCACGTATGGAAAAATGTACTGTATTGTATATGTGTGTGTATATACACAGGGTGTCCCAAAATTAACGGGTTTTTGAATTTGAATTTTTGAAAAATTTGAGAATCGAATATAAGGTGAACGGAAAGCGATAGAATTCCGATTGTTGCATACTATTAAGGAAACTACTAATTTTTTGTCACAGGATTCCAACATTAGTTCCGATGTTCGCTAAAAGACGCTAAAAAACTAAACAAACGAACATGTTCCAATGAAATTTGCAAAATTAAAGAACTATATTTTCAAAATATCCATCTTTTGCAGCAACAATATTGCGCCACGTATGAAATAATATCGAAGAAATCTTTCAGTTGGAATTCGTATTACACATACACATACGTTTTATTTTATATCATGTTATATTGCATTATTATTATTAATATTATTTGACCCTTTTGACGGGGTTATGCCAAAATAGCCGATTTTCTACCCAACCTTTACAAATACTCTAAGATATTACACAAAATGAAATCACAATTACCGTAATATAAATCTAGAAAATTAAATCTAAATACAAACAGAATACAAACAGAATAGGCGAAAGACATAAAATTAATCAATTTTAAACAATTTTTGCATTAATTAATTTTTAAACAATTTTTGCCTTAATACTTATCATAAATGATGTGGTCAACTTCGAAATTTTATTTCATCACGTTAAATTTCATTAAAATTAAAGGTATTAAAATTCGCTTAGTAGAAAAATAATTTTTTTAATTTTATAGTTAAATTTTATTCGGAATGAACTTAAAGGAAACCGGATAGTTTTTTGGGGGGGCGTTCCGGCATCTTAACCCGCAATTACAGCTCGAGAAACCCGGGAACTTACAACATTTTATCACATTAAATTTGATTAAAATTAAAGGTATCAAAATTCGCTTATTAGAATATTAATTTTAAAATATTTATAGTTAAATTTTATTCGGAATAAACTTAAAGGAAACCCGATAGTTTTTATGGGCGTTCCGGCAACTTAACCCGCAATTACAGCTCGAGAAACCCTGGAACTTACAACATTTTATCACATTAAATTTCATTAAAATTAAAGGTATTAAAATTCGCTAAATAGAAAAACAATTTTAAAAATCTTATAGTTAAATTTTATTCGGAATAAACTTAAAGGAAACCCGATAGGTTTTTTGGGGGAGTTCCGGCGTTTAAACCCGCAATTGCAGCGCGAGAAACCCGGGAACTCACAACATTTTATCACATTAAATTTCATAAAAATTAAAGGTGCTAAAATTCGCTAAATAGAAAAACAATTTTAAAAATTTTATAGTTAAATTTTATTCGGAATAAACTTAAAGGAAACCGATAGTTTTTTTTTGGGCGTTCCGGCGTTGAAACCCGCAATTACAGCGCGAGAAACCCGGGAATTTACAACATTTTATCGCATTAAATTTCATTAAAATTTGCTAAATAGGAAAATAATTTTAAAAATTTTATAGTTTTATATTTTATTCGGAATAAACTTAAAGGAAACCCAATAGTTTTTTGGGCGTTCCGGCATCTTAACCCGCAATTACAGCTCGAGAAACCCGGGAATTTACAACATTTTATCATATTAAATTTCATTAAAATTTGCTAAATAGGAAAATAATTTTAAAATTTATAGTTAAATTTTATTCGGAATAAACTTAAAGGAAAGCGGATAGTTTTTTTGGGGGGCGTTCCGGCATCTTAACCCGCAATTACAGCTCGAGAAACCCGGGAACTTAGAACATGGCGTTCGGATCGAGTGTAGCCACGCTCGCGGAGAACTCTTTTGTCCTTGACACGCGTAGCTAAGTGCGTGAACCGGAGTTTTTATATCACTTCCGCTCACACACGCCTCCCTCTCACCCATTTGACAGACTTATATTCAGCGAAAAACTCATTCTCCGCCATGTGGCTCGATGCAATTTCTTCCTCTGCATTTACTGCGGTGCATTGTCTGCCGCACGTTGTCGTGCATATCGGCGCCCTTCTCATATCGAAAGACCATGCGGAATGATTTAGTCTCACTTACCTGCTGAATAGTTCGACTTCTAAAGAAACCGCAGAAAAGTAATTTAAGTGCTAACTACACAAAAAGAGACGTACGTATATCCCACGTTTTTCGCATAAAGCGATGCAAATTATAGTGGGAGGGAAAGTGATCCAAACTCCTTGGTTTGTGCTAGGAAATAGGGAAAAGCCACACGTGGCTTGATTGCCGTAATCTTCTTACGGAGCCTCGATATGAGGGTTATATATAACCGAGGAAAAATAATGATAAATAAAATTATTATAGGCGTATACTTGTTCTAAGAGCCTTTTTATACGCTAAGGATTTATGTTTACCGTTCAATCGCACCAATTTCGAAACGATAGCTCTGAAATTCTATTAATTATATCTCTTCTCATGATAAATATTTATTCTACGCAAGAATATTGCCGTACCTGTTGTAGGGAACCTAAACATTTAATAGTAAGGAAACTAATTTTGAATTATTACGTTCGTGTTACCGTTTGCATTACAACTTGAGTTGCTTGTTTTTCTCTCTGCACGCAATGTTTTGCTAATGCGGTTATTAAGTTACGACGGGTGAATATCTATAACATAAATGTAATGAGTGAAATATGCTTGAGGATATATAACGTAGTCTTTCATTTATCCCTAACTCAATCACGGGATAATAGTTGCTCGATCGAATAGCACTTACTTCTATAGTACTTTATTATAGCATATTTTTAGTATTTAGTATTGTATTTTAGTATATTTTTAGTATTCAGTGTTTTTAGTATATTTTAGTATTAAGTGTTTCTTAGTATATTTTTAATATTTAGTATTTTTATTTTAGTATATTATATTTATTTTATTTACATGGAGTTACTTATTAGTTGTCGATAGGAGTATAAAATTATCTCTTATTGAGAATTCGTTCTGACGTCACTCTGCAGCCGCTACATCTTTTAATAATATCTTTCTCCTTTCATTTCCTTTCAGGAAGCGATCGGATTTTTGGGGAAGCATCCTGTTTTGATGGCCCCTCCACAGCGTCTCACGGTTTTCAATGAAAGGAAGGGACCGCGTGGAAGTTCCTTTCGAAAGTTAGGGCCCACCGACCCGCCGTTCCTCAACGGAAATGGCCTGAATGCAGAAGCATTTCCAAAAGGGACAGGTTTCCGCTACCTGAGGGACGTAGTAAGGGTTTGCCCGCGTGCATTGCAGAGCAGCAACCATTCCTATCTCAAAGCCACGTGGTGTCAGCGTAGAATAGACTCAAAATTATTGCGGGGCGAACATAATCGTCCGTTGAAGCTGAAATTCGCCAAGAAGCGATGTTTTCGAGACGGGAATAAAATCCCCGTTTTTTGGCTACATTTCGTAACATTCTTAATAAGTTGTTAGTAAGTATTTAGTAAGTTATAATTAAATTAGAGAAAATGATTACTAAAAAAGCACAAATAATGATCGTCACTCGTGTAAAGATGGCTTCAAATTACAATGATCATCGATAGTAGCGTACGCAGAAAGATATTTCAGGGGGATATTGTTTTAATTGGCATTTAATAGTAATGGTGTGTCCGTCGCATTCATTTTATATGTTTGTGTCTATAATTACTTATAGTAGTTGAACTTACCAAAAATATCTTGAGTTACCATAGGCACTAGACATGGTGGAAAGACTATACACTAGTCTTTCCACAGCGGGTACTTTAAGTAAATGAACACAAATTACCGAAGACGATAAATTGTGTTTCAGTTCCAGTAGTTCATTTCAAATAACTTAAAAGTAAATTAAGTATATGACTGAATTACTAACAAACCTTGATAACTATGAAATAAGTCCTTCATAAAAATGAGTATTAAATGCTTAAATGATAGTTTTCAGTTACATAATATACATATTTCTATGCATTTCAGTCAATAAATATAATTCACAGGAAATAGTTTAAGTTGATAGACTTCAAAAAGTTAGCATTTTATTGATTTTGCGTATGTATATTGAATAAGGCACATAAATTATAACTTGTGTTATCTCTATGCATTTTAAAGATACGCAAGTTTTATGTACAGTAATTATAATTTTAATTCCCTTTGAAATTTCGGGAAGGGGTTTATCCCCCTAATATCCCCCCTTACGTACACCACTGGTCCTGAATAATGCGAACCTCTGAGCAATAACGGTTAATTATTTCCCCCCAAGCGAGTGCATCCCCGTAGTCCAATTTTTGGCATTGCAGCCATTCGAATAAGTAATGGTAACTGTATTATTTGCTTGAACTTAAGTAATAAAATATTTAGATAACGCGATGTTTTATGAAGAGTACATTACATGATAAACAAAAGAGTAGAACGAAAAATTCTCGTTCTGCTACATAGCTACTCTTTAACAGCTTATCGTTGGGAAGGGTTAGCAAGGATTCAAAGATGAAATAAATTTTCATTCCTTTTGCCTCGTTTTAGACCGTTATCACTTCAACGTATACCTCAAGTCTTTCATACGTTCCCTAAATTTGGCATAACTCATGATTTTTGACGAAAGAGTAAGCATATAGTCTCGCGGGTCAAAATTTTCGTCCCAAAAATTTGACGCCGCAAGCGATGGTTGGTTAGCTCGTTTGATCGAACCGGTCCTGATTCTGACAATCACTGTGTGCTCGCGAAGGGGTGGTCAGGAACTTCCCGCCTTAGAACGACTGAAAGCACGATGGACCGAAACTGATGATGAGTAAAAAGATGCGTGGACTATCGCCAATCTTGTTCTACATATTTATCCATCAGTCTATAAGGACATTGCTGAGTTTAGTAAGAGCCTCAAAGATGTGGAGACACGTAATAAATCAGCAAAATCATAAAATGTGGTCGATAAACTTAATATATCGATGAGAATATGCCTCGGCCATGAATAGATACACGACCAAAAAGATGAGGATTTTAATTTAGATTTAGATAAGTACCCTGCAAGCCGCCAGTGACGTATGGCAGGGGGTGTAATGACACTATCATCGTTTTCTAAAATTGTAAGGATGTATTGGGAAGAAAATCTCAAGGAAGAGAATAGATTGAAAATGGATTAGACAGATTGAAAAATACTCGAATAGATGTGATACCTAATATACAAATTACATTAAATTGCTACAGGAAAGATGTACAATTGTATCGCATGTATTTAATAATAATATAGATATAGCATTCATCACGCATTTCTTACAAACACACTCACTTTTGCCTACGTGTTTGCTTTCCTACTCATCTCAACAGTCTAAGGCATTTTACATCTCAGGCAAAGATGATCAAAGAAATAATTTCCATTGTAACGTCTTGTTTATATAAGGTGATGTATTTTATAATGATAATACTAATAAAGTATTTCTGACGCATTTCTTTCAAACACAGTTACAAAAAGAAGTTTCAAAAACAGTTACAAATTTGCATTACTACTCTCTCAACAGCTTAAGGCTTTTTGTATCTCAGGCAAAGATGACCAAAGAAAGAATTTCCGTTGTAACCTATTGTTTATACAAGGTGATATATTTTATAATTATAAGAATAATATTGGCAAAGCGTTTCTGACGCATTCCTTACAAAAGCAGTTACAAATTTGCATTACTACTAATCTCAACAGCTAAAGGCATTTTGTATTTCACGCTAAGATCACCAAAAAGAAGAATTTCCATCCGTCTAGTCTATATAATTTGAGCGATTGAGTACGGTTTATTATGACTGCGAAAGCCCCATACAAAACAGGACTGTTAGATATTTATAACCTCTCCAAACGTTTTCCAAATATTTCACGCCGAATACGCCATCCTACAACCATGAGTGACATCTTACAATCATGGAGTAGCAATAACCCCTCTCCCGTCTGCCATTTATTTATCGAGCGTACGTCACGTACTCGCCGGGGTCAAAATCCCACACGGCGCCGCAATGTGCTTCCCTCAAAGGACAAAAATAAACACGTGGCATTCCTATTTTGGTCCGGGAGTCGAAACAACGGAAACCTCTCACAACCCCCACCAACTCAACCAAAAAATTTCCTCACGCTCCAAATTCTTGGGAATCATCCACCTCCAGGAATGCGTCCCATGGAATTCGACAAAGATTTTTATAAGGAGGCGCCGCGAAAATTGTATCCTGACGTACCGGCTTCTCGGAAGCGTGTAGGTTCCGCCCATAATTGATGCCCCACGCCGTGGATCGATATTTCCACGCTGAATGCGAATCGGACGGGGAGAACGAACTCCATGAGTCCCCTCCCTCACTACTCCCCTACGATGAATCAGGAGAGCGCGTGTCTGGCCAGTGGGATGCATCCAGCGTAGCTACACTCGGTGGCGCCCGGAGCGACGCCTAAACCCCCTCCCCACTCGATACACGTCAAACACACTTAAACTAAACGTAAATGCGACATGTGGAGAAGAGCATTCTTTCCGTTTTGAGAACTTTGATCACTATACTTAGGCCGATCCGAAGATGAGCTTAAATGAGAAAAATAGACGCTGGAACAAGTTTTAAAGACTCTTCTTTCAGTGAACAATACGCGTTAATGAAAACTAAAAGCTCAATTTTTCGGTGTCTGCACCCCCTGCCACGTGCCGAAAGGCGGCTTTTCAGGGTATTTATGTAGACGTAGATGAACTAGAAGAGGATAGGCACTTAGACAATAAAAGGATCAAATATACGGAAGAAAACAAAGAAAACCATAGCTATTCATTTATATATTTACTATCAGATCCAACAAGAGACATAACTAGCAACTTACATCGGATACAATAACACTGTATATAACAAATTAAAACACAAAAGAAAACAAAACATCTAAAATAACAACACAAAGGAGGAGAATTTAGAGAATCGCTCTGTGGATTTTTCATGATAGAATAACACCCACCCGGTTCATCTCGAACCGAATCTTTCCGCATCAAAATTTCACTTGTAATTTTAAACTCGTCTTCATTACCCCATCCCCTTCCATTTTCATCCCATTTTCGGTAATTCCCCACCCACTGCAGTTGACAAAAAGAGCCGCTCTGAAATAAGTGCCGCCCGGGGCGGTCTGCCTCCTCTCCCCCTTGCTACTCCACTGCATGCATCACACGGCCACACTTTTCCCGCCAAGCCCCCTTTCCCGCCAAGCTTCCTTTCCCGCCAACTTCCCTCCGCCTACTCCCCTCCACCTACTACACACGCCTCCACTCACCCCCACGCTACACCGTCTATTTCCTCCCGTCTCTATTTCATCTCTTCCAGTCTGCTTCAGTCTTCCCGAGCCCTTGTTACCGGCGTCCTCCAGAATTTTGTTTTACCACTCGCATGAAAACTATTTGACTTCTCGGGTTAGCTGGAGAGTACGTTTTTCATATGTTTCTTTCCACGTGCATCCGTCCGTGATATTTTATCTGCGGGAAGATTTAGATTAGATTAACACCCTTCCAGCCCCCAGTGGCGTATGGCAGGGGGTGTAGTGACATCATCATCATCAATATCTAATGTAGGAAGTAATAGAATAATCTGATGGAAGCGACCCCTGCCATACGCCACTGGGGGCTTGCTGGGTACAGATCTAAATCTAAATCCAAAAGCAGTCTTTCCGTGCAATTTCTAGACAAGATGCTCAAGTTGGCCAGCCAATGAATACGAATGCATCCCGAAATTAGCGCAAAATATAATATAAAGAGGGAATAAGATGAGAGGATTACCGGTATAAATGAAAGGCATTACACATTCCAGATACGCTCATTGGAAGTATCATTAGTTATGTACTAAGGAAATACTCATGCCGAAATGTATCTAATTGTCTGTAGAATAATCAAACTATGAATGAGAACGTTTATTAGGTAAAACTAAGAATCATGCGACGATTCGAGATGTTGAAATTTTAACGGTGGAAATCGTCCTTAGAATACGCAAAACCCCGTAAGTTATATAGCTGACAACTCCCATTCAGAAATGGGTTTTTAAAACCTAGTGGCCGCCACCTTCTCTAACTATCGATCATTAAGTTGAATTTAAAGTACGGAGGTCCTTCCACTTGTCAATTCATCCCTTTAAAACACCCTTCCTACTCCGTTAAACAGGGCTTAAAAGTCCCAAACCGGCATCGGCAAATTTCAATTTCCCTCCCCATTTAAAGTTTAAATGTAAGCCGAGGGTGCCTCCATCATAAAAGCGGAATCCTTCGTTTCCCACAAAGTTAGCGCTACGAATAATATCGGCGACGAAACCTTTTATAACGCATTACGACGTTGCAGGTGCCTCTAAATAATAACGCAATGTTAATCCTGCTTTTTCGTCTCGAGGAACGTAGATGGGGTTATTCCATTTTCCACCCCCTAACCTTTGGATGACCACGTGGAAATTTCGGAGCAGAATCCTTAGAAGTGTATTAAGGACCAATTAAAATCAGGTGCCTCTAAATAATTCTCAATATTAATTCTCTTATAGGTTCAACTCCAGGTCATCGATGAACGTAGAATGGATTTTTCTATTTATCTATCTTATAATCTCATACCTCAAAACAAAAACGTGGAAATTTCGGAGCGAAAACCTCAGAAGAGTATTAACAAAGAATCAAAATCAGGTGCCTATAATAGTTCTCAATGTTGTTCTTTCTTTAGGCTTACTTCCATCGATGAGCGTAGAAAGTTTTATTCTATTTACTTACCTCACATCCTCGTACCTTATGCGTCAAAACAAAACCACGTGGAAATTTCGGAACAAAAACCTCAGAAGAGGATTAGCGACGAAACAAAATCAGGTGACTAAATAATGCTCAATTTTAATCCTTCTTTAGGTTTAATTCCAAATTATTGAAGAGCATAAAAGGGTTATTCCATTTATTTTATTCGTCTACTCATAAAAAAATCTACCTTTAAAACCTTTCGATGACCACGTGTAAACTTCGGAGCCAAAACCTCGAAAGAACATTAACGACGAATTTGTTAGATTTGGAAAAAATGAGGGTGAATAGACGCTTCCATTTGAGACGTGTCTGAAGCATGCGGGAAGGAAGTCCTTTTCTTATCCGTTGAGCAAATTCCCTCCAACATTCCGTCCTAGCAACATGGCTTCCCTCGGTTGCGCTCGAATTTCTTGCGCCCGCCGGCGCGCCCGTCTGGGCCCGACAATGAATGGCGGGATCCGGTCGGGAAACAGGTAAAAGGGCAGCCCTTCGCCAAGGACGCTCCGCTTTTTTGTATTAACACGCGATTCTCCGTTGCACTTAACTAACGATACGATGACGTGGTTGTGGACCCCGGACGCACGCGTTTTTTTCGGTGCGCGATTGCAAAGATCTGTCAACAAATGGACCCGATCTGCAATCTAAATCTAAATTATGGAGACGGATTAAATAATTTCTTTCAAAGTTTTATGACAGGCCATAAAATGAGGTTGGAAGCTGGTGAAGGAATTTTAACAGTTTCAACACAACAAGTGTCATCGAGAACGAAGGTGCCTTATTTTTGTTTATTATGGAAACAGAATTTTTAAGAAAAAAATACTTTTCACCGATCGAATGTTTTCAGGAAGAATAAAATCTCTCATTTTTACTACCATTATTATTTTTGCTTTTTCGAGTACTTTTGTAATATCTTTCCTCGGCGGATTGAATAAATTAAATTTCATCTTCTCCATGGTTCACCATCGATTCTTAATAAAATGTGTCGTCAAAATTATTTTAGAAAAACAAAGTGTGGATATCTTGTCAGCGGACAATCAAAGCATGGGTAAAGTTATGGATAAAAAGCACCCTTGCTGAGTCGTAACGTATTAAGCTATCTTAATACAATTTTGCGGCTTGCGGGGTGCAAATCTAAATCAAAACCAAATTGGAGAATTGGCCGGAACGAAAGCACGTGGCGGCGAAACGGGAAGAATGGGACTCGGAAATATGGCGAGCGACCGAGAAGTAAAGGAAATACAGACGGAAGGAAATGAGACTAGTAATAAAAACCCGGATTTCTAGTGTTTGGGTTTGTTGGGTGTTTATGTATGTTTTGTATCTTCACTGGAAGATATATAGGGGCTGCCACCTCACAATAGTCAAACCGCAGCATATGTAAACAATAATAATAATAATATAAACGAGCTGATACGAAGGTGTGAAGACTGTATAAAGAGCAGTGTGCAGTGCGTCACAGGGATGGAAAAAAACGAGGGAAACCAAATGATGAGACAATAAACCCAGATATTGGCGTAAGGAGGACACCGCATTTCACCGTCGTTTATTTTCGCTAGTCCTGAAATACTTTTGCGGTCCATCTGACATCCTCGGTGACAGAGGTGATCCGATGCGTAAAGATGAAAAATTGAGGATCATTTTTCTCTCGTACGACATTCCGCAAATATGACACATTCAATAGGGTTTACGTCGAATCGGGGAAGTGTTTTCGATTCAGTTACTCAATCTTTATCAGAGATCGAGTGGATGAGGTAAAAAAGAAGGTCAAGATCTCTTCACGGGCATTTATACACGGATGGGGTGCGGCACAGAGTGTCAGAAAATCTTAAATGATGACCTTAGCATTTTGTCAGAAAGGATGACTTCGATATTAAATTTTCGCTACCGTCAAAAGCTTTTATGCTAGATAGTGATAAGGCTTGGATAAATATGTATAGTATCTTCCAGGTCATCCAAAGACAGAAGAGATTCTACCTTGAAAAATATTGCACGAAGATTCTTTGAAAATATTTTTCTATGCAAATTGCATGCCGTAAAAATTACAGTATGGCATAAGGTTTTTGAGTATCATAGTGTCAAAATAGCCGAGTGGTGAGAGCGTCTGCTCCAGTTGCCAAAATATATTCAAAGATTATCCTCACTGGTTTGTTTCCAGTTTCAAGAAAATTTTTCTCCTGCCATGCGCTACTGGCGGTTCGCGGGGTACATACTTAAATCTAAATATTAGCAAAACCCGTATTCTGAGAAAACAAAACATTCCTTGGTATAAAAGCACCAATGACGAGATGAGAGTTTCATTATAAAACTTAAGGAAATACGACAAAAATTAGGTGTAGTAACATAGCGGATTACCAAAATGATGAATTCCTCAAATCTCAGAAATAATAATAAGTAAGACAAAAACCTCAAGACCCCTTAAAACGATAAATTCAAGCGTACTGTTCATTGTTACTGAGCTCGCGATTCACTTTACCAAAGATCAAAATTCCTTATCCCTTTCCATCGAATGAGGTCACGGATCTGGAGAAAAGTGATCCCTCCTGTCTCAAGAAAAAAAGTTCACGTTAAAATTCACGGGATCCGGACGTTTTCGTAGGCGATGTAAATGGGATTAAGTCTTCGCAAATGGGTGCAATGAAAAAATAGGATGACTGCATTTTGCTCAAGGGCGGAGCACGCCTCTCGGAGAATAGCCTTGTGGAAGAGAACTCCACGTGGCATCGCTCGATAATCCATCGATCCAACTCGGAGAAAGCACCAAAACCAAAGAGCTTTGCTTTTCCTTTGCTTCCCTCTTCGCCGCAAAAGTAATACAGTGGAGAATAACCCAAAGAAAGCAGAATGTCCGAGGGGCATCGAATAGAAAAACAACGCGATGGATCCTTTTTACATACATCTTTTTACACATTGGTTGCAATTCTAATGGCTTATGTTTGTGATAATATGAGTGATAAGAGTTAACGATGAAAAGGAATTCCGTAGTAAGAATATTGATTCATAATCTCGTGTTTAAAAAGTCGGGACTATAAATTTGCCGCCATAGGACCACATCGCCGGAAAACTCTTTTTTTTTGTGGAAGGGACTTTAAATTACAAAACAGATGTAGCTAATCTGGGATGAGTTGAGCATGCAGGACGTGTGCACGCGAAACCTCGGGCGGCAAAAAGATATTATCATTGAATAAAATCTTCCTGCGACTGGTTTACGGCAGTCTTTCCGTTGGCGCAGCGTTTGCAAGTTGTGCTAGTGCAGTGGTCAATACCAAGGGGTTGATATGACAACTTTAAAGGTCGATCGCTGCCTGGCAGTGGACTAAGGGTCGAGTGGAAAAAATATCAGTATTGATAAGAAATTAATATTTATTTATTTCTAAAAGTTTTTGTTTATTAAAAAAATATTTCTATCTAATAATAATAATAAAAATTAAGGTCGGGAAAACTTACTTATCTCTAACAAAACAAATCTACCATACACTATTTTTTTAGTTAAAATAAACTTAATAAGCAAATTTTAATTCAAGAGTTTGAGTCTGAAACTATTATAGCAATAAAATATTTCCTAGGGCTCAAGAAGTTCAATAATAAGTAAAGCTTGAAAGGACTAAATTTAAAGAATTTATTACAGATCCAACAACAGCCATGACTGGCAACTTCCATTGGATACAATAAACTGAGGTATAATAAATTAAAACAAAGAAAACAAAACTTAATGAGCATGGCAAATAACAATACAACGGAGGTAATCATGTGAAGAAGTGTGGTAATCTTTCGTTTGTCTAGAGTATTAATTCTTTGATAGAAAACTATCACCATTCAATTCTAAATGGTAGAATTCTACAAGCAGTTTTATTATAATCGCATGAAAGCATAAAAAAACTGCTTCAAGAATGACGTCAAGAGAATCGAAAGTGATAAATTTTGCAAGATTTTACTACGGCTTTGTCGATGACAAGTGGTAAACAATAGCTGTAAATTCGAATTTAGTTCCTGAATAAAATTCCCTCGTAACTATTCTTACATAAACTTTATATGTGACCATTCCAAATTTAATTTTGCATAAAATATTGACCCCGCAGGCGATAAAACTTACGTTTCTTAAAAATGGCCTTCAGAATGTTCATGGCCACGACCCGGAAAGATATTGTAGATAAAGGGTATCCTATGACTTGGTGTATGTCGACATTTAATTACGTGTAAAAATATGTAGTAATGCTCTTTGTTTTCATGTTTTAGGAGAGCTCAATTACCCACAAAAATAAACAGTTCCCCTCAGTTGACTTTAAAGGCGGCTTGTTATACTTCTCATCCGTCATTAACCTTCCAAATGTACCTTACCACCATAGTCGGCACCTTCACATTGTCGGGGGAAATGACTTTAATGTCGGCGACAGCTCTGCCCTACTACGGGTCGCTCTACCTCATCCTTGTGCTAAGGCATCGAGCGACGGCTGACGTCACATCCGGTCCGGGGCTAATCGTCCTCAGTTCGCGGGCAGACGCCTTTACGCATGCGCTCACACTCGCCCGCTGACGTCACATCCGGTCCGAGGCTAATCGTCCTCAGTTGGCGGGCAGACACCTTTACGCATGCGCTAAACTCGCCCGCCGCCATTTCCCTTCTACGTACGCAAACATCATTTGAAAAGGGTCTGCGTTCGATGACTTCCCCAAAATACAACGCTAGGGGGATAAGTTTACGCGTGCGTGCCATTGATCAGCGCGTCGTAGTAAACACACACAAGCGCCGGTGAATGAAACATTGTACATCTTTATATCAGAGCTTATTATCGAATCGCTCTCTAACTATTGCTCGTACGAGAATGATTGACAAGGTCGCTTCTCTTTGCGATGGATGTATTGTAAAAAATGAGTTTCTATAGACTTTCTACAACTGTGCAATCTATCGCAAATGTTTTTTCGTATCCTCCCTTTACTTTTCGCCAAAGATTTGCTCCGTTAACCCGCCTCGTTTCTCGTTTTGATACCAAATCTTGATGAGAGGAGAATGTTTTGTTTATCATTTAGAACAGGATAGAGGAAAGTGTACTTTCCGCTAATCTTTGTTTCAGTCCTGTTTGTGGGCGTAATTATACATCTACCATACGCCATTGAGTTATGAAGGATGCATTCACCGTGGTCACCCCTTCTTTAATGCTATGAAAGATGGTAATATGTGCGAAATGACCCCATCTGTCGAGGCACTTCTAACAATACTAGCCCTACTTATGATCAGGATATCCTTATGGGAACCAACGTGGTTCTGTAAGGGTGAAAGCTTGGACACCCTTGCAGGGGCGGATGTAGGATATCAGAGACCCTGAACGCAAAGGTCAGACCGAGGTTCCCCGATAAGAATACGAGGCTTTAAACTCGGTTTTTAACAGAAAACCACATGTCATAGTCGCTTCACCGCTTCAAAATTTAACAAAGTAATGAATTATATGCGGTATTACGATGATGGATAGAATAAACGTTATATAATGACAAAAATTATGTAGTTTATTTTATAAAAAGATCACGTAGACTTAATATAAAATTCTTCCCTGAAGTGAAAAACAAACACCCGTGAGCAAGTCATGCCTTTAAAAATTTGTATTAGTTGTAGTATATTATTGAGAATTCATAAACACAGTCTGATTGAGGCCCGCATGGTTCCTAAAGGGTGAGGCCCTCAGCTAGCATCTGGCGTCTAATAAACCCACCCCTGCATCCTTGCTGTGGATAACCTCTCATCAAACGTTTACTGATGACATGCAGTAATTGTAAAGCAACCAATAATGCGTACTAATTTCTAATTACCATGGAGAAAAATAAATCCCTGCATGGATATCTGGATGGCGACTTCAAAAGAAGAGATTTATTTATTTATTTAACTCAAACAGGTCATCCCCACAAATTTGATTTATAATAATACAAAAGAATGAATAGTTCAAAGGAAAGATAAATCTATATATATTAAAAACGTAACGGTGTCTGTCTGTCTGTCCGTCTGTCTAAAAAAAGCGTTTTTCTCGCCATGGCCAAGAGCTAGAGCGATGCTGAAACGTGCATTCGATGTGGAATGCTGCATCCTACAATTTGGCAAAATTTTCTTTTACCCGAACGGCCCAAGTTCGAACCCAGAGAAGAAAAACCGTTCTCATAAGAAATGCACGTAAACCTCACTTATATCGGTTGCAGGCTACATTTCTTTTGCGAAATAAATTAGAAATAATAGGCATACGAAATCGAGATAAGCACCAAAAGAAAGAGAAATTAATAAAGATTCTTATTTCGGTCGTGAAATATCGTTATCGAGTCGAAATGGCGAGAATTCGGTTAAAATAAACGGAAATTTCGTGAAATTTTGAGGCTGTAAACAACGAGTCCCCTTGACGACGAATGCGATTGTTAAAACCGAGGTATTGCGTTTTTCTATAAGAAAACACTATGATTGATATGTCCATATGAAAGTAATGATTAAAAATGAATGATAATACATGTTCATAGTCCAGACCAAACAACTGCACCCAGAGGGTGCATGCGCGCGGCTAGTAATATTCATTAAGTAAGTAAATATGGGGTTAAAAATCATAAAATAAAAACGCACAGTTAAAGTATCACATTCATTAGCGTAATGGCATCATAACCGATTAATATCGTATTATTAACATTCGCGTAAAAATTATTTTGATTCGAATTTACCTGAATCGCTCCTGATATTTCTATTCCGTATGAATATCGAATTTTTTGCGTAAAATTTCCGATTTTATGTTATAATTACAATAAGAATAAAATGAGAGGCTTAAATTTAGGAACCTAGGTAACTTATTGCCGGAAGGCAGGAGGATGCTGGAACAAGTACAACACGATCCTGAAACCATGTCAATTCCGAAGGGCCCAGCTTACCCTTGTGTCTTCAAAAAGGTCCTATACCCCGCCGGAGGGCTTCAGGTGGGTCCTACAAAGCGTCTCAGAATCCTAGAAGCTTTGTCACCGAAAAGGGACCCAATTTTCCGTTATTGTAAAGGCTCGAACACATTTTGCCCTAAAGTTTCACCGTTTCCAGTTTCCCATACATTTCTTACTTAGGGAAAGATCAATGGCTGCCCAGCGTCAAACTGGGGATTTTTGGAGAATACGCATGCAGTTCAAATCAGTAAATCTAGTTCTAAGTGGATCAAAGGGTAACAGTCTATAACTTGCCGAAAGTGGATGAAAATAATTTGTAAATACGTCACAATGATTTTTACGAGAAAGATTTCTGACGCCGAACCCGAGATAATTTTGGAGGATATCTTTACTGCTTCTATTCTGAAACTATCGCCATAACTATGTCTCGGATAGCTGTCATTTATCCGCTTATCTCAAGAAAATATAAAAACCCAACTCCTAACGTATCTATCAATTATACGACCAATGATCATCTATGCATCACCCACGTGGCATTACACATACAAAACTTATTATTTACGAAAGCTGTATAGATTCGAAGGTAAAACACTGAAAAGGATTTTAAACCTTCCATGTAACACCAGTACTTCCGAAATATACCAATTCCATAAAATTTCACCTCTCTCCACAGCTTTAAATAGAATAACGCAAAGATTCAACTCAAAACTGAAATACGTTCAAAATTCCTTATTTTGCACAAAATGGGATTACAATCTAAAAACAACTATCAACAAATACCGTCGCCAAAAATATGCTTTAAAGTAATAAACCCTTATCCTAGCCGCTTTACCTTAAACCGAGCTAGATGCTCTCCCCTACCCCATAAACAGTGAACTCTGAAATGTTTTAATTGGGAAACCATGGATAAGAGTCAGGAGCTATAATCAAAATTTCCAACAGGAAGTGACCTTTATTCGTTCGTTCGTCATTTATCCGCTCGGGAGGTGCTTCGAAAATTTTCTGAAAATCACCGTGATTCATAAGGGAAAGACCGGGAATTCGCTTCGTTCTGGGATCAAACCAATGATAGCAGGAATGCAGATTTACTTTATCGATGGGAGCCTGAGAGGGTCATAAAAATGCCGAGTCATTGAAACTTATGTGAAAACAATATTTCGCAAACCTTATTTCCTAGTGGAATTAGAGACCCTAAGCGCTAAGGTCCAGACCAAGGATCCCACTTTTAATTATGAGAGTTAAAATCATATTCTTTAATAAAATTCACAAAAATGATATAGAAAGCTCTGTTGATTCACTATGGCAAAAATAAAATACTGAATTATGATAAGTATATCCATTACTATGAACGATGGAGAGTACTCACATTCATTATATATGCGGACGAGCTCTTAATATACTCGGCTTCGCCGAGAGAATAATCTGTAGGCGCGAAGAAAAATTCCGCGAGCGATGTTACTTTGCACTAGTTAGGCCTCACCTTGAGTACACATGCATTGTTTGGAACCCTGCTGAAAACTGTTGTATTGGCGAATTAGAAAAGGTGCCACGAATGGCAATGCGTTTTGTAAACTACTGCTATGATAAATCGATGAGCGTTACTCGGATGCTTCAGTAGGCAGGATGGGAATCTTTAGAAGAAGGAGAGTTCAATGAAAGACTTAATTAATTAATTCTGAAGTACGTTTGTAGAAGATGCAGCCGATATTATGCGTCCTCCTTGTTATATAGGCCGCTCTGATACTGCGAAGAAGATCGGAGAAATAGATGCTAAAACCAGTCGATTCATGAATTCATTTTTTTCGAGAACAATACCTGAAAGTAATTGATTCGGAAGGCAGAGACATGGTGCATGCACTCCCTGCCACATGCCAAAACGCGGCTCACAGGGTACATATGTAGATGTAGATGATAGACTATAAATCATATAGTGACATTAATTAGGTAATATGTTATATTAACATGACAGGTGGACAAATATATATATCAATATAATTTTTTTCCTAATGCAAAAGCCCGGCAAAACTTATTACCTATAAAGATTGAAGAAAATGTATAATATTATTTAGAGTTCATAGAAATCTCAGCTAGCTATTGCGTTTAAGTTTTTATTTATTTGTTATATATATACTGCATTTCCATTGCTGTCAGGTGGAACCCACAACTAAATATATTTAGTAACAACATTTACAATAGAAATCCCCCTTCAATCCCTTTCACTATAAAACCGCTTACTGATAAACAACTTGGAATTACATCATTCCATTATCGAACAATACTGGAAGAGACACAATTAATACAGAAAGTTGTTACCTCTCCTTGCTACCTTAAATTATACAGCATTGCACCCACTCTAATATACATACACCCCAGATATCTCGTAAATACAGTTACTTCTACATAGTCAGACTTCGCCGTTTCTTTGCTATGCCACATGTCATTTTGTCACACTGTCCATTATAAAACTTATAATTTACAAAGCAATTAACAAAAGTGACTAATTCGCAATACTATATTATAAATCTTAAAAAAGTCCCAGCTAGTTCCTCAAGCTTATGTTAATGTAGAGGAATTATGCATAATGTTCCGCAAAGTTACGGCTTCGTCGTTTAATTTTAGAATTTAAACATTTAAGGCTTTTTCGTATAACACTATAAACTTATAAATTTTATAAATCCGTCCCAGATATTTCTTCATACATATGTCAATGTATAGGAAGTATGCATAAAGTACTACAAAGTTGCAGCTTCGTTGATTAATTTCAAAACTTAAACATATTAGACTTTTTATTCTGCTATCGGATTTACGGAAAATTTTGGATCTGCGCTAAGCGATTTTAAATCTCTAAAACATACACAAATTTCATTCGGGTTGTGCACCTCGGAATAGCGAAATAAGAGCTCACCACAGGTTCACGTTTAACGGGAATTTCAGAAACTGCGTCGCAATTTCTCCGTACGAGTCCATGAACTCTGTTTCCTTGCGCTAGAGACGAAAGCTTGTCGGAGTTTCATTTAAATTTCCTCTCTTTCGGCAACCCACGGTGGAGGATTTACATATGAGACGATAGAGCAACAAATACGGTCATCTGTTTCCATCTCTAATTCATTCCCTCCGTGTAACTCAACGTCTCGAAAGTTGCGCAAAAGCTTCTCTTCTACACTTTCTCGAACTCTCGAGCATTACCACAAGTCGATGTGCTCTCGAAAAATTTTCAAGAGTTTGACGGATCGTCAATTAAAACTCCCGAATGTCAAATCTCCTGTGTTGGCGAAGATTAAATGTTTACGCTAAGTATCGAAACTTGAGGTTATCAAGTAGGGTGACCCATATCGAGATACAACATAGCAATTTTTGCATAAAATTTTATAAAATAAAATTTGCATCAAATTTATAGAATAGCTACGAATACGAAACTTAAGCGTATCGAAAATGGTGACCCATATCGAGATACAACATAGCAATTTTTGCATAAAATTTTATAAAATAAAATTTGCATCAAATTTATAGAATAGCCCATACGTAAAATCTTAAAGGAGCACGAAGATGCATGTAAGACTTTACTGAATAGTTTCAAGGAATTTCCTTTAAGATGAGGTAGCGATCGATACTGAAAGGAAAAACCTGATAGATTTAGATTTGTTCCCTGCAAGATTTGGTGTCAAAAGCTGATATACGAGGATGGTCTGAAAAGTTTTCGACCGCAGATTTTTCAGAAATCTTCAGAAAATTTTCAGAAAACAGGTCGAGAAATGGCGAAATGTCGGAAACTTTTCAGACCACCCATGTATAAGATTAGTTCTTTTCCTTATTATTTTTTACTTTTAAGGTTCTTGAATCCTCGAATCTCATTCTGGGAACAATCTATTCAAATCTAAGACCATCTTCGAAGACGTAGCCCATCAGCTCCTTACATTTTCTCGCGTACTTTAATTGCAGTTGATTCAGATTTTCCTTACCTACTGCTATATTCCATCGCAGATTTAAACCACTAGTTCTGTGGTAACCATTCTATATCCTTAAGATTTCATATAAGTTTTAATTATAATTAGCAGAGCGTCCTATGCAATATTAAATAGATTACGCTCTGTGGAGTTTTTCAATCCCCTGATACACTGCAACCCTCTATACGCAATCGACCGTCTCATTCGATAGACCAAAAATTTTTTTATCTTTTCTTTAATCTCATTTTATAAATTATTAACCGTCCTTATCTCTCTTCTTCTTCTTTCTTTCCTCGTCTCTAAGAGATCGTTCTGAGTTGTTTGAAATGAATAATTTTGTGGGAAGAAAGTGAAGATAACGCAACAAATAACAGTCTGTTTCCCACCGTAAGAGTCGATACTATGACCGAGATAGAGTGAGATTTTCCTATTAGTAGTTTCGTCTCATAGATTAGTCTCGTCTCAGGGCAAGACGTAACATGAAAAGTTCGCTGGGTTGTGTTTACTTTCGTCGCAGTATCACGTTGTAAACATATTATATAATTGTCTATGAGGCTTCATCGTGGAGTGAAAAAGGATAAAAATGAAGAATCTAAGGAATACGCTTTCTTAGTCCGAAAAGCAAACAAACCAAAAATATAACGCGAAGTTAACCTTTCTTTTTCGTGTTTAAGACGTAAGTTATTTATTTAAAAATGAAAGGGCAAAAAACAGTTCCCTTTCATTATCTAATGTAAGGAAATTGAAATTTGTAATATCCCTTTTGCAACGCAGTTTTCGCTCGATACCCTGAAAATTTTCTTAATTGCGTTTTACTGTATATACTATTTCAGTGAAATATGAAGTGCTTGATTAATATTCCTTAACACTTAATACTTCGTGGACCATTTTTATTGAATAGGTTACCTTCTAATTTATCGAGAGTCCATAACATTTTTTTAATGCTGAAAGCCATCCGCTATAATTTTCAGTAACGAATTACAAATTTTGCTTATTGTAAATTTACAGAGGGATTAAGTGGTTCATGTCGTCATTTAAATGAAGAAAAACAGAAGTTTTACATCTTAAAACTCCCTAAAGTAAAGAAAATTTGTATGCACAATTATGATTTCAAACTACCACAAACAACGGGGTATACATGACCCGGGTTTCAATGTATGGCATCAGGTGTAGAAAACAAATTGAGATAGAAAACAATGCACGGGAGGGTGAATAATGTACGAATATTCTTTCTTAATTAAATCTGCAAAAGAAATAAAGCCTGCAACGAGAAAATGAACCATACATGTATATCTTTATGGAAATCTACCTTAGCGATCTTGGTTCGGACCCAGAAAACTCGGAGGATAAAAATGAGTTAAGACATCCTTCCAGATCTCAGAAGACAAGTACCAATAGGTTGTCACGAACCTGTGATATAGTAAGGGCTCAAAACTAACATAAGACAAATACACAAACAAACGCAAACAAGCTTCCAGAATTTCTGCCTTATAAATATACGGATAACTGTTAGCAAAAGTATAAAATTTCAATCCGGGAATCCTGATATTCGTATATTCGTGATCCCGGGATGTTGGTTTTGGGTTATTGGACGGGATACCGGGATCACAATCCCTAACCTGCAGTAATATTCGCGTTTCCCAAAGATGGAAAATTACGAGAATCGTGGTAATGGGTCGCCTCAAATCCTAATTCTACATTGTGAAAGAGGTTAACTTCATAGATATTCCGTCACCAAAACAAACAAGATTACATAGCGATTATTTCGGAACGGCTTAAATAATAGCGCAAAGCGCAAAAACTTGAGCAATCAATCCTGCTAATCACGCGCCAAATAAATAAAACATGAATATATTTCTCAACGATAGATACTTAAGAGCTGCCTCACTTGTTGGCACTGCAGGACCCCTTCATGGATCACCGCACTTGGGAGTTTGCTTTTGTAACGCGTCTCTCTGACTAAACAGTGTCGTTTGACTACCAAATTCCTTCCGGGCCGATGGAGATAGCGCCTGAAAAGGAGAAGTGCATATCTTAGAGGAGGCCGACGGTAAACAGTGCCAATGCGGGGAATCATTCATTCATCCTGCTTTGGAAATGAGATTACGTCAAGAAATGTACTGCGTCGCGAATCAAAATATTTTCTTTCCCTGCGTTGTTTTCATCCCAGACGTTGGCCTTATTTCCGAATGAGGTTTTGGGCTGCAATGAATTTGTGCGGGCACCCGATTCTATTGAGGTTCCTCGCATTTAGATTGTATTCCGGCCCGGTTAGATTGCACATGTTTCGTAGAATAATTTAATGTGAAAATGAAGACACGAACCTGCGGAGCGCGTTTGAGGTCACTGGTGGCGCAAAATGTGGAGCAGATTGGAAGAGCAAAACATACCAAAAAGGACGAAGTACAAGAAAAATGCAATAGAATGCAATTAGGATATATAGAATGCATTTTATTATCATAATCTGTATCTTCTCTAAATTTTAACGACGTTGACTCCTAAATATACCAATGTGACACGGCTGTAAACGCATATAAATAGATTAATACTATTATTTTGTTATTGTAAGAGATTTAACGGTGATTTATTTTATCGGTGATGCATTATTCAATGAGTTATTCATTGGTTATTCATTGAGTCTCTTCTCACGACTTCATACTTATCGCTTTTGGAAAATAGAGCTAATATTATACTGTTTTCGTTTGAAGTTACCTGCAACTGTTACTTAAATTGTACACCTCAAACGAGATGATTTTGTAAAATGGGAGTGAAATGTTAAATATTCTCTGGAAATAAGAATGAAAAAATACTAAGGAGAAACAGAAGCGAAAACTATAGACATCAAGTGAGCTGATTCTCGAATCAATTAAGATGGTATTATAATAGATGAATACGAAAAATGACATCGCTATTATTACAACTAGTTAGTTATGTTCTTTATAATATTCGTGATTATTATAATTATCAACGTCGTAAAAAAAATTGGTAGATATTAAAATTGGGATGAACTCCATTCATTACTTTAATGGATAGGAGGATAGTTATGATATATCAAAGGAACCAATAAAACATCAAAAATGTAAGCCCAACGCGCATTTCATTCTCTACGAGAATATCTCCAGGGGCAAAGGTTTCTCCAGTCTAAACTATAGAATTTGCTTAGCGTTCCGACCTTTCACTTGGCATCCGAAAAGTCTCCTTAATGTAAATTAAAGCCTTCAGCACATCCTATTTATAGAAATGTAAATCTCCATTCCCGAATGTCAGACAAGATCTTCACCGGGTCAACTTGAAAGGTGCGTCATCTTACCATTTAGAATTTCTAATTTTTGAAAACAATGCAACGGTGGATAGCGTCTATTACGGGCGATATTGTGACACTGATGTTGGGAAAGAGATATTGCTATCGACGGATATTGTTTAAAATCGAAAACCTTGCAGCATTGCGAATTTCGGGATAATGCAATGACATGCAAATCTGGAAATTTACCCTGTGCTTGAATATTTCTAGCAAATGCCATGAAAATATGAGATTAAGGTTTCCACTAGGAATGTTTGACAGTTATAGATAGTAAAATACAAGTATAAATGCAAATGAAGTATCCAGAATCTCCAAGGAATAAGGATTATTAATAATAGTATACAAAATTGCACAAAGAGACTAGTATATTGCGCATATTGAATAATATATCTATCATATTTAATATAAAATTCTACAGTTATATAGCTTACAACAATTAATTTGTTATAAATTATAACTGTATATTGTGCCTGGAGGATTGAAATAAAGTATAGTTAACTCCTGACTATCTCAGTACAGATTATTACTATTTTTTACACTTCGTAGTTATTATTGCGATCCTTCAAAAAATCAAATACCATGGGTGGTCTGTTAAGCTTCCGACATTTCGCAATTTCTCGACATGTTTTCTGAAAAATTTTGAAAATTTTCTGAAGATTTCCGAAAAATCTGGAGTCGGAAACTTTTCATACCACCCTTATATGTATTTTTGTGATCAAATACAACAAAGAATAATGAAAGACCTTTACCATGGAGCAGACGAAATACGATTACAATTACATTATCTCTTCTAAAAAGATTCGCGGTCTGTTGAAGAAAACTCTTAATGAGTAATAACAATAGCGGACTACGTGCGCATGGAAAAGAAAATCGTTTATTTGCGTAAATCGAGAGTATTTTAAGCAATAAGTCATTATGTGAAGAAAGAGAAACCCAAAGGTCGAAAAACAATGTATTTATAAAGCTTTATAGTAAACTGTTGTGTATATTTCAAAGTTTTATGAATATATTTTCCTCTCGAATTTTGTGATTTATTCATATTTAAGTCTTCGAGAATAGGAGTCGCACACGGGACCTTCAAATAGGATGGATTTATCTATATTGACATATTTTATCTTTGAAAAGGAAAGACTATATTGAAAAATTTTAGTGTCCGTCAATTCTTGGAAAGCTACGAAAATAAAAGCTATATATGTACAATTAAAACGGTGGGAATTTTATAGATTCGTAACGCTTGCTTTAGATAAGGTCTAACGTAAACGATATTTTTTTCTGGTAAGCCATAAGGTAAAACCACAAGCAAAATTTGGGATTTAGAATAGTGAATTGGAGTTGCTAGACGTTAGATACTAGATTTAGGAACATCAAAGTTAAAAAGGCATCAATCAAGATGGACATACAGAAAGAGGAGAATTCATAGGTGAAAGGTAGGTTTAATGAATATAGGAAGAGACGTAAGATAAAGTAGTAGTATAGTGAAAAGACTTCGCGGAGAGATGGAACTCTAAATCAAACAACGTCAGCCTAACAAATAACTCTAAATCGCGTCATCCTTTTCATCAAAACACTTTTGTTGTCTCATCTCCAGTTTAAATTCCTCTCAAGGTTTAAATCCCTCTTGTCTATGGAGTCTGCCTCCAAAGATGCGTTTACAGCAATGATAATGATACGAGTCACAGTTATTGATGGAATGATCGCACACACATGAAAAGTTTTTAATAGACGTGTCATTTCAAGAGAGCATAGTAGGGCTAATTGTCTGTATAAATACCTTTATTGAGCCAATAAACCTCTTAGCTGAAAGAAATGAAATCCAGAAGGGATTCCGGACAGCCATGTGGGCAGCGCGTTCGGCATTGAGGAATGCGATCCCGGGTTCAATTCCCGGTGGAAGCCTACGTTCAAAATGGCCTAAGAACAAGCACTTTTGACTTCTATAATTAACTACGAATGATTTCACGGCAAAGGACGATGTCCTACGGAAAGCCATCACGAAGTATAAAGAAAAAACTTACCTTTTCCAACAGGTTTTAACAAACTCAAAATACACGACTGATTCCAACGTATATTTCGAATAATAATAATAACGAATGATAATAATTCAGTCCGGTCTAATCCAGTTCCAGGTCCAATTAAGGATGACAAATATTTTGAATGATAATAATAACTTGATGAGGAGGATTATTCTCGGTGTTTATTAAATCCGTTGGGAAAAAGCATGCCTTTTCTTCAATCCTTCCAAAGGAAATTATAATTAGAAACTAGAAAAAAAAATGACCGAAAGTATTAGAAAGAAAAAAGTATATGTCCAATCAGCAGTCCAGTTTTCTTCAAATATTTCCATCTTAATCGCAGGTTATTGATTGGAAGCAGATAAAATAAAATAAAACATACGGAAAAGCTATAGAATTTTAATTCCGAACACTTAAATACGCTCATTAGACAGCCATTCGTTTTGAGATTAATCACATATAACGCAGACTAAAATCACACAAGGGGCCCCGCTTATTTTTTGCCGGGAGAGGCCCCGTGGTATTAACCCCGCTACTCCGTAAATAGCGAGCATTCCACTCCTCTCCTCAGGCTGCCCTCCCTCACAAGGTCGAGCAGTTTTCGCGCCACATTGCCAACTATGGAAACTCCGGCGGTCCCTCAACTTCGTATATATCGCCTTTTCTATCAGCGGAAAACGGTACCAAGAATAATTTCATACCTGAATTCCCAAGTTATTTTAGTCCGTATCTGTATTCTTTTCGTCGGTGCCACGTTTGAAGTGTATTAATCGTTCTCTTTTAGATTACCTGCGCGATGGGCCGCGCATGACCTTCAGACAATAATCAAGGGAGGAAACTGTCTCTGGACGTAGTTTAAGGATGTTTCATTCCTTTAACTGAACACAAATGCTGCAGGTAAATGTAATTTGCCGCTGCTAGAACGCTAAAATCCCGGCTTCTAGTCTGCTAAACAGATTTTTCTGTTGTGTTTTATCTTTGTTAGACATTTCACTTTAAGTTGGCAGTAAGTGCTGCATGTAAAATCCCGATGAAATGAATATTTAAACATAAGTATAATAATGTTTCGCGAAACAGTTACTGTATGAAATTATGTGATATATATTTTTGAAATTTCTGAAATTTTGAGACAAAAGAAATTTTACAAAAACCATCGGGAATAGGTGACTTTTGACTTCTATAAACATCATTTTAAAAATCGATCTTTAAAATTAGATGATTATCAACATTAATATCTGAAAATTACTCGCCTGAGTGAACGAATAAATTAGGAATTAAACCTAATGGGATTATTTATGATATAGAGAGATGCGTCTCGTATTCGGAGGACGATTCTGATCGGGAGAAACATTGTCTACAGGTACGACAATTTACGTCGTTTTCCGAACAAGAAAAGCTTGGGAATCTTCGCGGTCACCTCTTCGAACGGCGATCTCTTTTTGCAAGAGCGTCGGGGCAATGGCCAAGGACGCTGAACTGCTTCGATCAAGCCGATTAAAGGCTCCAGAATCTATAAAACTAATACATTTTGGTACCAAAACGTACTAAAATGATATTTGGACGTTGTTCCGTTTCACGCCTCCATCATTATTAATACGGGTTTTCAAAATGGTGACTAAGAGAGCGCACGGACGCGTAGGCTTGGCAAGGTCACGAGAACCAGAGTGCACTCCTCCCATTTGATTCGCATTCGGACCAAATTCGGAAAGAATAGAGACGCACGGGAAACAAAGCGTTGGAGTGAATAATGATTTGAGGCGCCGATATTTATCTATAAAATAACTAATCCATCTCTCATGGCCTAGGAGAGTATTGTTTATTTAATCAATTATTGTATGTTATTTTTATTTAACCAATATAATAATAATATTAATACGTCTTTATTCGGGCGGGATTGAGACTAAGCAGTCTCTTCTTATATTTAACCCTTTGTCATACAACATTTGAAAGAAAGAGTTAGTATGAAAAGTGCTTAGAAGAAAACTTCGTGAGTTTAAAAACCTATAGTAGAGGAAAAGTGCTTAGGAACAAATACCCCGCATCAGGAAAACAACTGCACAAACGGAGTATGAAAAAATGTGAAATCTATTGAAAAAAATAAAGTTCAAGGAAAAGGTAGGTTGAGACATTTGAAAGGAAGAAACACTACATGTACGCTTTACATTGCGTTAAAAGATGTTTGCGTAGAAAAATAATAATAATGGAAATTAAAATGGACACAAAGTGAACATTGTTGACTAAAAAAATTTGGATACAAGATGCCAGAAATGAAATATAGCTATCAAAACGAAAATGAATAGGAAACAAAATTAAACTTCACTTGTAGTGACCAACTTTGTCAGTGGCTGATGACTTAATTATAAAAACGTCCAAAATATTCGGAAATGCGATATTAAATACAAGAAAGTAAATATACGAGTATAGTGTCACCCATCGAGATAACGGATCGTCAAAGAGTACAATAAAAACAATAACAATACACACCTACAACGATAGAATATAAACTACTCAATATATGAGCATATGAAGGAAATTAAAGATATTTGATTTAAAGAACTTAGTTCTTTGTTAAATGAGTTATTACAGAAAGAAAGCTAAAATAAATATCAAAAATATAATGTTAAAAAGAAGTAGTGGAATGAAGACATTCAGCCGATTCGCATAGAAAAGAGGCACACATCTTTGTAAGCATATCTATTGATATTGTAGAGACAGAATAACGCAGTGAAGCTACATTGTACATTAGAAAATTTGAAAAGTTTCCAACTCAATAACTTACGGGGGAACATTTCCAGGAAGAATGACTATGCATTATATAGGAGCTTGTTCGATGAAATGAATAAAATGTCTCATTAGGATTCACTTCTTAGTATTCTAATCGTTCTTTTAGTCCCGTTGAGTATTTAGAAAATGCGAAAAATATTCACCCGTCTTCAACTCATCTCTCATCTACAGCAAACAAATCACCTATTCATTCTTGGAAGTCAACGTAAACTGAGTTCATCAGTTACTTAGTTATTCACTTCAAAGTGTCTGTCATGATCATACAGTAATAGCAAATATTGGCAATTCTAATTCAAATAATTAACTGAAATATATTCATCTTGAACATTAGCGGGGAGTGATTTCCTGCATTCGCTGCATTTTAAAGATTTCATAACAAACACGGCTCATTTGTGCATACATTTTTTTCAATTTATCCTTTCGGATGTAATTCAGACCGCTTAAAGCTTGTCTGCTTTGTGAATGTTAAAGGGTTTATTTGCGGCGTGGCCACGATGAGAATTCGTGGAATTCCTTTCGGTTCTCCCCTCCGTGGAATTCTTTCCCACACTCTCTTAGGAAGACCTTCAACCCAAGCAAGAAATCAACCAAACCTATCCTGTTTATACGTCACTTCGCTCCTCTGAAACAACTAAATAGCTTCGTTTCATAAGTATCTCCGCTAGTTTTGCGAGTGGTTGCAGAAATAGACTCATTTTGGATCCATAAGAATCTTCTTGAGGAATCAGAGTATTGTATCGGTACACGATCCATGCAAGAAGTGAAGGTCATCATCGAACGGCATTCTTATATCCGCACTGTGGATTCAAGCTCTCTTGCATCGAGAAACAATTCTATTCGCAAGGATATCAAGACCAGCCGAATATACTTCAACGCGTTAAAATTAATGTCTCGGCAAACGGAAATTACTCAAGGGCAACTACAACCGCTTTCATCGTTCTTAATTATTCATTTTATAATCACCTTTCTTCGTATTAATTTTAAAATATCATTATCCATTTGGTGGGCGTAACTGAAACAACCGTGTTGTAGATGATTCAATTGCATTACTCTATTGTTTTCCGTTGCTCGTCTTCTGTCTTGTAAAATTATCTCTGCTACCATGTCTAGCTTTTGCGAGAATATGACTTTTCTATTCTCTTTTCAATTATCGATTTCCAAGTTTTTTTTTGCAGATTTTTCTAAAATCCAAGTTGCATCCCTCGATAGGTTTTTCAGCTATTTCATACTCTCCTCCTCGTGGGTGTTTCCCAGTAAGATTTTATTTTTTCTCTAAGTGCATATTCAAGTTGTTTAGGCGGGGAATTTTTTTTTCTTCATTTCCATTTTCTTAAAGAAGGATTTCTTTAAAAATAACTGCGGGAAACTGAATCACCCCCAAACGAGAAAATTCCCAGACGGCGTTTTTCTTCTTCCCTTTTCCAGCGGGAGGTATACGATTGATATACCACGGTTTAAGGATAACCGTATTCTTTTCCCCACCAATCCAAATCGAGAGGAAATGAGACAAACTGCGCAGTAAGATGATTAATCCACAAAGGTATGAACGCCTCACAGACCATCTCCAATCATTCCCAAATAAGGGAGTCTTCTTCCGCTGCATTCCTTCCTCCAAATCCCCCAGCCGTTCGTTCACCTTTTACGTCTCATTCCAGCCTTGTGCCTGGTTCGTTAACCTCCCGCCGCGACGTCATCCCGCCTTTCTCAACAATTCACTTCATTTTCACTGGATTCCACCGCATAATTCAGCCCAAAACCTCAAACCTTGTAGCTGCTTCCCTAATCTTCGCCTAATTCCCTTAATATACCCATTCGCGCCCGGTTGCACCGACGTAGTGATTAGATTATAGAATAAAAACGATTGATTTTATCCTCGGTATCGCGTTTTCCACGATTTTATCTTCTCACTCGTTTCCCTGTGATGTGCGAAGTCATGCCAAAAACAGACTGTTTTCGTTGGCACTCTCGTAGTTTCCGTTGCGTGGGAAGGTGAAGCGATCAATGCGTCTGCCTTTTTCCCGCCAAATCGCCATTTTCGCTCTCCCGCATTCATTTTGGAGGGAGTTGTACGATGAAAGAGCGTCGCTACTATTCGCAGACTCGCGTGCTTTTCGCCGGAGAAGCGTCTGGATCACATCCTCCATAGTATTTTGCTGATTGACGCATTAATATGCAGCAATAACAATGCAGCGACGCAAAACAACAACTGTAGGGATATTTATGATGATTATTCCAAACTGTTAGAATAAGATAAATAAAAGATAAATCTAAATTATTTTAGCTACTAAGGATAAATTTCGCGATCTGAAAATTTGGATTTGTTTATGGATTGTGTTTATGATTGTTTACAGATTCCTCTGCCTAATTTCTTGAAAAAAATTCACTTTACACCGAACACTTAAATTATTCATAGACTCATGTATTCATTGATTCATCATCGGATAATCTGTGAGATTAGTTATCAGCAAATATTCGAAACAATACTCTTTCAGGATTTCTTTATCATATGATTTTTCTCTACTCTGTTCGAATATATTATTAGGATTATTAGTGCTTTATTTTTCGTGATTTATGTATGTTACCTTTACTGATATTTTATGTATTTGTACACTTTTGCGACCGTTATGTTATGACAGCAAACTCTGCCCACTGATTTATGCTTACCTGCAGATTTATTCTAATAATCATAGACAAGACATAGTACTAGAATGATATTTAGGTAGATAAAAACATAGAGTAAGATATGACTCTATTATAAAACGATTTATCAAGGATTAATTTTATGATAGTTTACATTTTTTTAACGAAAAGAGTTGTGTTCAGAGTTGAGAGTTTTTCTCCCTTTTCCCAATTGTTCAGTGCCTAAAAGCATAAACAATAATGTTCAGCGAGATGCATCGGGCGGCGCATCCAGCCACTGATTTTTTCTATCGTTCGAGGGAAACAGAGGTCGCGATGCACGCCGTATTATCTGAACCCGGAGAAGGAATGTTAGAGGAATGTTGGGGGATGAGGCACGCTGCCTCTTTATGAGAGCTGCATAGTCACTCCAAGAATGCGCTCTTTGCCCGCCTTATACCGATAATGAATACCAAACGACGCAGAAAATCTCGCTTTTAATTCACCAAAAATAAATTTTATACAATTAAGGAACCCTAGAAATAAGTGACATTTCACTGAAATTATATAAGAAATGGTCAATAAATTATGAAAACTTCCCCTCATTTATCGTTGAATGTTTTCCGATTTCGTAACTTCATGCAAGGAAAGTATAGCGTGTTAGCAGAGTTTAAAAGCTTTTATTTACATTACATAAGAATCTTTCGTTTCACCTTTACTTTAAAGCCCGATAAGGAAGCTCTATAAGCGATATCCTTTGTTATTTCTCAGCTCATGCTTTTGGTAAAATGACGACGTGATATAAGGATAAGAAAACCAACGGAATATCCCCAAGAACAATGGTGAAAGCGATCTCTTCCATTCAATCGTAAGAATTATTAGTTATTGGCACAATTACGAAGTGAGTGAGAAGTTCGTCTCCATACGTTTTTACTGTCATTTCTGAAATGTGAAGGAGCTGATCAAAGAATTAAATTCTCAAAGGTTTTCTGAGTACCCGCGCATTGATTGCTATTTCTTCCTCTGTTGACAGCAAAAACTATTGCTGCCTCTATTGTTTCGAATGGACGTTGATGTTCATTGGGATCTGGTTATGATATTTTCTCTCTGCAATTATTAGATAAAATACGCCGTTCGTTTCGTCCATACGGTAGCATAATTATTTAAGCGTATACTACCTTTTACGTTATTATTTGTTTCGTTGATACTTCTTCGTTATTAAACGAAATGGTCGATATTGGATAATTTTACCAATTGAAAGACAAGCTATTAACTTTCGTAGTGTAACAACTTTGTTTTTAATTGTGATGTCTCAGTGCACGTGAGAAAAGTCGTATTGCTAAGAATTTACAGTAATATATTCACAGTTATTGAGATTCCATGGAAGTTATAATTGTTATGCCTGGGAGAACTCACTTATATCAAACCTAGGAACGCATCCTAGAGAAAAATTGAAAGCGATACAAAAATAACAAAACGTACGCGACTCAATGAATGGCAGAAACTTTAGTCAAACAAAATTCTGGAGACATTCAGAGGTTCAAAACACTTAAAAGAGGCACTCATTTTTTTAATCTACGTAAGATTAGAGATATCAATATGGCGTTTTAGATCAAAAATTTGAAAAATAGCGCAAAGTCACCCTCAAAATTCTGGGGACATTCAAAGTGTGCAAATTTTTAAAAAAAGACACTTATTTTTTTTTAATTTACTCAAGAATTAAGAAATCAATCTGGCGTTTTAGACCAAAAATGTGAAAAATTGCGCAAAGTCATCCTCGCGTGATCTCCGCTGAGGACCTCATTCGAGAATTATTTTTCCCAAATAAACACCTATGTCGCCGCACGCTAAGGAATTCCCGCAGTGAGAATGTCCTTTGAGCTCTTCTCTTTCTCTCCTTCGCCGTCCTGAGTTCTATCTTTATCTCAACTCGTGACTGTCTGCGCTTCTCCTTTCCTTTATTCCCGTTCTCTTTTTCCTTTGCCAATTCCTCCGCCCATCGCTCATCCCTAACGATGCATATCACTCACAGCCTCCACGACCTAACGCTCTCTTTAAAAACAGATACAATAATAATATAAACTGTTTACATCTTCGACGGTACGTAAGAATACATGTAGTATTCTGCATTCGTAGTCGAGTCCTTTTTCCCTCATATAATACACAAAGAATAAATGCATTATCTTCTTATTTCGTACTCGAATTTATATTCTGGAAGAGGATTACTTAAAATATTTATGTATTACCTAGAAATTACCAGTAACGGCACAAGGTATTCTGACGCGTTTTTATGGCACCTTTCTCGGTAAACTTTATTTGAGACTGCAACAATACTATCAAGTAATAATGTAGATGCTTTAAAAACTTTTTTTAAATTTCCGGTCGCACGATTAAGTCATAGAGGACATATATTTAAATCATGCAGCATTAAAGATGCAAAAGCTATGTAGCGCTTTGCTACCTAGCTTCCATTTGACGAATGACCGTTGCGAAATGTCTGCAAGGATTCCAAGATTCCAAGAGCATTCCTATCCTCAGTTTTTCACGTTTTAGACCGTTATCTTCAAAACGAACAGCCTACACTTTTCACACGTTCGCTGTATCTCATATTAGTCTTGACAAAATACATGCAGCAGAATGAGGAAAGAAAAATATTTCTGTTCTTTAAATTAATTATAAAATTCCCTCTTAAATATAAAAAGTTTTGATCAACTGCCAAATGCAGAATATGTTCCGAATCAAGAACTTGGCTATCAACGTTTTTCTTCAAAAGAGATTGGCAAGCGACAAGTACTAGTTCGCTAGTATTGCCCCCTAGAAATTAGTTATATTTTAATTGAAACTTGAAATTGGAAAACATGTGTAAAAGACTAATTTATTTTACTCTAGATTCGCGTAATATCCGACGAAATAAATGCTTACTGGGTCAGATCGTAGTCTTATTTTTGGAAGATTTTTAACTCTTGATTAAAATTGAGGTCCGGTGTCCATTTGGAAGGTTATCACCATAAATTGACAGGATATCGCAACTGTAAAACCTAACTCGATGGAGGTCTTCATCACAGTGAGAGGGCAATGAAGATTCCCCGATATGATTTGGGACTCGCATATCTGAGAAAATTTTCATTAATTTGCTATCCAAGCCAATTTTTTCACAAATTCTGCATTTTTCTGTATTAGCTTATGAGGAATCGATTGAAATTTTTTCCTCTACAGTTACGAGTAATAATCGTCCTATCCTTTTCAGCTAGCCTGAGCCTGAGCTGAGTTGTTACATATCGCATAAATTTTGTATAGGTCCATTTCGTGTACAAGTTAACCCTATAATTTCCACAGAACTTTTCTGTGGAAATGTGGAATTTTCTGTGATAACAGTATTTATTTCTTCTTCAAAATTAAATTAGAACAAGTAGTTCTACAACAAGTAGTTCTCGAAACAAGCACCGAAAGGAGGGAGATAAATACTTTTCTTTTGTTCTTGGTGTACCGTTATAGATTTGAAATAGAGGAAGAATTGTTGAAATAAACGAAATATGCGAAAATTTGAAGTTATAAACCACTTTTCCCTTTCACGAGCAATGTGATGGTTGAAGCCAAGATCAAGAATTTTCCGCAATAATACATAGTGTCCATTCAAAATAAATGATTTGAAGTATTGATAAACTATATGGAAATGAGGTAATTTTCTTTAGTTTTAACATTTGTAGCTACGAACAATTAACAGCGTAGATTCGCTGGGGAAAACATGCGACCATTTAGGTATTTTTCTTATGAACTTGACTTTGCCAACGCTATTTCAATACACAGAATCTACTAAGTGTGCTTTTCGCAGAATATATTGTGACTTATAGTCATTATTAAATCTTATTTGCAACATTGCAATTTGTAGCATTCTTGGACGTGCTTTAAGTCTTAATCTGTTAAGTAATTTCAATTATTATTTTAGGTATCTAAACTGTAAAAGAGATTACGTAAAAATTTCTATACTCACATCAGAGAACATCTTTTATTTAACTGACTAAAAATCTCTCCAAGGTAAACGTTGGCTTTAGACTGTTTGATGAGAATTTTGTATTTAAAATTCACCGTCTCCGTGATTATATACGGTGGCTATTATGCATCCGAATCTACTAAAATCACATTCTTCAAGGAGTGAATTAAAGGAAGCGCCAAATGCTCCCTTACAAGGGATTCTTCGATTATCTTCAGATAAAGACGTAACATTATCATTGCTCGAATAGGTCTTCCGAAGTGTTACCTAATGATGAACACTGAAATTATATTTGAAAGAAAACAAAAATTTCTAGAAAATATATCGAAAATTATAGCTAAATTAGCTTGTATTTTTTATAAAATACTCTTGTAGTTTTTGATAATAATTATAGAACGAACTGCATTGGAGAACAATGAAAGCAAAGACTTAGAACTTTTCTATACTGAATCTATTATGCGACCGGTTTCGTAAGTTCTCTTACATCTTCTGCCTTGGAGAAGTAACTTTGGAGGGGATTTACCCCCGACTAGACTGAATGCTAGGCAGGGATCTTCATTTTTCCATTTCCCCTCTAACCTTTAACTTTAACCGGACATAAAGCGTATATGTAGCCATGATAAATAAATATGAAAATATTCTTTAAAATCTCATTCCAAAGCATAATAAGTACCAGCGGATGCAGCGCGGAATAGATCTCTCTTTCCCGGATAATTTGGCAAAATACACGATTTACTACGTTAATAAACGCAGATGAGATGCATTAGAAACGAAGAGTATCCTCTAAAATATGTTTACAATTTACCGTATATTCATTTACATCTAATTAACTCCCCAATTATTTCCTTCGTTAAACTCCTACTACCCCTATCCCTTCTGTTAGTCATTGCAATACTACTCCGCAAGCCACCATATGGCGTATGGCAGTTGGTGTGGGCAACGAGCTCTCTAATTTGCTATCTGATTTTGTACCTAACGCTGTTTGAAGAGAAAGACCAGAAATAGCTATCCGTTCTCGCTATCTCGCATAATCTCTTTGACATCTGGCCACGAAAATTGCGTTTGCTAAATGCGGGAACCTCGGTGTCGCCTATTTCATCATGTAAATCAATATTTAAAAATCTATTAACTAATATAATATACAATGTTTTTTAATTAACTGATTTTCTTCCCTTCTCCGCTGCCAACTTTTCAATGTTATGCTCTTGTGTTTGTTATGTTTTTTAGATCTGATGATGAGGTTTTAAAGTTGAAACCGGTAGTATCGTATGTTGGTCATCCACAGTAGTGAAAACCGAAATACTCAGACCATGTTTTTCACAATAAATGAAAAAATATTAGCAAAGTTTTTCTGCAATAACCTTACATTTATCGCATTTTTCAGGACGATGTGGTATTTTAATAGCTGATTGCAGAGAATTGAGTCACTATGGCTCTGGTGGCTGTTGGATGGGTATATGAGGTGTTATTTTCACATTTACATTAATACTCCGCGATCCGCCATATGCCGCAAGTCAGAGGGTGTGAAGATAGAGCTTTCTAATTTGCTATCTGAATTTTGTTCCTAATACAGTCTGGAAAGCGACCAAAAATAGCCATCCGTTATCACTATAATCTTGGGTATCATCTTTGACATCTGGCCTCGAAAACTTCTTTCGCTCAGTCTTTATTATACACGCATATTATGTACGCATATTTCATCATTTAAATCACCGCTCAGTTTATTAACTAAAATTTATAAGTAACTAATATATTATAATACATGTATGATATAATATATTATATTATCATAATATATAAATACAATATTTTGTAATTAAATAACTTTCTTCCCCTCCGCCATCTTTTCAAGAATATTTGCTTTTGTGTTAATGTTTTTTTTTCAAACCTGATGATAACATTTTGACGCTGAAATCAGTAGTCCTTCGGTAATAAACAGTTATGGGAACCTGTACTCTCTGACAAATACCTTTTCTCACAATCAATGAAAAAATTTTAGCAAAGTCTTTCTGCAATAACTTTTCATCAATTGTATTTTTTAGGAAGATGCAGCATTTTAATACCTAATTGGAAATAATTGGGGAAATGTAACTGTGGAGACTTTAAAATAGGTATATGAGGTGTTATCCTGAACCCTTGTCAAGATTCTAGATCTTGCCCTGTGTGATAGAGTTAGTTGTAAGTTAATCTCAGGAAGCAATTATCAATACATCTACATCTACATAAATACCCTACAAGCCGCCTTTCGGCGTGTGGCAGGGGGTTTAAACACAGAAGGATTGAACTACTTTTTTAGACTGTTATAATCGCGTATTGTTCGCGGAAAGAAAGTCCTTAAAATGAATTGTTCTAGAGTCTACTTCTTTTATTTTATTCTCATTATGGATTCGCCGAAGTAGCAGGGGATCGCATAATATCAATTACGTACTCTGTAAAATTGCTTACTCTAAATTTGTCAATCAATCGTAACCTATCTTCTAATCTCCTTTCTTTCAATGATTCCCAACCTGAGTCTGAGAGCATTTTCGCAACGCTTGCCCTTTCCTCGTGGCATTTTTAAATAAAACGTATCGCTTTGCGCTGAACTTTCTCGAGTTCACGGGTACCCGTAATATAGTATCAAAGAGTTATAAAAATGAAAAATGAGGCGTGGTCGTACTCAGGAAATACGTCCACTTTTGACATTCAATAGAACGGTGACTGAAATATAGTATTCGCTTGAGTTTGATGGAGCTTCTTGGCCGCTTTTCCCCCGCATTACGCCCACTCTACACCCACGCACACCCACGCTCTTCTCTCACGTGCCACTTTTATCGACTTTTCATTCCGCAGGGTTAATAATATCGGCGGCTTTTATATCGTATCCTTTTGCCCTTTTCTCCGACGATTTGCCTAGGTCGTCGTGTGGGAGAGACCAAGCCCAAGGGTTCTTCATTCACAGCGATAACTCCGAGAAGCAGACTTAAAATGAATGGCCACTCAGCTGATCAGCATAGGGGTTAGTTATCTTAGAGGATTACAGGGATAAGATAAAATGGATATCGGACCTACAGGAAAACATCGTTAAAGCGTCCATTTCAAGCTAAAATACATTAGCAGTCGATAACTATTGTTATCTTTATTATTTTTTGGGGTTGAAGCCCTGGTTAATTTGTCATCTGTGGGAACATTTTTCATGCGCTAGCCTTTATCTATGATGCCGGAAATGGTTTATGACTGTGTTAAGAATGACTGTCATTGGCATATGTATAATGGTTTTCTACATTAAATGAATAGGAGCATAGATTCAAGTCGGCGTTTCTCCAAAAGCAATTTCTCGGAAAACCATTTTCCTCGACTAATTTTAATACTCATTATTACCCGTAATCTGCGAACGCAATTTTCGAGTCAAAGAGATTTTACGAGATTATAGTGAGAACAGATATCTATTTCTGGTCTCTCCCTCCAGATAGTATTAAGTACATAAATCAGATAGTTAACTAGGGACTTACGTGTTTTCACACCCTCTACAATATGCCATACGGCTCTCGTGGGATATTAATGTGCAAGGAAATATAAATAGAATATTTTTAATATCACTCATTTGCTCAATTGCTAAGTATCCTTCAAGCGTTACAGTGAACATTAGTATTATTGACAGGGTTACTCCATGAGGTATTTTGACCAAAGGATTCCTGGTGAAGCGATTTTTTTCAGGGTTCGGGATTTCAAACCAACTTTTCAGGGTCCGAGTCAGGTACGAACGAATGAATTTACTTTAACCACACATAGATATCATTAGAATGTAGCATTTTCCGAGAAAAATTGGAATGTAAATGATGCATGATACGATTTTTTACTAAACAAAAATGAAAAATCTTAGTGGAAGTAATTACAGTAAAACGCGTTTTAGACGCTCCCGCTTAAAAAGTTATCCCGCTTATTTTTAATAATAAAGTTATCCCCGTTTTCTCCCGGTGACTTCATCGAAAGCACATGGTAAATTAATAAATATATAAATAAATCAATAAATAACACGCATTTTTCCCGTCCCTAGATGCACTGCAACCCGCTTCAGCCAGTCGTTCTCCTCCTTCGATGGACCAAAAATTTTTTACATCCCGTCCTCCGTTCACGCCTCGCCTTATCTCTAGAAAGGGTCCTTATGACTTCTTTCTTAGGAATGACTGATTTTGTGGAAATAAGACCAAGAAACCGTGAAGCAGAAAAATCTCCAACCATCTGTTGGAGCTGATACGAAGTTTGAGATGGAGCGAGATTCTCTCTATCGCTTTTTTCCCAGAACAGAACGTAAATTTAAGAGTCGCTTATCGGTATTTCCTTTCATCGGAATCTCAAGTTGTAAACATATCGAAGGAACCCGAAAGAGGATTACCGATCAAATGGATAATAAATTTTGCAATCCAGTCTACTTCTATGAAATGTTCTGTAAATGCAGAATAAATTAAAAGCAACAATGTATATGTGATTTACAATTTATAAGTAATGATGCTTTTCATATTCACGAAGAGACCTAACTGATCGATGGTTCAAATAGAAAATATCAGATAACATTAAAATAGAATGATAAATGTAAATTACGCTATTTAAATTATTTACAAACACACGTGGTAACTAAGATAAGGTAAGGATAAGCTCAATTGATTAAAAATTAATAGAAAGAATTTTTTTAAATAGAGAATATAGAAAGCTAGTATAAACGTATGAGAAAAGCAATGGTGAAAACATGAGAATGAAAAAAAAGCTACGAGAAAATTCATTATTAACACGGATTCTCCTTCACAAAGAATTTTAGAATATGGACATAATTTGGAAATGGGTAAGTTTGGATCGGTGAAATCAGAAATGTGAATTATTTCAATTATATATCGGGCAAAACGAAACTAAATGGAATTGCATGGTACCGCTATCGTTCACATTCATTTTTGTCGTAAAGTGTTAGTTATGGTGATTGCTATTCTGAATTAAGAGCAAAGAATTCTATATCAATATTTGATTCTTGAGCTCCTTAACAGCTAACCTTTAAAAGTTTTATAATGAATAAGCGAAAATAGCAGGAAAAGATAAAGGTCATCCTAAGATTCATCAAATGTGAAAGAGATACATCTAGAGATAACTTAAATGGATTCCGAGCAAAAAAGTTGACAGATATCAGCACTGACGTATTATCAGTCGAATGTATTGCGTAAAGTCTTATCATGCTGAGGGTGTTCAACTAAAATGCATGGAAATGTAAGATCCGCTCCAAAAACTACGCTGACTTGATATAGAATTTAATAGGAATATCTTTCATTTGGGTAGGTTTATATGTCGTACCGTGGGGTCGGGATTCCCACGTTAGGTCTGTCTTTATAGAAATAGGAATGAGAGGCGAGAAATATGTAACATAAATCGATAAAGAGCAATGGAAGAATTAGCGAAAAAGATTATATTATTGTAGCAGTTTCAAATCAAAATTTACTGATGTTTCTAATATCTTTACTGAATAAACTGCCAGAGCATTTAAAAAATATAGAAACAATGACTACTCTCAAAAATAAGTTAAAGGAATGGTTATTATGTGAATTGTAAGAAAATTAAATTACATTGATATCTTTATTATAAATTTTTTTTAAACTAGGCTCCTGCTGACAAGTCCACAATTAGGACTTAGCGGGACCTTAATGGGTAAAAACTATATACACTGAATGTAAATCTTAGCTACAATGTATCATTTGTAATATTGTATGGTAATTCTCAGCTTTTATATTGCTATATATATTATAACATTTCACAATTTTCTCTTTGCAAAGATGTAATTATGTATCTACGCATTCTATATTTTACTGTAACAATCTTTATGTAATTCATAACTAAATAAGATAAATAAATCTCGACATCATCTGTTTGCACGGGTGATTAATTCAATGAATATTCAAGGTTCTCTGTATAGGAATGTACACCTACGTAAAATGGATAGACAAAACGTTGCATATCAAGAGGTTATGTAATAATTTATAATATTATGTTCAATGTTATAATATAATCGCATTCAATATATTGGATGGGGCAGATAAAAAAATGGAATTAGGGAATTTCTTGCTACGACCCTGTTAGGTTTGCAGTTTATTTTTGCACGATAGCAAAACTGTAACTTGCCATTATTTCCTTCCGATAAAAATTATCAAAGGAGATAGAGTATTCTTCAATTTTCGGGTGAATAACTTTCTCATAGCTTCATTAGTATTCCTCCTTATCGGTCCTTTCCACAACCTGAATTTTATCTGCAAGACAATGATATTCATAGAACAGGTTCATCAAATGGAAGAGACAAAATAGGTTTGGGGCGCAAGATTAGATATAACCTGTTCAGTTGAAATAATAATGTCTGAAAATAAAACACGAGATAAAAAACGGGAAATTTTTATCAGTTCAAGTTAAATTAAGGTAAAATGTTCGTCTATTTATAACTCACATGAATTTGCAAGGAGAAAATACATTTTCACCCGCTAAATTATAGATTCTTTTGGAAGAAACTGTGTTTTATTGGAAATCCCAAAAGACTGAAACATTTCGCAGAAATACGAAATATTCAATAGTTTTGAGCGGGTGGTAAAATACAGATTATTTTATCTTCATTTTTTCTCAGAGCTATTCCTGCAGTGTTTACTTTATGACGCTCGTTTTATCAGAAAAATATTTACGATGGATTTAAGTTTGAAAAAGTCATCTTCGGCGTCACTGTTGCTAAGTAAGAATTTCGGATTCCAGCTTATTTCACAGGACTGAAATTTTTAAATACAATTCAAATCCATGTGGATTGTTTTATATCTCGGTGCTTTCGCGGTTTTTGTAGCCGTCTTCTAAGAGTATTTCTAGCAATATTTTCTGCCCAACCCGATGCATGGTTTACTTGTATTCTTGCCCTCATAGCGTGTTTCCGTTTTTTCAGTCACTAATGATGTATATACGATATATACGAGGATGGTCTGAAAAGTTTCCGACCCCAGATTTTTCAGAAATCTTCAGAAAATTTTAAGACATTTTCAGAAAACATGTCGAGAAATGGCGAAATTTCCGAAACTTTTCAGACCACCCATGTAATATATCGTTAATGAATTCTCACAGTAATGATGCATTATATAGTACTACGATGTATTTTTACATCAATAACTTAGTAATGATATATCCTATGTATGGATAAGAAAAAAGGAATGACGAAGATTTCGTGTGTGATATTTAACGAATACCTACTTGTTATAAGGTTCTTTTAATTTCCTTTATGTTAATTTCTATTACTACTGTAACGTTAGATCCGTAATTTTATCCTGATTATAGTAAACCGTAACTTTTAAACTCGACTTTATCTGGGATTTACACCTCTGTATTTGAATTTCATTTTCTCATTTTTATGTGTATTTTCCTTTTATATTGCCTTATTTTTTTGCCTTGTGTTCGCGGATGTTTTTCACTCCACTTCTCTGCGAGTGTTATCCCGTGTGGGATTTTTCTTTGTCAACCTTCAAAGTTGCCAAGCTTTTTTTCCATGCCGTAATCTTTCTTTTTGCTTTTATTGCACTTTACTGGCAAATATTGGTATACGAGGATAGCTGGAATATATGGAATAGGATTGAGAGACCTACTTAGGCCTAACCTCGTCACTGAATGGTCTATTCAACTATCCATGTACATACTTTTCTCCGTATAACTAGAATAGCCTCTCTTCACATCGTCTCTATATAGTGTTCCTTGATTTAAGGATTAAAATTGCCATTCGCAGCTTTACTCAGGAGAATTCAATTACATTTTCAGTTACCCCCTGACTTCTTCATTTTCAGGTTCATCTCACACTATTCCTGCTGACATAAATTTGAAAAATACGTATCTCATTAATAAACTTCATAGAATCAGGCGAGGTGTTGTAATCCATAATGGAAAGAATCTAGGGGTGATTTGTACTTTTACCACAATTTTTTCTTTAATTTGCGGTAAAAGTACAAATCACCATTAGATTCTTTGCATCTCATTAACACCAAGCACTCAACGGACGCTATATGAAAATTATTTTTATTTCTTGTTGAATAGTAACTATTAGGATATGTCATATTGATATCTGCGATTTTTGTCTAATTTTCTTCACTCTTAGGTTTAATAAATGTTTTCTTCTCATGTAATTAATAATACTTTTATTTTTCAGTAAATTTATTCTTTTCTGTATATGTAACTTACGAAATTTTATAACTGTCCATACTTTATTGTTATATTTTACTACGTTCTCGTGCTAAACCCTTCTTTGTGGGTGTTTTCCCTTTGTGAGTTTTTCCTTAACCAGTCTTCAGTTGTAAATATTTTTCCCAATACTATACTCTGTAATTTTGTTTTTATTTATTTCTGTACATATTCTAACGACATACGAGGTAAGGTGTAAGAGAGGTCCATATGGTCCTAACCTCGCCAATAAAGATTCTAACTAAACTAAAATAACTGACTACAAAAACTGGAACGCAGTGTAGAATAAGATGCGATTTTATTATTAATCATTCCAGCCATGTTTGCCTTTATTCATACACACTGCAACGTTTACGAAAATGCTTCTTTCCGACCTATTTATTCTCAGATAAAACCGTCATCAGTATCTTATAAAAGGGAATATCGGGGGACGTCTTTCCGGGTACGGCGCCAGAGAGCAATCTTGAGAGAGGAAACCGAACGATTTCTAAATTTTCCGAGAATCTCATCGCTGAATGGATTTCTCCCCTGTGTGAACAACGATGTTAAGTCATCAAAACACCTTTATCAAACATACCTTTACGTCAATGCAGCTCTTATCGTTGCGAAAAGAGGAATGGGATCGAGTGCGCGCGATGCGATTACCGAGAATAGCTCTGCAATCCAAGGATTCGATTCATTTTTTGCGACAAAACCTGCGTCGACGCTTATGTCTCTTTCATCATACATTCTTTAACTTTATTGGATGATATTATCGTGTGCTGTACCCTCCGATACTCTATTATAGAGGCGGGAAACCCGCTGCCTTTTGGCATATCGAACAAGGCCTTACTTTCATTTCCTGACACAACTGTATCTACTTGATAGGTTTCGACTATTTTTAATCGAACTCGAATGGAATTTCAATATAGGCTATATGTGGAAAATCTGCAGCCCTTTCGGAGAAATACAGCTTTTTCTTCTCTCTCTGAAACAAATCCACGTTTTTAATAACATTGTGCACGAAAATATTTTTAACCTAAAGATGAAATAAATCGGATAATCACAGAGAAGTAATAACTCAATTTGTAGAGTTCACAAATACTTGTATAAAAAACGCCCTAAGTTTCGACACAGAGTAACATCTTTAGGTGAAAATGAAAACTGACCGTAATATTATATACGCTAATTATATTTATATGCAGTAGTTATATATATTTCGGTAATTTTCCATGTATTTTCACATGAGCATTTTACACTGTATGAAGAACTGCGCTCCGCCGCGCAGCTGAGGTCCTTGCAGCGGTTTCGAAAAGTTGGTTTATTTATCGGCGTCGCAAACGGTCGCAAAAGTTAACTTCATATTCCTCTTCAGGAAACATCACAAAATAGTATGGTATAAGTTAGCCTGGGTCCATCGATGTCCATTTTTGCTATTTTCCTCGCTTTAGGCGAAACTTGGCCCTAAAATAGGGGTCCTCCATTTTGTTATGTAGCGTACGCAAATATTCAACTGTGACCATTAAAAACGACCAATATGAAAGATAAAAGATATGCTTTTAAAAGTCATTATGGGTTTAGCATCTGCTTGAAGTTGAAGAATTTCGCAAAAATCGAAGAGCGGCGTTTTTCGCGAAATTTGTTCAACTTTGACACCCTGTATAATTTAAATGCGCAGGTTACAATGTAAATAACATGTATAGTTGAATGTAGAATTTATTCAAGAATAGCAATGCGAAGTTTCAAAGTTCTAAATAAAAAAAAACACTTTCGTATTTTGGCCAGCTTTTTTCGATTCTAGCCCTCTGTGCGCTGTCACAAAACCCAGGTGGTTTTAATTAAAAATATTAGTTGATTATTAGTATACAAAGTAAGTGTTTATTTCTCTGTGATTATGAAGTCACAACTCAAGCCATCATATGAAACGGATAATATTCCACTTGAGTTAACGTAACGATTAAATACGTTAAATTCAATGAGAATTGTTTATACATAGGCAGTAGGCCCCTCAAGTGCGGCCTTATGGAATCATAGGAGGCTAAAGGGTTTCTTACACAGCCGTATGGAACATACGCCCTTCCGTTGAAGATATACCCCCCAGCCATAACCTATTCCGTAACCCTTTATAGCCTTTCGTAAAAGCTGTCCCGGATTCGATTCCCAGGCGTGGCCAGGTTTTTTACTCATACTCGGAAAACATATAAAAGCCACCTGCAGGTGCGAAGTTTTTGCAATCAGAGGTCCTAGGCGGAATAATCATGTCGTGACCCCCATCAATAGAGGGACGATTGGCCGCGGTCGTTTCGTCGAAGTCGTTTGGTCACAGACATTTCGCCGCGAAACCCTTTTCGCCATAACTTCTTTTCCAGGAATCGAAATATTGCTTGTAGAATAATGGAG